>CM044566.2:13103745-13703745 GCA_024416835.2 Perccottus glenii | reverse complement strand
GTGTGACGTAGGAGCGCTCTGCTCTTTATCACTGGCTGTCTGGGCTAACGCTGAGGATGCAGTTTCTTTTGTTAAATTTTTTTTTTACCTATGCTAGGCTGAGACGTGATGTACCCACAGCAAGTGTCTGCAGTTGCAGCAGTGTGTGCCGTTGGTCCCTGCTTCATTTTGCTTTTCTGTCAATATTTTCTGTATTTTGCACCCATTAGCTATATTTCTGCAGTACTAATCCTAATATGTGAAGAGGCGCTGGTTTAAATATGATTTAAGGTTGCCCAGTTGTAATGTAAGCAGTATTTGATTCAACTGTAATTCCCCAGATGGAGCCATCTTGGACTTCAAAGGGGAAGTGAAAGTGACATTTGTTGCTTAATATCGGTTATCATTTCTGTCTAAGGTGACCTTAGACAGAAGTGGTTTCTGTGACCTGTGATTTCTTTGTCATTTTTATTGTACCAAAGACTCTTGTGTAAGGGAAAAAATTGTAGTATACTTGCAAAACCAGTGCCTTCATTTAGTTTCAGTTGTAAATTAAGTTGAAGTCTGGATTCTAGTGATCGCACTCCTTTCATTGCATTTAATTGCTATCCTTTGTCCTCTCTCCACTAGCCTTGGGGGCGGCCTATGGCACAGCCAAAAGCGGTACAGGAATTGCCGCCATGTCTGTGATGAGGCCAGAGCTCATCATGAAGTCCATCATTCCTGTGGTCATGGCGGGTATCATAGCCATCTACGGCCTGGTAGTAGCAGTGCTGATTGCCAACAACATTTCAGAGAAAGTCACCCTCTACAAGTGAGTTCAGTTAGCATTTCTATTTGCTCTCAGTTTTGTTGTATACAGCGTATTGATCAGTGCGCCAGTAAAACTTTGCAAGCAGTTCCATTAAATGTCACTCTAGCTTAAGCCACATGATTTATATGCATCGTCATAAAGGCATTTCTTTAAATTGCATACATAACCTAGAACATGAAAGTAATGATGCACGTAATTGCTAATTATTTCTTGTTCTTGTGTTCAGGAGTTTCCTTCACCTGGGAGCTGGGCTGAGTGTTGGGCCTGAGTGGGCTGGCGGCAGGATTTGCAATCGGCATTGTGGGCGATGCAGGAGTAAGGGGCACAGCTCAACAACCGAGGCTATTTGTGGGCATGATCCTCATCCTTATTTTTGCTGAGGTCTTGGGTCTCTATGGGCTAATTGTTGCCCTAATTCTCTCCACAAAATAATAGCCCTCACATCTCTACAAGATCTGTCTTTTTATGTTGTTGCTGCTGGAGAAAAGGTGTAACTGGGGGGGAAAAAAGTAAATTTCTGCCACACAAGATGAAACGAGTGAAGGCATGGGGAATCCATGAATATGGTCTTATATCAACAATGTGTACAGTTGTCCCAGTTTGATAGTAAACTTGTAAATGCGCTATGTAGTGATGTCTGTCTTGTGTGCGTGTGTGTTTCGAAAAGATGATTTATCTTGTCCTCCACTTATATCAGGCCTCGAGGTCAGCTGAGGCAGCTCGGCCTGGTCTTAGAAAGCTGACCAAAGGGCCGCACAGCTTTTATTTCTCCCATATCATTGTGGGAGTTGACACAGTTTTTGCATTTAATCTTGAGGATGTTTGTAAATGGACTTATGGATTTTTTTTTCACTAATTTTATTTATAATAAATTGTTAATTAAACTTTAATCCCCAGGATATATTATACATATATACAGACATATATAGATAGATTTTATGCACTGTGGGTTAATTGTGATAAGTGGTTGGAATTCCTCTGGATGTAACTCTTGGATTTCCTTTAGTATGTTGCTGGTGGAGTGGGAGTTTTGTGTGTAGCTGTATTCTAATCATGACGCAGCATTCTCAAACCTCAGTGTTTTCTTGTGCTACTGTTTGCATTAAAGGTGTGCCCAGTGTTGGGTCTCACAGGTGTAATTTTCAAAATCTCCTTCACTCCTCCCGCCCTCATCTGTGGCTGTAATTCATCTTCCACATTCCAACCATTAAAGTCCTGCATGGATTTCAATGTTTTGTTGCTGTTGGATATAATGCTGATGAGCAGGCTAATTTCAGACAATTGAATCCAGATCAAGAGTCTGTACGCAATGATAATATAAACTGGATAGTTGATGGTACATTTTGTAGCATACTGTAGATAGGACTGGCATTGTATCACTATTCTAATTTGATCTGGATTATGTTTTCTGAAAACAGGACTGCTTCTGATGCATTAAATGAAGCACCAATCTACAATCCTGTAATAACACTGGTACTAAAGTTATCCTGATGTGTCAACGTAAATGTTTTCACAATCAAATTAAAGATACCAATTGAGATTTGGTTGTTTCCACACAAACGTTACTGCATGAGAGTAATTTTATATATATCATTGAGGTGAGAACCAATAACCAGCATATTATGCAATTGTGATGACAATACTTTTTAATACATAAGGCATTTTCTAAAGGTACAAAAAACAATCAAACTGCTTGGAGGCTTTTGATTAAAGTCTCACATATGCTGCTAATGGCACTGAAGGTGGCGCTCTCTGGAAATGACTGGATGAAGTCTTTGCCCTCTTCTATGCTGGTGCTGAGTTGAGGATCCAAGGGCACAGAACCTGAAAGGCAGCGTCTCAAAATAAGTGACACAAGACCAAGACATCAAGCTTTCTGTCAGTTGCTCTGTAAGCATAGATAAAAAATACGTAGTCCCTAACGCTGCAGTAATGCTTTCCATTGCCAGCCACAGCTAAGCAGCAGTGACTCAAATCTGGGCTACACACTACCCAGGGTTAAGAGATGCATTAGCCACCACATTACAACCTGGGTTGTATGTGCGCCACTGCTGAGAGATACCGTTTAATAATCCATTCATTTGACCCAGAGTTATTGATTGCTGAGGACTGTATGCTTCATTGATGTCTGCACCGACCATTTTAGCAGCTGTGCTCGGATGTATCATGAATCATGAATGGAGTGATGACACCTTGTGGTTGAGAGCTTACATTACAAGTAATTTAAAACCGTCTTACCTAGAAAGACAGAGCCAGTGATCTTTGCCAACTCTTCGCCACCGCCCTTTGAGAAGATATTGCTGCACTCCTGAAAGTCAGATCATGTCTTGGTGTAATATGGTCTAACATAGGGCCTACCACCTTTGCCTGTAAAGATTTACACAACAGTAAGATAGTGTGAGGTTAGAGAATTCACTCACTGAACAGTGTGGGCAAACAAATCCACTCATGTTTTCGACAATGCCCAGGATCCGTACACCTGTCTTCTTACAAAAGGTGATCTCTCTCCTAACATCCCCTGTAGATACCGCCTGGAAGTGAACAAAAGCACATACATGACAGAATGCAGTGTGAAAGTGTAGTGAATTCTATGTACTTTAATTGACTGTTACCTGTGGTGTGGTGATTAGTATGGCTCCATCCACTCGCTGCTTTTTCAGGTTTTCAAGCACAGCTAAATGCTCATCTGATGTACCCGGAGGAGTGTCCACTAGCAGCACATCAAGCTCACCCCAAGCAACATCTGACACAAACTGGCCAATTAAAGCTTAAAAAAAAAGAACAGGCCAGAATAAGTCACAATGCAGTCATATGCAAAACATACACAATACCATTATTTTAGGGAGATTTTCTTAATTAGAAAAATTGACCACATGACAATTAGTTTGTGCTACCTGTCTTTTTGGGCCCCCTCCACACCACTGCCTCGTCAGGGTCCTCCATTAGGAAGCCAATAGACATCAGGGCAAGGCTTTTCTGGGCATCAGTGTAGACTGGCACCCAGCCTGCATCACACTTGTGCACATCTGGCCGGCCAACGCTCAACATTCGCGGGATACTGGGACCACACAGATCTACGTCCAGGATGCCAACCTTTAGAACAAAGACTTTTATTTTATTCTTTCCCCAGTAGTAGGCCATTGTGTATTCTAAAGATAAATTACAGCTTCTTGTGCTCACCTTCTTGCCTGCATGTCTAAGAGCCAGTGCCAGCTCTGTGGTGATGGTGCTCTTGCCCACGCCTCCTTTTCCAGACAGCACCAGGACCACATGCTGAACTTGGGACAAACTGTCGTCTGGTATGTATGTACAAAATATTAATGTAGCGTAGATAATACACGGAGAGTTAAGTCACAGTGTAATTTCTATGGACCAGATGCTCTGTGTCGCTAATAAAGTTTGAATTGAATTGAATCACACAAAGACAACATGTTAACTAGAAACTTATCTGAATAATGTGATGAAAAAGTTGCAGTATTGTTACATCATTATAGTTTAGGGGAAGGTTACAGTTCATTTAAGATAACCTAGAACATTGGTAACTGGTAGTTGTTCAGCTGTTGCAAAACTGCCAATAAATCAATGGAAAATAAGTTGTCAGAGCCGTTTAATAAAACTGCTTTATTGTACTTTTCACGTCTTTCGCTCAATATTGAATAAATAACTATTGATGACTACATGAAAAATAGGCTGAGTAGACTTTTGTTCACTCACTATTATGCTCCATCTTCAGGTCTGGAACCTCATTCATGCGAAGGTGTATAGTTTCTTAACGAGGCTGAATACTTCCGCATCTCGTGACGCAGCGTCAAGCGGTCTGGCCAATAACACATGACAATTTCCGTTAAGTCCCGCCCCTGTTGCAACTCAACAAATGGCATCAACGTTGCGCACTGAACTGCAATTAAATACACTGTAAATACAGTTCTTAAAACGGCTCAGAATAAATATTTTCGCAGGCAGAATAATTTATACCTGAAGATGAATATATATATATAAATTGAAATAATAAGTTAACCTACATTCTTACAGACATGTATGCACACATCGGCCCTACAATTTACTTATTATAATAGTCCCCATCTGAAATGAGTTGACAGACTCCTCCTTCGACTTTGGTCTTATCCAGTCCACGCAAGCTGAGGGCGTGGAAAAGTAATGTTTACGTCTGCCCTGCTGAAAAGTGGGACGGAGTTCATACTGCACCTGTCACACGCTCAGAACTGGACCACGTTAGACTCAAATGAGCCTCTGCAAGACAGCGTTCAAAAAGACCACTGCAAGGTAAAGGCACTACTTTATTTTCATACAAATTTTAAGTTTTTGCAAATTGCTGTAGGAGAGAGTTATACAGACACATTTTGCCGATGCATATGGAGGATGCAATTATATAATGTGTTATGCTGTTATTCACCTTGCATTAGTATACATTACCTAATAAATGTATGACTTATTTTGGCTATGGTAATTCTGGCTAAAACATTTCAATCATCCATGTTACTTTGTTGGACAGTCACGTAGCTTGCCCTGACTGTTTCAACTGATGATGCATGTACAGTAGCCTATGTAGGGTAAGGACCAATTAAAGTGAGACTAGCCCCAGACTACTTGATCTAAATTAATGGCGGTTAGTTCCTGCACCTGCTTGTATAGCACACAGCATCTGGTGTGTTCAGGAGGACATGCATGGGGTTCAGACAAACATAACTAATTAGTAATAGACAATAATCACCTCATAGTGTAGTTATCTACTAAAGAAGCAAGAAATCTGCAACATTATGATATTTTCTCAACGGCGTATAAATAACATAATGTACAGTTATAAGCCATAAAGAGGCTTTTGTATATCTATGTAAACAACATTTTGCATAAGGAAACTGCTATTTTGGAAATTATTTGTGAATGTTAAACTGCAATCAAAACGTATTTATTTGGACACTGGCCTCATATGACTTGCAGTAATGCGAGTGTGTGTGACCTACTGTTCATGTGCCAGCTTGTCCCTGCTGTCCCCAGAGCTGCCATGCTGAGAAGAGGCAGGAATGGTCGAGCTCGGCAATTGGCCTGGAGTGAGTCACAGCTGGAGACAGATGCAATGGCAGTGATCCAGACCTTAGAAAGAGTGGAAGAGGAGCGAGAGGGCCATCTGAGAACACAGGTAATACATGTGGCTTTGGGAATTGTGGCAAAGAAAAAAAATGAGGTTGTCAATAAAAATGGAACAAGTTACATTAATCCAATTGCTGTGTAATTTGTGATAAGGTCAAATATGACTCCAGATGTAAGCTTGTTTCTAAGAGGTTACCAGTAGTTTTCCATTGGGACTGAGTAGGGCATAGAGGGTCTAAAGAGTGTCAGTATTTTTGGAATGAGTCTAATTTTACATGCTGGTGCCCATGTCTTGTTTAACCAATTGGAACATAGAACCGCTTTTAGGGGAAAGGACTATGAGCATGAGTCTGTGAAAGAAGTCATATTAAAACTCACTCCTTGTCATACACATCATCCTTGCAGCAAAACTCAAATCAAGAAGCCTTTGTCTTGCCAAGCCAATATTGGTTGATTATGGCCACTTCCATGAACTTACACGTGCTGTGTGCGCTCATCAGATCAGTGACCTGGATCCAGAGGTGGATTACCTGCCAAGTTCCCAGCCTGTCTCTGAAGTGCTGGCATTGCCCAGTACTGTACCGGTGACAGGGGAGTCTTTCTGCCAGTGTCAGCAACAGGAAGAGTCCACGCTGGGCTCTATTCTGAATGGATTTAACTTCATCAGTGACTGCCAGTGTGGCGAGGAGGACCAGGGTGAGACCTTTAGAAAATGTATTCTTTTCTCTCTTTATTTGCATTTCAACATAGAACCACAATAGGCATTCAATTATGACTTTCAAATAGGAACAGTATAGATGTCATGAGATTTTGTAATGAAGTAATGAATAAATAATTCAAATTAGACTAAATGAAACAGAATCAGTCAATTCAAATGTGTGTATGTCTACCCTGATTGACTAAATGAGCTACATTTTCTTACCCAGATTAAAATATCTTCTTAATTGTCTATCTTGTTTTTTCAGATTTTGACTGGGTTTGGGACGAGACGTGCAATGCATCGGGAGCCTTCCTGAGCAGTGACAAAAGGAAAGTGAGCTTTCATTCAGACTACAGCTGTGGCACCGCTGCCACTCGGGGTAACAAGGAGCTCACAGATGGCCAACACTTCTGGGAGGTCAAGATGACCTCTCCTGTCTATGGAACAGATATGGTGGGTAGAGGAGGCTTAACTAGTACTGATGTGGTAGTGACTGATGTTTAGTAGCATAACATAACGCTTTCTGTGGTTATTGTTGCAGATGGTAGGAATAGGTACGTCGGAGGTGAACTTGGAGAAATTCAAATACAGCTTTGGAAGTTTCTTGGGTCATGATGAAGACAGCTGGGGGCTCTCCTACACAGGTGAATTGATCAGAGTTACATTATGAATTTAACCTTAAAAATAGCTTCAAATCTAATTCTCTAATGGTATTTCTTTAGGTATATTCCAGCACAAAGGGGACAAAGTGAAGTTCTCCTCTCGGTTTGGTCAAGGGTCCATTATAGGAGTGCATCTAGATACATGGCATGGCACTCTGACCTTCTACAAGAACCGCCACTGCATAGGTAGGCTTTTCATGTAATTAAATTTGTAATTTTAAACAACTTTGACAGTTTGTTAGTACTTAAAAAAATTAAACACTGTCATCTACCCTAACCTAACCTCCTTAACATTTATATGGCAGGGGGGCTTGGTGGCTCTGGTAGAGCACCAAGAACCTCCCTCTTCATATCAATATCAACACTTAAGTCTCCTTTAATCAACTTTAGTTGTATGTGAGAGTATGTGAGTAAATATTAGATACTGATGTCTTCTCATTTCTGCTACAACAGGTACTGCCGCCACGAGGTTACAGAACAAGAAGTTCTACCCCATGGTGTGTTCAACTGCAGCCAAGAGCAGTATGAAGGTTATCCGTGCCTGTTACACACCCACCTCATTACAGTATCTGTGCTGTGTCCAGCTCCGCCAAATGTTCCCCCGCTGCCCAGACGCACTAGGCGTTCTGGATATCCCCCCAGGTTTGCGTAGCCTCCTCCGTGTGCAGATGGGCTGGGTGTTCTCGCTTAACAGCAGCAGCCATGACAGTGAGTCAGAGCACAATGTGGACTTGGCTGAAGTTTATCTTGAAAACCTGAGCCTGCCTTCAAGTCAGAGTACCAGCCCAATCCCAAGCCCCATGTCCAGCCTGTGCACCTGTGCCTCCCTAAGCCCCTGCACCAGCCCATTCTTCGACACAGTCCCGTATCAGTGTCCCTGTCAGATGTTGCCCAAAACTCACCCATGCACCTGCCACTGCCCCCCGACTCCCCCCAGCAGCAATTATGACAGCTGCTGCTCCGAGCCAGAGGATTACCAGTGCAAAAGATGCCGCTGGACATGAGTGTCCCGAACATCTATTATTATTTACCTTTTCTACCACTGCCATTGATGTCTCATGTTGGATATCAGAGAGAAACAGCACATATGTTCATGTAGTCATTTAAATGAATGGGAAGAAGAGTGAATGTGGTGGGTGAGAAAATGAATTCATATTGAAGTATTATTCATATTCTATAGCTGATGCAATGGTAGTGCCATGTGCATTGCTCTGATGTTTTTCTTTGACGTCCGTAATGCGCCAGATTAGACCGAGTAAGCCGTAACAAATAAATATGCATGTTACTCAGGAATAGAACTCTTTTTCATACTGTTATGACTTTTTGTAAAAAGTGTTTTGCAATCAGGATTTAGTATAAATATCTGTTTTGAGAACATTTGGTACCTCTGATTTTTTTTTTTTGTATTTATTGTAATTTTTTGTTTATTACCTTTTTTTTACTAAATCCAATATTTAAATAAAATGAAAATCTGCTGAGATTTGTATTCAAAAATGCACATGATTTATTTTCTTTCTATATTTTATCAATATTTTCTTTCTTAAATCAGTTTACATGTGTATAAATAGTTTATTACTGAGAGGTGGACATGATAACCCAGGCTTATTTTTGTTTGTATACAACACATATGCAGCCAAGTGGTAACAAGCTTTCATTAGAAAGCATATTAGTAATGACATCCAAGTATCAGGTTACCAAACGGACACATTAATCCAGGACCAACTGAGAATTTTGGCTTGTGAAACAGCGGTAAATTCTGGATGATATCTCCGGCCCAATACGTCTCTCTTTACCTCCGGTCTTTACAAGAAGTCCAGCTAACAGCCCCTTCTTGTCCTCCTCCGACTTCATGTGCTGGTATGCCTAAAACACAGACAGACATGCAAGTTGTAACATGATACATAATGAAGTTTATGTGTTAGCTTAGGTTTGGAAAGGCCACGCCTCAACTACGCCTCAAAAACACCTAATTTTCCCAAAAGGCCTTTTTATTCACATCAGTTTCATCTACCCCACTCTTTCAGCGTCCTCTCTCCCATATCAAGACCCAAGTAGAGGGGTCCCTACTCAGCTGGGTGAACGGCTATCATCTCTAGACTATTACGCTTTATCCTCCATCATCTCATCACTTTATTCATATATTTTAATTTATAAACATGTCAACTCTATCTAGTTGTGGTCCTTACTAGTGAAGTACATGTAGTGCATATAAAAAAGGCAAAACCATTGAACTCCACCTGCAGAAGGAGCTGAGGCGACGGATAGGCTGTGGTCACAGTGGAGGCAACAGCAGGACTAACTCTGTTCAGCTGCTGGATTTGCAAAGCCCAGACCTGCTCAAGCCCAGAGCCATCCCTCTCGACCCGGGCACCGCTGGCCCATGAACCATCCACACAGAAGGGCAACTCTACACGCTCTGTCAGCAGTCTGCAACAGTATGGGAATAAAACATTAGGATCGTTTGGAACATTCACAAATTTATGTTTATGTGCATACTTATAAGGGCGCTTTGACAAGGCCTTGGTCACGGCAATAACATGGTTTGTGACATCCTGCCAGCCATCCAGGAAAACCAGAGAGATATTCTTGTACAGCTGCAGGTAGACAAGAACCTGGGGTGAAATAAAAAAACAAAACAATTTGTTTGATGTAAAGAATGGACATGACAGAGTTGATTGTATCATTCTAGCTTTAAATTTACACATAATCAGTCAACAGTCAGCTGACCTCCTCTTTGGTTAGATGTTCCATTCCCATTTTAGATTGCAGTGTTTCTTCAACTGAATCCTCACTACAAGAACTGCTCCCATCAGGTGAAAACATAAGTGACAAGGTAAATGTAAAAGCTGCTGCCGTCATCATTTGTCTGAGTCAGTGTAATGTGTAAAAAAAAATTAACAGTAGCCACTCACGTGTAGTCAAACGGAGAGTCGGTCACCAATATTGTGATCACCTCCTTTGCATTTCGGTTTAGAAACTCAAAAAGTGGACTCAAAAAAGACTTTGTTTCTGTCTCATCCCCTTCATTGTCTAACATCTACACAGGGAATTAAAAGACTGCACTAATAACTTTTATTGCAATTTATTCAAATGTAGGGTATCAATCCTTTCAAACTACATTATAAAAAAAATCAGACTTACTTTCTTTACAGAGGTCACCAGATCTAAATACTCAGTCCAACTCAACAAAAACAGTACTTGCTCTTCCTTCACTATTGTATTCCCATCCTAAAAAATGGAAGTCCACATTATGAAATACTAAAGACTTAACAGGAGATGTTGTTTTTTTTTTTTTTTTTAGAAAAAATGCATGGTCACCTGAGGAAGTTGTCTGGTCCAGGCAATAGAGTGAGTAAGTGGCTGGCTTTCAATAATAAACTTCCACTCCAAAGAGGCCAGTGTTCCTAATAGGATGTCAGAACCTTCTTGTTGCAGGAGAGCTATTGAAACAGAAACCACCACATGATACAGTATTTCTTTCTCTTACTGTAATACCACATCATAGTTCTTTCATGAATTTCTGGTGTCATGTGAAAGCAGTACCTGGGTCAATGCAGGCTGTGAGACATTTAAGGCAGTTCTCTGGCCGGAGGGTCTTGAGGTTTTCTGCAGCCTCTCTCCTCCGCTGCTGCTCCAATCTCTTCTCCTCCTTCTCTTGTGCTTGAAAAGCCTTCTGTCTCTCTCTGGCCTCTTTTCTCTCCTTGGCTTTTTGTTTGTCCAGCTCTATGGCCTCTTTACTCCGACGTTTCCTCGGCTGGGAGTTCTAGAGCCCGCTGGTTTGGGAGGAGGCAGAGCAGAGGTTTGTGTGGACTTGGTTTTTGCTGCAGGAGATAAGGAAGTTTGGCCATCTTTGTCAGATGTTGTCTCCTCTTTCAAATCTGTACTCACGGTTACACTGGGAGGTTTCTCTGGATATTTTAAATCTGTGTTTGTTTCAACCTCTGTTTCGTCCTCAGATTCAGATATTTCCCAGGTTTTCGCTCGACGCAATACATTTATTTTATCCATTTTAAACACAAACCTCTACAGGTTTACATAAATATACATTTCCTGTAGTAATGTTAGTGGGAAACACGTTAAAAACACTCCACAATGTTCACCTCAAAATATGTACTATTTCTGCACTGCTTTGACTTTGACGGTGCCCGCGTAGGGACAAATCATTCATAGTATAGCGTCGATTTAATTCACGATTAAATAGTGTTGGTAATTAAATCCTTAATTTCTTTGTCACGGTAAATAAATGTTAGACATGTTTTATCGTTAATTAAAAAAAAACTGAAATGTTTATGTTGAACAGTTTCCAGCGGAAAGAAGTCGAAGTGACGCCAGTTACGTACACTGATTTCCAAATCATCTGTACGCCAACCTCTACGTGCTGACCCGTATCCGTGTTTCTTGTTGCTCTGCAGTGACCACTGAGCAGATGCAGCTGCGATAGACTTGTACACAAACTCTACAGTGCTAGCTAGTGCTCCAAAACAACACTAAACGATGCGCTTTTAACCTTTTCTCAGATAGCCACTGTCTTTTTCCTTCACTATGGCACAACCCGCAGATAAAGGTAAGTCTGGTTAAGGGTTTTTGTTTTTCCCAGACCAGCAGCAGTTGATTTAGCCCTATCTCGTCACCTTTCTGTATAGTTCCCTTTAAAACGGGGCCACAAAAATACATACTCAGCATTTTATCCTTAAGGTTCGACAAAACCTCATGTGACGGGAAGTCTACTCAAGGTTAATACTTGCTAGTGCTATTCTTTTATATACTACTTTTTAAATGGGGTTCATTTATATAAATAACAATGGCTTTTTGTGTTGCCATAAACTTCCTCTAAGTGTAAAGGTAATGAGTGACAGGACATTGTGGTTGGTTGTTTAATAAAGCACATTTTTGAGGTTTCATATGTGAAAGTTTGGTGGGGAAATGAAGACAGTGATTTAATCTCTTCTCAGTGATGTTCTTTTTACATTGACAGCTTATTATCGCTTTGTTGTGCTGTTCTTCAACTGCCTGCTGACA
Organism: Perccottus glenii; assembly: GCA_024416835.2. NCBI lineage: Eukaryota > Metazoa > Chordata > Actinopteri > Gobiiformes > Odontobutidae > Perccottus > Perccottus glenii. The sequence continues at coordinate 13,691,462 of CM044566.2, read as the reverse complement.
TTTGGCTCCTATTTCTGCTTTGACATCCCCAGTGTTTTGCAGGATCAGTTCCAAGGGGTACGTATTGGGTGTAGTAGAGAAGGCAAACCATTTGTCAGTGCCATCGTTTTTAAGATTTCATGGACTGCTTTTATTACTTTATTAATGTGACTGTACTGTGGATGATTGGGTCCTTTTTTTCTATAGAATTTGACCTGCCCCAATGCCACAGTGATCAATGGGACAGTGGACTGTGTGGAAGGGCTGGGGATGACCCCTCAGGAGTATAATCTTCTTTATGCCATTTATGCTTGGACGTAAGCACATTTACTCTTGTATCTACTCAACTATAGATGATGAAATTGATGTGCTTTATCAGAAGCCTTCTTATCTCAATAGGAATGCTCTTGTGGTGATAATGGCAGGATTTTTGATTGACAAATTAGGAAACCGCTGTAAGTTGTCAGCTATCTTATCAGTTATTGTGTTCAATATTACAGACGGTCCAATGCTGATTTTATTAATTGATTGATTTTTGCAGTTGGAGTGTTTCTCTTCTCTTTTCTGTGTGTTGTGGGGTCCTCCTTGTTTGCACTCGGCTCACACTTCAAAGGAAGCCCTTATCTGCTGCCCCTCATGCTCACTGGTCGACTGCTGTTTGGATCGGGCAATGGATCTCTTACCAGTAAGGCCCTTATTTCCATTTTCTCTGATTTGTTTTCTAGGAATGATCTTTAAATTATTTTTGTCTTCTTTAGTTGTTCAGAACCGCATCACAGCTTTTTGGTTCAAGGGGAAGGAGTTGGCCTTGGCTTTCGGTTTAACACTGGCCTTCTCTCGCCTGGGTTCAGTACTGAACTTCTTTTTTACACAGGGATTTGAAGAAAGATTTGGCATGCAATGGACACTTTGGGGAGGTATGGATAAAATATAAGACACAATGGCTATCTATTTAAGATTAAAACATTATATGTATGTGTTTTTGTGTTTTTCAGGAGCACTGCTGTGTGTGCTTGGCTTTACATCCGCCGTCATCGTCAGTGCCCTGGACAAGATTGGAATGAAGCAGCTTGGTCTCGATGGTGCTATCCAAGCAGAGTCTCGCAAAGTGGTACGAAAAATGAAGTTTGAAATTTCATGCTTTATCTGATTTCAGTTTACTAAAAACTGTCTTTGAATGTGTAGAGGATTCAGGATGTGAAGCTTCTCTCCCTAAGATACTGGCTGCTGGTTCTCACCATTATGTTTTTCTATAATGGGATCTTCCCATTTATTGCAGATGCCAGGTAAAGTTTATCAACATATTGAGCATGCATATTTTATAATTGTTTACTGTACACCAGTGATCTGTCATTCACAAAGTCTGTATTATTGTGATTCACACCATTTAACATTTTGAATGCATATTATTTTTGCTCTGCAGTAAGTTCATTCAGGACAAATACAACGGCTACAGTCAGAAGGAAGCAGCGTATATTGCAGGGGCTGTATATGACTGCTCTCTTGTTCTGTCGGCCAGCGTGGGAATCCTAATAGTAATTATTGCTGTATAGTTTCACAATAAATACAAGAGATGCGAACATTGTTTTATAATCGTCTGTGTCTCCCAGGATTATGTGGGTCTGCGTGGGGTTTTTGCATTGGCCTGTGCTGTTCTCACGCTGCCAGTGTTCGGTCTGCTGGCGTTCACCTTTGTTCCTCCGCTCGTGTCAACCATATGGCTCGGAGTCACCTATTCATTTGCTGCAGTGAGTTTTGAAACATTCTGTTGTTCACACTTTGCTCCATATCGTGCCTAAATTTTAACACCCTTTGTGCTTCATCCAAGGCAAGCATGTGGCCATCTATTCCCTTGGTGGTTCCTCAGGCAACCCTTGGGACAGCCATGGGCCTTGCTACCTCCATACAGATGATTGGAATTGGTGTGTCCAACCTCGTTGTCGGGCAGATTTTAGGCACTAAATCTAGGTAGGAAATACATCATAGCATTTTATATGTATATAAATATATAATCAGTACTCACCTAAACTGTTTTTGATTGGCAGTGAAACTAAGATTCCAGTGTGGCGTTGGCAGAGGATGATGATTTTTATGTTGGCCAACACAGTCAGCTGTATCATCACCTCAGTGCTACTAAACATTGTGGACCACAGACAGGTTTGATGTTTCTGTGAATGCACTAAACATTAATGGACTGAGAGAAAGTATGTGCTGGTATTCATTGTGTCCTTTTTTTAGGGAGGGATCCTGAACAAGACAACCAAGAGATCTACACAGACAGAAAGAGACCCGGACAGAGAGCCACTCAACCCGGCACAAGAGCAGAACGAGGAGGAAGAAGAGGATAGGCAACAGTCTCATTCTGTAAATTCCTAAAAGTGTTGACTGAATTAAATCCTCACATTATATATTCTGTTTTTGTTGGCGATTCCTTAACCAATCATAAAACATAACAAAATATTTACCTATTTTATATTTTTTAGAAACATAAATGAAAATTGTGTCATTGATTTTCATTTTCTCTTGTGAATACAGTTAAAGTGTTTGCCAAAAAAGTGTCATTCATAATATGTTTAGAAAAGCTTAATTAAATGCATGCCACACACATACCTGTTCTTAAACATTGTTCTTAATTTCTAGTGCAGTTGTAAAGCATTTCTACCTTTTAGTATACATAAAGGGAATATAAAGTTTTGCGAATTAAAAGGAAAAGTAAGAATCATGTATTTCAGGTTTTATTTTAATTTTACACGTTACAATGCACAGCAATAAATCACATACAGTAAATGCAGTGACGGATAACTACCTAAACGTAATTCATTTTATAGCCAGTAGGTGGAGCGCTTTACACGTTGATTTTATTTTATTATTATTCTCCAAAACGCGCCAAGGTACAAACATATAGTAAAAAAAAAAATAATTATAAGTTGCATTTAAACTTGGCACAACAGTTAGGCAGCCGTACTGTAGGCTAGTTTTGACGTTGTGAGCGCACACGTTGTCAAAGTGAACACACGAACACTGCTGTAAATACATTTATTGTGGGTAAAATATGTTTCCTTTTTTAAATATATTTAGTGAAACATTTTTAGCACAAGTGTTCAACACACTTCAATTCGTGTATGTTGTGTAAGCTAATATTTTTATGTTTCGCATAGCATAGTAGCATGAGCACTCAGGTATTGTTAGGCTAATGATGGGTCGTTCGCGAATGAGTCGGCTCTAGGCTCTTAAGTGAACGATGGGAGCCGGCTCACATATATTTAAAAAATATAGCCTATAGTAATTAAATCATTATGTGATAATAAAATAATAAAAAATAGACTAATAATTCAAAGAACAACACAAAAATATAATTATATAAGCCAACACTCATTCGTTTCAACTGCGAACCTGCTCCTCCTGGTAAGCATTAAGTCTTTGTCAAATACCACAATAGATTTCTATGAATAAAAAAAAAAAAAAAAAAAAAAGCAATCAAGTGTACATCATGATTGGAGATTTAAAGATATTGTATAAACCAAGCAAAGTAGAGACAATGCCAAAAATTTATCAAAGCTTTATATAATAATTTTTAATCCATCTGCATTGATGATACAGCACAGGTGTATGACACATAATCTTCTGTTAAGTCCTCAAATCTCTCTGGCTGATACAACTTGTGATGGACAGTGGAACACAGGGAAGACGGTTACCTGATCGAGACTTCCTAGAGCCCAGATCCTCTGTTTACTGTGACGATAAACCCTATAAATATACCACGCCTAATCTTCTTATGGGGTGTGCGGTAGGGGTTAGACTTGATGGATGACACACAGTGATTAGTGCGTGACATGTAACAAAAGGCTCACTCATCTTTGACTTCTGGTGCTTTATGCTTTCTCAGTTGGAGTCTATGTGCAGCTGAGACCATTGGGCAGAGAATCTTGACAAAATGAGTATGTCCAGTCTGCTCAACCTCAACAGCCTGGGCAGGATCTGTGGCTCCAGTCATAGCAACGAAATGGTGGTGTTGGATCGGGTCAAGAGGAAAAACTCTGTCAGACGCATGTCCATAATCGAGGACGGGGAGATTGCTGAAGTGCTTTATCTTATTCCCAAACAGTCCTTAATGGGGCAACTTCCTTTCCTCAACCCCAACGACTACATTCTGTGTGAGAAGATGGCCAGTATCCCCGCAGAAATGTCAGGTAACACTTTTCATCTGTATACAGTTTGTTATTCACTGCACACCATAATGTAAAATAAAATAATACATTACATTCCACAGCCGTGAATCCAATGACAAACAATATATTACTATCTGTACGCATAACAGCCACATTACACTTGTCATTACACTTCTACTGATGTAAGGGAGACAGTTTGAGAAGATTTGTGTTTTTTTTTATTAAATGGTTTCACAATCAGACTGCTTTTATTTAAAAGAAAAACTTAACTAATCTATAATGTTAACTTATTTTACATTATGTCAGTCTGCCCAAGGGCAGCTGTGGCTACAGACGTTGCTTTCCACCACCAGTGTGTGCCTGTGGAGTGAATAAATAATGAAGGGCTTGTAAGCACTTTGAGTCCCTTAGTCCCTTGGGAAAAAAGCGCAATATAAATATAATACATTATTATTATTATTATTATTATATACCTTGATCTTGTTCTTTCCGAGGAAGCTTTATTATGCAATAATAATAATTAAATAATAATGATACAACAAACTATTCAGTAACTTATTGATTACTAAGGCCCTTGATATGATATTCAAATAATCAGTTGAGCTTCACATTCCTATTTGTCAGGGGTATTTAGTTCAGGGACCACAGACCAGTCAAATAAAGCAGTAGCAATGTACTGTATGTCCTACTCTAACTAAAACAGTGTGCATGTGTTCTCGCTTTCCAAAATTCATTCATTGGGCCATATTGTACCCTCGGGTGGGTCGGGCCGCATGTTTGACACCTGAGCTATACACTGTTCTTTTTTTTTTTCTTTCTTTTTCACAACAGGCAAAAGGCGTTTGAATACACAGTGAAAATATTACTCTGTTTTTAGGTCAGTGAAATCTTGTGTAAATATTTCATCATATTATCATATGATTATATATCATATTCTTAAAAGTGCTCAAACCTCTGCAGCAGAGTAGACTACTAATAAAATCTGGTATTATTCCACACTAAAAAACTGCATTATGGACATGTTATATATTTTTACTGAAACACTGTCCCCTTTTTAGAACTTATGAGGTCATGGCTCAGAATCACAAGGCATGCCACTCCTACCCCCTCCACCCCCACCCCCACACACACACTGTGTTTGGTACCACCCCCTTTTCCTGGGACCAACAATCCCGTTAGTTGCTCTCCTTCCCCCAGACTCTGCACTGGCTCTTCCACAGATGTGCACCAGGCAACAGCAGTCATGAAACAGAAAGGTACACCTTTTTATTCTGTGTATATTTGTCTGTGCGGACACTGTTTCTCATCATGGATTTGGTTTCATGGTTGTCTTTAATATTCTTATTTTTTGCACATTGTTTTGTTTTTTTAGTTTTCTAAAATGAGGTGACTTGTGGTCATTTCTTTAAAGTAATTGTGGCTCATTTAACATTGTTTATTGTCCATTTTGTCGAGTTGCTAAATTTAAGTGCAGTTCCAGCTGTCCCTGCTGTCATCCAGGATAAACCTGGTTTGTGATACTGAGCACACTAATAATAATTGTGCATCACAATTGTGTCATAAAACTCTTGACGATTGCAGTTAATAATATTAATCATTTTGACTTTGGCTACTGTCCCCATTGTTTCAGTGATAGACACAAGAATGTCTGCTGAATATACTGTAATCTGATTTTATGGAATGTAATCAAATTTTGTTCTATATATACCGCACACATTTCTCTTCATGTGGTAGATCATGTAAAACTCTTGAAAGCTCATATAAGTCATGTGAATTGTGTAGTTGGGGTTGTATAGAAAGTTGCCCTACAGTGGGAGTGGATAGATGACAGCTCAATGCAGTAGTAATACGATATGGCTATTGCAGTCTTATGTTCCTCTATATTTGCTGTTTTTCTAAATCAACCTTTTGCTAATAATTCTGAGGCAGATCAAGACAAGCCTTTGAGACATTTCATTTAATAACTTAATAACTGCAGTTCCTCTCATATGAATGCCAAAACTAGTTGCTCAGATATAGTTTGGTACAAGCAGCTGGTTTCTACAAACATATCTATACATGACTTAAAGTACATAGTTTCTGTTTTATAATGTTATATTAACCATCTATTTTGTTGCCACATGCTTGTCACAATAGTAACAGATCTCTCCTGTTGTGGGGCAGATTTAGATAACTCTTCTCTGTGCTTGTCTCAATTTTCTGAGAATTCCATCTTGTTGTGTTGGTCAGTAAAAATAAACCTTTTCTGTTCTGCTTCTTATTTGAAGAAGGAGTGTTGAAAGAGCGAATCCTTCTGTGTGTATAAAAAGACTAGATAAAACCTGTGTGCTTGTTACTGTCCGCTTGTGTCCAAACACGGGAGGGGATGGGGGGCTCTCAACATGCCACATTCTTCTCTCCTTGTCCTGTGCTAATCACATTCGTGACATTTCAAGCGGCCTGTGATTAGATTGCACAGGCATCCACTGCTAATGCCCGCCATTTAAATGTGAGAGAAGAATGAGGATGAACTTTAAAAACAGTATGATGGGCTTTCACACATTAGGGTCAAAGATCTTTTTGAATAATAGTTCCACTAATAACGCAGCTTTGACTTAATGCCCATTGAAGTGCCCAAAGAATGTGTGCTTGTACATTACATTCAGTTATGTAAGGCCTGGAAGGACAAGCTGTTGTTTTGTGGCCCAACTTAGGCAATAAAGGGATAAACCTCCCATTTGGATTTAAGGCCTTTGAGCTGCTTTTCATTTGTCATGCCTCAAAAAGTTTCAAACAGATTAAAAGTTATTATATACGCTTAGTATTTTTAAGTATTTTGACCCAAGGTAAAATTAATCCCAAGAGAGTGTCACTTCATTGTATAATAGACTCTACGCCCTCAGTCCAGCACAAAAGGGAGGTTCCTATAACGCAAAAATATTAGGACGTTTTCTCACTGAAAAATAATTTGTTAGTGGGATTTCTGTGGATGTGCGGGGTGGCATATAATATATATTTATTTAACTGTGCAGTAATAATGTTTACGGTAAAAAAAAGATATTTGGAAAGGTTGCACACACCGAATATACAAATAACAACCACTTGAGTTTGGTTAATAACATGTTTTTGGTGTCCCTGCAGTGCTCCACACTCAGGACGCCAGCCCACCAGCGGAGAAACAGGTCATCCAGTGCTACAGATGCGGGGAGCCGTGCAAAGGACAGGTGCTACGAGTTCAGAAGAGTCACTTCCACATCAAGTGCTTCACATGCAAGGGTCAGTAAACACATATACAAACGCACTAATAGAGAACGGCATTATCACTGATGTTATCACAGTTGGAAACAAATGTGTTCTCAGACTTAACATGGAAAAACATTGTGTATTACCACTGAATGGGTTTTCAGATGCTTATTTGCAGCGGCCACTCTACTTAGAGAGTAGCATATTTTCTGTAAGAGCTTTTGTGGCGACTAATTGAGAATGACAAGCTCCTCATGTTGTTGTCCTTTCATCTCATCTCAATGATGTTTACAGCACAGAGGAAACAAAGAGACTCTGAAAGAACAGAACCTTGCAGTACTTACCACTAGGAAAACAACTCAGTGCTGGGTGGTCTTGTGTTTTCTATTTAACTTACATAATTAATGAATTAATAATACTTTTTATTACTGCTAACTTGACCATTATTTCTTTAGGATGCAGCTTCTGAAACTTATGGTATATAATGCATTTTACTGACTTGGTTGTACTATAGTTACAGATTATGTTAGAAATGCCATACTAAATGTGAGGAGCACACAGTGGGACCAGAATAGAGCAGTAATAATATGTCCTTGGCATCTGGGTACATTCTGATGTGGTAAGCTTGTGACAGGTTCATGGTGACACGGTCCGCTTTGGTTGTGGAGGGATCACATGTCTGACAATGACAGAAAAAAAAACACTGCTTTCCTGTCCTGGAAGTTATATATGAACACACATAGCAACAGTAGACACATGATTACTTTGTTTCAGTTTTTTTTCCCATGCCCCCATTTTAATCAATAATGTAGAGTGCTGCTGCTATAGTCTGGGACCACTACAACAGAATGGGCACAGAGAGTGTTAGACATTTGTAAATCTGTTTGTATTAGATGAATAAACCATAAAACCTTTTCTCACTGTGTACAGTGTGTGGCTGTGACCTGGCTCAGGCTGGTTTCTTTGTGAAGAACGGTGACTGCCTCTGTCCACTTGACTTCCAGAGGCTCCATGGCACGACCTGCAACAACTGCGGGGAGTTTGTGGAAGGAGAGGTAGTCACAGTTTTGGGGAAGAGCTACCATCCGGGCTGCTTCGTGTGCACTATTTGCAAGTAATTTCACATCACTTCACCATTTTTTTAGGTGCTGTCTAACTTTTTCCTGACTTAACTTTTTTTTTGGTTGTTTGGCAGACAACCCTTTCCTGCTGGAGACTGTGTCACATTCAGTGGGAAAGACTGTATCTGCCAGCGATGCCTTCGACCAGTGTCTCCTGCAAATGACAACCCAAACTACTCCAGCAGTAGGTGGACTCTTACATCATTGGCTCATTAGCATTGGGAATATTTCTAGTCTTTTCAAATATATGTGTTGGTGTGACTGACTGCAACAACCACCCACCATCCCACAAGTTCTTGTATATCCACAAAAACTTTACCTTCTTTGTGCATTGTTCCGTCTGTCAGTAATTCAGGGTAATACGTCTTCTGCCTCCTCCTGGTACATAGTTTCTTCTTTCACAGCTCTGACTCAACAAATCCCATGGGTGCCTGCCAGGTCACAATGTCAGTACGGTCTAAGAGGCAGAACACAGCTTTCTACCTCAACCTTATCAACCTGGCAACTTCAGCAACATGCACTGACAAGGATTATTAAGGCACCCAGACTTACAAAGTCTTAAGTCTTAAGATTAGAGTACTGTACAGAAATGAACTTCTAAGAAAAGGCTCTGAAAGCTCTGAGTAATGTATAAATATATGCATTAATGTGTGTGTGTTCAGATTGCAATGGCTGTGGTAGAGACATCAAGAATGGCCAGGCGCTGTTAGCTCTGGGAGGACAGTGGCACCTCGGCTGCTTCAAATGCAAAGTCTGCCAGCGAGTACTGAGCGGAGAATACATCAGCAAGTATGTACTCCTGCATATTAATATTTTACACAATATAATTATTAATTCTCTGGGAAATAGTATATTTTCATGTAAACTCAACGTCAATGTGCTGTTTTTAGGGATGGTGTTCCATATTGTGAGAAAGACTACCAGATTCAGTATGGAGTCCAATGTGAAGAATGTCAGAAATTTATCACTGGTAAAGTTCTTGAGGTAAGTTAAATTTACTGTACATATACTAAACATTGCAGCTACATAAAGAATATGTTCTGAGCTGATGTCTCATGTTTTGACGGCCTTGTTTTCTTTCGCAGGCAGGAGACAAACACTATCACCCTAGCTGTGCAAGGTGTAGCCGCTGTAACAAAATGTTCACAGAAGGAGATGAAATGTATGTACAAGGTTAGTTCAAGGCCGCATTGCATAAAGACAATTTAAAGGTCTGTTCTTGATTTCAAAGCACCAAAATGTGTAACTGTAATTGGTTGTTATAGACGTTCAATAAAGTCCAGACTATTACTGTGTAGGTTTTTGATCTAAAAGTTAACTGTCCGTGCCTTCACAGGATCATCCATTTGGCACCCGGATTGCCGATGTAGCAGCAAGAGTGAAGACAGTTCTATGGTAAGAAATCAGACTTAATGTGTGTTAATGTGAAAGATGTGCTGTATAGTATGACACATTCTGTTCCTCTCCAGGTCTGCAGGTCCAAAAGGCCTTGTCTTGATTTCTTTTTCCCCTCACATGAATTTAAGGTTATTATTTTGCGTAAGACTGATGTTTGCAGTGTCTGATTTCAGAGTGAGCAGCCTGTAATCTTAGATTAACCACAAACTTGTTTCACAAGACGTAGAATGCAAGAACTCTGCCACTTAAAGGCCAAATACAACAAACAAACCACGCAGGGCTAAATACAGCTTTTACTTTGAGTTGATACTTTTAGAGAATATGTACATTTTGCATGTGGGGTTTTATGTAAATAACTTTCAAAAATAAAAGCAACATTTAGATTTGAATTCTGAGCACTGTGTGAACATTTTCTTGATATTGTCATGTAACATTGGTCTGCTACACTAACATTAAGTAAATTTTGTAATTCTAATAATACTAATGTCATTTTTTTTTTCTTATTTAGCCCACACATTCGTCATCTGAGAGCTCTTCCTCCAGACCGGGCTCTTGCACCCCAGGGAGTCCTGGTCGCTCACTCTGTGTAAGTCGTCATGACAACATCCCTCAGCATCTTTATGGTGCACCATTCACCAATTACTTTTTATTTATCCTTTATTTACACAGGGGAGTCGCAGTGACAAAATATCTCTCTTGCCAGATGTTTCTTATGTGCAGTAAAAGGAGCACACATTAGGAAATAGATTAATTTTTAATAAAACAAAACACTAAAAAATGTAACCTTGACTGGTCGGAAGTAGAACATTTAAGCTGTGGTTGAACAAGCAGCCAAGTTATTCATATTCAGCCCCACATTGAATATGAATTTACTCCCTTAATTTGAATGACATTGCAATTCAGATTGAAATTGTCAGTGTCCTTTTTTCTCCACCATATATTTTTCCGTGCTGGTATTTGTGGTATTTTTGGAATGCACTTTATTCCCAGTAAAGCATCATAGAAAGTAGCTTGTATTTGTAATGTTTAAGAGATGAACTTGTAAAGGTTCACAAGACATTACAGTCTTATTATTGCATTCATATACTGCCAGGTCAATTTTGTGTCATGGGATTAAAGTTTCATTCCTCCCAGAACTTATGTAATATGCAACCCCTGACCTTTTATCTGTCTGCTCCTGTGTTTCCTTCTCTGTCTCTTTCTTCCCTTCCTTCCTTCCTTCCTTCCTTCCTTCCTTCCTTCCTTCCTCACTTTCCTTTTCTGGTCCCAGGCAAAAGTAGATAATGAGATCATTGATTACCGAGACTTAGCAGCAATTCCCAGAGTCAAGGCTATATATGATATAGAGCATCCTGACATGATATCCTATAAGTGTGTGAACAACAACTCCTCTGCTTTGGACAACAAAGGCAGCGGACCGGACAGGCAAAGTCCTGCCGAGGTAACTGCATCCAAACAGTGTACCCAGTGACATTGTGTGTCATTCTCATCCATACTTAGTTTGGCTTGTTGGTCAAACTAAGCCTTGTTTTATTGTTCTGATTCAAGACATTTATTGTAAAAAAAAAAAAGCACTTTTCACTGTTTTGGAGCAGTTAAAAAAAACAAAAAACAACAATCTGTTTGGTAGATTTATTTGATATTAAAGCAGCACTAGGCAATAAATAAGAGAATAATTTTATCTCTTGCATTTTTTTTAATAATCGAATCTTATCTCTTATTTGTTCTAGCACATAACCTATTTAGAAATTGACATTAAATTTACATTTTCTGCCCGTGCTCAGTTCTTTTAATCATTTTGCCTACCACAGCTTTAATATTTTATGGATTAGATGTGTCTCTCTATGCAACATTATTCTTGGTAACGTTTTTTAATGTAATTTTTTCATTTTGTTATTACATGGATCTTTTTTCTATTTCCACATTTTAGTCTCCTGTGAATATGTCTGTAAGCACAGAGGTAAAGGTTTTTTTTGTAACTCATTTTGAAAAAGATCTAAGTGCTCAGTGGCATTAGGTAATGATCTTACATCTATTTTCCTGTTTGTATGTTTTTTTCAGGATAGTTATGAACTGAGGAGGCACATACCAAGGTCTACAACCCATGGATCTTTAGGAGCTTATGCCACATACAGTCACCATAGTTACACACCAACTATGTCTAGGTCACCGCAACACTTCCACAGACCCGGTAAAAGGAGCATAACTGTGTGATATACTATAGATTTTGATTCTTTTTTTTTTACATGTCTTTGTCTCTATCACCTTCACGCTCCACTGCTCCTCTTCCTCACCTCTTTCTGAATAACACCCAGGGCTGATGCTTACTTCCTCTTTACACTCTGGCAACAATGATACACTTCCCACTTCCTCCTTAAATCACAACCTTCTCCCTCCGTCCAAAGGTAAGACACTCTGCCTTTCTGTTCTTGGCTAGTCTGTCATAGAAATTGGCTGTGCACTGGTTCACTGATTTAGTAAAAGTGGGCCCCCTAGTGGCAAGGCAAGGCAATTTTATTTATATAGCACATTTCATTCACTGGGTAACTCAAAGTGCTTTACAGGAATAAGACATTTTACAAGATTTAGATTAAGAAACATAAGAAAAATGTAAACAGTTTAAAAAACACTTTAAGTTGTAATGTAGGCGGCGCTAAAGAGGAAGGTTTTAACCCTCTCTTGAACATTGTTAGAGTTGAGGCTTGTTTTACTTCATCTGGGAGGCTGTTTCCAGATTTTTGCTGCATGAACCTTAAACGCTGCTTGTGGTGAAAGATCACTTTTTACACTGAATTGCATTCACACCTGTAATATATGATGTGTAAAAGACTTCTCTTTTCTCTACAAATATTTCTTTTTATCTGAAGTATTGATGGGATATGCACTCTATGTGACCAGTAGTCCTTAATGAGATGTGTCAGTCTCTCTGTAACCCTCTCTATCCACAGACCAGGCCTACAGCATGTACACAAGGCCTCCAATATATAAACAGCACGGTACAGTACTTCCTTTTTTTGTTTAATACAGAAAAATGCATGAATCTGTATTTATTTTGGTTGAGTCTTCCTGAGGTGTGCTTGTTGTGTACTTGACTAGAACAATACTGAGAAGTTGTAAGCAGAAGGCCAAAGGACATGCTAAGAAGCTATATTTAGTGTGCCTTGTCTATTCTGAGAGAAGAGATAAGCAGCGTGGTTAAAAATAATCTCAGCTAATCTGTGTGTTTTGCTGTCACGTAGATCTGAACTCAATGAATCAGGCTTGGTTGCTGCCAGGGTACACTCGCCTCAATCCGGTGAGATCTGCCACTGTCATTTTTTTCTACACTGTGGTATCCTACGGGGGCACACACCAAAAACAATAGAACAATCATGTGTTTTGAATTGCCTTGTGAAGCTCCAGAGAGACACTGAATACTCCAGAGTGTTTTTTTTTAGCACAATAGATTTAGTTTCTATGAGGAAGCCAGACTCTAAATGTGTTTAGAATATTAGATTAAAACTCAAACTCAAATTGTATGTTTGTATGTGTTTTGTCTTTCAATTAAGCCACAATCACCAGATTTCACACAGTACAACAGCAACAGAAACAGAGGTAAGAATACATTACACTCATATGTTTTTCCTGCATAGTATATCAAAGTAATCTGAATCAGTTGTGTTTTTCTTCTCTTTCAGATTTTAAGGTGAGAAGCTCTGTTTGGAGTTTTGCTGTAAAAGGACTGGCTCTCCATCAGCTTGTTTCAACCCTTTACTACCCCCTTTCACCCGCCCCAAATTTTACCCAATCAATGTAACTAACAATAATCTGGCTTATAGAATCAAAGTCACTCATCTTAACACAATCTCCCCATTGCATGCTTCATTCTGTAGCTCATCTATGGTCATCAACTAGCACGGATGGACAGGGGTGTGTCCATGCCCAATTTGTTGGAACCAAAAGCAAGTATTTCATTCAATTTTAATTTTACAGTTACTCAAAGACATTGTTATGCTTGGACTGTGATTTTACAATTATTGCGTCTGCTCATGATTTTTCCTTTGAGATGTTTTTTTGGAGTGGATTGACTAATTGTATTTATCAATTATGATTTTTCTTTTTTTCTTTCCAGATCTATCCATATGAAATACTCGCAGTTACCAACAGAGGGCGAGTGAAACTTCCCAGGGATGTTGACAGAACAAACCTTGAGGTAAAAGAAATGTGTCAGAAAAGTATTTTTGAAGAACTGTTTTCATCATAAATACTATCTATTGCTAATAACTGTGCTTGTTTTTGTGCTTCTCTTTTATCTCAGTGCCACTTGTCACCAGATTCATTTTTCCACATCTTTGGCATGGAGATCCAAGAATTTGACAGACTTCCTCTTTGGAAACGCAATGAAATGAAGAAAAAGGCTGATCTGTTCTGAATGCTGCCTCCCGCTTATGAATTATGAACATGCAGTACCTTCTGAATAACCCTCAATGTGTTCAAATAGCCGGCAAAAACAGTACTTAACACCATCTCTATAAATCTGTGCTTCCCACTTTCCTCTATAGTACCTATTGTATTATTTTACATTTCAGTCAGTGTACCTCAAAGCAACATGAGAACTCAAGCTTGTTTTAGTTTTGACTTTAAATGCAATTTATTTTTAGTTTTACAACAGCTCTGTTCTTTCTGGTGTTAAATAATTTACACAATATTTTCAAAACTGTACAAAATAGCACACACATTACAATTTTGCAATAATAGAAGTATCATCAGTTAATATCATCTACGGTACATGTTTGTGTATTTTTGTTTATTCACAACAGTTTTGTGCACTCAAATCATCATGTGATCATGTGAATGTCCATTGGAGTTTCATATTTTATATTTGTGCTAATGTTAAGGTGAGAAATATCACTGCACTGTACATTTTATCCTGACACCACTCGAGCCACAAAATTTATCCTGAATAAAATACTTCTGACAAGCTTAATAAACATGCTGTTCCTGAATGTCTATGTTTTTTTTCTTCACTAGTTTCCCATTGGCTTTTAACTAATGCCAAAATGATTTCTTAGCTCTTATCTGTCTCCATGGTTTGCTATTCTTGGTGAGGAGTTAGGGCTGCACTTCCTTTCTTTGTCAGTCACACACGGGAATGATAACACTGTCGGGAATGTCTTGACAGGGAAGCGCTTCAAAGTTCCAGTTACGCCTCTAACTTTCCTTCCATCTTGTCAAATTCACCATTAGCTTTAAATAAACTGCTTATTTATGAACGTGTTTCCATTCACTTGCAATTAGTGAACTCCATAGATGCACCAATAGACTTCCAACCCTCATATTGAAGGTGGCTTGATACTTTAGAAATATAAGGGCCAACAGATGGTGCTCTGGTGCCTAAAATCATAACATTTCAGTGGGATCACTTTACTTGTTTAAAAGAAACACCTGTCTGTCTTTAAGCTTGTATATGGAGATTATATGAGCTGTCCCTTTTTTTACTTGCGCATTTCTAAATGTAGTGCGAGTGTGAAATACAGCCCTTCATAAAGCAGACTGCTTCACTGTAGTAGCCTTTATCAGCTTCACATGATAAAGCTTCACAAACTCCAGCCAGAGCATAGCATGTAAAAGGACTGAATGTGAACCCATAGTAGTTTTGCACAATAAATAGTTCAAAGTTCAGGCATGAAGAGTAGTAATTGAGTTTGTTTTAGAAATAACAACTGGTGCAAAGCTCGGAAAAATCCACCAAAACAAAACCATAATCACAACAGAATTTACAACATCATATTTAATAAGTTGTATAAGTTCATACGTTTTCGTAATGAGGGGCTCTTTAAAGCCCACCAGCCTCGAGCCAAAGTGTGTCAGTTTGAAGCTTTCTATTGGACAGATAAATACACGGCCTCAGCAGTGGGCGTGTCCTAACCGTGATTGGATGAAACCGCTGTCCTTCAGCGCTCTACTTTCCCTCAACACTTCCCCCTCTCTCCACCAACTGGAGGTCCGGCCCCAGCCAGGATTTTCACGAAAACATCAGCCGCAGACTGCGTATCTGTGCCGACTGCTAGCCTGGGACGACGAGCAAGACCCGAAGATATGGCTTCATTGGTGTGACAGCCGAGTCCATGGCGTTTTCAAACTCGGACAGCGGAGTTTGGCCTTGAGCTGCGTCGTCAAAAGCTGAAGATTACATTTAGCTGGAATGAATGCAACGGTATCACTTGTTAGATAGAAAGAGGGGCCAAAGTGGACTCCCTCCGCCCCATGGAGGATGACGGGACCTTTGCAGTAAGCTCCAGGCCCGGAATGTCACCTGTAAAACGACAACACCACTTTGGACAACGCAATTAAGGAAAAAATTAACTGTGTGCGCTGTGCGACCGCAAAATCAACTTTTTAAGCCTGCACAAGTTAGCAAAAAGTGTTAGCTGCGGGAGACAGCCCCTCGCGTAAGATGAGTATCATAGATATAACTTAACGTGGGGTTATCGACTGCCTCAGGTGACACACACCGCAGACTCCACACTACAATTATTTTTGCTATGTGTATTTCTCAAACTCTGGCTGTTGTTTTACTGAAATCTAATCCATTTGGCTGCAAAAAATAGTACAGACTGACTTTTAAAGCTATTTTACGCGAGTGACATCTTTTTTTAAACCAGCCATGTCTTTGAAGGAAAATGCTTGCCGGAAATTTCAAGCCAACATTTTTAACAAAAGTAAATGCCAGAACTGCTTTAAGCCCAGAGAATCACATTTGCTCAACGACGAAGACTTAAACCAGGTGATTAAGACATCCTTTATTTCTCTGTCTGTGATACAGTCAATGTAGTAAGTCTTGTTGTGTTTTTTAATCTGACATACGCCTAAATAACCGTGCCCTCTGTCAGTGGGGCATAATGCATTGGTTGGGGTTAATTGGACATAGTTCCTAGCAAACCTAAGGGCATGACCTTATTTCATTGATATATAACTCCCCACCCTCCAAGCATCCAACTCAGTAGCTCTTATCAGCTGTTTGTGTTGACTCAATTGACTGTCTGCCTTTTCTGCTAAAGGTCTGAGATGGAAGTCAACTTTAACCCTTTTTCCATATCTTTGCTGTTGTCACTGACATGGTATAGAGCGGATTCTTCAACTCATATGGACTTATTTAATGACTATCAGATAAAAGAGGTTCAGATATTAAAGGCACTTGTATGACTCCAGGCGACTCCTGCAGGATGGACATGCTTATTTTAAATAATCTCCCTTGTACATTGGTGGAAAAGTTTATTTTTCCTGCCAGGGTTACAGTTACTGTTGTCCCATTCCAACAATAAGATAATACAAGTTGTACATAATGGATTCCTCTAATCTCAAGTTGTATCCAGTAAAAGACAGTTATTTATGATGGGAGGGACACAACGATTGTGAAATAAACACACAGGAATACTCATGACTGTGTTTTACCACTGTACCACTGAAGGGTAAAAATGACCTAGATTCAGAGTTTATCTCAGGAGGCCTTCACCCTGCTGTCAGGTCATGTGAGCGTAGATGGGACATTAAACTCGAGTGTATAGTATCCAAAACTGATGGTGACCGAAAACGAGTTCCACTAAACCTTTCAAATCATGTCATATTTTATTTTTAAGAGCGCAATTCCCATCTGTAGCTATCCACACCTTTTTATACAGACATGTTTAGGATTGGTTAATTGTTGTGATGTCTCATTCACAGAGTCATTCAACAGATAGATGTCTTGTAAGTTCTGCCAACAAAAAGGATTTTATGCATTTGAGTGCAGTTATGGCCGTAATCAGAAGCACTGATAGTGGGACGTGAAGGAGCCAGGCGTCTGTAAATGTCAGAGCTTTCCGACTTGATTTGTAGGCTGCTGTTGCTGCTGTTGCTGCGAGTGAATTCTGTAAGGTGCTTAATTGTTTAAGCCGTTTACATGTAGTACAGTTTTGAGTCTCAACATATTTGCTACTAAAATGCGTCTGTGCTTTTAGTAAGGTTTTTTTTAGTTGCAGAAATTCCTAACTTTGAGGAATGGCTACAGTTCAAGAATGTGCCAGAAGTATTTAAGAAAGGCTGCCAGTGCAACTTTCAAAACTCAGTACACGTTTGAATTGCAAATCTGTCGCCACAAAAGTTCCCCATACTACTACTTCTTCTTCCTTCCTTGAGTTTTTCATCTGCTATTTTTCTTGCTGGCTTCTGCCTCTTGCTGCCCCCTCCACCCACCAGTCCACCCACTTCGAGGATCAGAGGGAAAATCATGTGTTAGCCTTGCCTTTTTTTTTTTCTGTGGCAGCATGGTGTGCTGGAATAAGGCCAGCTGGGGAATGTAGCCTGCAGTCAACTCACAGCTGTATGTGAATCTGACTAATATACATCTTTTGTTTGGTTGTGTATATGTGTTGTGTGTGTCAGTGGAGCGGATATTGGCCCACTCCACTTTACAATCCTGGAAAGTAGCCTGCATCATCTCAAATGAATTAATAATAAATGCACGAGTGAACTGTCAATTGATGTGTTTATGCCCCACTTAATGTCCACTTAACAGCTGGTAATTATGTTTACTCTCTTGCTAGGCAAAGCCGGTATATGGAGGATGGCTGCTACTGGCCCCAGAGGGAACTAATTTTGACAATCCATTGCACAGGTCTCGGGTGAGTGAATTGCAACGTGTGAGGCTTTATCTGAGCTTTTTATTTAGCAAGTACAAGATAGTGACTGCAGTAAAGGTTAGTACCATATCACAAGACTAGGTGTTTATTTTATTGTGCACTCCTCGGCACTGTCTTAAAAGCAGAAAGACCAGAGATCAGTGGTTCAAACAAGCCTCTTTTTCACAATCGCTCTGCCTTTGCACTCCTACTTCATGATTTCTCCTCCCCTAGCGCCACATAACAGGACACTAGCTCACTTCTCACTTATCAGTTTCCTTCCAGACTGTAATGTGGTGTTGCAACCCCAAAAAAAGGAGTTAGGGAGAATGTGGGGGAGGTGTAGGAAAAGTCCCAGTTCACACACAGCCACACTGATGGTTTCCATATGGATGTGGGGAAAGCAACTTCGGGATCCTTCAACTCGACTACTGTCAACAGTCTGCAGCCGCTTCGACAGCATCACTTAGGAGCCTGGCCCGTTCGTACAATCAGCTCGTGGTTGTATAATGAGTGGTGTACACACAGTGCTGAGGCAAGCGGACTGGTCAGGTTTTGACTGACCAGTCCACATAAATAACATCATGTTAAATGAGTCATGTTTCAGCAACACTTTGGTTTAGCAGGTTAGACATTATGGCTGTTCAGAATCACATGTGATTATGGCCGATATGTCAAGGCTTTTTCACATGAACCTTAAAGCTAATCTGCAACCCTTTGAGATCTTGATGTAGGTTACAAAGCACCTTTTTAATATTTTATAGAGTGCTCCCCGATTGAAGGAAATATAACACTGAACCACTAAAAGGTTGCATTTAGCAGGGCAGTCCAATCAATATAACGAGAAGATAAAACGATACGTGTCAAACCTCTGACCTTGCACAATGTTGTTTTCTAATCTTTTATTGTGCTTATTTATGTATTTTTCAATCAGTGAATTGTTCCTTTTACAAAGAACATGTGTGAAATTTTATTCCTAATGTGGTGCAGTCTAGCTTTTTTGTGATGTTGTATATTCTGAACTGGTGCCAGAGGAGATGGCAAGTGTTTTCCAAAGGCGTGCATCCCCTTGAGAGTGTATTTACATAGTGTTTGTACATCTAAAATAACATAAATTTTGTTGAATTACAAGGCCTTAATGTCTTAAATATTTTCACATTTTCTTCATATGATCTCACCCTCTACAAAACTGTTGTCTTCTTTTGTCTAATGCAGAAATGGCAAAGGAGGTTCTTCATTCTTTACGAGCATGGTGTACTGCGCTATGCTTTGGACGAGATGGTGAGTGAAGCAATTCCTATTTTCTTCAAATCAAAGCACCCATGCTACATTCTAAAAGCTGACATACTAACTGACCATTTAAGATGACAGCTCCACCCACAAAGATGGATGCTAACCATAGTGTTTCCTAACATGTAATCATGTCAGAAGGTGTTAAAAAAAACAAAACTAGGCTAACAAGCCCAGCAGTGTAAACAATCAAGCAACAACCCAAGGTGCTGATAAGTCATGTGCTGAATTCTGTTTACTTTTGTTGAGCAAGAGCCCCATTGCAACTTCCTGTTCCGAGAGAGAAACTGGAAAAACTACTCGGTATCCTGGTATCGATTTATACGTGCATAGTGATCTGTGTCTAACCCAGGGGTTAAATATCTGTGCAATTAAAATGTAGGAACTTTTACTTAAGCACTGGATTGAACGCAGTGTAATATGTTTCTGTTAACAGTGAACACCAATAATGATTGACAACCGCAGTTCTTATATTTCTGTACTTCTTTTTAAATGTTAGATGCTATCTGTAATGTGGCTGTATGTATTAGTTTACGCTAGAGGTACATTTCCAAAATGTAATCTCCAGATACTCGTTTAGTTTGTGGGCAGATGTCGGTAATGATGACACTAGAAGAGTGATTATGATTTGTGTGTGACAAAGAAAGAACACAGATGTATTCATTCATCCTTGTCTCCGAGTGTCACTCTTCATCTTTTCATCTTGTTTGTGAATGAAGGATCAAAAGGAAAATTGCAAGGGTCTGACACAAGAGCTATCAAGTGGTGCTATATATAGAATGTTGCTTGTCAAGCCGGGCAACTTAGAATAATTGCTTGGTGTTGAATAAACGGCTTTTAAAAACATTGTTTATTTTGAATAATAAGAGAGATGTGTGTGTGTGGCTTTATGTAATATTTACTTCATTAGCAAGTCATATGTAATTCTACCAAAGAATAATTCTTTGTATGTGCTGTACATTTTAAGCTGTGGTGTTTTTATTTTTATAAGCTACACCTTTTATTTGTCAGAAAGACAGCAGTGAAGATGAATATAAATTTGTTGCTGTGATGTCATCACATCAGATTTGAGTGCTGCCAGATTTAGCCACATAATAATGTCCGTAACCACATCAGAGCCTAGAGCAGTGGTTTGGGCTGTATGAGGAGGTGCCCCCCTGTTTTCTCCTCTCACTGCTCTTTATGTTTTGGCTCTAACCAAACCCAGCTGGGTTGCGGTCCTAACCTGCAGGATGTTGCACAGCTTTGGGCTAAAGGAATGGACTAGCAAAGGCCTGGGACAGATTTCTTTGAGCCATTGATTTGGGGTTGCCCACCTACTGTGAACACCCAACACCAAACATCAGTTGCTACAGTTTTTGCTAAAGGCATTGAGGCTTTAAAGATGAAGCAGTAAACGACTGATGACGAATGTGTGTTGTCTGAAGGACAGAGTCTGTATAAGCTGAAAACATTGGTCTGTATAAAGCATGTGCTGCCAAAGAAAAGACCTGTTATTGGTTGAGTCATTGCTATTTTAACAAATTGTAAATCATTTATCAGTTAAAATGACAAAAAAAAGCATACTTTACAGTTCTTTCTTTGTTCAGCGTGTCCCCTATTTGTGAAAGTACAAGCTGGATTCTCCCAAAGCAAACCAGCACAGTGATTTCGGGGGAGCGTTGCCAGGGCAACATGTTTTGTTCTTTTGTCCACCAACAGTTGACCATGGCATGTGAAACACGAGGCAGAGTTACTCCCTGTAGTCAGGACAGGACTTGGCCTGTGTCTGTCCTGGCTGCAGGGACAAGGGACTGTCCTGGAGGCGGAGTGGTGAGTGGGTCGTGGTGGTCCCTAGGCTCACTTTGCACTCGCCATTCCACAGCAAGCTGTACAGAAAAACATCACACAGCATTGAAACTATTGTGGTTTGTGCTGAGCTCTGCATGTCTCTTGTGTGTACCAGGCCTGAGCTCAGAGGCTGTGTCAGGAACAGGTGCTGTAAAGTGTAAGGTTTAAAGGAAATGTATCCCATAATTCACTCAAAGCACAAGATGTCACTTTTTGAAAGTATAGAGCCTAAAATCCTTCTATTCAAATATTAGTTTTATATTTATTTTGATGGTTTCTTGAAATAAAAGAAGGGCAGGGGGAAATGTTTTAAGTCAATCTGCACCTGTTTCAAGACAAGCCACTATTTATCTTTTAAGAACATTTATCTTGACTTAAACTGTAAATAAATGTAGCAGCAAATCTTACTTTTGTCCTTTCATGATTTATTTGTTTTACTTGATATGCCTAGATAGATTGAGCCTTTAGGATGTCAGGTTGTGATGTGAATTTTGTGTTGTTTTTTGAAGATCACAGTAAATCAGATTTGTGCAGTGTGCTAAGTTTACACAAAACTGCTATTTAATGTTGATAACTGTTATCAACTACTTTCATGTCAGAACCACACAAAATCCCTGACCTTTTTGCAGAACAGTGACTGTATAATGATGTAAGTTAATTTAGCTAAGTGTTGTGAAAAATGCACATACCAGAATCTAGCATCTGGTTGGGAGGTTGTGTGTGGGAGTAAACACTCTCAGCGTCCGTGAAGCCACTTTAGTGACATGAGTCGAAATGATCACCACCCACTCTCTAATAAGCACTTGGCTGCGCTGCGCTAAATGTCCCACACAGCACTTACCTCCCAGTGTCTGACCTAATTGTAACCTTTTTCTCACTGACACAAGCAGACACTCACACATACGCCCTCGTCATATGATGCAGCCTGACATTTTTCCTTTGTAATCTAGTGCGGGTCACACTAATTAACACATTTCACACTAACGCTTTAGTTATGGCTTATGATTGATTGGCACTGTTTACTTGACTTTGCAGGACATCAGGTAAATTGTATTCTTACGCTGACCAAGTAGTGGCAAAACAACAATACATCTGCAAATAGGCTTAAGTTGTATTGAGTTAGTGACAAAAGCTCTATTCAGGGAGGCTTATAATGCATTTGTCTCTTTTTGCCTCAAACCCTTCCACTTCTACTGTGTTTACAACTTCATAACACAATCCTCATGATGTTTTTGCTAATAAAATCCATTTAACATCTGTGTTAAATGGATAGTGGACCATTACCTTTGAGCACATTTTAAAATCTTTGTTATTATTACAACTTCAGACCATAAACATATACAGTTATCTGTTTGGTGATTACTAGGTGTTTTTTCCCACCATCATTTTCCAGACATGTTAACAGTTAGTGGCACATTCACTTTTGCCTCGAACTTGAATCTTTCCTACGGAAAAATCCAGCATGAGTTTGCCCTCAGACTCGAAAGATCTTGTGATTTGTTGAAGAATGCATGAAGGCTTTTTAAGAAGATAAAACTGAAGTCTATTTTTTTCTTACCATTTTGTTTTGTGTTGAGTCGTTTTAGGAGATGGACGGATGGCTTACTGGAGGGTGCTGTGTTGTTGCTTTGAGGCATTCTGTGCATGGAGTGAGTGGAGTGTGCACCTCCTTTTTTAAATTAGGTGTACTTATAGGAAGGCTGCAGTCTTCCAGTCCACACACAGCAGGTTTGTCTTTGCTACAGTACACAATGAAAACAAAGTAAGGTGTATGCAAAGGTGTCTTTTTTCCTGGGTGAGGTTTTGCCAGAGATTCAGTGCGTGAGAGTCTTCTTGACCCCTGCTCTTCCTTCCCCCTGGTTCAAGAAGCAACTGATACCCCGGAATGTAAACTTGGCATGCTCTGGTCTATACTCTATGACCCAGCACTAGCTGATGCTGAGATTGACACATGCTACCATGCACTAAACACTTAATTATTGCCTTCACATAGATCAGTCAGGATTGGCAGACTGACAAAGGATCACACTTACTTTGGCAGAAGTTTAGCCAACTCTCAGCATCGACTAAGAGCTAGGCATTGTTCTCTTTGGCTTTTTCCGAGTAGACGTGACCATTAGCATTACTGAGCTCTCAAGACTTCTGTTTACATTTGATGAATTTCTGTTAAACTTTTGACCCGCAAAGCTCTTATTTGATCCCTTTAGCGATCACAGTTTCCTGGATATGATGATAAAATGTTATCTTTCCCGCTCATTTGAATAGCTATTTGTTTAGTCAGACCATACACAACCACAAATGGCTCTGAACCAAATCTGCACTCTAAAAACTAAACTCCACAAGCCACTGTTCTTGCCACTTTTATTGTTTTTAAAGGTATACAGACCCACATGACCGCAGGCCAAGGAAAACAATTCCCACTCATTTTAAAACAAAATCAGATTGTGTTTAACTGTGAGATCAGATGCAAAAGAGTGAGACACACTGACACCCTGTCCCCCCACCCCTCTTCCACCACTGCTCACCAGTTCCCAGTTTATTAATGTGGACTGGGCCAAATCTTAATCACTTAATGAGTCTAAAAATAATGCCCTTCAAATTATGCCTATTCTATTCAAATTACTCTCAATAAAATTGCATTGTTTAAGTGTGGACAAACTCAAACACACACATACAGGAGAATAAACTACCTCTTTGATTTGGAGGAATAAAGAGATGCTTGGATCCAGTGAAAATAAAAATAATCAAACTTCTCACAAGCTTTTTCCAAAGAGAGTCCTTGTGTTCAGGCTAGTTCTTTATTATGATATTAGTGCTCAGTACTGCATGAGACTGTGGACAGGATCATTTAACACGAGCCACTAGGTCTATCAGCACCTTCACTAGAACAAGACTATATTCCTCAAAGTAAGGGGATAATAGTCTCTCATAACGTATCACTTTTCTCTCGACTTGTTTTCGGGTGCGTGTGATTCTCATGCGGACTGAGCCAAATCGCTTGACGGCGGTCCACTTCTGCTCCAAGAGTGTCTTTTCTGCTGCCATTTTTGTGCCTTCTCTCATTTTTCTTGCTCTTTTTACAGATTTCCAACCATTCATTATCCCAAAGAAAAGCGAGCCCGGGAAAGCTTTGGCAAAACCAGTGTCCACTCTCACTTTCCCATCTTTTTACCTCCTCACATTCTGCCAATCAGTTGTGTCTCTGTCATTCACTCCACTTCTCTTTAGGCCAATGAATCATTTGTGCAGTCAGCGGTATTGTGTAACCCCCCCACAAACTCTCCCTTGTCTATAAAGCCAAACAGTGCTGACGGACTGCTGGCTTAGTTTGTTCGAAATACTAGAGAAAGACTCTGACAAAAGGATCCAAGGTGAAGGGTTAGGGAGCTCTAAGACAACTCATAAAACAGTGGGGCGGCTATGTGTCCAAGTCTAATGTGAGGAATTTTAAGGACACTGTGGGTTTGCGGGTCAGCTGGAAATGGCAGCAGTGCAGATTCTCTACGTGTTATTGCGACCTAGGACCTACTTGCCGTCAGGTGATTCTTTGTGATGGTCTCTAGTGGCCACAGAATGCAGTCTTTCAGAGTTGCCACAGGTGCAGGTGTATTGATGACCTTTGACCTTTTATCTTAGCTTGGCCACCTGTTTAGTTCAAAGATCCGTGGGCAAGATATTAATAGAAGGAAAGTGTATCTGTAGAGATATTATTGTGCTGTATTGTGCTGGACATAATTCAACGTGATTGCAAAAATGTATTCTATGCCAAAATAGACATATAATCATGTATTTAGCCTACTTTTCTCAACGCTGCAGTGAAGCTCTAGAGGGGCACTGCTGCAGTAATACTGACACTGATGCCGTGGTCTGAAATATATTACGACAATCAAAATTATCTGGAAAATCAGCATAAACAGTAGGCCTACCTGGTCGACCAATCCAGCAGCAAAAGACATTAGCGGGGTTTTAAATCAATGTCTTGTTTAGGAAAAAGCAGACCCAGGAAAGGTGAGAGTGGCAGACTAAATTTATGGAGTCATATTTTGTAAGAAAGACAAAAAATCATAAGTTATCTGTGACTACAGCTAAGTAAGAGATACAAGTGATCTACCGATGCTATACTTCTACAGATAAACCATCATAAAATTCAAACTTAAACTAATGATTCTTAGTAGGAGCAAGGCTTCAGTTCTGCATAAGATTCAACCCAATTCAGTTGTGCTGATAAGTCTCTAATTCCAAGGGACTTTATCAGTTGATAAATTAGAGACGCAACGTCTTCACCTTGAAAACTGAGTCCAGATGCTTTTACTTTAACCTTTTTTTCCAAGATGTCCTGGATGACTGAGGACCTTCACAGACATCTTTTGTCATAGTTTAGGATGAGGCTCTTTATTTTCTCAGATAGTAAAGTTGCCTATTATTCTTTGCAAAAACACTCCAGTTCTTTTAAATTCTTGGGCTGTCTTGCTTGGGCATTCATCTTGCCATCAATTTTCACCAAGTTTCCTGTGCCTTTGTAGTTCACACATCCCCAAAACATCAGCAATCCACCTCCATGTTTCACAGTAGACCTTTCATCATAGGCCTTATTGACTCCTCTCCAAATGTAACATTTATAGTTTGTGGTCAAAAAGTTAAATTTTGGTCTCATCACTTCAAATGGCATATTGTAAGCGGGATGCTTTGTGGCATATGCATAGTAATGGCTTTCTCAAACATGCAGCCCATTTTTCTTCAAGTGCCTCCTTTATTGTACTTTTTTCATAGTCCTGTATTTCAGCTGATGTTATTTGTGGGTTTTTCTTTGCATCCCGAACAATTTTTCTGTTAGTTGTGGCTAAAATGTTTGTTGGTCTACCTGACCGTGGTTTGGTTTCAACAGAATCCCTCATTTTCTACTTCTTAATTAGAGTTTGAACACTGCTGATTGGCATTCTCAATTCCTTGGATATCCTTTTATATCCCTTTCCTGTTTTATAAAGTTCAAATACTATTTCCCGCAGATGCTTTGACAATTTTTTGCTTGCTTTGCATCAGTGCAGCACTGGATGAAAGATGCAAAGGTCTGTCAGGAGCCTAGAAACTCACTGATCTTGTATACACACACTGATTACAAGAAAACAGATCACAGGTGAGGATGGTTACCTTTAGTAGCCATTCAAATCTGTTTCTGTCAACTTGTGTGTATGTTATCAGGTGAAAATTACCAGGGTCATTTGGGTGGTTTCTGTTGTCATTATGATTTAAAAAGAGTAAACACAGTTGTTTGACAATAAATGGCTTCACCGAAACACAAACTATAAGTGAAAGAAATGTTTTTGTGTTATCATTCATATTCTCTGAAAAATGGCCCAAAAAAAATCCCAAATTCTGCCAGGGTATGTATACTTTTGGGCACAACTGTATCCCTTAATCCAATAGTTTTAATGTCTAAGGTAAAAAGCCAGTACAAAAAAGGATTAGCTGTCTGGAAACCACACACGCAGACGTTATGAGCCGCCAACACGACATGACACAACTTGATTGGAGCACCTGTTTCTGCAACTTTCCCATCCTCTCTTTCAGCCGTCAGAGAGAAACAGACTTTTTTTTTTACTGTCTGTTCTTAAGTTTGGTTAAGTAGTCCTTTTAAAGATGACACATAACCCACTTGTCATCCTCACTTACACAATGTACTAAATAAACTAAAAACACTTTAATGTTTGTATTTTGAGCAACAACAGAATCCAAGGCAACTCGCTGCCATACTGGCACAGAAAGTCCTCTTCATCCTCCATCTCTCCCTCCTCTTTCTCCTCCTCTGCATCCACAGCTTTGTCAGCTGCTGGCCTTCTAATACAGCATTAAACCACCCACGTCCTCTCACTGTTCTTTGTAACGAGAGCAGCATTTCTACCACCCACAGTCATCTCTCAAATATCTGCTACAATTCTAGGTACTACTGGCTTTAAATTCCTGTTTTCATATCTTTTCTTTGCCCTAACACTGTTGCTATGTCCCTAGGTTGGTTGTGAGGTACCTATAGTGTAACATTAATTTTAATATCTTGCATGCATACCAGGGGCATGAGGTGTGTTTGCCTGGAGGATTTAACTTAGCCTTGCTATAGAGACAATATATATCAACCATATAGGGTTGTCTCATTTTATAGCCATATATACGTAGCAGGGCTTGGGCTTGGTATTACAGCTGACGGCAAGGTAACTATCATCAAGCTAAAAGTTGTGGTTTGAAATTACAGGACCGTGAAGACTCTAGGGCAGTGATGATTGTAATCTTGTCCGTGACCAATCTATCGTCTCTAGTTCTAACCTTGATTGCTACATGTGTGCTTGTACGTATGATCATTGTAGACTTAGAAAGAAGAGGAAGACCATGTGTTTGATTTTCCTGCGGAGCTTCAATAGAGGTGACTCTATTCGTCTGGCACCTGAGGACATTTCCCTGCAGCTGCTTATTGGCATGTTCCCTCCCATCGACAATGCCTGTTTGCATCTGTTGTGCTAAGTTGCTATGGAAATATTTATTGCATAATTGCTGTTATCGGCAGTGAGCAAATGATGTTGGACCCTGAAGAGACCTGATTCTGGGCCACGTCCATGAGTCAGAATGAAGCCGTGCCAGTTCATCAGCTTTAGTCTTGGACTTTGGCTTTGGATGCACGACGGACTTGGAATTTGTGCAAGAGAATCCTGTTGCTACATGTCTTGTGTAAATTGACGAGATGTAACGTATGAATTTGTTATTACAGTTTTAGCAGACAAGCAGGCACCTCATATCAAATCACAGATGTTTACAACAACATAATCCTAAACCAGGTTTGTGACTAAGATGTCTCTTCACATAATTTGAAACATAAGCTGAAAAGCACATTGAGTCCGTCATTTCATTAAAAGCCTTGTCATCCCTCATTGTATTCCCAAATGACTTACTTTAACTGCACTCTTGATTTCCATGACCAGAACCAGAGTCTTTGGAACGTTGATGGCAGAAGAGAATTTGCTTCGCAACCAAAAATGAAAGTCCATCATCCTGCCAAAAGAAGCAAATAGTTCTGCTGCTGTGTCATAAGGGAGACAGGGATGTTTTGTTAAGATGTTGAATGGCCAAGAGTTAAGGAAAGTAAGAGGTATACGTGCATGGGGCGTCCTAATTACCTTTTTTCTAAATAGAAGTTTTCTGCCTATTGAACATAAATGAAATGCTACAAAACATCTGGATGAACACTGTGTAGATTAGCACATAACACATATTGGCGGCCTAGGGCCCAAACGAAATGGCTTCTAAGTGTGTGAATTGGCAGTATTCCTTGTTACACCAAGTTCTGTGAGTAACATGAAAAGCATGCTTTTGTTTTGAAAATACCTTTGGGTTATTTCTGGTGTTATGGCAGAGTGAAAATACAGTGGAAAGTTGAAGATATTGCCACAGTAGTTTTTATCTTTGGGTACTTTTAAAGACCACACAAGTTTTTATTTTAAAGAATAAAATTTTTATGGTGCGTAGGTAAAAGGTTGCTGTACAATATACAACTTAATTAAAAATGTTACTCCATAGTTCTTTTTTCTGACTTAAGCAGGCGTTCATGTGAATTTTTCAACAGTTAGTTTCTGAGGACCACATGAATGTAGCAAAAAATCTTGGTGCAGATGTTGGTATAATGTCATAATGTCTCATGCACTAGGGCCTGTTAGCCTATGAGCTGTCTTGGCAGTGGCACAGATGTCAAACTTGAGCAAGTGCTGATTGCAGATGCCCACAGTGCTCATCGTTCTGGTCGAGAGAAACCAGATCTCTTCCTGATTTGTCAAATTCTCTCGCGACTCATTGGCTCCCATCAAAACAGTAGTCACACAATTGTCTGTACAACATGAGAGACAAGAATATGTTTATGCTGCCTTCATAATTTCCATGCACTGATCACAAAAGGACACTTGTTCTTGTCTCTCGGTCACTTCCTTGTCAAGGGCTATGGGGAGGAGTGGCTCTGTTGACTATGGAAGCCAACAATCCCACATTGTGTGAACCGGCGCTGCTTCACAAAGGCCTCATTGTGGCAAGTGGTGGCCCAGAGAGAAGGGGACTGAGTCTAGGCTAGGTGACAGTGAGGTGTGGGTTTTAGGGGGCCTGGGTCTGGGGGTAGGTTCACTGTGGTCTGGTCCAGGGGAGTGCTGTGTGTGTACTGTGTGGTGAGGCCGGTGATGATTGTCACTGGGTCACTGCTAAATACATACAGAATTAGTGACTTCCATAGGCCACCTCCTACTGAGCGCACAATCTCTATCTTTATGAAAAAGCCTTTAATCAAAGCCGTTGTCAGTCGCTGATTTATTTCTGATGCTGGAGGCTTAAGCAGCTTGTACAACTGTTCCCAGAATTTGAAATATTTAGCTGTTTATCCTCTGACTGGAGCTCAAAGACAACCCACATGTGCCGTGTACTTTAGATTTGTTTACTCAGACAGATGGCTGAGCAGGGCAAAGTTTTAGCCCACACAGCCATGTTTTCTAACTGTTCCCCTTGACCACCAGCTTGAGACTTAATCGCTTAAAAGTCTCCTGTCATCTACTAAAGTGGTAAAACTTCCTTTCCATGTTGTCCATGACTTCATGTCTGAGAATGACAGGGCTCTCAAGTCAAGCTGACGCCAGTCTCTCTGCCCACTCTGAAGCAGGCTCAGGTCCTCGCCCAGCTGTTCCCAGGTCTATTTGTCATTCTTTCTGTCAAGCGCGACTGTTGTCCTGGCCTCTCACCTCGGTGTCAAGAGCCCTTCACCGATGATGCCATTTCAAAGCCGCAGAATCAAAACTTCCTCTGTGGCTCTCTTGTTTTGCAGACTCTCAGTTCTTGTTGTCGTGCCACCTGTCACTTCATGATGCTTCTTTGTTCACTTCTCTTTTAAGTAGTCCTCTTTCCTGTGCTCATTAAGAGGCAAAAGCTGAAAATTAAGTGAGATTTTAGCAGTGGCAGAGTAAATGGTTCCCGTTTCACCTTTGGAGAGTGATTACCACAAACAGTTAACTACTGACCTTTTTGTCCAAATTAGTTGCTTTGTGTGGTTATGTTGCACACATTTAGAAGTTGTGTCATTTATGCGAGTGCTAACCTTTAAACCAACTCTCTTGATAGTTTCCCATTTGTTGCAGGCTTTAATCTGTGGCTACATATCCTTAGAGCCCATAACCACTATGGCATTTTGTTGTCTGTAATTTAGTCTGTTCAGAAAGTATAGTGACAAAAGTTGTTCAAACAGTCAGCTGATATGCTTAGAAATGCATTATGTAAATAGAGCACAAGAAGTTGTCAAAGTCATTTGGGAGAATTACAGTCTGTGTAATAATCGCATTCAGAAAGTGTGCTACAGTGATTCTTTTCTAAACCACCAGACCAGTCTCTATTCATTGCAAATCAGGTGTGCACCATATAAAAGCTTTGTATGCCTGAACAAACCCACATCTGAAAGCATAAATCTTTGTATACACCATAGTATAATGCTCATTCATGGCTAACAGATGGCATCTATGTCAGTGTGTGTGCATAGTTGGCTTTA
Organism: Perccottus glenii; assembly: GCA_024416835.2. NCBI lineage: Eukaryota > Metazoa > Chordata > Actinopteri > Gobiiformes > Odontobutidae > Perccottus > Perccottus glenii. The sequence goes on along the minus strand of CM044566.2, from coordinate 13,660,261 downwards.
CACCTCAGAGCCAGGCATCAGATTAAACCCCAACCCGCTCGGTGAACCCATGCACTTGCGCTGTTTATAAATGGAACAGACAGTCCTTTTCAGGCTCCACGCTCTGCCATAATATATTACAGAGCTGCGTAGACAGGTGCCAAATAGCTGAACATTGTGACGTCAACATATATTTGGGTTTAAAGTGAAATATCTGGAGGTAGAATCGAACAGAGCACTCTTGTTAATTAAGGCTGCACAATACACTGAAAATGCGTTGTCATATATATTAGTTGCAAGCACTGTCGGTCAAGAGGAAGTGCAAAAAATCACTTCAGTTTTTTTTTTTTGTTATATTTAAGCTTTATGTGTGCACAATATGTTTTTCAACTGTTATGCTTTAATTATCAAAATAATTTGCCAAACAAAGCCTGAATCAAATGAAAGGTCTTGTGACATGTGGAGCAAGTGTACAGCACTATTTATTTTTATTAATAAAACTTCTATTCTGCTCAAGTGGGAATTAAATTGTTGAATTTTTCAAGGAAAATATGACTTACAATGATCATTTTCCATGTGCAGCTCAAATTATTATTTTTGTCATATTTAAAACTGCGGCTGCCTCACTTCTATAGAGCTGCCCCAAATGTGACAACAACACAACAAGACTGACGGCTAGTAATGTGTCAAAGCACATAATTACACCACCGGAAAAGATATTTTATGAACTTAACACCATATACACTATCAGTCAAAATTGTGGACTTTGACTGGTCGTGTATATTATGTAAATATACAGTAATCACTCTTCTACATGTTAGCAAACATTTGACATATCAAAAAAATTCATAGCAAGACCAGTAGCCATTTGCATGGACTGCTGGATCAGCGTGGGCTGTGTGAGGCTTGGCATGAACATTGTTGGTGGGTGGGCTGTGTGAGAAGACCATGTGGAGAGATAAGCAGGCGCGTCTGTTCACACTTTTTTCCCTTTGTTTCTCTTTTTTCTGTATTCCAGCCCAGCACTTTGCCCCAAGGTACGATCAATATGAACCAGTGCTCAGATGTCATCGACGGAGAGTCCAGGACGGGTCAGAAGAACTCCCTGTGCATCATCACACCCGACAAGGAGCACTTCATCCGGGCTGAGTGTAAAGAAATAACCAATGGGTAAGAAAAGTTAGTGAATACATGCAGTGGTTATTCTGCTCAAGCTGAGGTGGAATGGCTACTGGTTGTGTGGGCTAGATCTTGTGTAATACGTGAGAAAGAATGACAGGGAATTGGAAGGAGGAAGAATTATATCCTGCTGCAACTGCTTTGTAAACAGCTCTGCCCCCTGCTGTCTGCTTTGGCAAGTGCGTTCACTCGTCAATATTCCAGTGACTCTGCAAATTCACTTAGGACTAAAACATACACAGTCCAGCTATTTGCAGTATTTGAGCTGGTCTGCAGATGCATTTTAGTTCTAAATATGTTACATTGTGTAACTATGGGACAAAACCTATTCTCAGAAATATTGGCAAATAAAATAAATCCAGTGAGATAACAAAATACATGGCCCATCATATTATCTTTATGAATTTGAGTTTGTTGATTATATTTAAGATTCATAAATAAATGTCCCCATGTGTGTCCTTAATCACTAGCACACTCAGTGCTGCACATCCATCCTTGGCTGTAGCATATCCTTAATGTGGCTATTCTTAGTGAGCTGTGACTCACAACACCCACCTGCTGTATGGCTGCACACTTCCCATCATCCGGCTCCCATGTGTTGGTCCTGGGTCATCTCACCTTTATTATTTCCTCTGGCGTGGTCGTAGTTATCTGACAAGGTTTCGGTCGCAATAACTTTCTAAAATGGTAGATTGTGTTAAACTTTTGTTCAAGTCAACCATATATATCTAACACAGTACACAGTGACCCTGGTGCTACATAAAAAAACATATAAGTACAAACAAAACAACACAAAGCTAGGGTAGAAAGTTTATCGTAGCTACATAAATCTGGATCCGGTGTGACCGCTGCTGCGTGCTGCCGCTACATGTTTTTCCTGGGTGTGTTATACTGGCCACACGTTTATTTGTCCTGCAGGCCCTTGTCATGAACCACGAGTTGTAAGTCTACCTGTGTAAACACAAGCACTGACAGCTGTGATGAATGAGTTTTAAATGTGTCACATTAACTATATACATGTCATTTGTTTGATTCTGGCAGTTTATACACTCTATAAAAGTGAAATAATAAAAGGTATTTATAATGGATTTGAAGATATTACACAAGCATACTTTTATTTTATTTTTTTTACTTCTTTTTGCCAGAGGAAAAAAAATGACTATATTATGACTTACAGAAGATCTTTTTATTACAGGGTTGTATGTAAATAATGAGGCAATGAGATAAGACTGTAGTAGCAACACTTGTTTGTTTGACTCTTTGTAGGTGGCAGGAAGCTCTGACTGTCTACCCAAGGACCAACAAACAAAACCAGAAGAAAAAGCGAAAAGTTGATCCTCCTACTCAGCAGGTAAGGCTCTTCAGATACATTTCACACTCTTCACAGACTGTTTTTTTTTTGTTCCTCTTGAACTCCTCTTGAAATGGTTAAGCTTAGATTTTAGAAAGGGATTCAGCAACAGTACATTTAAGTATTTGAGTTGTATAAAGTTATTTTTAGTAGCAGTGGAAAGAACCTATTGTCAGTTTAAAGTAAATCTAAGACCATTAGTTCATCATAACTATTAATCACATATGGAATCTTCTTTCCTGTAACAAAGTAATGCCAATATTGACTTTAGTGCAAAGGTGTTAATATCCCTAGTTACAGCTGCTTTCCATCCAGCTGTTAGGTGAAGGCATATTTTCTTACAGAGTTATATTGTATACATTTTCTGTGTCTAATGTGTGATAACACGAATTAGCTGTTGTTAGTAATAGCCTTGATTCCAAAATGAAAAGATATACCCTTTTTTGTCATCATTCAAACTGATCTGTGTTGTCCTGGTCAGCAGTAAGGCCAGAAAAGTCCCAAGGGTTTGACATTGAAACAACGAAATCCCTGAAAACATAAACATTCCTCTGTCTATCACCGTCATCATTTCAGCTTTGTTTGCCCCCAGACATTTTCTCACCTGATGCAGACGCACAAATATTAGAAGTAGAGACAAACGCTGCCTGCGATAAGAATTTCAAACTTGACACAAACCCCACCGGGCCACATGTTCCTCTGTAAAAGTATTTTTAGTAAAAATACGTAGTTTAACATCATTAATTATCAACAACAACAAAACTTCTCAACTTAAGCAATCAATAACAACATGGAACATTGGCATATACTGTTCTGTCCTGACCACCCAACATGGTGTACAGTTCCCCTTTTTCTTCTCATCGCCTCCTTTTATGAGGTTTGTTAAGCTTTTTGGGCTCTCTCTGAAGTTCATTGTCTGTCCTCTAATGACAGTGCCCCGGGACGATGTGGAGTGAAAACAAACTGCCTCATTTGCAGAGGAATAGTGCTGACACTGTAATGACCTTGTGTCCTTGGCTGGTAACCTTGGTCATTTATGTCGGGCTTTCTTAGTTGAAGCAGTAAACTGGTTTGTTGCTTACTCTAGTTTACATCGCATTGGCCAACGGCGCACTTCACTGTCATAATTATGCAGCATCCACCAAAGTGAAATATTTACCATAATAGTTATCATTATCCTATTGGCTGGTGCATAGTGTGGGTGAGAAGATTTTTGAATTTATTACAGTCAGATATTTTCCACATCTGTCAAAACCACATTCAGTTGTCCTCCCATTATTACTTTTGCTGCTGGAGAGCTTGGAAACTCCTGAATACACTCTTGGGCACGGTAGCATATGTTTGCATTTCGAGGAGTGCCCTTAGTCTCATATTGTGACTGTAACAAACTCACCTTCTATTGACTGCTCTGTATTTTTATGGGACATGAATACTAATAAGAAAAAATGAAATCATAAAGAGAGTCACAAGCTTTATTTATCCTCATCGATATATAACACGCTTTAACATCAAAGGCTTTCTGTGATTGGCAGGGTGGACTCACTCCAAGCCAGTGTTTTTCCACTGAAGACTTGAATGGACACCCAGTGAGTTCAGCTCAGCCAAACTTTTTATGTTATTTGTCCTGCTTCACCCTTAATGGCTTTGAACTCCCAGCCCTAATAAGTAACACAATCACAATTGATCTAGGTGAAGGGTCATTGAAAAGAAAATAGTGTTTGCTTCTCTGCCTCATGGAAATCTTCATTTATACCACCCCGTGCATGTTTGTGTGGCTGAAAAGCTCATGTGAGGGTGGCTTTTCTTTCAAAATTTCCTTTTCCTTTAGGCTTGAATCATCTTGGGTTGTGCTTGATTTGATTTTTACTTCAAAATGCTTGTAATGTTTTTATGTATGATTTTTGAGTATAATTCTATAACTTACAAAATGTCCATTGTTTGTTCTACTCTCTGCAAATTTTAGTAATGGATGCAATGAAACTGTGTCTTTAATTTCTAAATGATTATGAGCACATTGTTTTCATCAGAACAGAAGTCACAGAAGTCTCTTGTTTAAACATAACACATACATTTGTATTTGATCAACAATGTTTGTTCAAATGATCAAATGCAATTTGTAGCTAATTGTGAAAAATGGAGATCATGTTCAACATTTGCACAATTTTATTAATGTTTTCTTTTTATTTACAGTGATTAACACTGTGTGTTAATCTCCCTCCCCTAAATATCGTTCCTTTTAAACATTCCTTTTTGTAGCCTCTGTCTGATCTTACCCCACATTGTGTCCTTCCTTTTTCTCATTCATTTTGTCCGACCCAAATCCCTACCCAGGAGCCAGGCCCTGCCAAGGTGACGGTGACCAGCAGTGGGGGCAGTATTCCTTGCCTGCCCAGCAGTATAGCCCGTGCTGAGCGTGTTCCGATGAGCCGGGCCTCTCTGTGGCAGGAGGAGACGCGGTGGAGCCGGGCTACAATCCCTTGCAGTCGCAGTGCCTCCTGCATTAGCCAGCTGAGCCAGAGCCAGCCGGACCCCAGGACCACCACGCAGGATGGTGGGTATTCAAGAGAGGGCAGCCTAATAAAACATGCTGTGTGCATGAGCCATTGTGGCACATGTTTGTTGTTAGTGACACTGTAGCTTTGTGTTTCAGATGGTGGTGCTGTAAACACTGGGCGCAAGGTACGAGTGGAAAGCGGCTACTTTTCGTTGGAGAAAACCAAATCTGAGCCCTCTCCACAGTCAGTCCAGCACTCCCAGCCTCCTCAGCCACCCCAGAACCTGCCCCTGTCTTCTTCAGCATCTTCTTCCTCTTTAGGAGCTCTCAGTCCAAGGTACTACTCTGAGCCAAAACCCCTGACCTCCCCTTGCCAACCCTCCCAAGACCCTCTCCCTTCTCCAGGTGCCCTAGTTTCCCCTAGCTACTCCACCATCAGCTCTTCTCAGAGCTCGCTGGACTCTGAGCCCAGCAGCAGCGCCCCAGTCTTGGATGCCCGCGCTGCTGGCATCAGCACCGGAGCAAGCAGAGTGGGACGAGCTGGCAAAGAGTATGCAGCACTGTCAGACGTCCCACGAGCACGCAGGCTGACCCACAGGGAAGCATTTCGCTCTGACAAAAAGCAGCAAGAGCTAAGGGCGCGGACTCGGAGTCCTGGCAGAGAGGAAGTGGCTCGGCTGTTTGGGGAGGATCGCAGGTAGGGTTTGGCTGACAAGATCCACTTGGACTTAATGGAGTTTAACGTATAATCATTAATACGCCACTGGTTGTACTTCATGCCAATGAATTAGAAAAGGAGGTAATATAGTGTGTTGAGCTTTAGCACCACCTTGTGGCGGTTTCATATCTCCAGTGGTTTGCAATTAATGATTTTTGGAAATAAATTGCACGTGTTACTTTATTTCTTCTGATTTCCCTTTTGCTCTTGCTCCTTTTCTAGTGTTTTTATCATTTGATCTTTTCCAGGGGCTTCTAAAAGGAGCAATGCCTTCCAACCCTTCCACCCCTGTTCCTCTGCTGTTCCCTGCTGGTCACCGCTGACTCCTGCTTTCTATCATTTCATCTCTGCGCTGCCTGGGGGAACACATACACTGTTTTTCATTAAACATAGCGGACTTGCTGTGTTTGATCCTTTTAGTTTATAACATTCTTATATTTTGGAGAAACACAGTACATTTCCTTTTTCAAACGCACACACCACATTTACAGTGTCTTAAGGTAACGCAGATTATATTTGCCATTCTGTTCATAATCCTACATCATAACCATTCTTATTCCTTCTAGATTCCCTTTCATCATATAATGCTGCTCTTCTTTAGTTTTGGGCTGTTACTCAACTTCAAAATTCATATTTGTGAATGAAAGGAACTTTGAGTCTGAATAATATTCAAATCTGACAAACTGTGTCTTCATTTCTTGTGACTTCCTAAATTTGATTTTGACTCATGTTTTCTTTCATATGATGCTTTGGGCTTGATTTATGCAAATTAAGTCTGTGTTGAATTATTGTCTTAGAAAAGAGTCCAGCATTTTTCTTGTTTTACTCAAGTATTTTGACTAAAATAACTATTTAATAATAAGATGTGTGGTCTTACTCTAGGTCATTAAGTAACATATAATGTATATATTAATCCTGTTTAAAGGTCTTAAAAAATAGTCCTTTGTGTTTTTTAGGCGTTCACAAATCATTGAATGCTTTGAAGAGTGTCAACAAGTGGAGCGTATGGACACCAGCAGCTCCAATGATCCGTCTAACACCTCGATAATCCAGAGACAAGGCCGCAGTGAAAGACGCTATCTCGCCAACAAGCAGGTGCTTTATAATCTCTGTACAATAACTAGATGTAAAGCATAGTTATTTTTTATTAACGGTTTTTAATACAATTCTTTTTTTTTTATAGGACTTGTCATTAGATGCAGGAAGGGAACGTTCAGTCCCGGATGTGTCCAGCTCAACTTTTGCCAATTTAAGGAGGGCCAAATCACTGGATCGCAGAGTCACAGAGTCATCAATGACAGTACGTTTAACAGTAAAAAGAATCTTCATCCAGTTGCCTAACAATCCTATGACTAAGCATAAGCATATGACATAATGACAGAAAAGTTTGAAGAAGAAAATTACAGCTGACCTAAGATCAGCTTGAGCAGCTGTATGATCCAGTCAGTGTGTAGTTGGTCTGTCTGTCTGAGCTGCAGCTGCCATAACCCCCTCCCACTGTACCACACACAACACACACACCCTCCGTTACTGATGAATATAAATAGCCCGCACAGAGGCAGCCGCAGTGGTGTGTATGTCTCTGGGATAGACGCAAAGAAATTGACAGCATACGAAGGCTGTTAGCGATCAGAATGACTCTGTGCCAAGCAGTGACACCCTATCGGATGAAGCTGAACAAAAACAAGGTATTGTGGAGTGAGCATAAGTTAGATTTTGGGCAAATGATTGACTTTAGAGTCTATAAACAGACGTAGGCTTGGTTTCAGTGTGCTGCAGTTTGTGTTTCACTGGGAAACTCCAGCTCCCGCCAGTCAGTCTCTTCAGCTGGAGCCATGTATTAGAGTTCAGGATCTGATGTGTTGACTTAATGTATCAAAGTGCATCCATTATATTGTTGCATTATTTTGTTTTGTGTTCACTTTAGCCAGATTTGCTGAACTTCAAGAAAGGATGGATGACAAAGCTTTATGAGGATGGAGTGGTAATTACATCTGACAAAAGAACTATTATTCACCTCTGTCGGCCAGTGTAACGAAAACTAAAGGTGTTGTTTTTGGTTTTTTTCACCTTGCAGTGGAAGAAACACTGGTTTGTCCTCACCGACCAGAGTCTGAGGTACTACAAAGACTCTATTGCTGAGGAGGTAAAACAATGAAGTGATTTTAATATAACTTTAAATGTTAAAGTTTCTTATGTGTGTCTTGCCTTTTTTAAATTCAGGCCTCGGAACTGGACGGAGAGATTGACCTTTCCACATGTTATGATGTCAAAGAGTTACCGGTCCAGAGGAATTACGGTTTCCAAATCCTGGTGGGTGCTGATTCTTCATGTTAACAAATGTGCTGCATCATTTATCACCTGTAAAGATGAAACTCATTGTTTGGACAGTTTGCGCTCCTGTCTGCTGCCAGGCCACAAATAGCTATAGACATCAAGTGGTGCAGGTATCAGGTTTTGCTATTTCTCTTTTTGAAACCATTCTTTGCCTGTCATGAAGGATGTCACTGGACTTGTCATCTCTGTAAAGGTCTGACCTCATGATGGTCTAAATCTGCGGCTGATGAACGTCTCTGTCTTTAAGCTCACATACCCTCAACATCCTGTACAATAGGTTTACCCAAACCCTTGGCTCCAAAAGGCCTGCCCTTGTGTTTACTCTATAACACTTACATATCGCAATAGATCTAAACTAAATTATAACAGCTTCTCAGCTTTGCATCAGCCCTGAAGTGGATATGCTTCTTCATGTAATCATTGGGCCATTAAACACTTTTAGCACTTGTTGCTGGCACATTTCTAGACACACATAGATGCTTGCAATGTCAACATTATTCATTCGATGTCAGCAGGGGGTTTGCTCCTTGCTACATATAGATTCAAACCTGCCATACAAATCCCGTTTATATGAAGAGACCAATGAGCTGTTTTCTTTCTCCTTTGTTTACATTCGCTCACAGAAGCATCCCCAGTGTTTCTAAAGAAGTCATAAATAGAGTCGTGGAGGGGACGGCAGGCTGTGAACAACATGGGTTTGATGACCAGAAATGAATAACTGTAGTATTTATATCCGCTCAGCTCTAGTGTGCAGACAGGGAGGAGCTGTTGTTCTGTTGTTTAGCATAGCTATAGTTCAAATATTTGCAGAACATATTTGAATGCTTTTGGATGAAAAGCTCATGTGCTCTGTTCATAAATGTGACATGTGTCTGTGAATGTAGTTTTAATACGACAGGCTGTTTGGAAAACTTAACATTTTTATATGAGAGATGTATCTTTAAGTATATTGTGGTTTGGATTATGTGCACAGACATCCTCTTACCAATTACTGTGGTACAAGTGGTTTATAAAATGTTGAAGCAGCCTTGATCTTGCTGTCTGGTGATACCACTGTTACATTTTAACTTAGCTGACATTTTGACAGTTAAAAGGGAAGCTCAGTTTTATATATGTACTTTGCTTCATGCACAGTAAGTATCTAACAATAGCAGCAACAAAGACTGCCATCGGTATTATTTCAGTTCCCTTAAAATTGATAATTTCTGTTAAGTCAAGTAGTATCAAAGTGTGTCAACTAAAAAGGGAATGTCTTGCTTATTCTGAGTAACAAGACTAGCATATTTTTTGTTTGGATTTTTTAAAAGCATCCATCCTTTGCTTACATGTCGTAGCGGTATTTTAAGTCTCACATTATCTCACCCATGTCATGCTTGACTGTTTACAGTGTAAAGAGGGAGCGTGCACCCTGTCAGCGATGACCTCTGGAATCCGTCGCAACTGGATTCAGGCCATCATGAAGAATGTGCGACCCACAATCGCCCCTGATGTCACTCGGTAAAAGGATCAGCAGCGCATAAGCACTGGCACAAACTGTATAATACACACTTTTCTCACTTCTTTCCTCCTTCAACTGGTATTTTCATCCTGCCTCCAGGAAAAACATCTCTCTGAAACTATCCGTTCTGAAGCCCAGGTTGGATTGCTTGTGTGTTGTATCTCCTGTTCCTCAAACAATGATGTAATGGCTCAGCTATGTTAGCCTAAGCGTGTTTATCGTCCTTCTCTGTGTCATGTGATTGCTGAGTAATGTCTGCTTGCGAGTTTGTGCCAGAGACACATAGAGACAGTTGCTATTTCATCAGACCAAGAATTTCTTATTATTGAAGATAGGAATTCAAATACTGAGAATGGCTTTAGTGATCTGCAACAGTTTTTGTTTTGAACAAACACTAGCCCGTTTTTACTCTGGCCTTCGAGTTGTCAGGGATGAACAGGCCAAACTACATGTAATCTTATCTTTTTCAACATTCAGAGAGAGTATGATTCGACCCAGTGTTTGAACAGAGTCACACGCCGAACACGGCCTGTGTGTGTGTGTGTGTGTGTGTGTGTGTGTGTGTGTCCTCCGTCGCCTGCGCTGAATGAGAATGTGTGATATTTTTGGCATTCTTGCACAGACACCTTTCAGTTCATTCTTCAGCTCTGTTCCTTCTCTTTTTTCCCTCACTCACACTCACTGATACCTCCACACATACTGATGAAAATACACGCACCTAAAGGATTATTAGGAACACCAGTTCAATTTCTCATTAATGCAAGAATCTAATCAACCAATCACCTGGCAGTTGCTTCAGTGCATTTAGGAGTGTGGTCCTGGTCAAGACAATCTCCTGAACTCCAAACTGAATGTCAGAATGTGAAAGAAAGGAGATTTAAGCAATTTTGAGCGTGGCATGGTTGTGGGTGCCAGACGGGCCGGTCTGAGTATTTCACAATCTGCTCAGTTACTGGGATTTTTACGCACAACCATTTCTAGGGTTTACAAAGAATGGTTTAAAAAGGGAAAAACATCCAGTATGCGGCAGTCCTGTGGGCGAAAATGCCTTGTTGATGCTAGAGGTCAGAGGAGAATGGGCCGACTGATTGAAGTTGATAGAAGAGCAACTTTGACTGCAAGATGCTATCCTATCAATGCTTTCAGCACCTTGTTGAATCAATGCCACGTAGACATAAGGCAGTTCTGAAGGTGAAAGGGGGTCAAACACAGTATTAGTATGGTGTTCCTAATAAACCTTTAGGTGAGTGTAGACTATTCGCTTTAGTCAACATGCCGTACCCAGTTTACAGTAAAACTGACAACTTTACTGCAAACATATTCTCACATAAAGCTGTTATATAAATAGCATAAAGAAAGTAAGTGAAAGCGGGCATCTGCAATAGGCTTAACTTTGAATATGCGTGTAAATGCCAAAGCTGCTTTAGCTCTGTGCACAATCTGCTTAAAGTGTCAGTGTTAATGCTTGATGATTTATTTTTTTTATATTGGTGTAGTCTAGTGAAGCTTCATGTGAATGTATAATAGTTCGAACTTGTAAAAATGTCTTTAATTGTTTTGATGTGTATATATATATATATATTTTTTTGTCTCTCTATTAGGTCCCTTCCCGAGGATAACCTGAAAGCCCAAGTTCATGCTGGAGCCATGTTCGGAGCCGATTTCTGAGCCAAGCCCCACTTGTGAGGCACCTAAGACAGATAACAGCAAACCAACAAGCTGCAACAATGCGTCCTCTCCTCCCCCAGAGCCACGCAAAAGCAGGGTGCGAGAACGCAAGCGAGAGGGCCGCTCCAAGACTTTTGACTGGACGGAATTTAAAATGGAGAAGCCTGAGAAACCTGTGAAGGAACGAGCAGAAACAGTTGACCTCAGTTCGTCACTCTCTCCAAATTCCTCCTGTTGCTCTTTGTCATCGCCTTCCTCAATAGCGTCTTCACCTGCCTCTTCTTCCTCCCTCCACACGTCCTCCGTTTTAACTACCCAGCCACAATCTACAACAGACAAAGGAAAAACCACTACACACACGGCAACTACTTACACTGTCAGTATTACATCCACACTAAACACCAGCCCACTGTCGTCGCCGGTCCGTGACTGCCAAGAGCAAGGAAAGATGGAAGTAGATCACCCTCCAGACAGAGACAGAAGAGACAATAAAACCTCTGGTGTACAGGAAGAGATTGAACAGCGATGGCATCAGGTGGAGACGACGCCTTTGAGAGAGGCGAAGCAGGTGCCCATCACCACAGCTGTAGGAGTCTCCAGTAACTCAGACAGGATACCTCCACACGAGTTGGCCGCACTGCTGGACAAACAGGTTAGTGTAGTACTCTAAAAGTATTCTGTATAATCCAGTTACTTTGCATAGTAGTTTTTATTTCAAATCACTCCTGTTTTTTTAAGTTGGGACAGAAACAAAAGGAGCTGGACCGACTTCAGAAGCAGAACAACCTTTTAAAAGATCAACTGGAAGATGCATTAGGGCGAGAGCAGAGTGCCAGAGAGGGCTATGTGCTCCAGGTATGACCACGCTTACAAAACATAGAAGCGTGTTGTACTATATTTTACTAACTGGTTTGGGTGCTTACTCTCTAAAACTGATACGCATGGTTGTGGTGTTCATAGCATGTGTTTTTGACGGAGGCTCACATCTCTTGGGAGGAAAAAGAATGATTATTGTGCTTGTGATATGAGACTGACAGAGCAGCTTTGCACTGTGCTTTTTCTCTTCGTCTGTCTTTGCTGCCTTTGTGTGTCCTTTTACAAACTTAATTCTGCATGCTTCTGGGAAGTGAACAAGCTACCTATATTGCCAAAAGTATTCGCTTGTCTGCCTTCACACGCATATGAACGTGAGTGACATCCCATTCTTAAACTATAGGATTTAATATGATGTCGGCCCACCCTTTCCATCTATAACAACTTCAACTCTTCCACAAGGTTTAAGAGTGTGTTTATGGGATTGTTTGACCATTCTTCCAGAAGTGCTTTTGTGAGGTCAGACACTGATGTTGGACGAGAAAGCCTGGCTCGCAGTCTCCGCTCTAATTTATCCCAAAGTTGTTTTATCAGGTTGAGGTCAGAACTCTGTGGAGGCCAGTCAAGTTCTTCCACACCAAACTCACTCATCCATGTCTTTATGAACCTTGCTTTGTGCACTAGTGCGCAGTCATGTTGGAACAGGAAGAGGCCATCTCCAAACTGTTCCCACAAAGTTGGAAGCATGAAAGTCCAAAATGTCTTGGTATGCTGAAGCATTAACAGTTCCTTTCACTGGAACTAAGGGGCTGAGCCCAACTCCCGAAAGACAACCCCCCACCACAACCCCCTCCCCACTTGGCATAATGCAGTCAGACAAGTACCGTTCCCCTGGTAACTGCCAAACCCAGACTTGTCCATCAGATTGTCCGACAGAAGTGTGATTGGTCACTCCAGAGAACACGTCTTCACTTCTCTAGAGTCCATGCTTTACACCACTGCAGCTAATGCTTTACACCACTGCAGCTAATGCTTTACACCACTGCAGCTAATGCTTTGCAGTGCACTTGGTGATGTAAAGCTTGAATGCAGCTGCTCGGTCTTGGAAACCCATTCCATGAAGCTCACTGTTCTTGAGCTTGTCTGAAGATCACATTAAGTTTGGAGTTCTGTAGCATCCGCTGACCCCACTCTGTTATTTTTTGTGGTTTACCACTTTGCTTCCACTTTGTTTTAGTGCTACTAACAGTTGATTGTGGAATATTTAGTAGAGAGGAAATTTTACGACTGGACTTATTGCACAGGTGGCATCCTTTCATGGTACCATGCTGGAATTCACTGAGCTCCTGAGAGCAACCATTCTTTACCAAATGTTTGTAGAAGATTTTATGCACCTGTGGCTATGGAAGTGATTGGAACACCCAAATTCAATTATTTGGATAGCTGAGTGAATACTTTTGGCATAATAGTGTATTTTTCCACATAGGGTGTTTATGTAAGAAAATAAGTTTTTATTATATTGTTATGGATGAAGAAAGTGTGTATGGTATTCAATAACGAGCTGTTTCATATTACAAACTAGTATTTTTTTCACTAGCAAGGACCACGCCATAACTATATATAGTTGATATTTTTATGAATTGAAATATCAGAATAAAGGGATGAGATGATGTAGGATGAAGCGTGGTAATGATTCTAGAGATGATAGCTGGGTTGGATGTGTCTCAGTGTGGGGGTTACACAGTAAGTCTGTAGTGCACCCAGCTGAGTAGGGACCCCCCTCCTCGGGTCTAGTTATGGCTGAGAGGACGCTGAAAGAGAATATGTCGGGAGAAGAAGAGGACTGGGAGGGTGGGGTCGAGAGAACAGTAGTAGTGATAAGTAGTGATGAATAAAACTGACATGACTCAATAATGTTTCTGGGTGTGGTGTGGTTAAGGTAACTAAGGTGTGTTTGAGGCGTGGTACCTAACACATTATCTTCATTTTAAGAAAACTTCCCAACCTGACTGCAACTTTTGGCTTTGGGACTTTGTAGATCTCTTATATGACCATTATATTGATTTTTATTTGCACAATTGCAATATATTTTCATTGTTTGTCTGAAAAAGCACAGTGGAATGAATGTAGAGTTAAAAGTTAAAGTTAAAAATCTAAAAGGAATAAAAAAAAAGGTCTTTGTTGCTCCTGAGATGTGGTTCTCCGTACGTGAAAGCAGGTGAGGTGGTGTCATTACTAAAACTATCTCATCAATCTTTTCCAAGAGTGCAACACCCCCTTCCTCATCACCGAACAGAGTGCCCTGGCAACGTTTGCACAAACTAAACCAAGATTTGCAGGGTGAATTGGAGACCCAGAAACGCAAGCAAGATCTTGCTCATCAGCAGATTCAGACGTTAAAGAGAAGCTACACCGAAGCTCAGGAGGCCGTAGACCGTCATGAGTCAGATATTCAGGCTCTTCAGGCCAAACTGGCATCTGCAATGGCAGAAATTGTAGCTAGTGAACAAGCTGTAGTTCGAATGCGCAATGAGCTCAAGCTAGAGCAAGAGCGATCCAAGGAGCAAGAAGAGGAACATAACCGGAGTGAGGCCACCCTTAGAGCTCAACTAAAGGATAGCGAAGATAGACTACGAGAAGTGGAGGCCAATCTTTTGGAGAGAAACCAGGCTCTTCGGCATTTGGAGCAGCAGCAGGCCCTGCAGCGAGACCACATGAGAGAGACACAGAGGCTCCAAGAGCGTCTGCAGGAAGTTACTGGACGGTTGGCCGCCACAGAGCAGGGCCTGGCTCTAAAAGAGGAGCGCTTGAAGAAAGACCAGCAGAGCTTGCAAGAGTCTCATGAGAGAGAAAAACAGAGTTTGTGTCGACGATTAGCTGAGGCTGAGAGTGCACAGAAAGAATTGGAGGACAAGCTGTTGGAATCCGAGCAGCAGGTCGAAGCACTCCTACATGGCAGCCAGGCCTCCAGCGAACAGGAAGAGGAAATGCAGCAGCTGCAAGAAGAGCTCTCCCAAAAAAACAACATGGTGGAGTTGCTGCGGGAAAGTGTGCGTAGGCTTGAGGAGGAGAAATGTTGTCTCACTTGCCGCTGTCAGGAGCTTCTCAACCAGATTGCAGAAGCAGACCGTGAAGTCAACAAGCTCCGCAATCGCTTGGAAGCAGAAGAGTCTGATTACTACACCCTTGAGCACTCGTACGAGAGGGCCACTGAGGAGTTTCAAAAAATAAGCCATTTCCTCCGCGAAAAGGAGCAAGAGATCCACCAGACAAAAGAAATGTATGAGAGGCTGGTAGAACGCAAAGAGGAAGATTTAAAAGAGGCCTTCGTCAAGATGACTGCACTTGGAAACAGTCTGGAGGAAACGGAGCAGAAATTGCAAGCGAAAGAGGAACTTCTGTGTCAGATGAGTCGAAGTCTATTAGAGCCCTGTACTGCTGAAAAAGATCTTCAAGCCAAGCTTATTATTGCAGAGGACCGTATTGCAGAGCTGGAGCAACACCTCCATGCCCTGCAGTTGGGCTATGCTGATCTTTGCATTGAGAGACCACAGAGTGCAGAACAGCGCATCGAGGAACAAGAGTCTGTAGAACCCTCTATTGACGGTACAACCCAGGCACAAAACTCCTCAGATGAGTCTCAAGCTAAAAGACCAAGGATCCACTTTTTGAATATGCAGTGCCAAAAGTACACTAAATCAGAAGGGCCTGTGACATTACACGACACAACACAAAAAGTTCACTCAACTGAAGAAAACCTTTCCACTGAGCTCACATTCCCTCACACAAGTGACCCTGAGAAGTTTATCTCTATTATACATGCCCTAGAATCAAAACTACTCGCTACTGAAGACAAGATAAGAAACCTCACACAGAATCTTGATCGTTCAACCAAAGATGAAGGCGTCTCCAAGACTGACGTAAAGCTAAGCGAAAATACAACATACACTGAAACCTTTGAAAGTGATAGTGGCATTCAAATGATTTCTGTTGATAAAAACTATGCCAAGGCCCTTGTGTGTATAGAAAACTGTCGACAGAAAGTGCGGGGCATTCTCAGTGGCTCTCATGACACTACTGACTCTCAGCTGCATTCACTTTCAGAAATAGAGAGCCACTTGTTCAATGCATCACTTTATATACAACAAGCACAAAAGACTGAGGAAGAGCAGTCGATAGAAGTTGCTCTATATGAAACACCAGAGTCTCTAGATAAAGATGCAATGCACCTCTTTGCCAAAACCCTGTCTTTCGAGGCAGTAGTTTTAAACAAGATGGCTTTATTAATAAAGACTTCCAAGTCTGACCTTTTACAGGCTCTTAGTGAAATATGGGAAGACATAGAGAACATTAAAACCAGTGATAAAGACAGCTTGGCAATAGTTTACACTGATATCTTGACCAAAAAACTAATGTTAGAGAGTGCTTTCTGGAAAGATGTGGAGAAAGCTGAAGTTCAGTATGAGCCCTCTGATGATGCAAAACAGGGAAGTAATTCAGCTGATGCAAACATTGACACTAGAGTTATTTATTTAACAGCTATATTAAAGCAGAACTAGTCTACTCTATTCAAAACATTAAACTCTCCTATGACGAAAAATTCAAAATACTGAAAAGGGAATTGGCTGAAGCACATAAGAACTTGCATCAAAGGGAAATGGCTTTGAAAGCAATAATTAATGCTTCTAAAGGTCCTGATTTGAAAAATGTCATTAAAGAAATCAAGAGGAGCTTGGGCCTTAGCAAACATAAGCTAGCTGACATTTGTCCACCTGAACTTGCACCTTACATGGAGCAGATAGAAGTGGAAGAAACCAGGGACATGGCTGAGGAAATCATAGACCGCCACTTACCCGGAGGCCTCTCGTTTTGTGGTGTCGAATCTATTCAGTCGCTACAAAATGCACATGAAAACTTTGCTAATGAGCTTCAGAGGCAGGCAGCAATCCTTCAGAAATATGCTCAAGAGTTAGAAAGAGGTGACAACCATCCGGAGCTGGCTAAAATGATCCATGCTCTTTTAGGACGGCAGACATCACATACATTTACCCAAACATCCATCTGTATGCGTGATGCCCTCATTCAAGCTCAAGTGGCCTATGTGGCATGCAAGTTACGGGCCTTGCATGAACAAGACATAAGTTGGTACAAACAGTCGAGTCAAAACATGGGGGCTCTTATCCATCAGCACGCCCAAAGCATCCATGCAATCCAAGATAAATATGAGGCATTAATACAAGAGGAGCGCCAGAACTTTACACAAAGAGTGGAAACTCTTCAAAATGAAAACCAAACACTGAAAAGTGAGATTAGCAAACGTGTAACACAGCTTTCTCAGCAGCAGGAGCAGCTGGCAATGTTAGAAGAGCATGTTCAAAAGGAGGCTGATGAGCTAAAGCAAAGGCACAAGGAAGAGCTTAGCCAAGTAGAACAAGACCAAGCGTCCACATTAAAGAATCTTACAGAGACGACAGCTGAAAGCCAGAAGGAGCTGGAGGTCCTACTCACGGACATGGACAACATGGAGAAACAGCACAAGAGCCATGTCAGGAAACTAGAGGAGCACTTTGAACTGAGGATCTGTGAGCTCCAGCACTTACACCAAAAAGAGCTGGAAAAGCTACAAGAACCCAAGGATGACAACTCTCCTCTGAGTGAGACAGCAGCTCAGATGGAGGAAGAGGAGCAGGGGACGGGGGAGGGGGAGGACGCACACATGATGATCCTCAAAGACCGCATTCAGGAGCTGGAAATCCAGATGAACACCATGAAGGATGAGCTGGAGAACAAGAGCCTGGAGGGAGACGTGGCCAGCCTCAGAGAGAAATACCAGAGAGACTTTGAGAGTCTGAAGGTTTTTGCTCTTTCATTTTGTATTACTTTACTACCGTAGTCTTTAGAAGAGTCTTACAATAGTCTCAGACACATGCTTCATCTTCACTACACTCTTAAAAATCAGAAGGATCAAATGGTGTATTAATGTTTCATAGAAAGTCCCCAACCCCAGCAAATAGTTTTCTTATCAAATCAATGTAATATTATGTTTAACTTTTAAACACCATTTCCCATGAAGGGAATCTATTGATACATTACAGGCTCACTATCTTGCTCCACTAGATTTTAACTTCCTTTCTTACTAACTTAGCTTTGCTCTAGAATTGCATGCTTTTATTAATTATGCATGACTCTTTTAGGTCTGATGCTCTTTTAGGTCACCAAATGTCAGTGTCTATTCAGAGATTTTATGAATCATAAAGTCAGTGATGTGTGATAACAGACTTTTGACCCTTCTTTCTTTAGGCCACGTGTGAACGTGGTTTCGCTGCGATGGAAGAAACTCACCAGAAGGTTATTGAAGACATCCAAAGGCAACATCAGAGGGAGATCTCCAAACTCATGGAGGAGAGAGAGCGGCTGCTGGCTGAGGAGACTGCTGCTACTATTGCTGGTAATACATTCACCATTTACACCTCACACACACAAGCACTCGCACATTAACGCTGCGCTGTTGGTTAGCTCCCTCTGTAACCACATTTGCCCTGGGGCAGACTGACAGAGAGACCACTACCAAACACACGAACGCATTCATACACCAGTGCTGTGGCACCTCTACTGCTTTATTCCAGGTACCACTGTTGTTTGGGGTCTAATAACAGGTTCAATTATTTAATAGATCTAAGAAATATTAGTTTTTGTAAATCTGCTGATCTAGTGTATGTCCAATTAAAGGTGCCTTTCCCCCAAATCCTATAGTGCTCTGATAGATCAGTAGAGACCTGCTGTGTATCTGAATTTCCATTATACCATTGTGTCTATATCTGACAGCTGATGCAACAGACCATGCCAGATTCTTACAGTCTGACATGTCTGCAGTCTACTGCTGCCAGGTTTCACTCAAACATAATTGTTTCAGGTATAAACACACTTTGCAAAAGAATTTAAGTGTTATATAATAATATAACTACCACAGTAGTTATATTATTATATAACACTTGAATTTTTTTGTTTATACCTGAAACAATTATGTGACTTTTGAACAGGTAAAATTAGTGACCTCACAAAATCATAAATCACTTTTCTAATGAGCTGTTTCAAATTACAAACTAGTATCTTTTTAAGACTAACTGCAACGTTTGCCTTATGGACTTTGTAGTGCTCTTTAATGAACAAAAGCTGTGGCTTTTTCAAGTAAAATAAGATGTGAAAAGCATTTTTGGTAACTTTGACAAATGTCTATTTTTTGTAGCTATTGAAGCTATGAAGAATGCACACAAAGAGGAACTGGAAAAGACCCAACGCTCTCAGCTGAGTGGACTGAACTGTGACATTGATGAGCTTCGTCTACAGTACGAGTAAGAAAAACATAACAAAACACTTTTATTGTTCCTACTTATACTGGGCTCACCCCATCACACAAATATAAAGCTGATATTCCAGAAAACAATAGCTAGCATTGTAAACTTATGTGTTTTTTTACTAGGGAGGAGCTGCGGTCCATCCACAGGGAACTAGAGGTGCTATCGGAGCAGTACTCTCAGAAATGTCTGGAAAATGCTCACCTGGCCCAGGCACTGGAGGCTGAGAGGCAGGCCCTCAGGCAGTGTCAGCGAGAAAACCAGGAACTCAACGCTCACAACCAGGTCAGAAGAAACGCACTTGCACCAATTGCATAGGTTTATTTATTCACATTTCATAAAACGCATCATTTCTCCCAACAGGAACTGAACAACAGACTGAGTGCAGAGATCACCCGCATGCGTTCCTGTTTCAGTGGAGAAACTGCATTGTCATCCATCACCCAGGGCAAAGATGTCTATGAACTGGAGGTATCTTAAATACACCTGTTCTAATAATAAATCCTAATAAAAAGTAAGGGCTGGCCTTAATCTAGGTCTGTCTCTTAGGTTTTGCTCCGGATCAAGGAGTCGGAGATCCAGTATCTAAAGCAGGAGATCCACTCATTGAAAGATGAACTGCAGTCTGCTTTGAGGGTAAGGTGGAGGTGAAATCAAATCCATTCTTTGAGAAAATAAATAATGCAATTTTCCATCACTGGTTTCTTATATCATTTTGTGCAGGACAAAAAATATGCTACGGACAAATACAAGAACATCTATACAGAGCTAAGTATTGTTAAAGCAAAGGCTGACTGCGACATCAGCAAACTAAAGGAAAAATTAGTTGTGGCCACAGAGGCTTTAGGCGAGAGGGATGTTGACGGATCAGTCACATCTGGCTATGGTGCGGTAAATATCTTAATCAAAAACTCTTTCTCTTTCTACACAAATCAGTCATTATTTTTTGTTTCCTTTTTTTTTTTTTGTAGATATTATGAAATCGAAAAGTACTCCAGATTTCCTGAAAAAAGAACAATCAGCTGCAGCCAAGCAATCAAGAGGCATAAGGTCAAAGGTGAGACCGTTGAAATAATTGAGCTTTTTAGTAATGTAGTGTCTAAAACTGTATGTGTTGTGTGGTTATCAATGTTCAGAGGTGACAGTTTGCCTTGTTTTGTAAGTTTGTCATGTGTGTTTTGTTGCGTCAGTCTGTCACTGAACAGGTTTCATGGGATAGCTGACACTCCCCTTGTGGGGTGAATCCCCTCCAGCCCTGTCCCAAGACACTGTAGGTATAGCATGATGTAGAGCTGAGCATGTCCCACCTGACCTTGCATGATGTCCATTTACTTAGACACTTCTTCCTCCACATAATGCACTACTTTTCCTGACTCTAGTCAAGTCTCACTGGCACAACCTTTACAAGTTTGTCACTTCAGTTTGTTAAGCAGAAGGTCAAGTGATTAGTTACATTTGTGCAGCGTCAGTCTGGTTGTCTCTTGTTAAATATGTCTTTTGTAATCGTCACCAGTTGAATGTGTTTTATGTATGAGCTCTTAATTCTGTGTCAAGTTGCATGACTACGTTTGCTAACCAACCATAACTTAACACTTACATCTGGGAATTAGATTAAAGAATTTAATGAATGCAGATGTTCAAGTGTTTGAAATTAACAGCTCCATACTGTCAGGTTCTGGTGTGTGTACTTTCCCTCCTTCATTTTGTGCTGTTTACCTTTTCCAGAGCCTGAAAGAAGGACTGACTGTGCAGGAGCGCATGAAACTTTTTGAAGCAAAAGATTCCAAAAAGATCTGAACAAAGTTTTGTCAAGATTCTTGTCTTTTCCTGACCCTGGGTTTGGTCAGGATTCTGGCTGCATTAAGGTCACCTAAACCTGGACCTGCTGCTTCATTGCCTCGGACAAATATTCTTATTCATAAAAATAGTTTTACAGATGAAAATAGTTTTACTGATCAAGTCTGTGTAGTTCTTTTAAACTATGGTTGGACATATTATGCCCTATTGTTTTGTCAGATAAGCTGTGAAAGGAATGCTTAACAGCTTTTTTAATTTATCCTTTCAAAATGCCAAAATAGACCGCACTATCCATTATGAATAATATATATTTCCCAATATGACTTAATTATCTGCTGTATTTTATCATTGTTACAGTTTCTATATCTAAGAGTTTTAATGTGTTTAATGTTGCACCAGTTGTATTGTACATAACTACTGGATATATGTAAGCGTAAGGTTCTCTATTGATCGTTTGGGGCGTCTGCTGTACTATAACTATGGTTTGAGTGATAATGAGTGACACAATGTGATGCTTAGCTTGTTTATGTGTGAGAGTTTTATAAGACGGTGTGTCTGTGTGAGGAAGGAACAGGAGTGGGATTGCACTTATCACTTGACTACTTGAGGAAGCTTTTTTTTGTCAAAAATGTGGGTGTTGTGACATTAAGTCCGTTTCTTGCAGTGCAACCAAACATCATGACTTCCGTAAAAATTAAGTGAACAATTGATTTTGTGAATTGTTAGTGGTACTGGATTTTATAAATGTTTCTTTTTGACATGGATTTGTGTTTGCTCAGTTTGACTTTGGTGTGACGGTATCATCTCCAAGTGAATACTAAATAGGACTTTGCATGACTTGTACATTTTAACTTTGACTGCAGACTGATCATGTTTCCTCATTTTCTTTGTGCTTTAGAGTAGTTCTCTTAACACTTAAGCTTTGCTTTTGCAAGTCCTACTGTTTAGGTGTGATGATGATGATTTACTGTAAGCAGCAGTCTTGAAGCACTTGGCCCAGTCGCTGACCTCTCACTGAAATCTAGTCGTGCCTCAACTGAGTGAAGATAGAAACATCCATGAAACCTGTGCAGCTATGGATACACACTGTGTAGTATTCAAACCACGCCTTGTATATAATGTATGCCTCACAGAAGACGTCTGTGTTTGTTTTAAACTTGTAACTTGCTCACTAGCTCTATATAAAATATATGAATATTTTTTATTTTCATGTGAATGTATAATGTCAAATAAATGAAGTGTTTGGAAAAGTTGGAGCAGAACTCATTTGACTGTTTTTAAACAAACGTTGACTAAGAGTTGCTGGCAAATGATTTTCTTTGGATAGTTTGACAAATACATTTTTCTTTATTACCAGTGTTACCTTTAAACAGCATGATACACAATTTATTTTGAACAAGAAAACAAAAATAAGCCTTAGCTGTGACCCAGTGGTCAAATTCAAAAATACACAAACTATTTTCTCTTGTACTTTCTGTGTTTGACTGGTAAAGCCTAGGCTCATGAAATGCCCACACACAGTTTGCTTTAAAAGTTGATGTAATGAAAATTGTTCCTGAGGACTCTAAATCTAGTTAATGACCAAGGCTATCTCATCCTCAATGCCTCCTGTTTCCTTCTCTTCCCCTGTGTCCTTTAAAACCTGTACGAGTCTGACCCAGAATGCCTCCTGCTCTTGCACATCCTCGGGCCACATCAGGTAGGTCTTCTTACGCACCATCTTCCGCAGACGAGTGTATAAGGAGTGAGACAGCGCTCGGGGATCTTATCCAGGAACACAAGCAGCAAAACATCACTGCCATCACACAGAAGCCTCAAAGTCGCCAGCTGAAACTCGACTGAGCACCA
Source organism: Perccottus glenii (assembly GCA_024416835.2). Taxonomy (NCBI): domain Eukaryota; kingdom Metazoa; phylum Chordata; class Actinopteri; order Gobiiformes; family Odontobutidae; genus Perccottus; species Perccottus glenii. The sequence goes on along the minus strand of CM044566.2, from coordinate 13,637,224 downwards.
CTCGCTTTGCAGGAAGTTGCGGGTGACTACACAGATTGTGTGGCGAGAGTTATAGATGGCTGCCTCCACGTTATCCAGAACAAAAGCACCAGGACGAAAGTCTCTGTGATGGAGGCACAGTTTGACTTTTGCAGAGTCAGGCCTTTCTAACCGCGGCACCAGCTTTTCCATCACCCAGGCCTCGTCTTTGGAGCTGTAAGACACAAAGGCATCGTACTGGAACCTGGCCCCACGTGGCCCTTACGACCGCGGTATTTTGCCTTGAGAAGGAGCCAAAGGTAGCGCAGGGTAGGCCCGTATGTGTGCCAGGCCAGACACACAAATACAAGCACCACGTCGGTCACAGAGCAGGAAATAAAGAGAGTGAAGGACAGCTGCTCATAGGTGCAGGCCAAATCTTTGAACTGCCACAGAAAGGGAGCTCCTCTTTCATTGTCACACTGGAGGCTGAACAAAAAAGGCACCTGAAAACATATTAGAGCAAAGTGTATTTTGAATGATATATCAAATGGATAGTGCTGTCAACATGTGTTACCTGTGTATAGGTATTGGAGATGGCCCAAGACTTCAACCAAGCATTCTCACAGGTGCAAGACAAAGGGTTTTCTCTTAAGTTCAACTCACGCAGCCTGGAAAAACAAAGTGATTACTCAATAAGTGGTAGAAAATCAATGGACTCTGTTACATAGGCTGAGATGTACCCGGCAGCAGGTTCCAGCATTGTCTTGTCCACTGTGCGGAGGTGGTTTGAGTGGACTCGGAGTATCTTCAGGGAGTTTTCCAAGGGCAGCAGTCGAGTTGGCAAATTATCAAGGTCCGTCATGTAAAGGGTCAGTTTCTCCAAATGTTTGAGAGGGGAGAAGAGTGTGGTCAGGTTGACGTCTCTCATGATCATGCTGGATATGTACAGGCTTTTCAACTTGACCAAAGGAACAAAGGCGTCTGGATGAATATCTCTGAAGATGCTATTCCCCAAAGCGAGCTGGGTGAGATTACTGAGGCCTCGGAAAACTTCTTGTCCAATTGTGCCAATCCCGATCCCTCCTGGAGCCTGGTACCTCAATTCGATTAACTTGGACATGAAACACACACAGGTTATCCATTATCAAAGCACCATAAAATTGGGTGACAGTGTCATACCTCTAGAGAAGTCAGGTTGATGAAAGGAGAATCATTTGGTCTAAAGTTAATTTGGTTGTTGTACAAAATAATAGTCTTTAGATTTGTAAGCCCACTTAGAATGGCAGGCGTCAGTCTCTTGAGTCGGTTCCCACTGAGGTCAAGTTTTCTAAAAGCAAAAAGGAAGATTGTATTATTCAGAAAAGCAATAATTTGTGGAAAAAACAGGCTTTATGATGCCATATACTGGTTATTAGAAGGGATTTTAATAGATGAGAACTTCTACTCAGGAACGGAAAAACATGCTCGCAAAGCCACTTGAAAAAGGAGCTCTCCTATTGGTTGACAAAAAGAAAATACAAAACAAACGCAAACTCAGAGAATGATTATTACATGAGCTGAGAGAGGTCCTCAAAGCTGCCCTCTTCAATGAAATCAATGAGGTTCAGGCTCAGGTTGAGTTTCTTCAGTCGCCGCAGCTTACTAAAAGGATTCTTGGTGATGTATTTCAGCAAGTTAAACTGAAGGTCCAGCTCCTCCAGTTGTGTAAGGGAACCGAAAACCTGAGAAGTCAACTCAGTAATTTGATTTTTGGTGAGGGAAAGGCAAGTGAGGCTCTTCAGAGGCGCAAACCAAAGAGGGTCAAGGTCACGCATTTTGGTCTTGTCCATACTTAAAAAGGTCAGGCGGGTGAGACCTTTAAAACTATCATTCTGAAGGATGACTTGGTTTTGATCCAGGTACAGTGTTTGTAATCTGCTGTAGCCGCTGAAAGCTGAGCCCGATATCTTTTTGATGCCACAGTTTATTAAACAAAGCGTGCTTGTGTAGCCTTTACCAAACCGTTTAACATCCCTGAGTTTTGCATGTTTGAGAACAACCACTGATGGAGTGGCACAGTCCAGAAGGCTGGAGTTGGTCTTAGGAAGACTGGACCCCTTTAAGTCCACCTGTAAAGAATAAAACGGCTCATTAGCAAAGGCTTTGAGTTAGTTTTTACAGAGTATTGTCCCGTAGGCCTGGCATTTTTCTTTTCTTTTTGTATTTTATTAGCAGGATTTAAAGGCTGCATACAGTTAACTTATCTTGCTGTTTTAGTTACTCATGTTTTAATCTTGAAACATCATATAGGCTCCATTTTTTTACAAACATCTTCCAGTTACATAAACGGAAGTAGCTATTAGGGCTGCACAATTAATCGCATTTGTAATTAAATAATATAAAAAAATTAAGATTGTAATTGCAGAGGCTGATCTTACTGGTCACGTGACAAGTGTTGTGAGAAATGCATCTTAATTTAACTCGACGCTTGAGCAGCACTGTCTGAAAGATGTGCTGTTATTTCTGAACATGAGCGTCCAGCAGGGTCGGAACCAGAAAGGTGGGGGCCCTTGGGCTACAACCGTATTTTGGGGAGGTCTGGGGGTCCCCAATCTCATATATTCTTTGAAACTGTGATAAAAGGGGAATGCCGATTTCTCTCAACGACTGGCGCTTAAGTAGAACAAAATGAAGACACTGTCACTGCGCAAAAAGGTTTCATCTGCCGTTTGAAGGTAATCACAATCAGAGTAACTTCTCAGCCCTAAGCCAAACCCAATCCTTTTGATTTAAATGGTAAATAAAAATAATAAATTAATATAATGTCATGCATCATCAAATAAAAATAAAAACCCAACAAGAAACACGTGTTTGTTAAGTTAAGAAGTTTTAACCCATAATGTCATTAAAAGTATCCGGCTGCCCATTGTTGTTCTATTTATTTAATCCTTTTGATCCATGGATAATGGGGAATGTATAATTTTGAATTGTGGCCTATATTTGGTATATTGTGACCTATAACAGTAGTTAAAAAAACTTGATGAAAATAGTACATACTTCTAAATTCTTTGGCTGGGTCATTTCTTGTAGCACTCCACAGATGGTTATTGAGGAATTGTCCGCCCACAGGGAAATCGACACAGTGGTGAGCTTTCTCTTTGTCTCTGCGGAGAGTCCTGTGAAGACTTCCTCTTTCACTGCTTGGAGTTTCAGAGTCTGCAGTTTGGAGTTGAGGGCAAAGGCATCTGGCGGCAGCTTCAGCTCAGAATTGTTGGACAACTGGATGTTTTGCAGTGAAGGAAAGCAGCTGACATTAACCCTGCGAAGGTTGTTTGCAAAGAGGTTTAGCTCTGTGAGAGTCGAGGGGCCACGCAACTCGTCGTCACAGCTGAAAACCTTGAGCCTGTTCAGAGATAGGTCAACCGTTTGGATCACTGGGAGGTACCAAAAGGCACCTGAAGAGATTGTTTCAAACATGTTGTGCTTTAAAATAAGGGTGTTTAGACTTTTTAGGTCTTCAAAGGCTTGCGGATGGAGGTGTGAGATGTTGTTGCTGGTGAGGTTGAGAACCTGCAATGCAACAAGTCCTGAAAACGCTCCTCTTTTCAACGAGACCAACCGGTTCTCACCCAGATTTAGGTTTTTGAGTCGATGCATCTTAAAAAAGGATGAATCTGGGATGACTTTAATTCTGTTCTTGGACAGATTAATAATTGTAATGTTCACTGGGATCATGCTGAGGACTTCAGAGAGGTTGGCAATATTTTCGTTGGCACACCACATTGTCCAATTTTCAGGGAAGTTCTGAGAGCAGCTCTTGAAACCATATCCACAGCAGACAGAAATGTTGACGAACAGCAGGAGCAGGGCTGACCGTAACATTGTTGCTTTTGAATCCAGTATGGGGAAGTACAATCAAATCTGTGAAGAAATCCAAAGGAGTAAATAATGCCTTTTGTAGGTGTAGATAAAGTATGAAGAAATATGAGCAAAACAAAATTCCAAACGAATATCCCTCCAGCAATGATACACTAATGCACATCGGACTGACTTTACAACGGTCAGATGCACTGTAAGTGAGCAGTGCAGTAAGTAATGCATGCTTTTCAGGAAGTGGAACTACCACTGAAACTCATTGGTCAGCACATTTTGTTTTTTTCATTTGTATTCAAGACTGCATTAGTAGTTTGAACAGTTTTTTACCATTTGTCTATTGGGACAAATGGTGAGGCATTGAGGCTGGTAATGTCCTGAAAAACCGTCTGTGGGATCTAGTAATATGCAAGTAATCAAAGCAATGGTGTCATCATTGATGTAAAATGTTTTTATTACAGTGTGGCTGGATGTATATAGTTTTCTTTAAAAAAAACAGTGTACCTTCAGAACTGACTTTGTTTTGATTCACATTTGTTTCAAGGATTGTCACATTACGAACAAAACAATTAGAACAATTAGTGCTGTAAAAAAAAGGCAGGGCACATCTTCCTTGTTCTTAAGACCCTTCACAGCCTGTCTTTATTTGCAACAACTAACCATTATTGTCTTCCACATATTCGCTCATGTTCCCACTAGAAAAGAATCACTGAAATACATAAATCACTTCTCTGAAAAACTTCTCTAGCACATACTTCTGACAGACGTCAGCACGCTGCAGGATTTCATCTTTTTGGAATTATTCTGAGCGATAAATGCATTGGATGGTTGCAATCTGTCCCTTGAATATAATATGAAACTGTTAGTTTTGGTTTATAAACATACACATTGCTTTAAATTTTAATCCTTACACCAAAAAAAAAACACTTAAATATACATAATATTTAAGAGGTAACATGTAAGGTTGTAGCAGCATTTGACCGTAGTTTATTAAATACAGAAGATGAAACTTATTGCGTGAAGAGGTATCTTTTATCATATGCACACTACCTGTAGCTGGTGGTCATTAAGATCCTGTTAAGGTCAAAGAGGTCAAATACAGAGGATACCAGACCTAATAAAGGCCTGTATTCTCAGGCTTCTTACTGAGTATCCTGATTCAGGAACTTTGATCAGGTCCAAGGTTTTCCCATTTCCACCTAATGATCTTAAAAGATCAGATCCACCAGCATCTTTTAGTTTAGAAAACGGTGCAAAAAGAGTTTCTTCAAACTCTGCAGTTACCACCCCGGTCTGAAAAACAAAAAACATCAAATTTTTCATACTACTGCTGCTATTACAGCCCCAATCAAATATACCTTCAAACACGATGAGGGCCGTGCCTAACCTGATTTCAGCCAGTGAGAGGACTGAGGAAGAAGCAGCATAAACTGTGCATCCAGGGGACAACCCTCCTCTGAGGAGCGGGACGTACCAGTCTCTGTTGAGGGGGGTACGGCTGGAAAAACCTTCTGACTTTTAGGAATTGTGTTATTATGATGCTGTATAATTTGTTTTATCATATAACATTCTCAATGCTTTAAGGCATATTAAAATAATCAAACATTAGATGCAAGAAACTATTCTAGAGAGGATTTTATCAATTTACACCATCATTCACTTATTATTAATTCACATAGATTTTGACCACTTCCATTTATATCAATATTTTTTTGTTACTTCCACCCCTCATATTTGTCCACTTGAGGGAGCTGTAATCTGGGATTTGTGTTGTCATATAACATTACTATTTCATCCTGGCTTGATGGTGACAGTGATCAGAGACCGTCATAGTATCCTGAAGGCAGACAGGTCTGTGTTGAGGAGGGACCCTGACCTTTGTAGAGAAAGTCCTGAGTCCAGGGGCTGGCCGGGTGCAGGTGACCCGTCGGATGGAGGTTTGGCTTTAGGAGCTGCTTCACCTTTAGATCAGAGCCCACTGTCAGGGCCGATAGAGAAGGGTGAAGATGCTGCTGCAGTTCTGTCCGTCTCACTTAGCCTTTGATTCAACAGTAAATGCATTTGTGAGTACAGCACTTGGAAGTATTTATTTGTATAGAATTGACTTTGCAGGAAACACAAGGTCAAGTACTGCACGCTCCTCAAGGCGAGCCACTAAGATGACTATTTATTCAAGATGTTAAAAAGTATTAGTACTAATTTATAATTTAACATTCATTGCATAAATATTTTCTTATTCATGAAACTGAAAACCAATTGTGTCTGCCTGGTTTATTCACAGTGTATGATACATTGTATTTTACATCAAATGACACAGTCCATTACATTATCATATTTATAAATCTTTGTTACTTTTCTTCAAGCGTTACATCATATATTACATTATATACAAAAACATTTACAAGATTGTCTCTCAGCATGGTTTATTGTTCTAATATTTTTACAACAATTTTGGGCTTGTGTTTTATGTTTAATTTTATTGTAATAATTGGTGCAAGTAAATTTTTTTAAGATCTCATCATTCATTCATTTTTTAAATAAGGTGCTATTTTTGTGAGTATGTGACAGTCCTTTTTCAGCCAGTGATAGAATATGTATTTAGTAATAAGATAAAAGAGTTTAATTATCTGTAGCTGTTAAAGGGCTTGGGGGGCAATGGGTCTCAAGCCTCTGTATAGATGGGGGTCTTTTCTGAGTTTTGGCCGAGGAGGGGATGTCGGTGAACACCACAGATCGTCCGTCCGGGCAGAGTAGGACGCTGGAGTCTGCCTCACATTTTGTGGTTCTGCTGGGCCATAAAGCCTCAGCCGGACTGGGCCTAATAGCCAGGGTACCAGCTGTGAGACCGTCTGTGTTCACCACTGATACTCCCGACTGACTCATCTTGATCAGCATGTCCAACGACTGCTTACGACTCTCCAGTGAAGCGTTCAGTGCCTTTCTCTCACTGTGATCCTCTCCGTCGTCCTTTTTTTCATCCATATCTTCATCCTCGTCCTCTGTCTCCGTTGTGTTGTTATCTCTGAAGCAGCCGTCTTCTCTCATTCTCTGTTCAACGTGCGCCGCTGTCTGGTCCCGCTTCACAGACAGATCCAGAGGGCCGTCACTTTGCCGCGATGTCCGCTCCAGGGCTTGGTGAATGTGGGAGAGCTCACTGCGGATCGTGCTCAGGTGTTCCCAGAGGTGGCGCTGGGCTGGAAAGTCTTCTGTCTCCAATTGCGAGATTTTACGTTCAGCTTCCTGGTAGTCCTGCAGAGCCTTGGAGAGGTCAGTAAGAAGGGCGGCCACTGAGTCGGACGTCCCCTCGGGCATGGACTGGACAGCTGTTGACCCTTGGCTGTTGGGTCTGCCACAAGTGGAAAGAGCTGATGTTTCACTGTTGGGACTGGTAAGACCGTCTTTGTACCACAGTTCAGGAGGCTGAAGCTGAGCATCCTGTGAACTGGAAAAAAGCACAGTTTAAGAATACTTCAAAGTCCAACACAAATCTATTTACAATTAGAACAAAGAAATATCTTACTTGTTATGAAAAAGAAGTTTATCTGTGACTATGTTAAGACTTGATGCTGTTTGAATATTCTTGAGTAGATCAAGCGTAAAGCCCATATTTGGCCTCTTTTCAACAGGTCCTTCCAGGTTTCCCAGAGGAACCCCTGTCCTTTTGAAGCCCCCATTTGCTTTCACCTCCTTGGCTGTAGTCTGCTGTTTATCCCCCTGTACTCTGTATGTTTGGTCGGGGGAGTCCCTTTGTGGTGGCACCCAACTGGAAGACTGGACTGCTGCTGTCCCTGGGCGTAAGGCCGGAACTTTCCAAAGGCTTACTTTGGGCTGGAAACCTGACAAGGGATTCCCTTCGAGGCTGTTTGTTGAGGTTTTAAGTGCTTTACTGGCCTCACTCTGACCTGAGGCCACTCCGAAAGAGTGCTCACACAAGAAGGGGTAGTAGAGCCTAGGCGGGATGAGGGCTCTCTCAGCCGCAGTGTGTGTGCTTGAGGCTGGGTGCATCAGCTGAGCGGCCGACGCCAGAAAGGGAAGCTGTGCAGCTGAGTCTGGGCCGCGACACCGGTGGCTGCTGTGGGAATAGCTGAATTCATGTATGAGAAAAGGCTGGGGCTGATGGGATATCCCACCCCGAGCACGGACAGATTGAGACCAGTGGGATCCTGGTAATCCACCAAATTTGGCGGAGGGGGGTAACAAGGGATTGATCCACTAACTCTGGGTTCTGCTTTAGCTTTGGTGTGGCTAGATGCGAGCAGCCTCCATTGCTCTGAGAGAAGCCCAGGGGCAGTTAGACATGTCTTGGAGAGTTTGTAGTGTTTGAGCTGGGCTTCGACCTCCACCGAGCGTGCACGTAAAAGCTGGTCTTCCAAAGAGAGCATGTCGGCCATGAGTAGCTCTGACTCGGGCTTGTTTTTCTTGGTTGTGTTCTCTGCGGCATCTCCTCGGTTGTCTCTACAGTTTTCTTTGATCATCCCAGCGATCTCCTCCATCGGCCCGTCCTTCTTCCTCTTCCTCCTCCAGCTCTTGGGTCTCTTTTTCCTCTGTGTCCTCATCCTGCGTCCTTCTCTGCCTCAGTCTCCCTTCAGCCCGTGTTCTCTGCTCTAGATTGTCTTTCCCATTACTGTGAAGACCGTGTTGAAATGAGCGAAGCTGCTCTGGGTGCAGAATGTTACCTTTTTTATAGGGCCAGTCTGACTCGATGAGCAGAGAGAGGGAGTTTTTACACAGGCTGTACTTCATGTGGTTGTAAAGATGAGACTTCTCCATACAGGTGAAGGGGCACTGGAAACATTTGTAGTTGTAAGGTTTGCCCCATGGACGTGGAATATAGTGAGGCTTCTTGGGCTTTCGCTCCTTATGTTTGCTTGCAGATGATACTTTACAAGTGTCGTCCTTGGACATAATTTAATCTTGATTTTATGAATAAAAATAATAATAATTTGAGAACTCTGATTTTAGATGATGAGTGTTTCCTTAGTTCCTGTTGGTGAGAGCAAATGGCATTGTGTTCAGATAAGCAGAACCTATAAAAAAAAAAAGAAAGATATTTTTTTAGGAAAACATTATCACATTTATTTCAACCTGGTCCGGACACAAAATGTCACTATGCAGAATGCAAAACAGAAAATAGTGATATAAAAGACAGCACCTTTTAACTTTAAAATTACGTTTTTACAGCACTTGAAAAAATCAATGTTGTGGGCCAAATCGATTAAAAGTCACAAATCACTGATAAAAAACGGTCTTGAAAGCGTAATTTGGTACCTCAAAAAATATTAACCTTTTCCGTTCATGCTATTGATCATTATACGTCATGCCAAACGTATCATCGTAAACTGTACCTGCCACTATTCAATAGTTCCAGTGCAGCACTGAGCTTGTTTAGGGCTTGGGGGCCAAACGTATCATTGTAGCGGCCTTAGCACCTGTGCAGGGGGCTTCCCTCAGAGGCCCGATTGAGTTTAGGACCGGACCCTCGGAGGCCAGCTACAGGCGCAGCAACACTCCACAGGATGAGCAAAGGAAGGGTCAGAGCTGGGGGTTTAAGGCCTGTTTCCTAATGAGAGGTTGGCATTATGCCCAAAGGGCATCATTAGTGCCAGGTCTGGGATCTGGGTCAGGACACAGTGCATAGGTTCATCTGCTTTCTGCCCTGTGACCGGTCATACAAGCACTGTATTTAGAATTAAGTTAATAAATAGCTTAAACAAAACAGCACTTGGATCATATGGTTTTAACTGCTATTTTTTTGTTTATAAAATAAAAAATAAATTTAATTAAAATCTTACTAAGTTAAATCTTAGTTTATCAGTGTATGGAAAACATATTTTTTATTATATAATTTGTAAAAAATTGTCAGATTAATAAAAATAATTTTCTTAACTCTTTCATCAGTAAAATACAAAAACTTTGTATTACTGATCTCTTTCTTTTTCTACTTGGAGCCAAGCCATTGGGTGGGCCCTGGAGTGAGATTCAATTTAAAACACTTTTCTTTGAGGCTGTTATTTTGTGTTTTTCCTCAGGTCTTTCAAAGATAAAAGTGTGTGTGTTTGAGAGTTTACGTTGCACATTACAGAAAGTTACAGAATAAGGTCAGTTTGGCAGACCCACAGTATGTGACTGGTGGCCGGTTTTGTTGAGAGACAGCACAAGCTCATCTGTGAAAGCTGATGATGAAAGGCTGGGTGACTCTAACACAGGATGGCAGGCGTTTCCCTGTTGCTCTCCCAATTGGACCCTCAGAATTGCCCCGTTAGTGGCTAACCGTTTGATTGGCTCACTTGTCCGCCCCAGGGCTCTGACCTGACTTTAAGCTCATAATGGAGCCTAACAGCTGCAGCTACGAGTCAATCAATAAAAATCATTTTTACAGTAGATTTTTTTCCCCTCTCCTGGCCACTGCTATCTGCACGCCTCCAAACTGACTTGTACTCTGCCCCCCTTCACTGCCCCATATCCAAACCCTGCGGTCTTGTTTTGAGCTTTTAGGGTTGATGATCAAACAAGCCAATAAACGCTTGAACATCTACTGTCGCTATTAAAGAGGTGCCCCCACACTAAAAGCTTTGACAAGTTAACAAGACAGCAGCGGCCACAACATTGACAGCCTACTGGACACATACACAGATATAGTTAAACAAGAAATAAATAAGCAAATGTTTATTCTATTTGCAGTTGGTTAAATGTCATAATTATAACAAATGCAAAAGTTCACACAATGAATGCAACCAAATTGAAAGGTTTACCTTAATTGATGATTGTCTCTCCTTTGGATGTTGAATTTGAAATGCTGGAAAAGAAAAAGTATTATTTTATAACATTTCTGAATGAATATAAAATAAAAAATGTGTTTCACATGTAGTGGAAAAAAATCTGTAATTATGACAAACTTTTTAATTTGAAATTGTAATTATCAAATAGAATTTTGGTTAATGCCATTTGTAAAATATATTTGCTAAATAGGCTAATAAAAAAGAGGCCACATTTAATTAAATTTAAATTGGGAACAATTAAATCTATTGGGACTTGATTTTAAAATAAATTTAAAATCAAGTCCCATTTTGTTTATAGGCTATAAATGTGTAATAAAAACAAACAATTGAAAAAGAGTCAAAAATGTTATACCTTATTTCATTTTACTAATAAAGGATGAAATTTCCAGTTTAGCTAATGATGTTAGCTTAGACACAATATTTAAATCAGGCTGCACTTGCAATAAAGAAAAATTTAAACCTACCCTTCTCTTTGTAAAAGAATTATTGACCTTGTTGTTAAAAGTACATAAAAATGTATTTCTCATACCTCGGTCACAGAGGTCCTGTGTGGCTGGGTCCCGCTCTGGCTGTGCGCCGCACTGAGGCCACGCTGACGTTGTCCCGCTCAAATGGGAGCGGAGCACAGTGCGCGGTGGATATATAGTGACTAGGAGCACTGCCCGGAGGCACTACATACAGCAGCTCCCCCCTGCTCCCTCCTGCTCCTCTCTGGCTCCCCCCGGATTCCAGCAAATGTGCTCTAGTCTCTACCTTCATCCAGGATGCAGTTGAGCAACTTCTACACAGGCAGTGGGTAGGTTAGAAATGACTTCTTTAAAATGCAGTGCACACGTGACAGAGTTAGCTGATGTAGCTTAAGCCAGTTAGCAGTTTGGCTAATTGTCTGAGATAGTCATCCTACATAATTTTGACGTTTTCTTGGCATTAATGGAGCTGCATTGTATTTTTCTTCTTGATATTGATATTTTAGGAAATAGCCTACATTATTAACTCAGAACAGAACAATCACTAATTAATTACCAGCTGACTTCCTGATTTACGTCAGTTTAAACTAAGCTCAGGCAAAAGCTTCCCTAAATTGAAACTGCTTATCATACAGAGTCTTGTCATATGTAAATTTTTCCCATGTTGCTATTCTGCTTACATTCACAAATAACATGTATTTAAAGATTTTATTCAAGAATTCAGCTGATTTGTCCTCATGCTCCGTTGCACCTGTGATGTGTATTTTATGTCTGTTTATGTCTGTTGTCCTTTGTCATTCAAATTTTTTTTTGCATACATTTCCGGTAAGATTTCTGGAGTTGAATAATTCATTGTGTATTTAGGTACATTTGCTGTAAGAACAAAACAAAATGATTTTGTATGAGGGTGGAAAACCACTCTAATGTCTTCACAAGTCATTCAATGGGCAAAGATAATTTTAGTCTAATTATCTGCACTGCTATTTGTCTGTAATCAAGCTATATTTGACAATATTCCTTCAAATAGCCAATAAATGCAACATGTACATCCCAAAAAAGATCACCAGACAGTCCACTATGGAACTTAAGTTCTTATTTTATATATATATTGAGATGTAACAGTCCTATGAAAGTTTGCAGCTGTGTAGTAGCAGACAAAGCTATATGTTATTGCACAATATGTGAGGAACAACAAACTACCATTTCTTTGCTACATTCCAGTTTTGTTTTTTGACTACTATGTTCATCTCCGGACTGCTCCTATTTATATCATCTGTCTCCAAATCTAACCTCAACCTCTCACTTCCATCCTAATTCTTCCTCTGCATCACTTTTAGCCGTGCTCTCTTAGCCTGTGGCGGGCTGTGGGTCAACTCCAGGTTCCTGGTTTCTCTCCTCTGGCTGGGTGGGAAGCGCACATGCATGCCAGTCCCTTTGAGAAATGTCAGTGTCCGTGTGCTGGTAAAGTCGGGGGCCCTTCACGAGCCATCAGGCCCGCTGTCACACTAAGGGCGGCCAAATGGAGACTGACAGGCCACTCCATAGAGCCTAACCATCTGTACCAAATGTGACAGCAGGGAAAAGAGGATGTCTGGTAAATCAGGAGGAACGACAGGAGCGCACTATGACACGGAGGAGGAAGTGGAAGAAGACTCTCCACATCTTAAAGCATGGCCACATGGGAGAATGATGTCAGTTTGTCTAAGGGGGAAAGAGACTATTGGGACACATGGGAGACTGTGACAGTTTCTCCTCATAAGTGTAAGACTGTTAAGTGAGGAATGACTCCTTCATAGATATTCAGCATCTTTAATGTCAGCTCTGTCTTACAAAGTGTGATGCCTACATTAAGAATTGACGACAAATACACCACATATTTAAATGATGATGAAATTATTGTCACACAGTAAACGACTGAACCAGTAAGACCTTGTCTCCTAAAAGTGTCCTGCAAGTTGTCAGATGGAGCCCCCATGGATTAGACTTTAGTTTGTCAAGCACTCCACACTGAGGCTGTAAGATCAGCAATGTCTCCACCACCTACTAGTATGTAGACTTGAGATTATACACTGTCTCTGATTATGATGTTATGGCTGATCTGTTAATGCTTAGTGCAGAAATGGTAGGGTTGTTCAGATACAGCTACTTGATCAGTACTTGTCTGGGCTGCCCTAAAACTGAGACTGTGCAAGATTTCATTCCATTGTTTCTGTGTAGACTGCTGTTTGGACATTTCAAGTAATTATTTAAGTAAATAATGCTCTGGTAAATGACGTGCTTTGTTGTACCTTTCTCGGGGGAACCCAAAGCGCTTTACAGCATGCTTCCATTCACACACATTCAGACCTGGGGCAGACAGAAAGGGGGACTGTGATACACACAGCACTCACAGCCTTCTCCGACCAACACCAAACACACCTCTACAGTCACACACAGTCATTCACCAGAGCTGTAGGGCACTGGAGGCAAGTGTCTTGCCCAAGAACACAACTGGGGAGAGCAGGAATTGAACCAGCAACTCTCACGCCATGAAATGATTGCTCTACCACCTGAGCCACTATTTCCCAAAGTCGGAAGGCACAATAACTTTTAATACATCTGAAAAATCATTATTATCACTCTGAAATCTCTCAAGTTATGTCTGCTCTTGGTAGAGGCACAATTTGAAGTTCTCTTTCTTGTTATAAAAACAAAATGTTTTGGGGCCTCCCTAAAAATAGATTTTTCCTTGATTCTAATCAGAAAGTCACTGAGCTGCTGAAACAAAAGCCAATAGAGATCATAAATTAGGGATATCATCTATTTCAAATGACTTGGCAGCAGAAAAAAACAAAAACGTTTCTTAATATTTGATTGACTTAAGTTTTCATTCTTCATGTTTAGCTTTTCAGCTCAAATGGAAGCTGCCATAACATTTTATTCACATATTTCAAGTCGGGCTCCCTTGTTTGCCTTCAAAGGGAAAAGTAGGAATAAAAATGTCAGCATGCAGAGGAAAATGTTGGCTGAGACTTGCAGTGCAAACACAGAACTCTTCTGGCGAGTTGAGAGAAGAGTTGAGGGTCCTTATGGAGCAGCATCTGGGGAGGCTGACAGGAGCACTCTATTAGCGCTCAGAGAAAGGAACCCGAGGGCTGCAACAACACCGCTACCAGCCAGATCCAGCTGTGCACATGCCTCCGAAGGAAAGCGCGAAGACACACAACATCATGCAAATTAAAGAGATGTTCACAATACACATGCACCTAACAAGAAGAACTATACACCACAAGAAGAAAAGATTTATGGATTGAACAACAAACTTAAACAACCACCTTTAACCCTCAGTCTGCTCTTTCTACTGCCTGAGTTTCCGGCCTGAGGTGGAATAGCTAACAGCTCCACTCTTAGCCTGCGCTGCTGGGCACATTAACTAAACTCATATCGCTCTCAGCCACTATCAATTATTCACTACCCCTCCACCCTTTCCCTCCTTCACCTCATTTTCAAAGGAGAACAACTCCCAACAGCCATTCCCAGCTTTACAAACACTGTGCGGCGACAAAACAACCTCATTCCTTTGGCTCTTTCTAAAAGTTACCAGTATTATCTTTGGGGACATGCTAATATCATTCTTTCATAAGTTCTGCACATCATATAGATACTAACTGATCCATTTATAACTAAGTATGAGCTACTTTAGGACTTTTAGTTTAAATACCTGTAATTTTGCTTTTTAGATGGAGGACAGCGATCCAGAGGTAAATAAACCTATTAGGACATTTTTCGGAGCCTTATCCTAAGTAGTAAGTTGGATGTCTGTTAAAATTATTCTTAATTACAATTTACAGAAATGCTAAATATTTGGCTTTCTCTCATTTAGGGATGTGCCTTTTTTATTAGAGCTTGGATCTACCTTTCTGTCCAAATGTCCTCATAAAACAAAGAGATGTGTCCTTTCTTGACGTTAACTGCACCCAGGGTACGTCAGGGAACAGTGCCCGAAAGCATTCAGTGAGACATTTGGAGCTTTACACTTAAACGAGCGCTCACAATTATACAGATGAAGGCTAGATGAACACTGGCCACTTTCCAAAGTGAAAATGCAGCCTCCAACGTGAGCTGGGTTGATGTCTGAAAAGGGCAGATGTCAAGGTTCAGCTATGACTGGGCGTATGACTTTTAGGAGTTTTCTCTGCAGATATCCATGCCCTTCTCTGAGCCTTGACCAGATAGAAAAAACATCAGATATGGATTTGTGGCATTGAGTCGTAGGCGAGAGGGGCGTGTGACAGAGGTATTCATTTGGAATAAGATGCAGCTGAGGCCTATCATTCACTGTTTATCATACACAAGTGTTAGTGTGTGTGGGAGGTGAGGTGCACTACGGGTCAGTGACAGGAAGCAGCTGGTGCCTTGGTTGATGGCTTTCACTCACCGTCTCCATTTTTGTCCGCAGCTGCCCCCAAACGCAACCGCAGGAGGTGGGGTCCCTGTTGCCGAGGCACCTGTGGGTGTCACCTGATGGGAAGAAAAGCAAGCGGAATTGAAAGGAAGCAGCCGGTTCTGTCAGAGAACATCAAGACTCCTGTCCATCACGGCGTTGACCTTCAGGGTATGTTTGTGTGCACGTGTGCATGTGTAAGTCTATAAAGAACTGCGCCCACCCAACTCTGGGCATGTTAACTCACTGACCTACGGGGGGAGTGTATGTCAGTGTGTGCATATGTTTGTTCATCAACGCAGGCGGTGTGAGACTGTGTCCATAAACACACAGACCTCCAGGGTGTAACTTGGTTTAACGTTCTCTTCTTGTGCAGTGATCTGAGTCAGAAAGCTGTCATGGCTGGTTGATACTCCTCAACTCCTGAAAAGCAAAAGCAGCCAGCATCCAACAATTCTGATGACAGAAGTGTACTGGTAGAAACTACTTCCCAATCAAAATGAGGCCCTTTTATGGAGAGGTATTTTCACATTTAGCTTTAGCTAGTCTTGTTTTCGCTAGTAAAACAGAGAGGCAAGGGACACAGTTGGTTTAAGGCTTGAAGTACCATTGCATTTTTGTCTTTTGCTTTCATCAGAAATAAAAAAAGGATTCTTGAATAACTTTTTAATGAAACATGTTTCCATTCTAGTAATAAATAGCTGTAGCCTTTTCAGTGAGGTTATTCTTTTGTGAGGTTAAAATTTGATAAAATTTTAAAACAAATTGCACTAATGTTGTGATTTACAGTAGATTGCCTGTTCTTCATCTGTTCTTGTCTTCCTGCTACTCACTTTATAAGATCTGCCGCTATAGTCATGCTACTCTTTTGTGTATTTTGGTCCAATGCGTCTTGTTCTACTCCATGCTTCAGATGTCCCCCCCAGAGTGCTCTGTATCTGTTAGCATGAGTTCTGAACACTAATGGACTGCAAATGTCCATATGTGTTGAGACCACAAGTACCAGCATGCCCTCTTACCAAGGAGCACAGCTTTTATTCCCTCAGCAACTGGGCTCTGTGCTGCACCACACTCTAGGGAAGATGGTGTCAGTCACTTTCCCAGCTGCAACCAGGCCTTCCCTGTGTACACCCCAAAGCCTGTGCCCCTTCGCCCCTCCCACTACCCCTGTGTTTGACCCAGGCCCGGTTGCATAGAGTAGACAGACTGAATGCGAGGCCGCTCTGTGCTGCAAACTACTAGAGAAGGCTGTTCAAGCTCTGGCTGTCCAAGCGGGAGAAATTGAGGGAGACAGCGACCAAAGCCCGTCAGCTCCATCCCTTAGGGTGCCTTGGCCTCCCCAACTACAAGTCCATGTTTTAGCAAACCATATGTTCACCCTCCACCCCAGCCGCGCACCCTCCCCTTCTACTCAGTTAGCAAATAAACAAGTCAGGAAGCCATAGCTAGGGGGCGAGTCTTGTTTCCTACTCACTGGCTGTCTATCTTGCCAATTCTCACTGACGCTCGCAGACGCAGTGCTCTCACATTCCATGATTGGAAGCAGGGATTTGCACTGGAAGGGTCACAGCAGACATATATGATTTTATTATTCCTTTAGAGGTTGCAATTCCGAATATTGAAAATGGTGTGAAATGTTTTTTTGCAACATTATCTGAAAGAAACTGAAAGTTAAAATGTATAAAAAATAAATTCACACAGTTAACACCAATGAACTTTATTTTTATTTTTAAAAGAAGTCAAACGTTTTGCCAATGCACGCTCACAGTTTAAGTATGCCATATAAAACTACACAAGCTTGTATTTGTGATCCAATATGCAGAGTCATGCTGCAGCATTAAATGAAAGACACACAGATGGTCAGCGTGTGTACAAGGTCCGTAGAGCCAGTCAGTCCTCCCTTTGGGCAGAGAAATTGTCCAGAGATGGACAGCTGTGCCCAGGGCAGGGCATAAAGGAAGTGAAATCACACACACACTGTCTTTATGGCTCCCTCTGGGGCTACTAACTCACTGACCTGGCCATACTGCAGCAGACAGTTTCTACAAGGTCAGTCCCTATTAATGAATTTTTAAGTACCACTTTATTATATTTCAACATTACAGACTTAGTTTAAAGTGCCAGGATATTAATAGTCTGATGATTTTGACAACTATTTCTGTGTTTTATTAAAATACGTTTAAATGATCTGAGGCAGACTGATTAACTAAAAACAGAGGAACAGTCATTGAAGAAGAAGATCAGAACAAGAAGAGCCTTTATAGGAAATCAAGATGATTTTTTTAATGAGTTATATGTTTGACTAGGGCACACTGAAAATGAGATTCTGTTCCTGCACCAATTTTTTTAGATCTGATACAATTTTAACATCCCAATCTCCAGTTAGATTATTCCAGCATTGATGATGTCAATAGTACACAAACATACACACACATAGTACCGCAGATGACAGGCTGGCTAAATGACTTGTCCACTGAGTCATCAGTGACCTTCTGTGGGATTGGAGGTGCCAAGCCAATTGACCAAATCACTGATCTTTAAAAGCAGATGAGTAGCTCCCCTACAAACCTCCTCCAACACACATACAGTATACATAGACACACTCCTCCATCCACCTCACTCCCCAATCAAGGAGCAGGCAGGACTTCGGGTCGCTACAGCGACACTAACGAGAGGCGACAGCTCCTCAGCGCTCGGGGCAATGACCAGCTCGGCTGTCGAGACCGCGGAGAGAGTCCGCCAGGCACGCACTGAGGCAAGGTTGGCTGTTTTGGGAGGAGGAGGAGGGACGAAGAGGGGAGGGGGAGACAGTGACTGAGCTGGTGGTAAACATGCATGGGGAGTTCATACAGACACAAGTGTTAGGAAAAACAATACACACGGACTACTATTTTTCATTTTAAAATTTTTACAATGCAATGTTTTTAAAAGAAGCACCAACAGCTGCAGAGACACATACAAACTGAACTCAGCCTTCCCAAGCCATTGAGCCCTGGGGCCTACTCGCACAGTGCTGTAACCCCCCCTCCCTTTCTGCCCCCATCTCCTCCTCTGGAACACAGTTTAACTTCTGTCATTTAGATGAAGCAAGTGAGTCAGTCTAGCCACGACGAGACGATGTGACAGGCCGGTAATGGACAGGACAAAGAGGGGATTTATGAAGTATTAGTAAACCTTAATAATTCACCAACATGAGAAGACCCCAGGAGACTCCCTCAACCGACCCCCTGTCTCTGGCTCCGGTCCCAGCCAGCCCTGACGTTCTCTGTGTCTCTGTCAGATCTCCTTTGAACAGTCAAAGTCAAAGAAAAGAAAAATCAAGACTTAATGTTACACGTAGATCCTTTAGAGACATGTACAGTCATTGTATCATTGACTGTCATAATGCATAAAAACTGAAATAATATTAACATAAAGGATCAATTAAGCTTTGCACAACAATAAAGGAATTTTAAAAGTCAAGCAGAATAGTTAAGCTGAGTGCTTTAAAGCAACATTCTAAAACTTTTACTGTAAAGAGTTGTGTGGGCCGCTGTGAAAGTGCTGTGAAAGTGCTGTAAGTGGAGGTAACGTTTGTCTTCCCTCTAATCATGTCAGTGTTATGAGATTATTGCAAATATACCGTATATACAGTCCTAAATGTAATATTACTGTAACCGTTCACTAGTGTTGTAAACCTAAGCACCCTTTTTGTGCCTAACAGCCTTTGAGACAGCGCAGTTGCACTAGCTGTAGATGGTCTATTACACACACTGTCAAGATAAACCAGCTGTATTAAGTTTTTACGTGGAATAGAAAACGCGTAACACAGATACATCACAAAAAGTATACACTGACCTATGAGGGCCAGAAACAAAATGAATGTCCATTATTGTAATCATAGAGGACAGTATCTTGAGGTCATATCACCTCAGCCTTGGCATGTCCACAGACTAGTAAATGTTGTTATGTCTGGTGATATTTTATATGCAGTTTTCATAATGGTGTCATTGAAACATGTTGGCTTTTGTTTTGTCTTGATGGTCACCTGCTCTGAGGCAGACCCCATAATTCTTTATATTTTGGATTGCTTTTGCTCCCAGCACCACCGGTCACCAATTAAACACTATCAAAGCTTAACAGGTCATGATCAGTCCGACAGGATTCTTGCCCCACACACACACACACCAGCTGCTCTACTGTGGCTCCATCAGCAAAACAAACAGCGTGGAGTTAATTCCTTCTCTCAGCTGTCATCTCTGTGATGACTGCTGTTGTGGCTGTGAGTGGCAGGCACAGTCATTAGATCCCTAGATGGCCCCACTGGCTGCTCTTTTTGCCCTCCTTTGTGTGTGTGCTGGTTGTGGTGGGAAGAGGGGGGGTCTCAAGGAGCAGTGATGGGTGTCAGTACTAAGGCTTGGTCCAGTCTGCTGTGGCCTGGTGTGACAGCGCTAGTGCCTGTCCACAATGCTTCTGACCCCTCTCCCCCTCTCTGCTGCCTTCATGGCCCCGAGAGACGTGGAGGGTGATGGGGACTGGCACCGCAGGGCCCTCCTTGGCTGGTGCCTTTGCTGGTGGTCTCTGTGGCCTATTAGTGTCTTGCTATAGGCCTGTCAGACTGACAAAACAGGGGCCTGTCAAATTAAGTAGGGGCTGAATATCGGAGATATGTATTCAAACGTACCACGGGGAGGTAGAGCCGGAGAGGGCTGAAGAGAACCAGGATGAGGAAAGCACCGGTGCTAATGTAGACACTAAGTGAGAGTGACAGGCCGGGAGCTGATCGGAGGGAGCGGACAGAGAGAGAGGGAAGCTGAAGAGTGAAATAGTAGCTGTAGTTGATAATGGTGGTGTGGTTGTCCTGAGGAGACTTGTTAAGGGCCAGTCCAGACAGAGCCAGACAGCCACCATTCCCAAGGATCTGAACGCAGGTAAACTGCTCCAAGTTTGTCCCAAACAGCTCGGAGTTACAGCACTTCTTCCTCCTAATGAGATCAGACTGATGAGTGCTCACTGCAGGTGTGTGTCTACACTGGCGCTACTGAAACATCCCAAACCACAGAAGTATTTACCCAACAAAAACTACTTCCTCTGTTTATAACAGCACATGCACCCAAGGCTCTGCTCACACATATACATAAAAAACAAGTATTTATCTAGACACCGAAGGCATCTTGCAAAATCTTTATGTACCATTGCATGGTGACAAAATACTTTTCATCTTTTCACCCTGACTTTACCTCTGGAGAGATATACTGTAGGTGGCTGATGCTTTAGGGCAGGCCATTATGAAGCATTACGCAGCTAAACTCTGTCAACAGCTTTGCTCTGGAGCAGACTGATGTTCAGGAAATGTGTTGTCCGCTTTCACTGAGTTACTGTGATAGTAATAAAAAGACAGTGCAGGATGGAAGGAGGTGAAAGATCACTTCCGGATCAAGTGCTGTGGTGGTTGTTTGGTGCAGCGTTGTGTGAGCATGCCGTGTGCTGGGCCGTGGTGCCTGCTGTGTGTTTGGGAAAGAGGGCTGCCTCTTATGTCGCTGTGCGTTGCTGAGACTGAGAGGCTGATGCACAGTGGCAGCTCCCCCCTCGCCGCCACAGGCCTGCCCAGAGCCACTGCAGATGATAGTTTTAATTGCTTTCAATCTTTCAGGCTAGTCCCTGCCCAGTGGCGCAGAGTGCTTGTGTGTCTGTGTGTGCGCACATGTGGTGTTCATGTCGAACACTTATTGTCTGAGGATGCTCTACACATATGTGCACTGTGTTTGATGAATGTGTTTGTCCATTATGAAAGGAAAATGAACAGAATAAAGGCCTTGCAGTGGTACATCTGACGCACAGAGACTGAGAAAACATATGTTTATCAAGTTGATCGGGAAGCATATGTGACAAAGGTGATTGGTGCAGCGGTGATTTAATAGATGCCCCTGCTCTCTAAAAGTGATGTGTTTATAAATAATATAGTGTAGGCTTTTCATGCAAAGACCTCAAAACACACCCTCACGCCCTTAAAAGCATTTTGAACGTGGTGAACTACAAAACCAACCCATCAATTATTTACTGTGTGTGTCCACATAGCATAACAGAACACAGAAAACAGCCTGCAATTAAAATGGCAGCTATTTAGAATGTGAATTCAGTCATTTCCCCTTGATATGACCTACACCTGCCTACACCCCCATAAACTACATACACTAGTGTGTGCAGGTTACAACTTCACTTGTCCTTTTAATATTGTCAAAAAATAAAGTGCAGTTAAGATTTTATGAGCCACTAGAGAAAATATGTAGCGTTTAATGAATTGATAGTTGGGTGTGTTACTGTCTTCTAGTTTAACAGACATAGTGAGGTTGTTTTTTTTTACTTAACAGTTTTAACCTCAATAAATGCAAAATAATTCCATAGTGCAATAAATGTAACCAAATGCCTGTATGTGGCGCTCTGTTGTTTTCACAAATGTTACTGGCATTCTGATCATTTAGTGATAAAGGAATATAATTTACTTCTTATTACTTGCCTTCATCCATCATCCAAACACAAAATACTCTATACAGTCACTCTATAAAACCACAGGCCATCTTTCACTGACCTCCTGCTAGAGACATGTAGTCCATTTACACAGAGGCACATGTCTAACAACCTCAACCCTCTGAGCTGCTCCCTCCTCTCACAGCTACACGCACACATGCGCTTTTGGCCGGGGGGTAAATTAAGCCTAACATTCCCACAGAGGCTAATCTCCATCCATTTAGAGGGCTGTAATATTTAATCAGGAGGCCCTAGACCATCTCCCAGCGCCACTCGCTGTGGCATGGCTCATATGTTCACAGCAGAGACCAGCCCAGAGGCGACCACTAAAAGCTGCAACCACAGAGGCTCATCATTCTCACTTTTTATCACTCTTTCAAGTTATGTTCCTTTGGAATTTAGGAGATAGATAAGGAATTATTAGATGGCAGAGATTATTGGATTTGATTGTTAACCATATTTGCATATATCTCTTGTTTAATGATTAGAATCTTACATCCAAAATAGGACGTGTCTCATGATGTTCTGACGCTTTTCCAAGAAGTGACTTTTTTATCAGTTCATCTGTTATGTATTTTGAGATACTCGTTATTGTTGCGTCTACAAAAGCCACACAAAAACACATGCATGATATTTGATTTTATAAGGAAATATTGAGTATGTGATAAATGAAAAGTACACTCCTGTGCACTAGGTTTTGGCAGGAGTGAAAAAATGCTGTAATGTCTCAAAACCTGCCTAATGCTTTTTGTACAGATGTATTGGTGAAATAATAGAACATTTAGAGATAAAGGTTTATGCAAAAATTAAAAACACTCTATCTATTTTGTTACAGCCTTTCCAAAAGTAGACAATGCAGTGTGGTTCATCCTGCCTCGAGGTGTCACCCCAGATCCAGCCAACTGCTCACACTTCGACACGGTAAAGGTCAGGACTCTCACAATCAGTGTGAAAAACTCAAATGAAAAGGGTATGGTCCATCTGGTTTTATCAGTCGGGACTTGTGTGACCCTTGTGTGTGTGTCTGTGTGCGTGAATAGATAAACCTTGCAGTGTACAGGCCTGAACCGAGTTGCAGTCTGATGTGGTGCATCTGCTGTGATTTGCTGTTTTCTAAACATAACATTTGCGCTGTTAAGTCTGAAGTGATAAAAGTGTCGTGTGTGGGGCTGCTGTAACGCCTGTCCCCTGATTCAGACTGACTCTAATGGGAAGGCCTGGTGAATTTTTCATGCAGCCCAGAGGGGGGAAGACCGGCGACCACGCTGCTGCATTACAGGCTCTGAGAAAGAGAGTGGCAGAGTTAAAGAGGGTGATGGCATTTAGAGATTTTCTTGAACTGTAGTCAGCTTTTGACCACTAAAAATTAACTTATCACAATTTGAAGTAGCATAACAATCTCTTTGTACTAATTCAAAAACTCATTGATATAACACAGTCACTTTTTATTGATTTATTCAACTATGTTGCATCTCAAACCTGACAAAACACAAATGACTTGACCTCAATCCTCGTTCTAAACATTGAACCAAAGTCATCTGAATAATGGCCAAGATCTTAATTTAATGGGTTGAAATTTCTGCAAGAAAGCTCTAAAAAAATTATCCATCTGTTCAGTGCACACATGCCTCACACTGCTCACTCAGATTTGCTCATAGCACTGTCTTGCGTATGCAAATATGTTTTGCCTGGAAATCTATTTGGAGTTGCTCGAAGGAATCCAGAACGGCCCTCCTTCTGTCTGCCCCGGCCCCCTCACGCGCTCCTCCTCTTGCTGTCTATGTCCTCTCGCGTGGAAAACATTTCACCAGCTCCACACACACGGGACACATACACAGTGAGCGACACCGCCTCAAAGCACCATGGGCCAATATGCAGATCTTCCAGGCCCACAGACTGCCGGCCCTGTCCGCAAGCGGGACAAGCAGGCCTGCAACTGTTTGTCCATTGGGATTATACATGCAATGCACAGGGGGGAAATTATCCAATTAATATCCCAAGAACAAGGATCCATCTGTGTAATTTTAACTTGGTAACAAGACTTTTTACTGTTAATGTGATGAGTTTATTGTAGGTTTAAATTAATGTTATTGGTAAGAAGAGAATAAATCGTCCCGTCTTAGAATAAAACACCTGAATTTTAAAATACATAAATACACTAAATGATTCATGTTAGCTGTAATGTGGCCATGGACTTCAAAGTTACTATATCTGCACAGATCAGGCAGACAGAAACGTGGCATTATCAGACTGTACAAACGTAGTTGGCGTTGTTTGTTGTTAGACTGTAAGGCATAAAAAGGAGCAATAGGGAAACGGCACACAGCACAGCAAAAAGAAGGGCCTGTTCTATGCATTTTAACACTTTACAACACATTACATTTTTGTTACACTATTACGCTCAAATTAGAGCATCTGATTTAGAGTGACTGTCAAAACACAATGGCCATGCATGCTGTTCTTATTGTAGCTCATGACTCTAGCGGTCTCTACATCGCTATTTCTAAACTCTACAATGCAATTTGTAGGATATTATTCAATCTCCTATGTCTAATAGATTTAAATGAAAATCTTGTATAGCTTTTTCAACAAATCACCAAATTAAATAGATACATAAACGTCTTTGCAACCTTTAAACTTAACAATGAAATTAAGCATGTTTATATTTAAGAACACAAAAGACAGACAAAGAAGGAACAAGCAAGGAACTAAGAAGCTGTGAGTGTTTGTGCATGGACTTGAGGGCTCAGAAGCTGAGGCTTGGGCAGATGGTCCACAAAGGTGTTACCACACAGTCAGTGGGCACCGCGATTGATGCATTGCAACATCCAAGAAGGTGGAACATTTGGCTGCTGACCCGCAGTCAGAACTCATCGGCCCTGCCTTCCTTCTCCTCATTTAGCCGCTGCTGCCAGAGAGAGCCAACGGGTGATTTTCGGTCAGAAACACACAGTTTTCCAGCCTCAAGGGAGCCGGGGCTGCCTGGATGCACCACGGAAAAAAAACTTCTCCGTGTTTTGTGCAAGGAGGTCACGATGAGATAGAGGAGGGAAGTCAGGGTTACTGTGTTACACTCGGATGGACAGCATTTGACCCTCAGCTTGTTCTCAGGGGCATTTATTAGTGTGGCGATTCCATATGACTTGGTTTCTTCAAGTAACATGTAACACATCCATCTCATTATGGCTTCTGTCCTTATTACAGAAAATCTGGTTTATATTGTATGAGCTGGCACAGGCCTAAAAGAAATGAGCATTACAATTCCCAAGCTGCTTGATTTGATAAAACTATATCTACTTAATCATTAAGGAGAATTGAATTAAGAACACAATTATTGCACTGTGAGAATTATGTAAACAAATGATTTTTTTTCTTTAAAATATTTCACAGAGATATGATTATGGTAATAAGGAAGCCACCACAGTTCACAGAAGAAAGCATTTCTTGAGAAAGGAACATTTTTATTATTAATGCATGAGACATACTTTTATTTCAGGCCCAAAAGCATTCTTACATCATTTGAAACAGATTAAATTCATGAGCAACCATTTGAATAAAAGCCAACATTATTGAAAGAGAATCTGATAGTATTAGCTCTGTCTGTAGAAATAATAATCGGACAAGCTCCATAGAAACCACATGTAGTAATTTCAATTTATTATTAACTTATTAGATTAATTAATTGCCCAGTGATTTAAACAAATGGATGAAACTGAAAAGCATTTCAGAAAAAGAAAAAAAATTCATGGGCATTATTGTAAAAAAAATTATTATAGTTCCTACACCCTGCGCAGCTCTCTCTTTAATGTGTATGTCTTATGCAGAACTGCCACCTCACCAGCTTTGTGCATCAGATCAGAAGGACAGTATTATTGAACGTGACCATTAGTAAATAAAGAACCAAATGTAGTAATTAATATTAAAAAGTAATTTCTATTATATTAGTTTTGTTACAGTGTCTTACTACTATAATGAATTAATACCTGAAATGTGTGTGTGTGTGTTAGGGGGGGGGGGGTTCTGAGACCATACACCTGAGAGTATTTTCTTGTTGTTTCCTAATCTTCCAGAAGTTTCTTGGCATTAACTTATGCCTTTAGACATAACATTGCCTCCAATCAAAAACAAGTAGTGGGTAAGGCCCCACATAAACCTACCAACATTGCTCGATTCCCTTTTTAAAGGGATCTGCGTC
Organism: Perccottus glenii; assembly: GCA_024416835.2. NCBI lineage: Eukaryota > Metazoa > Chordata > Actinopteri > Gobiiformes > Odontobutidae > Perccottus > Perccottus glenii. The sequence continues at coordinate 13,611,040 of CM044566.2, read as the reverse complement.
CCAATTTTTCTTTTAAACCAGGAGTTGGCCAACTTCCCATAAGGTGCTTCAAATGCATCAGCAGCTTGAGATCACCTTGTTGGTAAAATTAATGGCAATTGGACATCCCCTTGTGACACAACTATGTTGAAAACAGTATCTTAAAGCCTTACTTGTTAAATTGAAGTTAACATAATGCAGCGCTGAATCTGAGAAAGACAATAAAACAAAATATAATGAGTCCAGCGCATACCTCTAAAGCCTCGCCTCTCCATCCACTGGACTCAATGTCCAGTCAGTCGTCATCTACCACCATCACATTACCATTCGGCTCATAGTCAATTGTGCCCCAGTCAAAGACGTTACCCTTTGGAATTTTGTGTCTGTAGTGCCAGGCCTGGATCATGCTTCTGGATAACACATAGTCCCACATGTTCAGGTCAGTCATCTCGCCTACAAAGCTTTGTGTGGCCTCCAAGCCCCCCAGGTGTTTGTCTGGGTCTTGTCCCAGGAGGACGGTGCCTTTAGGTCGGATGCTGTGCCCCGGTTTGTACACCTGGTACGTACTCCGTTTACCATCAAACCAGAAAGCTGCCAGGCCAGTGCGGGACTCCCAGGTGAGGCAGAGACTGGTGCGAAAAGTGCCCAGAGGGGGGAGGTGGAAGAATGCGCCATCACCACTCATGTAAAAGGCAATGCGTCCATCCTTCTCTCGCCACACGTTGAGTTCGTCATAGTTGGCTGTGCGGTAAGCAAAAAGGATGATCTGGCGCTCCTCTGGCAGCTCAGTGGCAACACGCATGCACAAAGTGAAGGCCCTTAACGCCATGTCTTTCTGTGGGATCAGAGCCACGTAACTGAAGTCTGTCTCATAAGGGAAGATCAGAACCTTGTCACTCAGACCCACTGCAAGACACAAAGATAAAATCAGTTCAACAGGATAATGAAGCATCAAATCTTATTTTAGTTTATCATAATTTAGAATTTTTTTATTTTTATTTTATTTTTTAAATACAGTATAAATATAGCCATTATATCTTGAAGCCCTACTTTGAGTGGCTGAAGTGGACTTCAAACACAAAGCCAACACACAGAGCAGAAGCACAGTAGATCTCTGGTGTGTCTGCAAACACAAACAAGATCTATATTTAAACCCATAACGAAACATAAATAAATGATATGAATCCATAGTTGAAGCAGTTGCCTTACCATTTTGTTGATGCTTTGTTGTTGCTGTGGACGTGCTCCTTGTCCTGTGCTCAGTGCTCTTCCCTCCAGGCACGGGCCACAACGTCAGCTCTTCAGTGGACACTGACAATAGACTCAGTGTTTAAAGGATGCTTTTGTTTGCAACACAAATTTCTCCTACACCTACTATGACTGTGACAAACTATGTTTGTGTGTGTCCATATCATGAGCTGGAACATGCTGTGCCCGAACAAACGTTATAGAGTACTGTACAAAGTATACTACAGTTTTTCTAATAATAATGATCAATTAGCGTTGTACTCAAGGTTTTGGACTTTTCTTTTTTTTTTTTTTTATTGTTGGCAGCCACCACCAGGTGACACCCAGCATGTTTTTGATGTTGGTGGGGGAAACTGGAGTATCGAAAAAACAAAAACCTACCCCTGCACAGGAAGAACATGCAAACTCCACAATAAAAGGCCCTGTCTGGCCCAGGAGTTGAACCCCGGACCTTTTTCTGTGAAGTGACCCCTGTGGTTAGCACTGTCGTCCAAACTGATTTTTGGTAACAAGAAAAAAAAAAACTTTCATTTCATGCTTTCATTTTGTCTTCAGTTTAAACAACATCCTTCTAACTCCCCTTTCACCAAATGCTAACCCTTCCATGATTTTGTACTGCTCAATTATTTATCCATATTTTGTTTTTTATTTGACAATTTAATATTAGCATACACTAATATACAGTCATAAATGCACATCAATTAAAAAATACTGTATGAACACACAACTGACGTGATAGAGATTGGCTAAGATAAGTGCCTTTCAGTTGCATTGTTTTCATCTTTTACTAACATCTTCCACATAATTACAACATACAGTATACTGTACATTACAGTTGTAGAGCCAGAAATGGTAATGAGTGCAGTTTGTTTTAATTTACATACACACAAACCAGTCTCAAATAAGGATTATTTCTCATGAGCAACAAAAATGTCTTGATGGTCAGTGCCCTTAATGCAGCAGCTTTTGTCTCTTAAAGATCACAACACACAGACTCAAAGTTGACAGTTTAATGAGGACCAATGAAAACCGAACCAGGTATTTGTTATCAACATATCTACATTTAATACAGTTTCTCAAGCTCTAGGACTTATCAAGAGAAAAAGAACATCATTTTCCAAGCAAATTATATGCACTGCCTGCATCTCAAAGTGAACCACCAGCAGGTCTAATTCATCACAAACACATGATCAAGCAGGTGAACTAATATCAATCAACTCAATATGGGTTTCAAAAGAATTCCAAAGACCAGCACACAAAAGACGGCTGAGGTACAGAGAAGAGTAAATGATCATTACAGCATCTTTAATATGGTACTTATGGTTATTAAACTGTAAATCCTTGAATGTTACCTCAAGATGTCACTGTTGATTGTTTTCTAGAGTAAAACAAATAGTGAATACAATAAAAAGGTGTGAAATATCTTCAACCTTCTTCTTGCCTTTGAGAAGAAATCACTTCATGCTGAATGTGTGTCCATTGTCACTGCCAGGCAAAACGCAATAATTAAAATTGCTGTACTTTCTTCAGCAATACACCGACAGCTTCCAAGGAGTTGTAAACCTGACCATCAAGACCATCATAATTTGTGATGAATATCCAGCTCAAACTTTTTTTGTGCAGTCATTTTGAAGGCCTTTTAACATTACATCTGATTTATAAAAACACAGCTTATAATTACTTAAGAGTTAATGTATACATTCAACTTAATTGTCTGTAAGGTGGTGCAAATAAAAGACTACTCATCCTGTTTAAAGTGAATGTGTGGCTAGAGAGTTTGCAGCGCCACCTGGAGGCAGTAAAGGGGATTGGTTCCCATGGATTGTAACAGTTTTTTTTTTTTTTCCTGATCTGATTGGTTCAGATTTTTTTCAAATATTCACAAACACAGATGTGGAACTGCCATTTTACCTCAACATTGTGTACAAATGTCTCCCTCAATGAGGGTGATTAACTGTTGATTTGATAGTATGAACAAAATGTTCTTAATTAGACCTGCCACTTGTGTGTCCTGTGCATACTGCGAGCATCTGTGAAACACTGGAGTGCAAAGTCAATGCTTCTCAAGAATTGTGGCACAAAGAGAGAAAAAGGTCAGAGGAAAGGGACCTTAGGAAATGGGCCCCAATGGGGGTCCATGTATAAAGAAGGGGCTAACATCATGAGAAGGAAAAAAAGTCAAACAGTTTTAGAGAGAGCAGCCAGCCATTAACAATGTGCCTTTTACAGCAAAGATCAAATGTGGGGAAAAGAGGCTGGTCGTGGTAGACGACTCTTGTGTAGTGATCCAACGTGTGCCTTCCCCCAATTTGTGTAAAGTACAAATCCAGGCAGAGAGTAATCTGTTCTCTTAAGCCTGGGGTTGTCAAGGCTCATGTTGACTGAGGGTATGAAGCTGGAGAGATGTCCTGATGTTCAGTAGTCCTCCACCCAGCCGTTCTCCTGGATAAAAGCATCAATCACTTCCTTCATGGCCAGATTTGGGATGAGCTGGTCCTGGGTCAGTGGACTCCTAGTGACTGGGTCAAAATGACCCACTCGCTGAACAGGGGCAAAAGACAATGTTGGCAATATAATTTGAGTGCATATGATTAATAATGGGAACAGTATACCCTTACATTTGAACATGATGACTCGATATCAGAACTAGTTAAGAATTGCATAATTAAACCGTCTTTGAAAAAAACTCTAGTTTCAGATGTGGATTCACCTGTAGGTGCTCCTCGATGTCCTTGCGATCGTAGGTGATTCCACTGGGTGTGATGCAGGGCTCCCTCATCAGCTCAAAACTGATTTTACCACAGAGGTAATCTGGGATCTCCCGTTTCTGCAGCAATGAAACAAAACCTTTTAAGCACTTCAAAGAAATACAGTTTTTAATCTAAAATTTGAATCCGTTTTTAAAGCCAGTGTTAAAATGGTGACCGCCTGCTCTCATTACACTGTCACACACCCTTTTTCTGTAGTTCTATGTTCTTCAAAATGTAGCAGCAGCGAGCATTTATTTAGATATCTCTATAGTCAATTACCTTCATTCACAGTAGATCTGAATAGACACAACTAAATGTTTTCATACTTACTTTTCTCTTCTCGTCCACCTGAGAGAACAGCTCATCCATGTCCATTAGGTACTTGTCCTAAGTATATCAAAGTTTATATCACCAACTACATGCAATTTTCCTTTTACTATTTGATAAAAGACAACAGATAAATTAATAATAGTTACAAACTTGAAAATTTGAAAGACATACATGTTTTGTGGCGATCTTTGTAGCATCACCGCCGTTTTGATTGTCATCCTGGTTTTTTCTGTACTCTTCAAGTTCTCTGCATAACATAAATATTATCAGCAGAGAAATTGATCTAAACCATAGTCTAAATGCAGCATGTCTGAGATGTTCCAAAGCTATATCCCCAGGCTCACCTCTCCTTCTCAGCTAAAATCAGTTTAGTCAGATAAGCATGCAGCTCATTCTCCTGGTTAATTCGTTTCTCTTCAATGCTGTTCCAGCGTTTCTTCTTGGCAATGCGCAAAGCACTGGGAATGTCATCTCCAAAGTTAAGCCTTTGTTCTTTAGCCAGGTTGTAAGCTGCACAACAAAAACACAATTATAGCAATGTTGAATTATCTCCAAAATGACAAGAGATTTAGCAGCAATATCTCAAACCAGTGAATAGTATTTCTTACAGCATAGAAAAAAAAAAAAATTATGATTGCCATAATGCTTTTAAGATTTTTTGTTCTGACCTTTCTGCAGGTTCCCAATGGCTTCATCGTAGTTTTCAAGCTCCAAGTGACACTGGCCTAGGAAAAAGTGAGCCTTGACTGACTGACTGTCCAGCTCCAAAGCATGCTTACAGTCTGATAGAGCTTTGTCATACTGCTGCAGTTTCACATGGCAGAGAGCTCTGTTAGTGTAGTACACTGCCACTGAGGGATTACGATTCTGGGAAGAGAAACAGTTAAACAATAAAACCTAAGGTTCATTACCATTCATTGAAAAGACATCAAGAATAAGGTATCTCAAGAGTATATCATAGGACCTACACTTTTGTATGATACTTACTATAGCTTTGCTGTAGCATGTAGCAGCCTCCTGGTACTTGCGGCAGAGGAACAGCCGGTTACCCTGCTCCTTAAGCTCCTGCGCGGTTGAACTCTTCTCCGGGCTGCCGGCCATCTTCTCCACCGGCTCCGCGGGGCCCGCCTCGCCCTGCTTCCCTATACTGTTCCCCGTCTCTTCGGCTGGCTTTAAGGCAGGTTTAAAAATACCCCGTCTCACCAAGATTTCAATAACTGCAAGACAGATAATGCGTGTTAAGTCAGGTCCTGCTTCACATGTCTTTTCACTGCAACGCACCTGCAATGCGCGTCTAAACGGTGCTGCAGCCTTTGATTACACCCAAGAGGCTCTTGTTTTATTCGCTGACAGAAGCAAGCACAATGCAGAAAAATACAGCAAACCAGCTTGACACCAAAAATTAGCTATAGATGTGACAGAAACCACGAGTGACTAAAGACGCAACGCTGCTAGTTGCCCGACTATACGAATATAGGATCAAATAGCAATCGCTAGCTATTGATTAGCTTTAAATGGAACATGGTGAGATTGGCACTAGAAAAATAATTATCGGTGCACAGGACTGATGGTTAATACTCTATATTAATAAACGGGTGTTTCAGGAGCTCAGCAGCCGAGTGCCAACGTTGTTAATTTTAAACAACTTTAGACAAGAGATTGCTGCTCAAATCTAAGTTGATTTGCTAAACTAGCATCCTGATTTTTAACTAGCATGCTAATTTAAAATAGAACCTGTACGTTAGATCTATCTTGTTGCACGTGCCTTAATAGCAAATTTCAAAAACTGTTGGGATTGTGAAATAAGATGTCATTTAGCTATTAAGGACATCCAAAGTCATATTTTTACATTGCTCAACAACATCGCTAAGCAACAACAGATAATGCAATTTAGCTAATGCTAAGTTAGCTGGGTTTTGGTCTGTTTTTCGCTGCTGATTTTTGTTCTTTTCTCAAAACCCTGAACTCGTTTAGAAGCATATAGCATTAGATTATTACCTTATTTAGTAATGTTTACAAATTAAAACGAAAATGTGGGTTATATCAAGCGATATAAAATATTTGATCAGATATGTTGCTTCACCCGAGCTATAGCCATGACAGGTTGTTGTTGTACTAACGTCATGTCATTACGCGACGGCTACGGAAGCCGACAAGACCTCAAAAAAAAAAAAAAAGCAGACAAGACCTTATGCACATCAGTTTTAAACCCCCTAAGTCAGATGTATTATTTATACAAATACCTGGTAAAACAATGTTCAGACTGGGTTAATGGCTACTGTCTATTTGTATTTGTGCCATATATTTACAGAATGTTAACAGAGCAGAGAACTATTAAAAAAAATAAAAACTTCGTACGGCTATGGAGGGCGCTCTAGCACACGTAACCGATTGCTTGTGCAAATAGAAATCTATTCTATAATCATATCTTAATCATTTTTTTTATTATGTTTCAAAAGAATGGTCTTTCAGAAACTCCAAAGATTGTAGTTTAAAGTTAAGGTGTGTGTTGCCAGTTGTAGAAGTTGCTGTGAAAAAAAGACAAGCTATATGTAATTCCTTATTTGAACTAGAAATGTAGCGATTAGAATGCATAGAGCTTTCACTCTATGCTTGCAAAATGTATCCTATAATTTCTTATTTTATTCTGGCCCGGGCCATCCCACCCACAGAGAGATTTAGCCACACACAGACTGATCCATAGGTGACCCCCGCACACCCTCTGAAGAATTAGCGAGGCTGTGACTATAGACAAGGTCACTTTAATCCCAGACTGTCAGGTCCCTGTGAAGCCGCTGCACAGATATCAGTGGGTGAAGATTAGGGCACATCTCCTGTGTAAACAGTGTTGGGGCGACTGACGAGCCACAGAGCCACCAGCACTGTGTGTCCCCAGCTGTGTTTACCAATCTCTGCCACTGTGTTCCTCTGATCCCCCAGAGCACCCCAACTAACCCCCTGGAGTTTAAGACTGTCACTGCAGATTCATAAGAAGAAACGTGAAAATATTTAATTAAGAGATATTTAGCCATTTATATTTGGCACATATTTTGTATGTTTCAATGTTCAATGCTAATGTATGTTGTAATGTTTCAAATAAGTTATCACTGCAATTTAACATAAATGCCTGCTGAAAATGTACATCAAAATCAGTTATTTAAAATGCTTGAGTAGTTGTGAGGATGAGGGATGCATCCTTATTGGACAAGCTCTCTTTAGAAATAAAAGTTAATATGAGACACTTTGTAGAAACTGTTTGAAGTATCCACTGTTTATATTTAAACTAGTCCACAACCGTTATCCTTGGCCACCCCAATCAACTCCAACTGCTGCCCCTGCACCGGCTGGCTGACACTCTCATCACCATGACAACTAGACCAGGAAGTTGCCCGGCTCCTCTGGCACAGCTGAAAAGCTGCCACTTCCTGATTGATTCTGCTCTTTCTTTCTGCCAATGTAGTTGTTTTCCCATTTGGCAGTGGTCTCTGTCGCTTGGCGCCAATTTATCTGAAAAGACAGAAAGACTGAACACACTCTCTGTTGCGTTAAGGGAAGCCTTAAGTTCAACTGGCTAAAACAAAAGCAGTATTTATCCACAGTGGTGGCCCTTTGTTTGGGGGCTTGCTCATTTAGAGAAGGGAAAAGGCTCATAGACTTATTGCAGTTTGTTCAAGTGGAGCTGAATGAAACATGTACAAGAGGAGAATGGGTTTACTGTCTCAGCAAACAACAATAGAAATGCATAGAAGGGTTTTTGGTGAGGGGTAGTTTGAACTGACAACACAGGCTTAACAAGCTTATGTTTGCCCTTATCTGAATCAGATGTGGTATAGAATATTTTAAATTTTGAGCTCACCTTGGAAAATTTATGATCTTGTAAAATTTTATTGAAGCTGCAATATTTAGCCTTATTTTGAAGAAGAAATATACAGATGATTATAACAATAATTTATCCTTTTTAGTTATTTTTATTAAATCTCACTTGTGCAAAAAGACTGCAGCTGCACATGATATTCTTTCTGACAGTTTATTGTCTCTTAAGTCCCTGCCTCACTGTAAGATGTACGACCACCGTTTTTGAGCTACGACGGCCAATTTTTCCCACGACGACATGTCTTTTGTCTGCCGAAATCATACAGTGTAGAACATGCTTCAAACCAACAATATATTTTTTTCCATAAAACACATAGCTTTGATATCTATAAAAGTTGTAGCCTGTAAGTCATTGTGATGTTTCCCAGACATAAGAAAGTAATTTCATAGATATATTGTGCTGAAGTCACCACATGCTGCACCATGTAACTCTGTCACTGTGTTGTCTGGTGACATGGTGTGTACCACACTCAACATGGACCAGAGGAAGCGAAGGAAAGAGTTGTCGCAGGAGAATAGAAAGAAAATTATAGACAAGCATGATAAAGGTGAAGGCTATAAGACCATCTCCAAGCAGCTAGATGTTCCTGTGACTACAGTTGCACATATTATTCAGAAATTTAAGATCCATGGGACTGTAGCCAACCTCCCTGGACGTGGCCGCAGGAGGAAAATTGATGACAAATCAAAGAGACGGATAATCCAAATGGTAACAAAAGAGCCCAGAAAGACTTCTAAAGAGATCCAAGGTGAACTCCATGCTCAAGGAACATCAGTGTCAGATCGCACCATCCGTCGTTGTTTGAGCCAAAGTGGACTACATGGGAGACGACCAAGGAGGACACCATTGTTGAAAACAAATCATAAAAAAGCTAGATTGGAATATGCCAAACTACATGTTGACAAGCCACAATGCTTCTGGGAGACAGATGAGACAAAAATGGAACTTTTTGCCAAGGCACATCAGCTCTATGTTCACAGACGGAAAAATGAAGCATATAAAGAAAAGAACACTGTCCCTAGTGTCAAACATGGAGGAGGCTCTGTTATGTTTGGTGGCTGCTTTGCTGCATCTGGCACAGGGTGTCTTGAATCTGTGCAGGGTACAATGAAATCTGAAGACTATCAAGGGATTCTAGAGAGAAATGTGCTGGCCAGTGTCAGACAGCTTGGTCTCAGTCGCAGGTCATGGGTCTTGCAACAGGACAATGACCCAAAACACAGCAAAAACACCCAAGTATGTTTAAGAGGAAAACATTGGACTATTCTAAAGTGGCCTTCTATGAGCCCTGACCTCAATCCTATTGAGCATCTTTGGAAGGAGCTGAAACAACCATTCAAACCGGAAACAACTGGAGCAGTTTGCTCATGAGGAGTGGGCCAAAATACCTGCTGAGAGGTGCAGAAGTCTCATTGACAGTTACAGGAGTCGTCTGATTGCAGTGATAGCCTCAAAAGGTTGTGCAACAAAATATTAAGTTAGGGGTACCAACAATTTTGTTCAGGCCTGTTCCATGAGTTTATTTTTTTAAATAATTCCGTTGAAGCATGGTTGAAAAGCAATGTCTGACTTTCATTAGTTAACATTCATAGAATTTTTATTTATTATTACTTTTGTCAGAATAAAGTTTTTTCTGTGACCATTGTGAGTTTTTCTTTCATTGACCGAAGGGTACCAACAATTTTATCCACGTGTGTATATAGAGGCGTAGCAGATGTGAGAAGCAGCAGTGCAGTTGGCAACAGTCAGTTAAAAGTTACATAGGGTTCCTTTAAAAACGTTTGGGTTCAAATTTGTAAGCTTCCCAATGTTCTTGCTTCTAACTTTCCGCACTAACAAGTCGACTTTTTGGGTTAAGAGTTAAATGACTGACATCCTGATGCTAACCCTGAGGCGCTAAGAGAAAGGCTCAAAGATAACCACAGGGTCAGAGGTCACGTACACGCTCTGATTAAGCCTGCTGACAAAAGCAGGGGGGTGGAATTATTACACACTCTTGTCTCTGCTGGGGATAATGTCAGACACTAGAGTCACATGAACAGTGAGGTTAGTTGGGTTTTTGTTTATTAATACGCTTATGTGCATTTGAGTTATTCTCCATGTAACAACGTATTGACACTGGTTGTCACGGTTCCTTTCAGTAGCTCACCGAAAAAGCAAATTCATATCAAAGTGTTTGTTTTTGGAACCTGCAGATGTTTTAGTCCAAAAATCCTCCAAACACTGGGGGCTTAACAACACTGGGGGTGGAGGAGGCTGCCGCTGTCATACAAGTGATGGGGGAGCACTTTTTACAATAGACATTTTGGAGGGAAATCCAAACTCCAGGGATGCAGAGAAAAACTCACAGCTGCAGCTCATGCCATAAAATGAAGTTGAATATTTATCTCTGTGACTCTAAACACCCCATGGACACCATCTTTTTAATGAGTCAGCCTTAACAGCAGATCTCAAAAGTCAATGTGTTGTTTTTTGTTTAGTTTTTTTTATAATAATGATTAATTCCAAGTGAAAAGCAAGCATTCTGCTGGAGCTCATTCAATTTCATACTGCTGACAAATTAGTGTGTTTTTTCATTTAGAAAATCAATGAGGACCATCTTAGGAGTGAGCGCAGCCAGCAGGGGCACCACAACTTACTTTTACTCCCAGAGAAGTCCCCATCCCCTACTTCTTTAAGTCCCCCCAGTGTCCCCTCGGGTTATGCTCTCTGGGGTCACCAAGCCCCACCCGGTCGGTCCCCAACCCCCCCAAAGCCTCCACTCAACACAAGCTAAAAGAGCCGAGGCAGACATAATGAGCTCCAGGCTAATTGTGGTTAAGTGTGTGTCGGTCTAAATGTGATAACACAACTCATTTTATAGGGACTTTGTTACCTGTTTGATATGGACAAAGTAGAATTCAAAGAGTTGTGTTTAAAGCTAAGCAAAAGTTTTAAGGTTACATTGAGAGAGGGTGCATCTAATTTACCGGCTTGATAGTCATGTTAATGCAGCCAGTGTACACTATACTGTAGTTAATTTGCAGCTGCAGGATTATATAATGAACTGTACAACATTTTCCCTATATACTGTACTATACCCCCAAGCAGCTTTATGCAGCTTTAAAGTCAGAAAAAACAGGAGTAAAACCCTGCTTCTTTCTAGAGCAGTTTTGGGCAAACTAAGGCCCGGGGTCCACATTTGGCCCATCAGGCTGTTTAAACTGGCCGGCCAATCATTTACTAAGATTCTATGGATAATTAAACACTGCATAGATTTTCTTTTTTCATTCTATATTCTGCTGTGATCAGCTGATTCCACTAGAACATGCTCCAAATGGTAACCTTTCCAAAAGCTAGCATCTTAGCTGTGACTGTAATGTTGATCATACAATGGTTTTTGGACATATTGTTTTGCCTATAGTTCAAATTTTAAACAATAGTTTACCGTGTTGGCCCGGCCCTCCACAAGAGTTCCATGTTCTAATGTGGCTCTTAGGGAAATATAATTGCCCACCCCTGTTCTAGAGGCTATAAGACTAATAAAACTCTTCCTCATTGCCTCCACTGTAGGCTGCTGGATCTGAGTGTTTTACTGATGTGTTTACTTGTGTCTTGCATTCGAAAATGACAACCTTGTAAACCCTGTGTACTAAACTATGAAACTCTGTTTGTTTTATACTAATCCTATGTGTACTACATGTATACACTTTAAAATCATGTCAACAGGATGAGAGTAATCAAATGTAACATACTTGTGCTAAATGTGATATTTTGAGTTGATGATAAATCCAGATTAGAAAATACTCAGACATTAGCTAATATAATTAAAGTGTGCGATTGGCTTAAAAAAGACACAATATCAGATCCTCATCAGAAAGATGTTTGAAGGGGCCAAAATAAGTTTTGTCTGAGCCAAAAAAAAGTTAAATATGGGTTTATTTTAACACATATTTAGCCTTGTCTCGATTGTGTCTCTAATTTAAATGAATCAGCCCCCCCAAATGATTTATTTATTAACATCAATATTGTGATTGGCTAGAACACTATACTCCCCATCCTGAGCTAGACACTGATAATGAGACTGCATAAACTTTTATTTTATTTTTAGTTATACTGTATATTGACCCCAGAGGAGAACACAAAGTGAATTTACTATAGACTGGACTTGAATTCTTCATATTAGAGTTTTTTTTTTTTTGGTTCACATTATACTTTCATTCCTTGCTGTACAAAAAGATGTCTTTTCTCGCCTCTTTCTTTAATGAGATGTGCGTTTGTCATTCCTCTGAGTTTTTTTTTTTCTTTGTTCTGAATGGAACACTTTACTCTTCCTGCAACAATCCAACTATTTGTTTGTGATGTAAAGTTGCTGAAAGCTGCTTGGCTGATCCCAGAAGTGTGTAGTCGGCAGATCCCAAATTGAACATAATCAGATCAGTGCAAGGGGTTTGACAAATGACCAATGACAGGCACTGGACCCTGGAGAATGGAAGGGGTCAGGGCCGGGGGACAAAGGTTAACTTTTCAAAACCGCTCAATCGAAGGGCCATTAAATCCCATTTTTGTGTAATGTCTCTGCGAGGTTCTAGAAAAATCAATAGGTTGTGGATTCCTGCAGAGGAGGATTGTACCTTTAACTTCTAAAGCAGGCATATACTTATCACAGTGCAGTGTCCCAAACTGCAACAAACAAAACTTGCCAAAAAAATCACAAAAGATTTAAGTGTCTAAATTAAGTTAAGCTTTACAGAGTTACTTTTTCAGTTCATTATAACCAGGCCTGCCACATCATTTGTTAGGTGTCATCTAGTGTTAAAGCTGCAGGGAGTGCCTTTTCTTCAGTCACTTGCGGTTAAATTAACCTGACTGCACAAAGTTGATGGTAGAGCCTACACATTCAGCACCAGACAAACACAAGGGTTTGGGTCTGGGTTCATAAACGTTAGAATAGTGTGAAAGTATGGATGCTACTGAAAATTCTGCATAATACAACAACAGCAACAATAGTCAACATTCAGTGTCAAATAAAAGTTTTTTTGTAAATGGTGTAGTCAACACAGATATGATCTCATTCAAGCGCTAAGCCGGTGTTTGGAACTGAATGTCTTTGTGTTTGAACATTAATCAGGGATGTCATTTATAGTGTGTGAAACTATAATCAGTCTTAAACTAGGTATCAGAGATACAGCCATGAGGTACTTGTATCTTTTCCTTAAACCTGTACTAAAATACCGGTCCAGCCTCCCGTGCCGTTGTCTAATTCCATCTGCAGTGGACCCTTAAATGAAAATTGTTTTGTTGCCATTTTTTAAAAGCATTTTGTCTCACTGTGTGTGTTATCTCATGTGTAAAGTATGTCGTCTCTGGGGCGTCTTGTCTCGAGCTTTGTTTTCCTACGCCTGCCGTCCAAATTTCCATCACAAACATGTCGCCCTCGAGTGACCCTTGGCTTTCTGTCGGTGAAGAGGCCCTGATTAGCTCCAAATCTTTAAGTCCCCTGCTATGTGAGTATCTGTGTGTGTGTGATTCATTTGGGCATGCATGAATGTGTCTCATTGACGACTAGCCTCCGCGCTCTAATTATTCCAGAGTTCCTCTTTTTTTGAATCCGCTGTCTCACTCTTGTGCACTTCCTCGGATGGGCTGCTCGACACAGCTCGGTGCAGAAAGAAACCGGACTCACTCAGCGTTTGTGTCTCCTTTATCCATCCACTTCCTCTGTGGATCAGCTTTTGGGCTTGATACAAAATCAAGAACAACACACTCTGTCAATATTTATACATTCCTTGCAGAGGAGTCCTCAAAGCAGGAAGTGCACAGGACAAGACAAATTGATTAAAATTCAGGAGCTGTTATTGCGTTCATCGACCAGAGGATATTAAGACAGCTTTATGGAATTGAAAGTTTTAGTCAAGTTTCATTAGTTTACAATGTTCTTTTGCCATTTCTTTAGTCAGCAGCACACATGATTCTAACCATTGTAAACTGCATAAAATAGATGATGTGAACAATTCAATACTGGAACATTTATCATGATACAGAAAGCACCGGCCAATTAGCTCATTCAGATCTCAATATTCTTTTCAACCAACTCAACAAAAAAGACATGATTGAGTTTGGAATTAAAACCAATGGTAAGCCATATCATATGCAGGATTTTTATTTCATTCTTTACCTCTTTTGGCCCAATAAAACATTGAAGAGAGGAATGTATCTGTAAACCAACTGCTCTCTGTCTGTATATTGTCTCTTAAGAGATATCAGTTAGATAGAGGCATAAAAGTTGCTTAGACAAAAGATCAATTATTAGATCCACAAAAGCTGTTGGAGCTTGTGCAAGAGAATAATGTCTACAGTACAGTACAGACAAACAACCAAAATTACATCCACCAGTTTAACCCACCAGAGTTTATGTGTTGTGTCTGAATAGTGGCTGCTTTAAGTTAAAAATGTTTTGGTGTGAACCGTGCAATAACAGAAACATATAGACTCACATGTACCACAGCAATAAGTTAAAGGACAAAAAAATAATAAATAAAACATCATGAACATCAATAAACCCAATCAATACCCTATTTAGATAGGTAAGACCTGCATTTACAATATAAACAATATGTACAATAAAAACATGGCTGGTTTAAAGTTTAAGTTCTGGGGTTTTAAGGAGGCGGACAGCGCTGGGATATGTACTGGTTTGTTTTGGTCTTTATGCTTCCTCAGTCTTGTGAGAGGGCAGAGGATTAAAAAGGCATCACAAGGCTTCTAAAATCATAAGATCTTTCTTTTCCATTCGGGCCTCATAGATTTTAGACAGAAATCAACCATCCCATCACCATGGAAGTTGTTTTTCCACCACTCAGTTATTCCAAAGGTTAAAATACTCTCCACAGCTGCTTCATAAAAAATATGACAACCATTAGTTTTTTTAGTTTAGTCAGAAAATAAAGTCTTTGATGAGCTTTCTTTTAAATGGCACAGGTGTTTTTTTTTGTCCATTTAAAGTCAGCCTTTATATTATAACCCAGGAACCTGTTGTAGTCCACCTGTTGCACTTTAATATTGTTGAGTAACCGGGGGAGGGAGTGCTCTTCCTTTTTTTTTTTTGTGGAAATCCACCACCAATTCATTGGTTTTGCTGACATTTAGTCAAAATAACCACTGCGTGTCCATGTTAATACATGTTCATAACTTCAGCAGTGTTTCCACAAAGTATTTCAAGATACAATATGCAAAATTCCTGAAAAGAAATAAATGATTAACAAGGAAAATTCCTCTATGCCATTTGTATGTGCCTCTAGAACAGGGGTCTCAAACTCAAATTACTTGGGGGCCGCAGGAGGCAGAGTCTGGGTGAGGCTGGGTCGGATCAGGTATTCCACAAAAAAAGCTTTGTTAAATTCTCTCAGACGTCATTACTAACAATTCTTTAACTTCAATGGGTTCTTCTGAACCTGAGCTATCCTGAACTTAAATGGAATATTGAAGAACATGAATGAGCTGGCTGAGTGGCCCCATTGGATGTCCACTCCCCTCGGTGATATTGTCAACATAGCATCGGGTTAATTTGCAGATTTGTCATGATAACAAATCCGCATGGATAGTGGCGATCAAATTGCCATCAACTTTCAAACAAATCAGCCCATTTCAAATGATCCAATGGCGGTTACATTGAATTTGTCCAGCTCAAGGTCAAACATGCTCATTTCAAACACAGTAAGAAGTAGTAATTTTGTGACGGCTATGTTATGTTACACAGGCTCCTCCATAGTTATGAAATGTTTCTCTGCCTGCATCAAGCCCAGCCGATGGCCCGCCCCCAGGAGCCATATACTCCACTGTGATGGTAGGTTGGTTCAGTTCCAGCTTGCACAAAAAGGAACCTTATACACACAACGTGGTAACGTGCCATTCATATAAAACTCACAGGGCGCACTAACATTAAAATTTCATATTGTGATGCGGGCCACAAAATATCGTCTTGAGGGCCGCAGTTAGCCCCCGGGCCGCGAGTTTGAGAACCCTGCTCTAGAACAATGTGTAAGTTATCAGTAACACACAATGCCTTTAAGTAGTTGTCATTTTTAGCATCTTTGTTAAGTTTTGTCTTGTAAAAGTAACGCAGACCATTTTCATATATAGGTTTAAACTGAAAAGGCATTTGTGTGGACGTGGCCTTAGATGCAACCAAAAAAAGGCTGAATCTCATTGGGCCCCACCGGTTGTATACTTTCAAATCCACCTGTTATCACAAGAAGGTCCAGAGCGGTGTGGCGCTGTACCTCAGGGGCATGTGATGTGATACCCCTGTAGTGGGAGGTGTGGGTTAACGCTGGGGGCTGGGGGCTTTACTAAATTAATGGAGTCAGGAAGGAAACACTACATTTTGGCGGTTCCCTCAAGGCTCTCTGCTCGCCTCAAACAAAGACTGGCCCTTTTGCTACAGAAGTATACATTTTGAATAGACAGGTTCCATTGATGAAAGCAGGGGAGGGGTCGGTTGGGGGGTGCAGGTGCGGGATGAGCGAAGTGGGGGTTAACACCACGTGCAGAGGCATTTTAAAGATGAGATCCAAAAGAGATGAACCGCGGGTCAGGGAGGATTCAAAAGGGAGCTGATGACAAACGGTATGTGAGATAAAAGATTATTCAGATGGGGATGTCCAATTATAGCCGCTCTGGGACCCTTTTCATAAATTAAATTGTTGTCCAAAAGGCAAAATGTGAGGCCTTTTAGATTGGGTCTAAAGCCAGAAGAATGAACTTTTAATCACATGGCGGTCACTTGGTGCTCTAATCTAAATAGACTTCGACTTGATAAAATGTGTTCGTTTTTTTAAGATCAAGCTTCAACTACTGTGTCAAGTAACGGTCTATGCAGTAAATCTTATTCTGCAGCCACCACGATTAAAAAACTATGTATGAAAAGTTTAAGACCAAAAGACCATATGACAAAAAAAAAACTGTTATAGGCCAAAGCCCAGTCTAGTCTCTTGTTACAAACTTCACAACGACCAGCTTTGTAGACGTAACACACACATAATAACTTTATCACTTGTGTCGATATATCCTAAACTTGATCCGAGAGATTTATGGACTTCAGCTGAGATTGTCACCTGTTGCTGAGTGTTTTTTTTCTCCCTCTGATACGGGGGGAAATGTGATGCCGTGTGATGTTCCCGCTCAGTGAGCACAGGGCAGCGGCCGCGGAGCAGGTTAGCAGCGTGAACAGTGCAGGGTTTGTGCCTGAGGAGATAGCCACAGGGTCACCGCATCGGCATGTGTCTATTGTCTTCATCAGCTTCATCAGACGTAGAGGAGGGGGTTTAAACTTTAAAGTCCCTGGAGACGGCTCAGTGTGTCTGTGTGTGTTTGTGTGTGTTTGTGTGTGTAGGAGGATAATTGTATTCTGCACAGCCCAGGATGACCTCCCCTGACCACGCTCAATGCACCGAGCGGGATTCGATGAGGAGAAGGAGGAGGTGCTGTTCAAGTGCAGTCAGGCAGCAACAGGAAGAGTGGACATCCATTTTATTTTTTTACTTTTCTACATTGAAGCAGTTTCTTTCATTGTCCAGCCTGAGTTAATTACGTTCAGTGGAATGTAAAGGTATCTCTTGGTTTTCCTCAGCATTAAAATGTGAGAAAACCACAATGATTGACATAGCATGATTGAAAAAAAAATAGCTTAGAGTTGTTGAAAGTTGTTGTTTGTGTGAAAAAGATTGTAGCTTGATTAAAAAACAAAAAATTCAAATTCAATGGGTTTCAACAAACAGACTGGGCACAATCTATGGCAGTGGTTATCAAACACATTAGAGAAGAAGAAGAAAAAAATAAATAAAAAAAGACCAAACAGGCCACAACATTGTGTCAGATATTGTTCAGCCTTTAGAAAAATGTTGGGGAAATGCAGTTCTATGGTACTATTTAAAACTTGGGTCTGCTCTTTGACTCTGAATTAAACTTTGAAAAACACACAAGTACAGTAGTGCAGTCCAAATAAAAATTCAATTAACCGTCTAGAAATTGTACTAAAAGCAACCGCTCAACTTTTAACCCACACTTGAAAAGACTTAGCATATGCCTCTGGTTTTAAAGGACCTGCACCGGCTGCCCATTGGTTTTAGAATTAATTTATGTCTGGCCCTGGGTACAGACAGAACTACTGTCCCCATCTGAACCAGGGCACAGCCTGAGATCTGTGCGGGCTCCTCGGCTGTGGGACGACCTGCCCGAGAACCTCAGGCTTGCAAACATCTTTTAAAGACAGACATTACAGAAAGCTTTTTTAATCAAGTTTATATGTTTTAATATTCTATTATCAATTCTCATTTTATAGTTTAATTGTTATTATAGCTGTTTAGATTCTGTAACAACTGTTTTTAACTCTGGTTACAAGAATATTTATTGAGACAGGAATTTTACTGTTGGATGAAGAGGTTATATTGCATTATAATTCTGTTTTTATTAAGTGTGCTAATAATGTGTCCTTTGGAGTATATACAGTGTTGTTGAGTGTGTGTGTGTGGTTGGGCTTGTCTTGTTTTTGGAGGGAAACTCACTTTTTATGCCGTCATCGCAGATAGCTTCCCAAATGGAACCACATAAAGTTAGGTATTATCTGAAACCATTTATTTTAATAAGAGGGTTATTCAGTTCAACACACACACATCACATAATATGATTTAAAAACTTTTGGTATAAATGTATAAACCAATGATATAAATCAACTGTAAAGTTTATTATTTGTTGTAGCATCTGCTGTAAACATCTGTATCCAGAGTCTAAAATAATTTCCATCTTTATATGTGAGTTTAAAGGAACAATAGTCCCTCTCAGATCGACTTCTCAAACTGCTGCTGTCGTGGCCGCCAAGATTATGCATGTGCCCTGACCGCCAAAATATCGCCCTTTGTATTGGGCTCTATTGTATCCAAATCAGGCCATTTAAATGTGGATGTGGTCGAGGCCGCAACATCTGTCTTTCCTATGGACAAACGTAAAACACTATACCTATTGTTAATTTTGGAGGGATCCTGCTCCTTGTTAAGTTTCCCTCCAAATTGATCCGGCCAATTAGAGGTGAGTTTGGGGGGTGGGTGAGGGTAAGCCAAGACAGACAGGGAAGAACCTCTGTCTGACCCCCGGCTGGGCTCCAACAACACCCCCCAGCATTAGCATAGCACTGCTGGCCGCTGATAACAATACTCTCATCTGGATTACCAACAGCACCGTCAGGAGATCGCTTTTAATTGCTGTTAATGAGAGCCATAAAGTTGAAGTAAAAGCAGCTGGGCAGGCTATTTTCCATGACGGCAAACAATGAAAATGAGTTTCCTTCCGAAAAACAAGACAAGCCTAACCACACACAGACCTGCTTTTGCAAATCAATCCCCTGCCCACCCACTTAATGAGCGCTAATAACACAATCCAACATTTCGTTTGCTTCAGTGTGGCCTCAGCACTGAGCTTTGTAGTCCAAATTTAGCCTCTGACCACAAGGGGAACTTCCTGCATATTCTGCGGTCACGTCTGCTGCTCGCAATCAAGCTGTCAGAAATGAAAAGAAAAAAAAATGTCTGTTGATCCTAAAGCTAAACTATTCCCTATGTGTGCTTTCAAACACTGTGGAATGTAAGAATAAACACCAAACACATCAGGTCAATGGTCACACTGTTGACGCTGTAGCTGTTTAAAGTCAGCTTCGGTTCAGTGATACTATCATTATGTGTTTAGGCTGAAGATAAGGCCTTGACTTTAAGCTCTTTGTCATGATAAAAATCTAATCACACTCACACTTTAGGAATTCGGCATTTCAGATTGAGACTTATTTAGTGCTTTCAAGAATTATCTCTAAACCTAAAACAAATAAATATATGTTTCAATTGGAAAAGATGTGGGAAAGTAGCAGCCGAACTGAGAAGACATTGCCAAAATGTATTACTCCAAAGTATATCCATGACTTTTTAATTGCGACAGAACAAAGCACAGAGAGGATAATTTTTTAACACCTGCAGCTTCTTCCCTCCCTTTTTGCTAATGAAAAGTCCCCAGGGCACCCAGCTGTGACCTTTGACCCCAGACACTATAATTAGGTTTTAGATGGAGTTGCTCTATACAAAGAGGGGTGCACAATGAAGAAAACTTAAAATAAAGAACATGTGATAATATATGAGCGATGAAGAAAAACGTGAGGACCATAAAAAGAAGTGTGTAGGAGATTAATGCAGATGTATCCCATGTGTTAAGTGAGCCTTAATCTCAAGTGATTTGAGAAAATCTCAAGTGATTTGTGTCACGCATGAGAATCATGGGATAATTCACATAATATGTTTGAATTATAACAACATATGGGTTGAATTTTAGTGCAAAACTTATATATGACCTCCCTATGGGGGAGATTAAAGCACACTTGAGCTTTGAGACAGTGGGGCTAAGTGATCTATTACATGTTTATGAAAGCATTAAAGAGCATTCTCAGGGTGTCTCTGCGCATTTCCAGCTGCGTTTGCTATCAGCCTCATCTTGGCCCTGTGTTTATCTGCTGTAGGGCCCTGCTCTTGTTTTGGGTTTCCCACTGGGCTTTACACCAACACACACATTCACACAAGCGACAACTAGACAAACAGACATGAGAGGCACTGAGAGAAATGTACTGTCATACAAACAAACACGTACACAATTGAGACCCTGAGAAAGTGCAATGAGAGAGCAGGTGTCAGTTTTCACATGCGGCTCTCATGAGGGTGGAAAGGGTAAATTTTAGTTTTGGCCACTGCTGGACTCTGAGACGGAGGAACGGGGACCACTCAGCAGCAACTCAGAGACGTGGGAAATGAACAACTTTACTGGTCTCACTAAGTCATCACAACACAAAAACTAATGTGAGACTGACATCTGCAATCAACAGGGAGACATTGGCAATTGACATAACTACAAATAATTACACACTCACTGACTGCATAAATTATTCCTAAATAAGGAATGGATAATTGCCTTATAAGATGGAAATGGTTAGAATCCTCTCTTAATTTATCACCTCAGTTTCTAGCATTAGGTCAGTAAATAAATATCCTTTGAAATAGATAATTTACAAAACTAAATTATTGGACAAGTAGCCAGATATCATGTGCATTAGCATAGAATTAAACACGGCTAGAAAAGCATGAGACCTAAAACTGACTCTTGGGGAACTCCAAATGACAAGCCTGTCATTTTACAGCGAAAATTTCTTGCTGTCAGGAGTAATGGGTTATTGAGACATTTCCGCTAACGTAAGTAAATTTGTCCTCCGCCAGTTTCCCATGACTACTCTTGCATTGACCAGTCAAAACCAAAGACAGCGCAATCCTGTAAGGGGAGGGACATATTTTCTGTGATCCTGAACATGTGTAGGTAGACTACGAGAGTCTCCCGACAGGGTCTAAGATCTCATTAC
Organism: Perccottus glenii; assembly: GCA_024416835.2. Lineage (NCBI taxonomy): Eukaryota > Metazoa > Chordata > Actinopteri > Gobiiformes > Odontobutidae > Perccottus > Perccottus glenii. Next base: position 13,589,439 of record CM044566.2, on the reverse strand, counting down.
CAGCAGATAGATGACTTAGAGCAGGAAAACAAACTGTAGTGATGTCAGATCAACTGGATTAGCACTGAGGTGCCATGGGAAGATGCCGAGAGGGATGGGAACAGAGGCATATTGGCTTCTCAGCACGGGTCAGTTAGTTACAAGGAACATTTCAGGTCAAATATTGCCCTCATCATCAGCACTTTAAGAGGCTTCTGCCTACACCATATTTGCAATACTGTCACCAAAACATTGTTGAATAAAAATAATACGTGCAAACTATATAACTAGAGAAAACCGTAGGGCTTAATATAGAACCCTGGGGTACACCAATAAATATATACTACTAAATGCTGGAGCACAAAACCAAGTTTACTATGAAACTTGGATAAATAATATAAGTTACTAAGTTATGTAGAAAAAAAATTAGGATGTGGTATACCCTCTAAATGTTTTTGGGTGCGATTTTCAAATGAAATGCATCTATACCTTTATGGATGAAGTATCCAACTTGTAAAGGATCGCTTTGTGCCCGAGAGTGTGAGAATGTCAAGGTCCAATAAAAAAGTTGTAACACCACACTGTCAGTACACCATCTCTGCGTAGTGCACACACACACAGACACATACAAAAGGGTACAGTATGCAGAGCAAATAGACACAGCACTAACAAATACATGCAAACTCTTGTAGGCCTGTTTGAAGACGCTCTTATTGGCGGGACAGTGAGAACGCAGAGAGAGGTCCAGAGATGTAAGAGAGACTGGTTGAGTGGTTACGGTATGAGGACAAACAGACTGAGTTTCGTTACAGTCAAAGATGGCATTGTTCTGACGAGGAAGGGAAACAGCAGGTCTGGGATTTCACACACTCAGACTGGCCTTCAGTAGCGACTGCATGTGTGATTGCAGCTCAGTGCACTGATACATGCAGTGTGGTATTTCTAATGTGTACGCTGTATAACGGAAGGGCTTTTGTGTCACAGATACAATATGTTGGAGCGTTCATGGTCAGATGTATTAAAGGTCTAAACCTAATTTTGTTTTCTTTGATTAATCATGAAAGAAAGGGCACAAATTCAAAAATGGTTAGCATGTTAACACTGTTATCATTAATTAACTAAATGAAGCTAATTCGAATTAATTCAAATCTTTATTAGAAACAAGCAAACCCTACAGACTGTAAGACAACTTTACCACTTTTTTTTATTGTATATCAGCAGGATGTGTGAGCTATTGTTTTCATCTACACATTTGAGTTCAAGAAAGCATTCCATGTGGACACGTGGATATTTTTAAAGCCCATAACTAACAAACCCCAGGTACTAATGTATTCATATTTCTCTGACTGGGTCGCCCCGCTGTCAGTCTGCACGCTTTAAAGTCCACTGCTTTGAAACGCTGTGCAGTTGACAAAACTCAGTCCTTGCCAACACAATAAAGCAGCTGGATTTCTGCACATGTGCCTTTGTGTGCTTCTGAGGCCTTGTCATAACTCGATCAGAGGGGCTAGACGTCCCAGCACACGTAGCCTTCTCAGAGTCACTGACTCGGCGAGATGGATGACAGCTATAGCACAAAAGAATATTTGATTTGGTTATAAATACCACAACATGAAAGAGAAGCCCAGCACGCTAATGTGCAAAGGGCGATAAATGCAGGGGAGCCATATTCTGCACCTTCATCCAAACTAGACATAACAAAACAGGTTTGAGAATGACATCACTACTTGTGTTGTTCTTTTTTTTTACTGTGATCATGTCTGAGAAAGTAAAACTCTTTTTAAGCACAATTCAGAATTATTTTTTGAGTCCAAGTGTGGTGGGTTTGTGCCCTGCCAAAAGGAATTAGACCTAGATATACCAAAATGTATCAATGCTTATGTGTCAGGTCTGACTATACCTGAAAAAAAAAACATTAACTTAACTTGAGTAAGACGTAGAAAACAAAACACATTCAGTTTTTTTATCAAACCACAAAAAATGGGGATAATATCCAGCTGTCCTGGTTTTTCATTTGCTGCAGAAAATGTTTCAATACTATTTATTTGTGTATTGACGACTATCAGGTTAAACAAATTTTGGGTAAAACATTTAATTGGTTTTAGATGTGATAGCCCATTGATAATCTAATATTGATTGTGTAATATTTTTTGGGCTACATGTCTTATTCTATAGGTTTTTAAACGGCTGATAGCGTAGCCTATTTTAACTAAACACATTTTGTACTAAGTGTATGCTAAAGATAATGGGTCTATCTTGATCAGACAATAATGAAGTGGGTGTCCATGCTGTTACTCACCCGCTGCTCTCACGTCCCTCCCCCTCCGCTGAGTGAGTGGTTTAAAGTTTCCCGTGCCGCGCTCTGATTGGTCGCTGAAGTTTCTGTGTCGGGGGATAACTTCAGAGCCCTGCGTGCCCCTGGCGCACATCAACCGGGAGAGTTGAGAGACCAAGTAGATAGCAGAGTGAGGCATTCTCTTATCTAATACGGCGGGGTAAGAGGATACTCACGACTATGGAGTTTATCACGATTAGAGCGGTTTTATAGCGGAGTTTTGTTGGTGAGAGGTACAGGTTTTGGTTTAATCCATCTTCGCATTCCTTTACTTCGCATCATTCTCTGCCGAAGATGTCTGCGTGTGGAGATTGGATTTACACCTTTTGGATTTTATTGGTTGTGTTCATCGACGTGGCTTTATCACATTATACCGAGGACCAGTGCAGCTGGAGAGGCAGGCAAGTATTTTCACATCACGACATTATCAACTTTTAGCATTTGAAATGTGGCTTTAGGTGTTTCTTATTTGTTGCCATAACCCCTGACCTCTAGAAAGGGACAATGCTTGTTAGAGTGTAACATGTTCAGACATGCCATTAGGGCCCTGCAGGGTTTGTCTGCAGGAGGCATGGACAGTCCAGACAGGCAGGAGACGACAGGGTTAAAGCTCATGCACCATGGAAACGCACTGTAGTTGTAACTAATAGGAAAGTGTAAATATGCATGTCATATAAGTCAAAGATAACTGTATCCGGATATTGCATACAAAAGTTTTGCTTTGGTTATCTCTTGGGATAAAATGTTTCATTTAACATAATTCTGTGCTTAATTTAAAAGATACAGCAGAATTCAGGAAGATAATCTTTTTCTTAATTTCAATTGTCAATTTTTGGCAGTTTTAACTTACCTGGGACTAAGGATACATTTAAAGAGATGTTAGAAATATAAGGCCTGAAAGTCTAACTCTGAACTGTTTTTCCTCTCCACAGTGGTTTGTCTCAGCTGCAGGGCAGTGTGGAGCAGATCTCCCTGCACTGCTCTGAGGGCACTTTGGACTGGCTGTACCCCAAAGGGGCACTACGGCTTACCCTGTCACCCCGACTGCCCTCTGTGGCTGTCGGACCCGGGGGAAGCAGCTCGGGCCTCATCACAGCCTGCGTCAAGCCTTCAGAGCAGTTCCATGGGGCACAGCTGTATCTGGAGAGAGATGGGGTTCTGGAGCTGCTCGTGGGGGACCGACTGGGCTCATCTGCTCCGCCTCGGGTGCGATGCTTCAGCCGGCTGCCTGGAGAGAAGGTGGCTCTGTTCTTGCAGGCCACACCACACCAGGATATCAGCAGGAGGATCGCATCCTTCAGATACGAGCTGAGAGGCGACTGGAGTGCACAAGTTTCAATGGACCCCAGCCCTGTCAGCAGTGAAGGTGAGCGTCATATCAGGCAGCCATATTGAATAGGGCTTGTTTTCGGTCAGATACCAATAAAATTTTCTTCTGCTATGCCTTAGTTTGTAATGTTAGATCAATCTTTTTACTCCTATCTTCTTTTTTTTTACTATTCTAATTCTAATGTAGAGCATGTAGAGGTCACAGCAGTATTTGCACTTGCTCAAAGCCAACCACTGATTTATTTCAAAGCCTAAAATCCCCTCTGTAGATGATTCATGTCATAATTCATAGCAGTGCAGAGTGCATGGGAGGAAGTGGGCCAACTTTCCACCACAGCCTGTGGCCTGAGGAATGGCTGCTTGGGATTCAAAGAAGGGTTAGACTGGAGCGAAGTGGAGGGAGGAGGGGCACAAAAGCACAGTATGTGGGGGGGCTTTTTCTCTCCAGAGTCCAGAGCCCTTTGAATGAACATTCTGGGATTACTGCGGTCTCCAAGGCAACGTGGGGGAGGCCTGTGCCCAGCTGAGATGCTCCCCTCTTTTGTTGGGCTGCCTTGCTGTGGGGGGGAGACTTGTCTGTAGGAGTGTGTGCCCCCTTACGCCACATCTCTCTCCCACACACACTCATTAGGACTAAAGAGGAAGGAATCCCATTTATCAAGTTTTTTTCTTGGCAGTGACGAGACTGTGGTCTGGGTAAACCAAGGGGCCTCTAAAGAACCACAAGATGAACTTTAAAATGCCACAACTTTTCAAATGCAGACCATTTGATTTAAATCTTCTCTGTGGCTTTAAAAATCTCCAAGAAGGTGCACTGGTTCCCATTTGAAATATTCCTTTCATATAATTTGTCAGGCTTTGGTTCATAAAGGGAACTTTCTCAGAAGTGGCTTTGTGCTGCTCAAAAAAAATCTTTTGAAGTTGCCTCCCCTTCCTCTCGGCCCGGTCAAAGCTTTGATGAGGTGTGACTGTAGACACCCAGGAAGGGTTTAGGAGAGGAGAAGGGGGGGCTTTAAATTGTCTGGTCAGGAAGCCCCTCACAGCTTCACTGCTCCTCCAGTAAACTGTAATAAAATAGAAAGTAGCAGCAGTCTGTTACTGTCAGCAGCATTAGCATATAACTACTATACCTGACTATAACTTATTAACTTTTATTTCCTCTACAGAGGCCTGCAGACCATGCAACAACACTGAGATATTAATGGCCGTCTGCACCAGTGACTTTGGTAAGTGTTACCTGTTTTCACTAAAGGGAAATGTTATTGTCACACCAATTCTAAAAGCATTACCATATTTAAAATGGCAGAAGTAATATCAAATTAGGATCTACAAAACACTTGTCCTAAAACCGGTGCCTCCAAATCCTCTCTTCTAAATGGTGCAAAGGTTAAAGGTGAAATAGCAGCTATCCACACACCCTGCACATAAGACTCCCAAGAGAAGAAACTGCAGTGGTCTAATCCCAAAATCACCCCCTTCTTAAAAACGAGCATTGGACTAATCTGATTAGAGTTGTAATGGGAGTTAGGAAAAGTTCTGCTGCCAACAAAAGTTAGGATTACAGGTGGGCTTTGAGCCTTTGAACAGCTTTTGATACGGAACTAACAATGCAGGCGGAACATTTTCAGTGTAGCAGAAATGCTCTAGAAAACATTTTAAAATGTATGTAGAATAGATCTTTAAAAATTGGCCACAAATTTATTTAACCAGACTTTTCTTGCCCCCACAGTGGTGCGTGGAAACATCCGCTCAGTGGAGGATGACAAAAACCTGCGAGCGGCTGTGATCAAGGTGAGCGCTACCAGAGTGTTCCGGCAGAAGTATACCCTATTCACTGGAAACAGTCGTCTGACCAGCCAGGGCGAGATCAGGACTTTGCTTCAGTGTGGTGTCAAACCAGGCCCCGGTAGCTTCTTGTTCACCGGCCGCGTCCACTTTGGAGAAGCCTGGCTGGGCTGCGCCCCTCGCTACAAGGACTTTCAGCAGGCTTACCTCAAAGCCAAAGCAGCACAGCAGATACCATGTGAGCTACCTATAGAATGAGAGTAAGACGGAGGCATCTTGTGTCTCACACGGAAGCAGCCGGGCCAAACCCAGCCCTGTCCCAGGTCATGGATGAAGACACGGTGTCACTGCAGGGTGATGCCGCTCCGGGAGCAATGGTCGGTCTTCCCAAGGACTGGTGAAGTGAAATGGACTTTAGCCATTTCGGTGCAATATGCAGTTGCCTAGCCACAGAGACCCAAAAGAGCTGCCAAATGAGGGTTGTTGTTAAAATTAATGAGAGGACTAAAGGCCACAGCTACTAAACTCAGGAAATGTTTATACTGACATTTTGCTGCCAATGTGTCGATGGTCTAGGATTTCAAAGTAACTATCTTTGTCCACTGTGTCTTGTTCAGAAAAGGTTTGGCCTACATTTTGAGACACCAGACAGATAGAACATCCTGCTTTGGTGGTGTCCTACACTGGGCTTGTTCTCAGTGTTACTTTTAAATGAGATTGTGAAAAGTCCTGAAAAAGGAAGCATTTGCACTGATTAAAAAAAAGTGAATGATGTGGAAAGTTCAAAGCTGCAAGCACTGAAAACCAAATAAAAAGCAACTATATGTAGCATAGTGGAGCCATGAAAGAATTATATATATATATACATAGGTAAGCATTTTCAGTGGAGAAGTGAGTCCAGCCGAGGCAACAGGACAATATGAAACGTAAAAGGATAAAGATCTTCTTTAAAGATGCAGATTTAAAGAACCCTGTCAAAAACCCTACCACAGATTAAATACAGTAACAACTTATTGTCCCTGCAGTGTTGCCAAAGCTGTTACGGTATATTCTCGGGAAAAAGATATATTCATAGAATTATATCAACAACAGTTTGTTTATATATACAAATGTTTAAAATTTTGTAACAGGCTTATAACACTGGCCAAAACTCACAAGAAAATGCATCAGATTTTTGTTGTGTAAATGATTGATATACTATGTGCACTATACCTATAAGCGGAGGGGTTCATACCAAATTTCTATTATACTCAAGTTTATTGCATGATGTCACTGCCATTTTGTTATTCTATTATGTAAATGTATGTTAATATGAATGAAGATATGTTAATAAGATATTTTTTTGTGAAACCATTGTGTAAAAATCCTGTGAAAAAAGAACTGTCAGTATTGTGGAATATTTTTATGTTTGTCTGTTATTAAAATATACCATGAGAAAACAATTAGACTGTTAATGGTTGTTTTTTTTAATGACAGCTAATTCACACATCTTAAATTATTTATCCAGACTAACCTGCAATAGTCTGCTTGCTTTTAAAAGTTTTTACTCGGGGCAAACCTTTCTCAGACATAAGTCACTTCAAGTGTCCATAAATTAAATTACTGAAGGCTCAGGACAAACGGCGCGTCACAGAGAGTGAGAGGCCAGGAGATTTAAGTCAAGTTTAGGCCCCCGAGGCTGTTTGGACTGGGAAGGAGCTAAAATAAAAACACACACACACACACACAAACAGAGGTTGGAATTCTGTTGTCCTCTGTCTCCCATTTTCAGGATTCAGGAAGCAATAAATTGCCATTAAGGGAGCAGTGTGGCAGGCTGGGTCGAGCTGAGGTGCCACACAGTCGCTGGCATTATCCTGAACACGTGCATGTGAGGACAATGAACCACATCTCTGCAGAAAGAAATCTCTTAGCTTGTGGCACAAAAGACAAAAACTGTTTCCTTGCAGTAGATTAATAAATAATAAAAACGTTATTGTTCCCAAAGAAAACTACACAATAATATTATTAAAGCTATTATTTAAAGCACTCTTTTGCCATATTCTGAAGTGTTGTGCAGCATCTGGATCATGCACACTCCTCTTGTCTCTCTTTTTGCTGCAGTAAAACAGCACAGAGAGGGTGGTCCATTTTGTTTAGTAAGGCTTCCATACTGCCAGACCTACCTTGCTTTATCGCCTCAGAATTGTTCAAGCTTTCCTAATGTTGAGCTGGACCAAGTTTTCATGGCCTCTTTGATCCTATCTTTAGATTTTTGAAGGGATGCTTTTACACTTCACGTAAGCACGCAGCTTTAGTAAAATAGTGAATGTTTTTGTGAAAATGGATACCTCTAGTAAGCTGCGGCACCATAAATGCCATAAATAAAAAAACCTCTATGACAAATTTAGCACCTGTTTCAATTTCTGCCAAAATCCTGCATAAACACGTACTGTCTCACTCAACAGAAAAAAAACAGGCCTTAATAAAAATTTCAATACACAGTAAGTTTATTTGAAAAAGAGCAGCTGGGGGAATGAAAATGGTGTTTAGGTGAAATTTAAAAAGAGCCACAAAAGCGCGACATGCTTCCTGTGTCCGGCGTCCATAGAAACTCACTGACAGAGCTCTACCCCTGCATCAGTAGGCCTCCCCAGCTATTTACTGCCTCAGTGCTCCTTTAAAACATCCCGTAACTGGAAGGAGGGGCACTGTCTTCCCCCACCTTCACCCCCTCCTCGAGCCAACACAACCCGTCCATCTGAGGTATGTGTAGCCAGAACGATAACCCAAAACAAAGAGCTGTCTAATTATACTCCCTCGACCAATACATCATGTGACACTTCGACAATGAGCAACTTCCTGCGTTGTTGTCACTACTCACTGACCCCAGACTAAACCCATACCACTCTAATATTAATGTCACTGGAAACACCGTAACAAGATCAACTCAACACAGATGTAGGAAAGGAACCTATGTGTGCCTATAATAGTTATAGTCTTTAATAATATTACAATGGTCATTCACCAATCACATAATGCAACTGATATTTCTAGAGAGTTAAGGATAATGACATAAGTTTGGAGGAAATGTGAGATCTGTCTTGTCAATAATATGTGCTTACTGGTTACCATTGTGCACAGCTTAGTTGAGCTACTCTAATATCAAAGACTGTTTAACTGGACTACTGTCCTGGTCGGAGTTTACATGCATAGGAGGAATTACATACATAGTATGTGCTAAACTACATCAGACAGAGCTTTTTTCATGTTTTCTCAGCCAAAAAAGTTGGGATACTGTACAAATTGTGAATAAAAAACAGAATGCAATGATGTGGAAGTTTCAAATTTCAATATTTTATTCAGAATACAACATAGATAACATATCAAATGTTTGAACTAAGAAAATGTATAATTTTAAGGGAAAGTTTGATTTAAGTTGATTTTAAATGTCATGGCATCAACACATCTAAAAAAGTTGGGACAAGGCCCTGTTTACCAGTGTGTGGCATCCGCTCTTCTTTTTTTTATAACAGTCTGCAAACGTCTGGGGACTGAGGAGACAAGTTACTCAAGTTTAAGAATGTTGTCCCATTCTTGTCTAATACAGGCTTCTATTTGCTCAACTGTCTTAGGTCTTCTTTGTCGCATCTTTCTCTTTATGATGCGACAAATGTTTTCTATGGGTGAAAAATCTGTCCATTACAGAACCGGATCCTTCTTCTACGCAGCCATGACGTTGTAAATGATGTAGTATGTTGTCTGGCATTGTCATGTTGAAAAATGCAAGGTCTTCTCTGAAAGAGACGACGTCTGGATGGGAGCATATGTTGTTCTAGAACTTGGATGTTCCTTTCAGCTTTAATGGTTCCTTTCCAGATGTGTAAGCTGCCCATGTCACACACACTCATGCAACCCCAGACCATCAGAGATACAGGCTTCTGAACTGAGCGCTCAGAACAACTTGGGTTGTCCTTTTTTGTCCGAATGACATGGCTTCCCAGTTTTCCAAAAAGAACTTCAAATTTTGACAGTTTTCCACTTTGCCACAGTCCATTTTAAATGAACCTTGGCCCAGAGAAAACACTTGTGCTTCTGGATCAAGATTAGATATGGCTTCTTTTTTGACCTATAGAGTTTGAGCTGGAAAAGGCGAATTTGTCCTCCAGCTGTTCCTTATATGTACATTTAACTTTTCCGGCCTCTTATTGCTACCTGTCCCAACCTTTTTGGAATGTGCTTTTGTGGTGGCAAAGTTGTTAGTACTGTTGCATCACAGTCAGAAAGTCCTAATTTTGACTCCCAGGCCTTCCTCTGGTTTTCCTCTAATCTTGCGCTGCAGCTGGATATTCTTCACCAAGCAAAATACTCACAGTGCAAAAACTCACAGTGCCCTGCCAGCTTGTTGTGACCAATGAGGTGACAGTACTGACAGGTCTGGGCGTGTTTTAGTTTTGAAGATTTACCGTTTTACTGTTTCGAATGTTGCTTAATTGGATAAAACTGCGGTTGACTAAACCAATCACTGACCAGGTATTTGTTTTTTTTGCAACTTTCAAAAGGAGCCAATTACTGGCGCTACTACAGATCTGGGGTGAATCAGGGGTGCCCAAACGTAAATGTGTTAGTGGGCCACACTCAAACTTAAGTTTTTTGACCCAGACCCTTCCCAAATTCATCAAAATAGGACTAGTTATAGACTCAATTGTGCACAAACCTAGATAAACTGTCTTATAGTTACCTATGTTTTCTTTGATAAGACCTCTTAATTTTCAAAGTTATTGTGAACACCATGAGTGAGGGCAGTAGGCTGTTTCTGGGATAGATACCCATTGGGTCTAGTCAACTAGTCAGTCCTGGTTTAGATGTAGACACAAGGCAGAAGCAGGAGGCACTGAAAGCGGGTAGATGTGAGTTGTTTGGAGGGTGTGGACTTCCATAAGGCCCTGAGGGAATCACAGGGAAGTGACTGGAGACAAAGCTCCAGAGATGAGAGAGTACGACCCTGGCCAGAGTGCTACTGGTCTTTTAGTCGGGTGCAACACCCCCACACCCGGGGCACGGGTTGTGTGTTTGTGGCCAACATTAAAATGCGGATCACAGAAACTGGTCTACTAAAAACAGCAGAGGAGAAAATTTCAAATACACAGGTCTATTGTCTGCTGTATCACAATTGCTGTTTTTCAATATTCGGTGAGCGCTACATAGCTTTTTCAATGTTCTGCTAAAGCTGCAGGGCATTAGGTGTAAAGTATTCAACTCTTCCGTGACTCAGTGGTTGTGCATCCATTAGCTCAACACCAGCTGAGCCTGAGAATCAACCCCAGAACCACACTTAGGCATCCCAGATTTCCAGCTGACAATTTCTGGTTCCCATAATACCACTGCACAGCTGGGAATGACAACTCCCAAATGAAAATTCTCTGGATGGGCATGTCACGAACGACAGGTGAAAGGTCTCAAGCTGAGAGGAAATCTTAATGCCAGTTTCTTACTCATTCAAGGTTGTAGAAAGTGATAAGGGCATTAAGAGCGGACTAAGACCAACGTGGTCAGCTTTAAATTGGAGTGGGCTGTTCGGGTGGGTTGAGAGGTCAAGGTAGAATAGTGAACAAGTGTAGAGCGGTGCAGGAGCATGTTTATCTGCCATGTTATCCCTCTGAAGTAGCAAAAGGAGGAGAGTGTGGAGCCCCCTTTGTTCCTCAAGTACCCGCAGATGGCTGTAATCCCTTCCAAAATGCACACTGAAAATCAATCAAGACAGGGTGGACATGGTGTATGTGTGCAGAGGCGGGCGATCCCTTTCTTAGGAAGGGGGTCCCCAAAGAAACACAAGTTGGGTCAAATCAACGCCTTCTTGTGGTGCTTTCCCGCCAAAAAGAGTATTGTAGAAGGGAATGAATTGCGAAGCCTCTCCAAAGATGGGCCGCTACACTCTCGATGTGAGATGAACACAGCTGCCTTTTTCCTCACAGCATCCTCACTGGCCCGCAGGGGGTAAGCCTCAAAAACCTCCAAAGACATGGCATCACCACTAATAAGGCTACTTAGTGATCCGCACCGTGTCACACAATTAGCTGGATATCTTGTTAGCTATGTAGGTTACTATCCTGAGTAAAGGAAACACTACAATATTATAGTTTAACATGAAACAATAATTTTAAAAACAAAACCTGCATTGATCATATATTTATAATGTGTGCTTGAATATCTTAGCTGGAGCTGTGACCTTTAGTCCTCACATCTTGTTTATTTTAACATTGACCCTCATTTGGCAGCACTTTTGGGTCTCTGTGACTAGGCAACTGCGTATTGCACCAAAATGCAAGAGACCGAGCCTCTGCTATTTTAATATATTAATCTGAGGTTCCACAGAGCACTTGCTTAGGTCCTTTTAATTCTCTCTGATTTGCCTGGGACCGCACTGGGAGAATGAGGAGCGCCTGAACTATGCAAAGACGATTTGTGAGTAGCTGAATCCATCACTGAATGTGGAAGGGACTGTAAGGCTGGAGATTTACAGAAGCATCCCTCCGGGGCTGTCCAAAATCCCATTGGAGCAAAAGAAGAGATTAGTCTCCTCTTACAGGAAGTGTCATGTCCAGTCCATCAGAGACAAGCTATAGTGCCACATACAGGAGACTATCAATATAAAGACAAAAATATAGAAACACATTGACATTACTATGCAGTCTGTTGTTACTTGTATGTTTGAATCTAGCCTTAAAGCAAAACACACCTGTTTTTAAGTTGCTCTAAGTTGACTCGGCCAATTAAGCTGCAGGATTATGCTTTTCGGACAAAACCTTTCATTGTGTGCAAAATGGAGAGAAACCTCTGTGCTCTCACTACCTGCCACCAACCCCAGTGTTTCTCGGCTCTAATCCTGTGATCCAGGAGTGCTGCTCAGCCTACCTGTTTCTACCCTGTTATCTCTCGCTTCTCTCAGGTTTCCTCCTTACAGTCATACAGCACTCTGTCCATTGTTCGAATTGTTTATTAAGGAAAGAGGGAGGCTGGAACGAAACTGCCACTCACCGTTGTTTTGTTACGTTACTAGTATCTCCCTGGCTTTTCTCCTGCGTTTTGTAGCTTGAGGGTGAGATTTTTGCCCAGACGGCACACAGTTCTGAAAATGATGGGAGACAGTAATTATATTTAAAATGTCATAAAACCCTGGAAAGTGTTCGTACGCAAGCAGGGAAAAAATAAGTTTAGTAAACTAAACTAGAGTTACATTTATCTAAGGAAATATCTTCAGTAGGGCAAATCATGAGCTTTGTTAAATGTGTTTACCCAGTGCATTCTGGGCTTTTGAGACCAGGGGTTGCCTTAATCCATGTAATGACGCAAAACCAGTTGGACTAGTGGACTGTTGGATTGGGACACATTGTCACATTATCAAAGCAGATAGAAATATCCTACTGTCTTCATATATATATTTTAAATTTAAAAACACTGCCCAATGACTAATAGAATTAATGGTAAGAGAAAATGAGATTGGTGTAAATAGTATGAGCTATAAAATTCCTCCATCTTCTTAAAAGCATTGAGACTAAAGTTGCACACAGCAGAATGTCAAGTGGCAGCTAAAAGCATTGCTCTGTTTTAGGGGCAGTGTGAAAAAAGAAATGTAAAACAGTTGTGAATGCATTTATGTATTACATGTGCTGACAGTCGAGAGGTGTGTTTATACTCCAGCAAAGTGCACTCACACATGAGGCCAGCCGCAGAGGCCTGTCTGATGTGTCACAACCTTCCTCCTCTCCCTTCTCCTCCTGTACGCTCATTGCAGGGGAACATGTGCGCTGGAATTCTCCCCCAATTAAGACAGGGATTATCCGGGACCACTGTGGGAACCGGCCGAGTGTGGGAAAGCACTGGTCTGTCCCTCTCTCCTTCCCTCATTCTCACCGCTCCTGTTCGTCAACCCACCCCTGTCTCTGCCGTCCTGACTGTATCCCTCCTAACATTTGTTCTCGCCTTATATTTGATCATTTTTATCATAGCTTGTCTATGCCTCATTTCCAAAATTGTATTTACTATTGTTCCCTGACAGTGTTGCCACAGTTACTTTGAAAAAGTAACTTAGTTACGTTACAGATTACTTGATTTAAAAAGTAACTTAGTTACTATACAGATTACTTGATTTTAAAAGTAACTAAGTTACTTTACAAGTTACTTTATTAGTTACATTCAGCAGCTGTCGACAACATAAAAATGACAACTGGTTTTGCCAACAATCACTTTATTTATAGTGTTTTTTTACAGTAACATCAACAATCTATCTCCTGACAATTAAAGTTGAATTTAAAAACTATTTCCTGAAAAATACATGTTTTTACAATAAATAAAGGCAGTCTCTCTTGACTTAACATAAATACTTGTTTTAATAAAAATAAAGGCAGTCTTCCTTTGTAACTAACTCTAAGGAAAAGTAAATAAGTAATAATTTATTTTGTACTTTATTGTATTTGTCTCCTCTGTATGTAAATGTAATGAGCCTTTTATTTCCGCCTCTATAGTGGAGCGTTAATTTCGAGTCTAGAAAAGGGGGACTGGTTAGCGAGACGCACATGCGGAAGTCAGGAGGAAGTAATCTCATCTCGTTTTAAAACGCTCCGAAATCATTAAGTTCTAAAGGAAAGGAGTGGATAATTAAGCACCTAGCTAGAACGGGAACAAGGTATGTCTTTCTTGACAAAAATGACAAAAATAGTAATGACTTGGTTAAGTAACTTTAATCTGATTACTGGTTTGGAAATAGTAATGCGTTAGATTACTCGTTACTGAAAAATGTGGTCAGAATAGAGTAACGCGTTACTAAGTAACGCGTTACTGGCATCACTGTTCCCTGATAATTCTCCTTTCAACTTTGTAATAAAGCACTCTAAGTTTTTCTCCTCTTCAAACTTTTTTATTCCCTCACAGCCACCCAGATTCTCCATAGCTTTCAGGCCTAATTCTTCAGGGTTTTCTGAAGTGCATAGCTCTTCTGTACTGGCCCCCAGTACTTCCCTCCTCCCTCTTAATGCCTCTCTAGGCTTCATAGTGAAAGCTTGTCTGAAAGGGGAGCAGGGGACTCTTGCATGAATAGTCTGAGACTGTCGGTCTGAAGCGGGGGCGAGAGGACAGCTCATCAGAAAAGAAAAGACAGGTGTCTAAGAAAACAGACAGTTTGTAGCCACGGTTTTATGTCAGCGACGCTTCTTCACTTTAAATCACAATAGGACAGCTTTTTGGATATATTTTTTAAGAAGCTGATACGGGGTAGGTTAAGATGTGCACAGGACACATATGAGTCATGGGAAAATGTAGGCGCCCATAAAATGTGTCCATGGGAAAATGGGGGCTTGCCCCCATTCACTGTCACTACACTGGTTTCTCATGGTTTAGAAAATGGTTTTATTTTGCTAAAGTGTACTGGATTCTTCTCCACATTCCTCGTACTCACTGTCATCTTTTCTTCCTGGTTCCCACTTAGTCCCTGTCTGCTCCTTGCATTCCCATAAACCTTTTCCCTGTGTGCTCCCCAACACAAGGCTTGTCCGTTTCAATTATGACCGGGCCGTGCAGCCCCCCGGCTCACACACTCCCTGCGCACACAGCCTGCTCTCATTAAGGCTGTATCAATTAAGCATTAACCTCCTAAAACAAAGGGCCTCTTGACGAGCAGCCCCTCGTAGGCCATGTGAGGTACTTCCTCTCACTGCTCCACCCTGCTTCCCATCCTCAGACACACACATTCATACAACCCTGTTCCCAGTGGACACAACACACTGATGTGTCACCTTTGAGCAGCTCAGCGCACTGGAAGAGATGGACTATCAAAATGTTTCTGTGTAGCTGTAATGAGTTGTAATACAATGTGTGGAGTGCAAAGCTGAAATGTGTAGCTTTAAAAACTTGACTTCTAATATAATTATTTTCTAGAGCTTAACTTTACAGATGAATAAGAATCCTATTTATTTCTAATAAGAAGGATATTTAAACTAATGAACATACTTTAACATTAAGTCTGGTTCAAAAGACCTTTCAGAGGCTTGGCTTGTAATTGCTTTCTGTCTTAAACATTACATTTTTTAAACTATTAAACCAACTGTGTATTAAAACAATACATCATAATAGTGACCACATACAGTGGCCAAAGAGCAGCTGCTTTGTCCAAAAAGTCAACTTTTCCAAAACGGCCCTGTCCCTGAACTTCTGAAAGACTTGGCATGTTGCCTGGCAACCAGCTGTGGCTTCCCACTTGTATGGATTTGTGGCCATTTCTGTTTGCTCTTCTTGCTCTTTGTTTATCTGCTACACTGTATTTGAATTCTAAACGTGTGCAGAGGCCTCAGTGGGTGCATCACTGCTCTGTCTTTGTCGGCAAAGTACCAAAGAACAACCTGGTTTTGATTTTCCCACAGATTCACAGAGACATGTGAAAAGTGGTCCCCAGCACCCAGAGCTCTGGCACTGTGACTATGTTGGCATCGGCCCAAGCTACAACCCCCACCCAGTTTTCCCAGGGTCCTGGGAGTGTAATACATTAGTGACAAAATCCCACTTCCCATTCCTCTCAAACTTTCACACCCCAGTCCCCCTCCCGCGGGTGGCATGGCCCCTGAAAATAGAATTGGGGTGACATGCACATGACTCAATGCTCTCAAAGTCCCATCAACCCCATCAAGTTAAATTTAACATAACTATACTGACACAAACGTTACAATCATATATGATAAAAAAAAAAACATTTAAATAAGTTGACATCTGTTGTAGTGTGAGGCATAAACTGGCACCAAACGTGAAAACGTACAGAGGCTTTCACTGTTAAAGGTATTTAAAGTGAATAGCAGCCTATTCACTCTGAGATCCTAAACATCAGCCCACATTTTGGTAAAGACCTGCTTGTTTGCCCCTGAGTTCTCAGCGCTGCGCCAGGGGAAAGTATTCACAGGCCTGTATGTGTCTGGGTAACATGTAATGACATTATTCTCACCAGGGTGACCCCTCATTGTCAACGTGCTTTCTTCTTTGGAGCTCGTGAAATTGACATAAGCTTTACAAACATTCCAGGGATTTTTTTCTCAAGGCCAGCTTTCTTTGGGGGTCTTTCATTGTGAAAAGCCTAAGCATTTCACAGCACCCCCTTGTGTTTAGTAAAAATATATACCATAAACTGAGCATATTGTCTGTACTCAACAGAAGGAAGAAACTAATTTTATTAACATTGAGTATCAGTGTTTTGTATTTTATGATTGACAAAACAGCTTGTAAGAATACAGTATTTGTTAATTATGTTATATTCTACCCCTGATCCTTTCAGTGAGCAGTTCTGGACCGTTGTGCTTCCCCTGTGCCACGTGGACTCTTCTTGTAGCTGCAAATCAGAAGCATCAGGACAAAGTGGGTCAGAACATTTTCTGATTTACAAAGTCCATCATAGGATGTCGTTTGAAGGCGAGCGATATTTGGCAATGTCTGGTGGCATAAAATTGCTCAGGTACACTTCCTACAATGTCCTAAGGTTTGTCCTACTAGTAACAAATACTCTCAAAGCTTGCATTTTTAGGCATTCTTAAACTTTAAAGCACCCATAGGAACCCTTTATCTGTCCAGTTTTTTACCTGGCCAGGTGGTTGTCAATATACTCCTGCAGCTCTGACACCTGCGCTTCTGCCACTGTGGCTCTGGTGATGAGAAGAACACGCTCCTTTTCAAAACCTGCCTGTTATGAACAAAACACATCTGAATGTTTTTTTTTTTTTTTTACCAATTTAAAAAAAAAAGTTTTTTACCAGTGTAGACTCTGTGATGTCCTTCAGCTGTTTTCGGATGTTCACCCAGGATTCTTCACATATCGGTTGTGGCCTGATAAAGTTACATTATTTAACTTAGATATGTGTATTCACAGCTGGCCACTTGTGTCGACATTCTTAAAAGTTACTTACTCCTGAGAGACAGTTTGTACGGGCATTTGGAGGGCGGCCACCTGCAACAAACAAAAAATGTGTGCAAATCAATTAAATCAAAGCCCTTGAACTGAATATTAACTAATATTAAATGTTTCTGACCTGTTCAAGGGCTGTCTCTAGTTGAACCTCAAGCCTTGCTTTATCCTGGCGTAGGTGCTGGACTTCCTTCTCCATTTCTCCCTTTAGTTCACTGGGATCCAAGCTCAAATACGCCTCGGGAGGTCCAGCGTTCAGACCAACCTCTGGTTTGGCCAATATCTGTTCCCTCTGAGCTCTGAATTGAGATGTTCGATATGTTATGGATCAGTAAATAATAGTTTTGCCAGGATTCTATAATGCAGAGACAAAGTCATGATCAACCAAGACCACAGTGTAATGACTTTTAGGAACTCAAACCAAGTCAAGACTAAGACCAGTGCATGGGACGTGGTTCTTAGGGAAAGTTAGGGTTACCAGAGATTTTTTTAAATCACTTAAAACACTACAACGATATTGCGTATGATACGGTAAATCTTTGAGATCAAAAGATAACTCTTTGTATTTGTTTATCTTGGAAAAATACTGTAATGGTCAGTGGTTCCCTTACTTCCTGTTTCTGCAGCTGCCCAGGGAGGACAAACTGAGCACAAACATGAAGGTTTAGAGCATCTATGAACTACATTGACTGAGTTTACTTTTTGGTAAACTCACCATCTGACCAGTACAAGAACATCACATACACATCTTGCATTACCTGTATGCTATGAGCAGAGCATGATGGTTATTAGTGATCTTTTCTAGTCTCTTCTTATAAACACGAGCGGCAGTAGCAAGTTGTTCCTCTCTCACTCTGTAGGACGACCGCATGTCCCGCAGCATGCTGTCCACAAACCTCTTCATCCCACTCCTATCTGGAGGCTTTCTTGATTTTCCAAGTCCATCCATGTACTCCTGGAAAAGACCACATACATTTTGTTAATGAACCTAATTCACAATTGATTTCCGTGTTAAAACTGACACTTACTGCTAAGTCTTGTATATAGCACATGAGCCGTGCTCTGTATTCCTCATTCAGCTCTTTAATTTTGAGTTGTAGCTGAGCGTTCTCTTCCTCCACCTCTTTAACTGAGCTCTGGGAACCTGTCAAGGCCTAGTGAAGATTAAAATAACACATTTAAGGTAAATGTGTGACAGCTTTAAAGGTACATTTGATGTATAATTCCTGCTCACCACACTCTGCTGAGACAACTTCTGCTGTCTATTATGGATTTCCATCTTGCTCTCCCTGTGCTCTTTATCCAGTGCCACTCTAATGAACAAGCCAGGCGAAGCCACATCACAGGACGACACAAAGAAACCACATCACTCAGACAGGGTACAGCTTAGACAAACTCAAACAACATACACCAGAGCAGATGCATGACAAAGGATGGAAAGCAGAACATGTTCAGTGCTTTGATGAGTGGAAATGGGAGGATAATAATGTTTGTTCAACTCAAGTAAATGACAAACAGCCCTCACACTTTCTCTTCCAATTTCTTCTGCTGTTCCTCGTAGGTCTTCTTCATTTTCTCCAGCATGTCTTTGAGTTGATCTTGGGTTCCTAGAAGCTACAGATGAGAAACTCAGTCAGGTTATGAAGGGGAAAAAAAGGATAGACTAATGAGTTGGTTAAGTTGGATGAACTCACGTTTTCTCCCAGAGTTTTCTGCTCCCTGTCCAGGGCTGCCAAGTCTTCAGGCTGGTAACATAGTTTTATGAAATGTAATGCTAAGACAGGGCCCAAAGCAACATATAAACTGACTGTAAACATTTTCACACAATACCTTGACTCTACTGTGTGACATGCGGCTGACTATGCTCCGGACACGGTCAAGCTCGGTGTGAAGGTCCTTGGTGGTGGTCTCAACAGTCTGCTGCTGTTCCTCTAGTTGCCTGCGGAGGGCGTCCTGGGCCTGAGCCAAGGTCAGCAGCTCAGCGCTCAGCTCATCATTGTGAGCCAGCTCTTGGTTATGGGCTTGAATCAGAGTCTGGTAGTTCTCCTTTAGGCACGTATACTCCTGAGTGAGGTCTCTCCCAGACCTTTCTCCAACTGTCAGACGAGCCTCAGCAGCCTGTAGCTCACACTTCAACTTGTCTCGCTCCAGCTCAAGTTGTGTTATCAGACCGTCTTGGTTCAGTATCTAGCGAGGACAGATATATCATATTAAACTCTGTGCTACTTCATATTTATATAAGACCACTAATACATTATAAGAAAGACAAGACTACTAGAAAGACTATGACACCAAGTGTTACCACTAAAGCCCAGAAGTAAAAACCAAACCAAGGAAAATTAACTCAGTGACATAACTGGATGTACTATTGTTTTGAAATGTGTTGCAACAATTGGTATTTGTTAAAATGGGGACAGGGTCTGTTCAAAAGTGTTTTTACAGATATTTGTTGGGACATGGGACAGGGACACACCTTAGGACTCACCAAACCATAAACACTATATATGTAAATATAATAAATTGTGTGTACACACTTTGTCTTTGAAGTCCAAAATTCTTCCTCAAACTTCTCCATAAGTTTGTTATTCTGTATTTTCTCCTCAAGAAGTTCCTTGGACAGCTGTGGAACAAGTGACATACATAATACTGTGACATTGATCCAGCCATTTATAACATGATTGTGCACAGGTCCCAGTGACAGATGTGTGGTACCTTGAGTTTTTCCTCTTGACTCTGAACAAGGATGCAGGACAGTTCTGTGTTGGAGCTGGCCAGGTGACTAAGTCTGGTCTCTGATAATAAACTAACTTCACTAAAAAAAGTTTGACCGTTTTTATCACGCAGCTGAAGCTAAAAGTGAAAGTGAAAAGTTTTTCATAAATCCAAAGTATGGACAAATATACAAAAACGACAGTGAAAGCAGCAGGAATCTAAAAGAACCTGTACTCACGTTGACTTCCATCAGGGGTTGATTTCGCGCTTGAACACAGTCCGGTGTGAGCTGCTGCTCCTGGGCGTCCATTTGAATCAGTGTCCCTGGCTCCAGCCTCTAACAGTGTTAATCTGACAAGATGAGGTTGCTATGGCTAAACAATAGAAACAAAACTGAGGTTTCTGTTTGGCTCTTCTGTTTGACGGTGTCTGGGTAAACAACCACTGCGACATTGTCCTTGGTTTACTATGACCAATATAAAACATATTAATAATTGTATTGGAATATACTGACAGAAGAACAACAATGGTTGCGATAATAACACGCACCACTGTCACAGGCTACTGATTTGTGGCTTATTCAACGTTTCAGTGGCACTTAGCTTAGTGTAACCTTAACATTTGCGTCCTCTGTCGGCCACTAAAGGCACAAAAGTTCAGTTAGAAAACGTGTAAATGTGTTGTGATTGTAACCTAATTTTATGTCGTGCTGTGTTTTTTTTTTTGGTTATTAATACTTTTTATTTTAATCAAAACAGATTCAATGTTATGATGCTAACTTCTATATACGGCACTATTAGGGTTGGCCTTGTATTACTCCATATGTTTGACACTCAGAGCAAATAATCCACTTTGTTTACATTTGTGTTTAAAATTAATTTTCCAAATCGCGTTATCATTTTCTCAAGTTAAAAAATGTGCATTTGAAAAGATTCGTTCCTTTGTTTTTATTTTTTATATATTATTTTTTCAGTAGAGTCTACGCATGCGCGCAGGCTATCAATGACGAAGCCTGTTCAAAGCATTACGAGTCATGACGTCACAGAGCGGTTTGTTTCTGACTCTAGTGGAAGAAAGACTTAATATTTATCATTTCAATATTTTGCTCTGAAGAGACAAGACGCACATTGAAGCTGAGAGACAGAATTACTTTCTGAAACCAACCAACAATACAAATAATCTATAAACGCCAGTTCAGTCGGATAATAGCCTAACTTTACCACAGTGTTTAACATGGAGAGCACTAAAGGACACACCATGGCTTTGCTGAACAAACTAGATGCTAATTACAAACATGAAATCTGCGAGGTGTATGAACTTGCTACAAAACACGACTTGCATGCTCACTTTTGGAGACCAAAGGGTAGGTCCCATCCATAACGCAATATTTAGTTGCCAGGCAAAAGTTGGTGAGTTCATTGGACATGGAGAAGGACCCACAAAAATAATTGCAAAGACAATGGCAGCACAACAAGTGCTGGTTGGCTTAAGGGCTCTGCCACTTGAACCCAGGCCTCCCAAGTCTTCAGTATGGAAAAAGAAATCACCAACCGCCCCTGGGCTCTGGAAACCCGCTCCAGTATTCAAACCTGGCCGGAACCCAATTTGCTGCCTGACAGACCTAGTAACATCCATGCGAGAAACCTCCCTGTACCAGGTCCTTGATGTGAGCGGAGGACCAACCGTGTGGTTGTTTACAATGCAAGTCTCAGTGGTTGACAAGACTGCAATTGGGAGAGGGCGGACAAAAAAAGAGGCAAAGAGGAACGCTGCTGCCAGAATGCTGTCAGTATTTGGATACAACTTTCCTCATGATGACCTCACGGTGCCTCACCAACCAAATAAAGTCACCTGGGAAGACAAACAGCTGCCAATAACCGTGACTAAAGAAGACGCAGCTGACGTAACTAAAGACACACCTGAGGTAACTGAAGACACACCTGACGTAACTAAAGACACACCTGACGTAACTGAAGACGCAGCTGACGTAACTGAAGACACACCTGACGTAACTAAAGACACACCTGAGGTAACTGAAGACGCAGCTGACGTAACTGAAGACACACCTGACGTAACTGAAGACACACCTGAGGTAACTGAAGACGCAGCTGACGTAACTAAAGACACACCTGAGGTAACTGAAGACGCAGCTGACGTAACTAAAGACACACCTGAGGTAACTGAAGACACACCTGACGTAACTAAAGACACACCTGAGGTAACTGAAGACACACCTGACGTAACTAAAGACACACCTGAGGTAACTGAAGACGCAGCTGACGTAACTAAAGACACACCTGACGTAACTAAAGACACACCTGACGTAACTGAAGACACACCTGACGTAACTAAAGATGCAGCTGACGTAACTGAAGACACACCTGACTTAACTAAAGATGCAGCTGACGTAACTGAAGACACACCTGACGTAACTGAAGACACACCTGACGTAACTAAAGATGCACCTGACGTAACTGAAGACACAGCTGACGTAACTGAAGACACAGCTGACGTAACTAAAGATGCAGCTGACGTAACTGAAGACACAGCTGACGTAACTAAAGATGCAGCTGACGTAACTGAAGACACAGCTGACGTAACTAAAGATGCAGCTGACGTAACTAAAGACACAGCTGACGTAACTGAAGACACAGCTGACGTAACTAAAGACACACCTGACGTAACTAAAGACACACCTGACGTAACTAAAGACACACCTGACGTAACTAAAGACACACCTGACGTAACTAAAGATGCAGCTGACGTAACTGAAGACACAGCTGACGTAACTAAAGATGCAGCTGACGTAACTGAAGACACAGCTGACGTAACTAAAGATGCAGCTGACGTAACTAAAGACACAGCTGACGTAACTGAAGACACAGCTGACGTAACTAAAGACACAGCTGACGTAACTAAAGATGCACCTGACGTAACTGAAGACACAGCTGACGTAACTAAAGATGCAGCTGACGTAACTGAAGACACACCTGACGTAACTGAAGACGCAGCTGACGTAACTAAAGACACACCTGAGGTAACTGTGGGAGACGCACCTGGAGATACAAAGAAAAAAACCATTATCCACGAGGAAACCAGAAGTCCACTGGAAACTACGGAGACTGACCCTGTACCAGAAAACGCCTGTCAAGATGCCCTGAGTGCTCTAATTAATAAGATATTTAAAATGGCTGGAGTCCGCTGCCAAGACGACTATGATGCAGTAGTTAAAAGACTGGAGAAAGCCAAGGACCTGCTTATTGTTGGTAATACCAAAATAAGCCAGCAAGAACTGAGAAAACTAGGCAAAAAAGCTGCCAAAAACCTTGTGCTGGAGTATGGGTCAGCCTCAAATCTTCTGGAGGCAGCGTGTAGAGGAGATTCTGCTTTTGAGGCAGACGTTGCTAAACATATAAACATTCAGCTGAGGAGTTCACAGCACCGACCAAAGTCGCTTCTTTCACGCTTCTTTGCGGCTGTGAGCAGGGCCTTCACCAAGATCTAATATTAGATCTGTGAAGGTTCTGAGTCATTCAGGACATTATGAAGATAAGGTGACAGCAAAGGACTCTGGCCAAAGGTTTCAAGGTAAAGGTGTTTTATCTATTGTCAATTGACTTTGTCAGTTCTGAGAGACATTTTCTCAGAATTGACCTCCTCCTTGGACAAGGGATAAAACATCTTCGCTTTGAAACCTGTGACAGCAAAGGACTCTGGCCAAAGGTTTCAAGGTAAAGGTGTTTTATCTATTGTCAATTGACTTTGTCAGTTCTGAGAGACATTTTGTCAGAATTGTCCTCCTCCTTGGACAAGGGATAAAACATCTTCGCTTGAAACCTTTGTCTAGATGACTTTGCATTACCTTTTTCTTCAATCTCATTTTAAGTAAATTTGGACAATTTGGACATGTAAAATATTAATAAATTCTAAAAAATGTAGTTTGGTGTTGTTGTGTGGATTATTTACTTTTTTCATTACAAATGTTTGGATCAGACTTTTAAATCATTATAAATGTTAGGGTCAGACTTTTTAATTCATTACAAATGTTAGGTCAGACTTTTAATTCATTACAAATGTTAGGGTCAGACTTTTTAATTCATTACAAATGTTAGGGTCAGACTTTTTAATTCATTACAAATGTTAGGGTCAGACTGATAACTGAAATGTTTCCATGAATTGCTGAATAATTTCTATAATTCCTTGACACTTATTAATCAAGGAATTGTTGGGTTTCTGAGTCAATGCCACTTGCAAATAAAATATATGTACTGCAAAAAAGTTTCAAAAGGATTTATTTATAAAAGTGCATTTTACAGTACATTAGAGAAATGTTATAGAAAATAGATTAAAAGCTTGAGACAATATGTGAAAATTGGCACCACTTGACATCATCATAACTGCCACAATACTTGGATATGTTACAAGAGAAAGAATATTTACAGTCATTCAGTTAGTTTACATCAAATAAGACAATATTTGATCCTGATCAGTGTGTTCCAGTCTGGCCCCAGTTAACTGCTCAAAGACAAACAATTTAAAATAAAGGAGGTTCATTGTCCATTGAGGTCTATTGTGGTCCATGTTTTACTGGTCATGTGAAACGTAATGAGGCTTATGCTCACGAATGTGTTTTGTTGTGTGAGGTTTCAGTCATAATTTAAGTTTATAAAGTCACATGTCAGTTTTCCCCATGTCTCAACTTCTGAGTCAAGAGTGTTTCTTAACATGGCTGGAGTTAACAAGCTTTCCAGCTTGACCTCAAGTTTGCAACTGACATATCCTGACAACTGCAGTCACATGTCTTACTCATATTTATGAAGGAAGAAGTCAAATACATCAAATGTGTGGTAAAAAATTATAAAAGGTCATGAGAGAGATTCATGTAACTCTTCCACCACCTCATCGTCATCCTTCATGCTAATCCTGTGGTCAGAGCGATCCAGGACAACACCCGTCTCTCTCTGCAGGGCCTCAAGGCTGGCCGGGCTGATGTAGTACCTTAGATTTTGTGATGGCAGCAATTTCTGTAGCTCTTCTAGCTTGTGGTAGGCCTGGAGAGATAGATGTGTAGGAAAATGTTAAGAATGTTACGCTGTAAATCAAAACATACCGATGAGAAAACTGAATATTATTTTGAGTGAAGACTACCACTTGGTATTGGCCCTGCTGACAATAGTGATCCACCAAGAAGCCAAAAGCATCGCCGACCCTGACAGCTGGGTCTAACTCCGGCTCTTCTAACAGGGCTTCACATAAACGAACAGCTTCATCAGAATTCTCCACATACAACCTGGACACAAAGGCAGTGTAAACAGTTTTGTGCCTTTTAATCTGTTAAAAAATTTTTATTTTTTATTTAACCTTTATTTAACCAGGAAAGTCCCATTGAGGTTAAAAACCTCTTTTTCAAGGGAGTCCTGGCCAAGAGGCAGCAAAACACAGTCAATTACATTTATAAAAGTTATACAATACAAATAATTAAAAACATTTACAATTTAAACAGGTCATTTCAGGTTCTCTCAATCTGGACTTAAAATCATTTAAAGAAATAAGTTCTGATAAATTTAAGTCTTTTTGCAAAAAGTTCCATGCAGAAGGAGCTGAATAGACAAAAGCCCTTTTTCCCAGTTCTGTACGGGCAAATGGAACAAAGAGCAGCAAGTAATCATTTGATCGCAATGAATAAGAACCAACACTTCTCCATGTGATTAAACTACAGATGTAGGATGGCAAAAGACCAAGTATGGCCTTATAGATAAAAATATGCCAATGCCCTGATCTCCTGTTGGACAACGATGGCCATCCCACTCTGGTATATAATTCACAATGATGGGTCAAGTTTTTACAATGAAAAATGAGCCAGGAGTTGTTTGTTTTTTTACCTGCGTGCATGGACAAACTTCTTGATTAAACTGATCTTATGTTGCATTTCTGACAATTTTCCTTTACACTAGAAGAGTCCTTAGCTTTTGAGAGGCACTTATAAGCCTCAGTCAAAGCATCAAGCACCTTTTCATAGTTTTGGTAATCATCTATTTCCACCTTAGCCACAGAAAAGGAAGATCTCAGTGAATAATAAAATAAACAGCAAAACAGTGAATGATTAAAAGTGTTACCTGTGCACAAGCTTCATAGAAGCCAGCAAGCAGTTCTGGTGCTCTGCCTTTTGTGTAGAAACCTTGTAAGAATACAGTATTTCTTAATTACCGTATTTTTCGGACCATAAGACGCACTTTTTCTTCACCAAATAGTGGGAGGAAAAGTGCCTGCGTCTTATGGTCCAAATAGAAGACCATAAGACGAGTTGCAGAGCGGCAGCGGGTGAGGGAGGACCCGCTGCCGCTCTGCAACTCGTCTAATGGTCCAAGTTGCAGAGCGGCAGCGGGTCCTCCCTCACCTTCCTTACAGAAGCCGATGTGTGCAGGAAGGCGCGATGCTGCTGTACTGTGTCACCGCCGTATGCTATTGGAGGATAGCATGTAGTAGGCGGTGTTACAGTACACAGCAGTGCGCATGCCCTTTACTCCAGTCATATAATTCAAATATTATTCTGTTATACTTTATTAAATATTTTATTACACTATTTGGTTCAGATTTTTTTTTTTCCTATTTTTCTCCTCTAAAAACCAGGTGCGTCTTATGGTCCGAAAAATACGGTATGTTATATTCTACCCCTGATCCTTTCAGTGAGCAGTTCTGGACCGTTGTGCTTCCCCTGTGTCACGTGGACTCTTCTTGTAGCTGCAAATCAGAAGCATCAGGACAAAGTGGGTCAGAACATTTTCTGATTTACAAAGTCCATCATAGGAGGCGAGCGATATTTGGCAATGTCTGGTGGCATAAAATTGCTCAGGTACACTTCCTACAATGTCCTAAGGTTTGTCCTACTAGTAACAAATACTCTCAAAGCTTGCATTTTTAGGCATTCTTAAACTTTAAAGCACCCATAGGAACCCTTTATCTGTCCAGTTTTTTACCTGGCCAGGTGGTTGTCAATATACTCCTGCAGCTCTGACACCTGCGCTTCTGCCACTGTGGCTCTGGTGATGAGAAGAACACGCTCCTTTTCAAAACCTGCCTGTTATGAACAAAACACATCTGAATGTTTTTTTTGTTTTTTTTTACCAGTGTAGACTCTGTGATGTCCTTCAGCTGTTTTCGGATGTTCACCCAGGATTCTTCACATATCGGTTGTGGCCTGATAAAGTTACATTATTTAACTTAGATATGTGTATTCACAGCTGGCCACTTGTGTCGACATTCTTAAAAGTTACTTACTCCTGAGAGACAGTTTGTACGGGCATTTGGAGGGCGGCCACCTGCAACAAACAAAAAGTGTGTGCAAATCAATTAAATCAAAGCCCTTGAACTGAATATTAACTAATATTAAATGTTTCTGACCTGTCCAAGGGCTGTCTCTAGTTGAACCTCAAGCCTTGCTTTATCCTGGCGTAGGTGCTGGACTTCCTTCTCCATTTCTCCCTTTAGTTCACTGGGATCCAAGCTCAAATACGCCTCGGGAGGTCCAGCGTTCAGACCAACCTCTGGTTTGGCCAATATCTGTTCCCTCTGAGCTCTGAATTGAGATGTTCGATATGTTATGGATCAGTAAATAATAGTTTTGCCAGGATTCTATAATGCAGAGACAAAGTCATGATCAACCAAGACCACAGTGTAATGACTTTTAGAAACTCAAACCAAGTCAAGACTAAGACCAGTGCATGGGACGTGGTTCTTAGGGAAAGTTAGGGTTACCAGAGATTTTTTAAATCACTTAAAACACTACAACACTATTGCGTATGATACGGTAAATCTTTGAGATCAAAAGATAACTCTTTGTATTTGTTTATCTTGGAAAAATACTGTAATGGTCAGTGGTTCCCTTACTTCCTGTTTCTGCAGCTGCCCAGGGAGGACAAACTGAGCACAAACATTCTTGCATGAAGGTTTAGAGCATCTATGAACTACATTGACTGAGTTTACTTTTTGGTAAACTCACCATCTGACCAGTACAAGAACATCACATACACATCTTGCATTACCTGTATGCTATGAGCAGAGCATGATGGTTATTAGTGATCTTTTCTAGTCTCTTCTTATAAACTCGAGCGGCAGTAGCAAGTTGTTCCTCTCTCACTCTGTAGGACGACCGCATGTCCCGCAGCATGCTGTCCACAAACCTCTTCATCCCACTCCTATCTGGAGGCTTTCTTGATTTTCCAAGTCCATCCATGTACTCCTGGAAAAGACCACACACATTTTGTTAATGAACCTAATTCACAATTATTTGATAAGGGGAAATGAATTAATGAAGGGGAAAAAAAGGATAGACTAATGAGTTGGTTAAGTTGGATGAACTCACGTTTTCTCCCAGAGTTTTCTGCTCCCTGTCCAGGGCTGCCAAGTCTTCAGGCTGGTAACATAGTTTTATGAAATGTAATGCTAAGACAGGGCCCAAAGCAACATATAAACTGACTGTAAACATTTTCACACAATACCATGACTCTACTGTGTGACATGCGGCTGACTATGCTCCGGACACGGTCAAGCTCGGTGTGAAGGTCCTTGGTGGTGGTCTCAACAGTCTGCTGCTGTTCCTCTAGTTGCCTGCGGAGGGCGTCCTGGGCCTGAGCCAAGGTCAGCAGCTCAGCGCTCAGCTCATCATTGTGAGCCAGCTCTTGGTTATGGGCTTGAATCAGAGTCTGGTAGTTCTCCTTTAGGCACGTATACTCCTGAGTGAGGTCTCTCCCAGACCTTTCTCCAACTGTCAGACGAGCCTCAGCAGCCTGTAGCTCACACTTCAACTTGTCTCGCTCCAGCTCAAGTTGTGTTATCAGACCATCTTGGTTCAGTATCTAGCGAGGACAGATATATCATATTAAACTCTGTGCTACTTCATATTTATATAAGACCACTAATACATTATAAGAAAGACAAGACTACTAGAAAGACTATGACACCAAGTGTTACCACTAAAGCCCAGAAGTAAAAACCAAACCAAGGAAAATTAACTCAGTGACATAACTGGATGTACTATTGTTTTGAAATGTGTTGCAACAATTGGTATTTGTTAAAATGGGGACAGGGTCTGTTCAAAAGTGTTTTTACAGATATTTGTTGGGACATGGGACAGGGACACATGGTCACCTTAGGACTCACCAAACCATAAACACTATATATGTAAATATAATAAATTGTGTGTACACACTTTGTCTTTGAAGTCCAAAAATTCTTCCTCAAACTTCTCCATAAGTTTGTTATTCTGTATTTTCTCCTCAAGAAGTTCCTTGGACAGCTGTGGAACAAGTGACATACATAATACTGTGACATTGATCCAGCCATTTATAACATGATTGTGCACAGGTCCCAGTGACAGATGTGTGGTACCTTGAGTTTTTCCTCTTGACTCTGAACAAGGATGCAGGACAGTTCTGTGTTGGAGCTGGCCAGGTGACTAAGTCTGGTCTCTGATAATAAACTAACTTCACTAAAAAAAGTTTGACCGTTTTATCACGCAGCTGAAGCTAAAAGTGAAAGTGAAAAGTTTTTCATAAATCCAAAGTATGGACAAATATACAAAAACGACAGTGAAAGCAGCAGGAATCTAAAAGAACCTGTACTCACGTTGACTTCCATCAGGGGTTGATTTCGCGCTTGAACACAGTCCGGTGTGAGCTGCTGCTCCTGGGCGTCCATTTGAATCAGTGTCCCTGGCTCCAGCCTCTAACAGTGTTAATCTGACAAGATGAGGTTGCTATGGCTAAACAATAGAAACAAAACTGAGGTTTCTGTTTGGCTCTTCTGTTTGGTGTCTGGGTAAACAACCACTGCGACATTGTCCTTGGTTTACTATGACCAATATAAAACATATTAATAATTGTATTGGAATATACTGACAGAAGGACAACAATGGTTGCGATAATAACACGCACCACTGTCACAGGCTACTGATTTGTGGTTTATTCAACGTTTCAGTGGCACTTAGCTTAGTGTAACCTTAACATTTGCGTCCTCTGTCGGCCACTAAAGGCACAAAAGTTCAGTTAGAAAACGTGTAAATGTGTTGTGATTGTAACCTAATTTTATGTCGTGCTGTGTTTTATTTATTTTTTTTGGTTATTAATACTTTTTATTTTAATCAAAACAGATTCAATGTTATGATGCTAACTTCTATATAAGGCACTATTAGGGGTTGGCCAAGCCTCTCCCATGGTACCTCTCAAATGGTCGTTGTGTACAGATAAAATACAGCGATATACAGCCGTCCACCAGAGGGCAGGCTCCAAAAGCGGAAATATAAGGAGAAACCCAATGGTGACTTTACAGGTGTAAAAATCATGTTTACAGCCTGGTACAAAATATGACTCCTGTCTCTACAGCTAAGTTTTTACTATGTGACAACTCTGGGGGGTGGGGGATTTTTGATTATTTATGCGTTTATGCCATCTGAAAAGTTTAGTTTTAAGAATAAATTTGGGTGTGGTTACCTTGGTTTGCATGCGTCATTCACCTAGCCGCGGCGCACTTCGTGTGGCTAGCTGGCTAACAAGTGGCTAGTTAGCTGCTCTGTGATACTTGCTGGAGCAGTATCACGGAGCTGCTCGGAGCACGGTGAGTTAGGCTTCTGTAGTTGACCGTCGGCTGTTCTCTGAGTATTTAAGAAGAACGTTGTTGGAATGGCTTGCTGTGCTGTTGGCTGTACTAACAGACTCTCCAAGAAGTGTGGTCTTCAGTTTTTGAGTGAATACATACAATTTTCTTGGTTTTATGGATGGTTTTAAGAGCTCTTAAGCGGGTAAATATATAGCATTACTCAGCTACTTAGCCTAGCTAACAACTTTTCCCCATCATAGTATCATATCATATACATCGAGTACGGTAATTTAGAATTAGATGTTAATACTGTTAAGGTAGAGTTTCAAATTTATTTTTACTGGCTTTGCTTTAAAAAATAGATCCAGATATACACTATATCATGTCATTTCTTGCTCAAATCCAAACACTATTTGCATTGCGTACATGGCTATTAAACATAGTTTAAAAGCAAAACAATAGATTTATTCATGATAGCTGTAATATTTTTTTAAGTGATCGAATTAAGGATGTTATGGCTTTGACATATGTGCAAATGAGCGCAATTTGGCAAAACTGCATTATTCACCAGGTGCGCTACGCAATGACTGTAGAAAATACGCTATGGTAGGCTACCGTCAATGCTCTGAAGCCCACCGCTAATGACTTTTGAAAATAACGTGCTATCATTATGTACGAGATAATGTAAGATTATCTCGCAAAAAAAATTACGAATTAACTTTTTCAATGAAATCGTAATTGCACAGAAGATTGTGCTAGTGTTATGTGTATTTCCTCCGTTTAGGACGTGTAGAGGGTGTCTCTGGGAGCTCTGTGCTTATATTGAACTGCCCTCAGAGTGTGTTATAAAGTATGACAACTGTACCTAGTACCTTCAATGTAGTACCTAGTGCTGTTAACACTTTTCAGTTACATTCAATACATCTAAAGGTATAAACTACTATTTTAATATTTATAAATCTGGGCTTAAAAAAATTGTCAATGTAAACATATATACATAGCTTATGCTAAAACATAATCTTTTTTTAGTCACTTAGTCTAAGAAAAATTATTATAAGCTTATGACCATGATCTTTTGTTTATGGGAAGCCCTGTTGTTATCTACTAGGGGTGTCCATGGTTAACCGATTAACCGTTAAAAATTGCGCAACCGAGTGAAACATTTTGCTCGGTTTAAGCGATCAATGCGTGAATTTGAATTTATATATTTTCACCACTAGAGACCGCCAGAGCGCTCCCAGACATTTGTAATATCCACAAGAAGAAGTCATGACCAGTTTTCTAACATGAAGCCGGCAAAGAAAAGTACAGCGTGGGAGCACTTTAAAATTGAGAGTGACGGGGCAAAATGCAAGTATTGCAATGCAGTGCTTAGATATACTTCAAGTACATGTTGTTGGACGCATTTATTTGACTGTTTCTTTGCATAAAGTTTCTAAAAAAAGTGTGCTATAAGCAAATATAGCAGACATAGGCCTAATCATGCAGGCCTCGCCACTTGCATTGCTCGTGAACTGGAGCGCATCTCATCCTAATTTAACGAAACTCAGCGTAGGCCTCACAGACATGAAATATATCTTAAGAAAGCTTGAAATGTCTTTTAACAATTTAAAACGAGAAGAAATAGGCTACTCTCTGATTATGTAATCCATGATGTGCATTTCTCTATATAAGCTAGATGCGGAGATGGCAATAATAAAATAAAAATAATAACCCTGGCGCACACTATGGTTAACCGAGTATTAACCGCTAAGGGCCTTGGTTAACGGTTAATGAAAAACTTGAAAACGTGCAGCCCTATTATCTACCCTAACCCTACCCTGCAATTGTTATTGTAAGACTATATGTACGATACTAGTTTGATAACCTTTTAAGGTCATACTAACACCTAATGTGTTTTTGTATGTTTGTTTAAGTTGTCCTCTGGTGATTCAGACAGACTGGACCAGTGGGTGTTGAAGATGAGGAGACAGAACTGGACTCCTACCTCTTCCAGACGGTTTTGCAGTCAACACTTTGAGATGGATTGCTTCTGCACTGATTTGAGGGTACCCAAAGCTTTGTGTCATCTTTATTACAAGGACAATACATACTGACCAACAGTACAACTGTATAATATGCCAGAGTAACATTAGTCCACATGGGTTATTGTTGAACTGCACAGTGAGTCACAGCAGCTTTATCAGAAACGTCATTAATTACATGCAGGCCATTAGGAGACAAATAAAATACAAAAAAATAATTCAAAATTAAAAAGGACAAATAGAAAACATCGTTAGTTACACTACAGACATCTTATTAAGCAAAGAGAAAAAAAATGTTAAAACAACAGGGCACAGAGGGTTTTAATACTGACAAGTCTGATCTGAAAAGCCACATTTTGAAAGAGAGTGAAATAATCCAGTTAAATTAATTTTTCTGATGGTAGTTGGAATAATATTACATAGGGATGCACGAATGTTTGCGAAAGGAAACTTTAAAGGTGCCGGAGAAAAATGCAGACTTGCATTCGGCCGAATAAGTAAAAAGTGCGAATAAATTTTGCGATAGAATGGCGCGCCAAATGTTAGCGGAGTATCAGCCTTCTGTGTAACATGGATAATGTGTGGAAGCACTTTTTTAGTAGAGGAAACGGAGTTGCAGACATGTTCTGCTGAACAAAGCGAAAGTGAAACAGACCACGGAGTTCTTAGAAGCTGTCAGCACATGATTTGACAGGCGGACTCAGAACCCTGTGTACTGCATCGCGAATGGTCTTGATCACGATATAAAGATCATTACTTGGATGTAGAAGAAAGATGCGTCAGGTGCACAGCCAGGAGATGAAAACAGCGTTAGCTGTTTGACTTTATTTATATTTTGGATTATGGTAACACTTTATAAGTAGTTTCTATTTTTAACATTAACTAACAATGTTTATTAATCTTAATGTTAACATTTACTAATACAGTATTAAAATTAAGTATCACATGTAATTTTTGAATTTAAAAGTATCAAAGTGGTAGGCCTATTTGTTAAAATTGTGAATGCACTCATACTAACATGAACTAAATATTTTTTTATTATCTTAAATTAAGGAAGATTAATAAATACCATGACAAATGTATTGCTCATTGTTAGTTAAATATTTTGAAATTGTATTTTTGTTATTTGATTTTTTTTATCTGAAAAGCAACACAAAATAGTAAAAAGCAAATTTTTAATATTTAATTATTGTAATGGTGAAAAAATTGTCAAAATAAATGGAAAAATGTGAAACACCACATTCGGTATTCGGCCTTCGGCCAAGCATTTCATTATTATTCGGCTTCGGCCAAGAATTTCATTTCGGTGCATCCCTAATATTACATTATTTGGAAGCTCGAAAAGAAACAGCAGACTGACTGAAAGCTGTTTTTCTAATCTATTTAGTCTATCAATTTGTTAGTATTTTTCTATTGAGATGTACTCTTTACACTTATTTGCTCACTTTGCTACATTGCGCCTAGATTAGACACCTACTCACTCACCTGTTGAAACAAGTTAGAACCAGTGGACATAGTAGGAAAGTACTGATACAGACTGCTTCCTGCGAGGGGCGCGGCCATAGATTACTATTACTTTTGTGGTGTTAAGTTGACCATGGACACAACTCGTTGATACAGGATTGCTCTAAATAAAAAAATATGTACAACTTTGATTCTACAATAAATAAATAAAATAAAGTAGCTACAATGCCATATAATGTCTTTTCTTTATATCTCTTTTAACACTGAAGGACTTGACTTGCTTGACAAGCACAGCTGTGCTCACCAATTTCTTTTTTTCAAAAGACAAACATCCAAAGCCTAGACGGTCACGGCAGGTATGTTGGTTGAGAGGTTGAGAATGTTAATGTGTCAAATGACAGTGTTGAGTGTCAAAGTGTAAATATTATGAGTTATGTACATTTGTGGCCATGCAAACCTTAAATGGGAAATGAATTGAACTTGGTTATACCATTTTCTATATGTCTTAGAGCCTGCATGAACGGGGCCTAAGTACATTTCAGAGAGCCTGTGTGTGCAATAGTTTACATCGTCGGTGGAATATGTCCGATAACAGGATTTGTTTTTAATAGAGTTGGCAGAATAAATTCCTCTTATGTTCCTCTGTGAAAGCGAACTTTCATGCCCACCCTAGTTCATTGTATTTTTACATGTTCTGTATTGTCTTGTGCTATTTTTAATCCTTATGTCCTGTTTCTGGATGTGCATTTTATTTAACAGTTGTTGTCCCGTCTTATATGTTCCCACTCAAGGCCTGCACCTTGTTATGGTGTGTGGGCTTTCAACCAAGACAGGCCAACTTGAATTTGTTTTGTGATTTATTTATTTTTGTCTTTCCACAGGGTCCCGTCCTGCAGCAGTCATTTTAAACTCATCACAT
Organism: Perccottus glenii; assembly: GCA_024416835.2. Classification (NCBI taxonomy): domain Eukaryota; kingdom Metazoa; phylum Chordata; class Actinopteri; order Gobiiformes; family Odontobutidae; genus Perccottus; species Perccottus glenii. The sequence continues at coordinate 13,554,382 of CM044566.2, read as the reverse complement.
TCTTGCCACGTCCACCTTCACCCTTACAACCTGATGGGACAAGGCTTCGTTTGTTGCTTCTCAAACCTTTTGGAACTGCATCACAAATATGTGACACCTTTTACACACTTGAGCATAAAAAAAAAACTGTTTACAATTCATTTGCACTTTTTTATTTTTAATGAAATGTATTGTATCATATGTTTTACAATATTATACAAACTTTTTTCTGCTTTAAGTATGGGCATGCCTTACTTATAATTTAATCTACCATCTAGTGGTATAAAATCAAAAACTACAAAAAACTGCTGCAGATGTTTTACCAGATGTTTTCAGGTGCAGAAGGCAGAAGCAGAGGGCAGGTCCATCGTGAAAACTACAAGAGAGAGTTATGTATAATGTGGCTATAACTAAGTAAAATATAGTATCCAAAGTAATGTGTAGCTACTTGTCTGGGCAGTGGGCTCTTGGGAGTGAGAAATTTTGAACAGTGACCTTTTCCATATTTTAAACTACAATAGAAAAAGTTAGATTAGCATGCTATATTATAGCTACACACCACAAGCATTATTCGAAAGCCTTGTAAAATGTTAACTATATAACATATTATAGAGAGATGCATATGTGACAGATTGAAAAGAAACTTGTATTTTAAAAATGCACAAGTCTGTGTACACTGTAATATATAAATATGTTGTTTATGGTTATTCGGAGTTTATCTGTGATCAGTTAATTGACAATAAGTTGGACTATCGATTGTTCTAGTCTGCGTGAACACTAGGGGGAGAGCTCGCGGGATTTCTCCATTCTACATAAAGCTTGCAGTGGAGAAACAGCGAGTGCGAGTTTTCTGTGTTTAATTATCTTCCCCTTTTCAGGTATGAAGTATAATAATTAGTCAATACTTTGTATTGTGATGTTATAAGTTTAAAGACTATGCAGACGCGAGTATATTATTGATTGTGTGTTAGAAATGTTAAAACTGTTAGTTCAGAAATGCGTGAGCTCATGACTCCATTTTGAGCACGTTGGTCATGGCGTTAGGCCTATATAATAGTGCGAAGCTCGAATATGTCCGATGTGTTGGATATTTGTGTATTTCAAGTGTAATCCTGTCTATTTAGTGTTTATTTGTGGATTTTCTGAACAAAGGTGAATATATTGAGTATAAAAAGTGAATTGAGAATTCCAGATGCATTTTCAGATAAGATAACTAGCTGAAATAGTACATTTACGTGCTTATGACTGATTTGCCATAAAGTTAATATGCATTTATGGTTGTTTACAATGCAAGTCTCAGTGGCTGACCAGACTGCAATTGGGACAGGGCGGACAAAAAAAGAGGCAAAGAGGAACGCTGCTGCCAGAATGCTGTCAGTATTTGGATACAACTTTCCTCATGATGACCTCACTGTGGGAGACGCACCTGGAGATACAAAGGGTAACACAGGTCAGATTTGCCTGTGTGAAGAATCTCAATTTAGTCAGGATGAGCCACTATCTGTGGACCTGCTGCATCGGGAGGTCCTGCCTTTTTTGGCATCAACGGCAGTCATTGAAGATAAGAATGGAAGAGTGCAGTGGGCTGAGCAAAAACTCACAAACAGATTCCAAGCCCTGTCAAAACCCATTATCCACGAGGAAACCAGAAGTCCACTGGAAACTACAGAGACTGACCCTGTACAAGAAAACGCCTGTCAAGATACCCTGAGTGCTCTAATTAGTAAGATATTTAAAATGGCTGGAGTCCGCAGCCAAGACGAGTATGATGCAGTAGTTAAAAGACTGGAGAAATCCAAGGACCTGCTTATTGTTGGTGATACCAAAATAAGCCAGCAAGAACTGAGAAAACTAGGCAAAAAAGCTGCCAAAAACCTTGTGCTGGAGTATGGGTCAGCCTCAAATCTTCTGGAGGCAGCGTGTAGAGGAGATTCTGCTTTTGAGGCAGCTGTTGTTAAACATATAAACATTCAGCTGAGCAAACTAGATGCTAACTACAAACATGAAATCTGCGAGGTGTATGAACTTGCTACAAAACACAACTTGCATGCTCACTTTTTGGAGACCAAAAGGGTAGGTCCCATCCATAACGCAATATTTAGCTGCCAGGCAAAAGTTGGTGAGTTCATCGGAGATGGAGAAGGACCCACAAAAATAATTGCAAAGACAATGGCAGCACAACAAGTGCTGGTTGGCTTAAGGACTCTGCCACTCGAACCCAGGCCTCCCAAGTCTTCAGTATGGAAAAAGAAATCACCAACCGCCCCTGGGCTCTGAAAACCCGCTCCGGTATTCAAACCTGGCAGGAACCCAATTTGCTGCCTGACAGACCTAGTAACATCAATGCGAGGAAAACCTCCCCTGTACCAGGTCCTTAATGTGAGCGGAGGACCAACCGTGTGGTTGTTTACAATGCAAGTCTTAGTGGCTGACAAGACTGCAATTGGGACAGGGCGGACAAAAAAAGAGGCAAAGAGGAACGCTGCTGCCAGAATGCTGTCAGTATTTGGATACAACTTTCCTCATGATGACCTCACGGTGCCTCACCAACCAAATAAAGTCACCTGGGAAGACAAACAGCTGCTAATAACAGTGACTAAAGAAGGCGCAGCTGACGTAACTAAAGACACACCTGACGTAACTTAAGAAGACGCAGCTGACGTCACTAAAGAAGACGCAGCTGACGTAACTAAAGAAGACGCAGCTGACGTAACTAAACAAGACACACCTGACGTAACTAAAGAAGACACACCTGACGTAACTAAAGAAGACACACCTGACGTAACTAAAGAAGACACACATGACGTAACTAAAGAAGACACACCTGACGTAACTAAAGAAGACACAGCTGACGTAACTGAAGAAGACGCAGCTGAAGAAGACGCAGCTGACGTAACTGAAGAAGACGCAGCTGACGTAACTGAAGAAGACGCAGCTGACGTAACTGAAGAAGACACACTTGAGGTAACTAAAGACGCAGCTGACGACGTAACTGATGACGCAGCTGACGTAACTGAAGACGCAGCTGACGTAACTGTGGGAGACGCACCTGGAGATACAAAGGGTAACACAGCTCAGATTTGCCTGTGTGAAGAATCTCAATTTAGTCAGGATGAGCCACCATCTGTCCGAGGTCCTGCCTCTTTTGGCATCAACGGCAGTCATTGAAGACAAGAATGGAAGAGTGCAGTGGGCTGAGCAAAAACTCACAAACAGATTCCAAGCCCTGTCAAAACCCATTATCCACGAGGAAACCAGAAGTCCACTGGAAACTACAGAGACTGACCCTGTACCAGAAAACGCCTGTCAAGATGCCCTGAGTGCTCTAATTAGTAAGATATTTAAAATGGCTGGAGTCCGCAGCCAAGACGAGTATGATGCAGTAGTTAAAAGACTGGAGAAATCCAAGGACCTATTTATTGTTGGTGATACCAAAATAAGCCAGCAAGAACTGAGAAAACTAGGCAAAAAAGCTGCCAAAAACCTTGTGCTGGAGTATGGGTCAGCCTCAAATCTTCTGGAGGCAGCATGTAGAGGAGAAACTGCTTTTGAGGCAGCTGTTGTTAAACATATAAACATTCAGCTGAGCAAACTAGATGCTAACTACAAGCATGAAATCTGCAAGGTGTATGAACTTGCTACAAAACACGACTTGCATGCTCACTTTTTGGAGACCAAAAGGGTAGGTCCCATCCATAACGCAATATTTAGTTAACAGGCAAAAGTTGGTGAGTTCATCGGATATGGAGAAGGACCCACAAAAATAATTGCAAAGACAATGTCAGCACAACAAGTGCTGGTTGGCTTAAGGACTCTGCCACTTGAACCCAGGCCTCCCAAGTCTTCAGTATGGAAAAAGAAATCACCAACCACCCCTGGGCTCTGGAAACCCGCTCCAGTATTCAAACCTGGCAGGAACCCAATTTGCTGCCTGACAGACCTAGTAACATCCATGCGAGGAAAACCTCCCCTGTACCAGGTCCTTGATGTGAGCGGAGGACCAACCGTGTGGTTGTTTACAATGCAAGTCTCAGTGGCTGACAAGACTGCAATTGGGACAGGGCGGACAAAAAAAGAGGCAAAGAGGAACGCTGCTGCCAGAATGCTGTCAGTATTTGGGTACAACTTTCCTCATGATGACCTCACGGTGCCTCACCAACCAAATAAAGTCACCTGGGAAGACAAACAGCTGCCAATAACCGTGACTAATGAAGGCGCAGCTGACGTAAGTAAAGACACACCTGACGTAACTAAAGAAGCTGCAGCTGACGTAACTGAAGAAGACGCAGCTGACGTAACTGAAGAAGGCGCACTTGAGGTAACTATAGACGCAGCTGACGACGTAACTGATGACGCAGCTGACGTAACTGAAGACGCAGCTGACGTAACTGTGGGAGACGCACCTGGAGATACAAAGGGTAACACAGCTCAGATTTGCCTGTGTGAAGAATCTCAATTTAGTCAGGATGAGCCACCATCTGTCCGAGGTCCTGCCTCTTTTGGCATCAACGGCAGTCATTGAAGACAAGAATGGAAGAGTGCAGTGGGCTGAGCAAAAACTCACAAACAGATTCCAAGCCCTGTCAAAACCCATTATCCACGAGGAAACCAGAAGTCCACTGGAAACTACAGAGACTGACCCTATACCAGAAAACGCCTGTCAAGATGCCCTGAGTGCTCTAATTAGTAAGATATTTAAAATGGCTGGAGTCCGCAGCCAAGACGAGTATGATGCAGTAGTTAAAAGACTGGAGAAATCCAAGGACCTGCTTATTGTTGGTGATACCAAAATAAGCCAGCAAGAACTGAGAAAACTAGGCAAAAAAGCTGCCAAAAACCTTGTGCTGGAGTATGGGTCAGCCTCAAATCTTCTGGAGGCAGCATGTAGAGGAGAAACTGCTTTTGAGGCAGCTGTTGTTAAACATATAAACATTCAGCTGAGCAAACTAGATGCTAACTACAAGCATGAAATCTGCAAGGTGTGTGAACTTGCTACAAAACACGACTTGCATGCTCACTTTTGGAGACCAAAGGGTAGGTCCCATCCATAACGCAATATTTAGTTAACAGGCAAAAGTTGGTGAGTTCACGGATATGGAGAAGGACCCACAAAAATAATTGCAAAGACAATGTCAGCACAACAAGTGCTGGTTGGCTTAAGGACTCTGCCACTTGAACCCAGGCCTCCCAAGTCTTCAGTATGGAAAAAGAAATCACCAACCACCCCTGGGCTCTGGAAACCCGCTCCAGTATTCAAACCTGGCAGGAACCCAATTTGCTGCCTGACAGACCTAGTAACATCCATGCGAGAAAACCTCCCTGTACCAGGTCCTTGATGTGAGCGGAGGACCAACCGTGGTTGTTTACAATGCAAGTCTCAGTGGCTGACAAGACTGCAATTGGGACAGGGCGGACAAAAAAAGAGGCAAAGAGGAACGCTGCTGCCAGAATGCTGTCAGTATTTGGGTACAACTTTCCTCATGATGACCTCAAGGTGCCTCACCAACCAAATAAAGTCACCTGGGAAGACAAACAGCTGCCAATAACCGTGACTAATGAAGGCGCAGCTGACGTAACTAAAGACACACCTGACGTAACTAAAGAAGCCGCAGCTGACGTAACTGAAGAAGACGCAGCTGACGTAACTGAAGAAGGCGCACTTGAGGTAACTATAGACGCAGCTGATGTAACTAAAGAAGACGCACCTGACGTAACTAAAGAAGACACACTTGAGGTAACTGAAGACGCAGCTGATGTAACAAAAGACGCAGCTGACGTAACTAAAGACGCAGCTGACGTAACTGAAGACGCAGCTGACGTAACTGAAGACGCAGCTGACGTAACTGAAGACGCAGCTGACGTAGCTAAAGAAGACGCAGCTGACGTAGCTAAAGAAGACGCAGCTGACGTAGCTAAAGAAGACGCAGCTGACGTAACTGAAGACGCAGCTGACGTAACTGAAGACGCAGCTGAAGACGTAACTGATGACGCAGCTGACGTAACTAAAGACACACCTGACGTAACTGTGGGAGACACACCTGGAGATACAAAGGGTAACACAGCTCAGATTTGCCTGTGTGAAGAATCTCAATTTAGTCAGGATGAGCCACCATCTGTGGACCTGCTGCATCGGGAGGCCCTGCCTCTTTTGGCATCAACGGCAGTCATTGAAGACAAGAATGGAAGAGTGCAGTGGGCTGAGCAAAAACTCATAAACAGATTCCAAGCCCTGTCAAAACCCATTATCCACGAGGAAACCAGAAGTCCACTGGAAACTACAGAGACTGACCCTGTACCAGAAAACGCCTGTCAAGATGCCCTGAGTGCTCTAATTAGTAAGATATTTAAAATGGCTGGAGTCCGCAGCCAAGACGAGTATGATGCAGTAGTTAAAAGACTGGAGAAATCCAAGGACCTGCTTATTGTTGGTGATACCAAAATAGGCCAGCAAGAACTGAGAAAACTAGGCAAAAAAGCTGCCAAAAACCTTGTGCTGGAGTATGGGTCAGCCTCAAATCTTCTGGAGGCAGCGTGTAGAGGAGATTCTGCTTTTGAGGCAGCTGTTGTTAAACATATAAACATTCAGCTGAGGATTTCACAGCATCGACCAAAGTCGCTTCTTTCACGCTTCTTTGCGGCTGTGAGCAGGGCTTTCACCAAGATCTAATATCTATATTATTTACTTTTTAATTCATTACAAATGTTAGGGTCAGATTTTTTAATTCATTACAAATGTTAGGGTCAGACTTTTTAATTCATTACAAATGTTAGGGTCAGACTTTTTAATTTATTACAAATGTTACAAATGCTTTTGCTTTTCCTTTAATCCTTTGGGTAAGATAATGATAATGTTTGAAGTGGCTGTGGCAATGCTTTGCTAAAGGTAGAACTTTTTAATGCGTGTGTTTCTGTTATTACTGTCAACAGCAGGGAACCTTCAGACTGTGCTTCAGAGCCTGAGGCGATTAAGTGCCCCTGAAAAAGTCTCAGATAGTTGGGAAAGGCCTTAATGTTCAAAGGTGAGTACTTGAGGAAATCTTCTTTCTGCTTGTGGTTACTGGATAAGTGTGGGTCTTTTTAGTATGAAGGGGAAACTGGAAGTTTATGACGAAGGGTGAATGTACCACCCTAAGAACATCACTGAAATAGGACAAGGCAAAGGACAAGCCGAGTGCTGCAGGTCCAGAACAGGGCTTTAATCTGCCCAACAGACCCAGGTTCTGGGCCTGTTGGGCAGATTAAATGTTCCTGTAAAACACAGGGAAATGATGAGACAGGCGCAGTTTCTCTTTGCCTCGCTTCTTCCATATTCTTATTAATACATATATTTTATATTATATATATTTTATTAATACATATATTTATTAATATTTCCCAATTCACGTACTCATTTTTTACGTATTTGTTTTAAAACCAAAAATACCCTTTTTTAATCTTTTAAACTCGCAGCTGAACTGCTTTTTATTGTACCTCCGCTAAATTAACGGCTCATAAATTGCATGGTACTAACCCATGTGCGAACTGGCACTTTAGCTGTTGCTTGAGACAGTTTATTCTTTTGACTGTCTGAACCCATAAATCCTAAACATTACGTTTTCACTATTTTTAACAATGTCAGAGCATTAAATGTAGTTTCTCTACAAAACAGAAGCTTAAATAAAATGCGCACTAAACACAAAATGGCACCCATGGCTTCGCCTTGACCTGTTCTTCTCGCCTTTTGCTTCAAACTCAACAGAAATACAACATTTACCAACAACTAAATTTCTCCAAAGTTAGCTGGGTTTATTATTAGTACTTCGTGACCCATTTTATGTGGTTTTCTACTTAGTTACTAACCTGTAAAACACAGGGAAATGATGAGACAGGCGACAGTGAAGTTTCTCTTTACCTCGCTTCTGCCATATTGGAGAGGACACGCTGACCTCACAATACTGTCTCACGAAACAAGCGCCGCCTACTGGCGTGAGGGTGCAATTACAACTTAAAGTTAGTTCTTACATGTAACTTTCTGATTACACACTAAAATAAAACATAATGTGAATACACATTACTGTGTGTCACACGCTCCCTGACAAATAAAAATGGCTCCTGACATTCAAAATACAAAGTTTACAACTTTAACCAAAAATCACATACTCAGCATGTCATGGGTGCAGGATAAGTGTGTGGAATGAATGTGTATGGCATGTAAGGCATAAAGCCAGCACCAAATGGAATGAAAGGTGTGGGTGCCCATGGCTGGTAGGGCATGTAGGGTGTAAGTGTGGAAACCATGGCATGTGGCTCTAGCGAAGGTTCACCGAGTGAAGTAAACATTTGTTTCGGTCTCCTTTCCCTAGTTGACCTCCTTACTTCAGTCTGTGGGTTAACAACAGGTATCTGTGGGGGTTCAGAAGGAGTGAAAGCATCCCCCCCTTCAGTCTCTTCTTCAGACAAAGTTGGTGGGGTCTATACCACAAGAACAGGCGGTATCTGTGGCATGGGTGAATTGTCTATTTCAGTCTGTTTGTGTCCATTTAGCACATAAGCTCCTTCATTGTCTCTCACAGGTGGCAGGAAGTGGTTACTTGTGGTCTCAGTCGCTCGGGTTGTCGGTGGCAAGTCCGGTTGGCTAAAGTCAGTATCCCTCCCCACTTGACCAGTCTGTCTGGGAAATCTTAACCAGTACCTTTCCATGTACTCGTCAGAGTCTGAGTCGCTGGAGTCACTTTTCTGCATGTCCCTTTCACTTGACTGAGTCTTTTTCTGTCTGGTCTGTCTTTTGGGTGTGGGCTCGGGTCTGATAGGTGGAGTTTCTACTGGGAGGTAATTAACAAGTAATAAAAGATTTCGATGGAGGACCCTGGTCTTACTCCCATCACTGTTCTCAGGATAAACTGCATACACTGGATTGTCCCCTACTTGTTCTTTAACCAGATAAATGGTCTTCTCCCAGAAAGAACGTAACTTTCCCGGTCCCCCTCGTTCACTAAAGTTCCTAACGAGGACCCTATCTCCGGGTTGCAAAACACCCTTTAACTTTTTGTCATAATAAGATTTATTTCTGCCACTGGACAGTCTACTTTTCTCACTGGCTATCTTGTACGCTTCTGTCATTCTTTTTGCCCACTTATCTGCATAACTCTTGTGTGACACTGTCTGTTTCTCCCCAACTAAACCAAATAAAATGTCTATAGGGAGACGTGGGTTGTGTCCAAATAGCAAAAAGTAGGGGGTAAACCCTGTGGATTCGTGTCGCGTACAATTGTATGCGTGAACTACATGTGGCAAATGGTCTTTCCAGTGTTCCTTCTCTTTCTCACCTAATGTCCTTAACATCTGTAAAAGTGTCTTATTAAACCTCCCAGCGGGATTACCTTGAGGGTGGTATGGTGACGTCCTCGAATGTCCCGTCCCAGACATTCCCCTCAGAGTTTTGAAAAGTTTGTTTTCAAACTCGCGACCTTGGTCGTGATGTAGTCGTGCCGGGTATCCAAAACGTGTGATGAACTCTCCGAAGATGCGCTCAGCTGCAGTCTTCCCAGACTTGTTTTTGGTCGGATATGCCTGGGCATACCTGGTGAAGTGGTCTACGACAACGAGGATATACTCATATCCCCCTCTGCTGGGCTTTAGATGAAGATAGTCGATGCAGACCAGATCCAACGGTGAGCTTGAAGTGATGGTGCCCATTGGTGGAGCTGTCGGCGTTTTACTGATGATGCATGGACATTTTCGAGTGACATATTCCTCAATTTCTTTTTTCATGTACGGCCAGTAGAATCTTTCTCTTGCCAAAGCTAACACTCTTTCTGTGCCAATGTGTCCCATATTGTCATGCAAGTGTTTTAACACAGTTGCTTTGTATTTGGCTGGCAGGACTAGTTGCTGTCTGTCACCACTTTGCCTGTACATGAGTCCATTTTCGAAATGCAACTTATTCCACCCCTGTAACATTTTTCTTGTTGTTTTACTCACTGAGTTCCTGACTTCATTTGTTATGACTGATACTTTCTGTTTCAATCTTAGTATTTCACCCACAGTTTTGTCTTCGCTTTGTGCTTTAGCAAGCTCTTCTTTGCTGATGGATGGGACAAGTGTCTGTGGTTCCGAGTTCACATTTGTGGTGAGGACTAAAGCAGCAATCCACCCAACATTATCTGCTTGAGCTGCTCTAGCTCCATTCCATGTGGCTTGAATCACATCAGGTGACAGTCCTTTAGTGCACTCAGTTACATATTTGTCCATGTTGAGAGACAGACGGGACAAAGTATCTGCATCCACATTTGTCTTTCCAGGCCTGTACCTAATCTCAAAGCGGAAGTCTGACAGTTCCCCAACCCAGCGGTGCCCCACAGCGTTGAGCTTGGCTGTGCTCATTACATAAGTTAAAGAGTTATTTTCAGTATATATAGTGAAAAAAGGGGCGTAGTAGAGGTAGTCTCTAAAACGTTCACACACTGCCCATTTGAGTGCCAGAAACTCTAACTTGCCACTGTGGAGACGATAGTTCCTTTCGACTGGTGACAGTGTCCTGGACCCATACCCGATTACTCTGAGCTTCCCATCCTGGCGTTGGTACAGAACAGCACCTAAGCCCTGCTCTGAAGCGTCTGTGTGGAGGCAGAAAGGTAAGTTAAAATCAGGATAGGCCAAGACTGGAGGGCTTATGAGCATGTCAATCAACTGTTCGAGTACTTGTTGGTGTTCATTAGTCCACTCTACAGGGGTCCTGGATGACAACTGTGGACCTTTTGTCTTTCGCTGGCGGGACTGGTGTATTGACATGCCTGGTTTGACTTTCAACAGTTCGCAAACAGGCTTTGCAATGCGAGAAAAGTCCTGTATGTAGCTGCGGTAATAGCTCAGAAAGCCTAGTAGGCGCCTTACATCACCGACAGTTTGAGGTGTTTTTGTCTTTAGTGACTGAACTGCCTCAAGTCCTTTGGGTCGATTCTCACACCCTCAGCTGACACAAGGCGGCCCACATACCTGACTTCTCTGCGAAACAGTTCACATTTTTCGGGTCTCAGCTTAAAACCATGATTCTGGAGTGCTTTCAAAACCTGTCTGACACCTTCGACATGTTCTTCAAAGGATGGTGCATAACACAAAATGTCATCCAAGTATGGGATACAGCAATTGTCTCTGAGTGAACTTCACATTTCCTCCATACTTCTCTGAAAGGCGGCAGGTGCGTTCGAGAGGCCGAAGGGTATTCCCACCCACTCATAGAGCCCCCAGGGAGTGACGAAGGCTGTTAGGTGGCGTGAGCCCTCTGCCATAAATCCCTGGTGGTACGCCTTGCCCTGATCGAGAATACTGAACCATGAGTGCCCCCCCAAGGTGTTGGTCAGGTCTTGGATCCGAGGGAGAGGTGCTTATCAGGGATGGTTTTCTGGTTCAGCAGGCGGTAGTCTATGCAAAGCGTAACGAGCCGTCCTTTTTTGACGCAAAACAACAGGAGCACATAAGGAGATTTCGATTTAACAATCCACCCTTTAGCTAGGAGGTCCTGAATGTACTCTTTTACTTCAGAAAACAAAGGCTTTGGCACAAAAGAGTAAGCTTTTTGTACAGGGATGTCGTCCCTGAGGCATAGTGACATTTGCAAGCTGGGGATGCAGCCGATATCATCAGCATCTGTTGCAAAAGCCGCTGACTCCTCGTACAGCATCTTTGCTACTGTCTCTTGTTGTTCTTTCTCAAGATGGCTCAAATCTACTGGGGGTTGCCACAAACTCTGTGGAGACTGTGTTTCTGTTTGGGCAACAGTGGCTGTATGGGCTTCAATGCCTCTGTCAACTAATGAATCAGTCTCAATCACTTTCTTTATTGGCTGAATACTGCCTATAGCAGACTTTCTGGCTAAGACAATATCATGTTTGAGGTGATTTTCTAGTGGCACAGTTACATAAGATGTTTTACCGGGCTGAATCTCAAGGAGGCCCTCACCTAGTCCTAACTGTTGTAACTGGGCGCAACTCTCTTCGGGCTCAAATAAAACTAAAGACTCACTGGGGTCGAGCTGAGGTGGTACTTTACACTTAACCCAGGTAGTACTGCCTGCAGGGATTATTGTGTCTTTGTACCCCGATCTTAAGCGCCCCTGAGCAGTGTTCTGTTTATGGGTCTGGATGAAAAGCACCAGGCCTTGTGCATAATCGACTGGAATAGAAAATGCTCCCCCCAGTAACTTAGCTAGGTTAGAAGCTGCCTGCTCAGGACTGCCTTAAATCAGTACTTCCACTATATTAAAACCGATTATTGGTGTTTCTAAGGGCTGCAAACTAACTAAGAAAGGCACATTCAATGAGAGTTCTGGGTCTTCATTGCCAGGTGAGTTTACAGTTAAGATAACCCACCCATCAAAAGGTAAGCGTTCCCCATTAACAGCATAGATCTTCGGCACTTGTTCATACTGCATTAACTCCATTAGTTCTGATATAGGGCGTACACTAACATCTGCAATATACTTATTTTTCCAAGCCCTGTCAATCAAGCTAACCTGAGCCCCAGTGTCTACAAGAGCACTAACAGTTAAACCATTAAGGAGACACTTTGTTGTTGCTTTCTTCCCTATTAGTTTTACCATTGGCTCATTGCTACCTACTGTGGCTTTAATAGTCTCTTTGGTCTTATTTTTGAATGTTTGTTTTGCTTTGGCGTGGTTCACTATTGACTTTGATGCAGTTTCTGTGTCAAGGTGGGACTTGGGCGTTGTCCCGGTTACCGCTTGTCCCTCTGCAGCAACCGGCTCTCGTTTCTCTGCCGCTTTGAGCGCTTTAAGCAGCCTATGGCTCGGTGGCCTTCTTCGCCACATGAGAAGCAGTGGTTGCAATTCTGGGAACCAGCCTGGACACACTTAGCACAAGCATACAGTCTCTGAGTTCTTATTGCCGGTGCCTTGGATGCATTGCTGGAATGATCCTTTTGCACTGTTTCTGCGAGTGTATCTGCTATTTTGGCAAGCGCATTAATCTTCTCTGAAAGCTCTTTGATAGTGTCCGTTTTGGGTTTCTGGTCCATAGTTTCTTTCTTTGTCTTTTTTGTTTCCGCTTCGTCCACATGTGCAACATGAGCATTGGCGATTTTTGCCGTTGTGTGGAACCGAGCCTACGGTGACGCTCACTTTCTTCGCTGGTTACTTTCATAATGTGTTTTAAGATTGTCTCGTCACTGACATTTTGATCAGCAAGTAAAGGCTTGAGTTCTCTTCTGATGTCATTGTCCTTGTGCCCAATGCCCTGATAGACTGTATGCAGGAAAACACCTTGAACTGTTTCTGTTGTGTATTTAATCTCTGATTCTGACTTTTTAGATTCAAAAAGGATTCTTTGTTTTAAACCAATCACACGAAAGAGGAATTGTTGTGTTGTTTCATTTTCTTTCTGTTTGGCGCAAATTAGTTCCTGGAACAACTCTGTACTGTTCCTCTCACCAAGATGTGACTGCAGAAATCCTTTTAGCTCAGCAACTGTCATGTCATCTTTGTTAACTAACATGTCCTTGAAATCTCCAGGTTTAATGATCCTCAGCACACCCCTCACAATCTCTAACTCTGTGAAGTTCTCCTTTATGCCTTCCTCCATCTGCCTGCAAACACTGTTGTAGCTAATATCAGAAGTGTGATCTCCGATCTGGCCCCCTGCACCTTAAACTCACGCCTTGGCAGGTAAGGTAGGTCTCGGAGGGTAACTAGAGGGTTAACAGGTCTGGCACTACCTTGTGAGATGCACACTTCTTGAGCAGTTTGTACTGTGGGATTTGCCACTAAACCCTGCAATGTTTTGCTCACCTTCTCATAGTCTGAAATAGGGATGCTCATATTGACCGTTTAACCGTTAACCTATAGTAAATATTTTGACCGATTAATACTTTCAGTTAAACGGTTTAAAAGTTTTTTTAAGTTTTTTTTGTTTGTTTGCTGCATGGTTTAAAAATAAAATAGCCTACTATATAGCTTATATTTATTAACTCACGGAGCACGTCGGCAGGCGCAACCACACACCTGACACATGCCTGAAGATGTCTGTGCGGCCATTGGTGCATATCCAGGTCCCGCCCATGTCAAAACTTCGTCACAATTGGCTGAAAAAGGTGTCAATCGAAGGCTAACACTTCCTGTTAGCATTTTAGTAGCTTTTTCATGGACTTATGGCTTTTATTATTAATAGAAATGACAAAAAATGTCGCAGCAGTTTTCAAGTTGGAAATACTTCTCTGCAGTTTTTGAGCCTTGGAGGATAATAACATGTCTTGTGGACCTAATTATTTTACTGAATATTATTCACTGGACCTTTTACGGACAGAAAGACACGCTTACATGCATTTGTTGCTGTTTCAGTCCAAGAGACCCGTCAAAAGGTAATACAAGTCCAAACTAAATCTTTGTGCTTGTCTGTAAAAAAGGCTTTGGTGTCGGCGCTGTGGTTGTAACGTGTTAAAATGGTTTATATCGTCTGAAAGATGAGACTTTAAGCTTTAATTTGGTATATATATATTGTTGGGGTTTGCATGACGACGTGCAAGCACAACGCAGGCTTTCTTTTGTAACGTGTTTACGTCACGGGACCAGGACGTTGTACACTAAGCCGTTAATGCCAATTCAATATTATAATCTTATCAGTTAACGGTTAATAATCGATTAAGGAGCGGCGTTGTCGGTCGGGAAAATTAATCAAAATGAGCATCCCTAGTCTGAAATAATCTTAAGGACATCATCTTGTGACAAATGAATGCTTGTTAAGTTATTGTCCAAGGATGGGTGCACATGACTCTCTTGAGATAGAGGAGAGGCAGGGACTTGTTGTGACGCTTCCACAGTTGTCTCAACTGTAGCTATCTGACCACTAGGTGGATGTAGGAGGTCCTCTAACATGCCCTTTAAAGCCAGCAACTCTCCCATCCCACTGTCCTCTGCTTCTAACAATGTCTTACTGTACATGAAGGAGTTGATGTACTCAAAGCATCCTTCTGCGTCTCCACTTGACAACTCTGAAGGATCCCTGCCCGGTTCAGCACCCACATTTAAAGCAACTTGGAAGAGTTGATCAGGCGACAGTGCAAACAGGCCTTTCCTGATGTCCCACACCAGGTTCTTCCTCTCGGTGTCCGCCATGATGTCTCCACCAGCGCTCTGCAACAGGTCACTCTCAGCAGGATCTCTTCTCTCAATGGATAGCAGCTCCACTTTACATCTGCTCCCCTCAGTCAGCTCTTCATCAGGTTTGTTGAGTGAGGATCAGTTCCATTAATGAGAAACCAATCCCTGTACGGGCGGGCCACCAAGAATCTGTAACAGACCCAGGTTCTGGGCCTGTTGGGCAGATTAAATGTTCCTGTAAAACACAGGGAAATGATGAGACAGGCGACAGTGAAGTTTCTCTTTGCCTCGCTTCTGCCATATTCTTATTAATACATATATTTTATATTATATATATATATATATTTTATTAATACATATATTTATTAATATTTCCCAATTCACGTACTCATTTTTTACGTATTTGTTTTAAAACCAAAAATACCCTTTTTTAATCTTTTAAACTTGCAGCTGAACTGCTTTTTATTGTACCTCAGCTAAATAAACGGCTCATAAATTGCATGGTACTAACCCATGTGCGAACTGGCACTTTAGCTGTAGCTTGAGACATTTTATTCTTTTGACTGTCTGAACCCATAAACCTAAACATTACATTTTCACTATTTTTAACAATGTCAGAGCATTAAATGTAGTTTCTCTACAAAACAGGAGCTTAAATAAAATGCGCACTAAACACAAAATGGCGCCCATGGCTTCGCCTTGACCTGTTTTTCTCGTCATTTTACATTGCTTCAAACTCAACAGAAGTACAACATTTACCAACTGCTAAACTTCTCCAAAGTTAGCTGGGTTTAATATTAGTACTTCGTGACCCATTTTATGTGGTTTTCTACTTAGTTACTAACCTGTACAACACAGGGAAATGATGAGACAGGCGACATTGAAGTTTCTCTTTGCCTCGCTTCTGCCATATTGGAGAGGAGGACACAATACTGTCTCACGAAACAAGCGCCGCTTACTGGCGTGAGGGTGCAATTACAACTTAAAGTTATTTCTTAAATGTAACTTTCTGATTACACACAAAAATAAAACATAATGTGAATACACATTACTGTGTGTCACAAATGTTTGGATCAGACTTTTTAAATCACTATAAATGTTAGGATCAGACTTTTTTATTCATTACGCATGTCTTTGAGTTGATCTTGGGTTCCTAGAAGCTACAGATGAGAACTCAGTCAGGTTATGAAGGGGAAAAAAAGGATAGACTAATTAGTTGGTTAAGTTGGATGAACTCACGTTTTCTCCCAGAGTTTTCTGCACCCTGTCCAGGGCTGCCAAGTCTTCAGGCTGGTAACATAGTTTTATGAAATGTAACACTAAGACAGGGCCCAAAGCAACATATAAACTGACTATAAACATTTTCACACAATACTTTGACTCTACTGTGTGACATGCGGCTGACTATGCTCCGGACACGGAGGAGCTCGGTGTGAAGGTCCTTGGTGGTGGTCTCAACAGTCTGCTGCTAATCCTCTAGCTGCCTGTGGAGGGCGTCCTGGGCCTGAGCCAAGGTCAGCAGCTCAGCGCTCAGCTCATCATTGTGAGCCAGCTCTTGGTTATGGGCTTGAATCAGAGTCTGGTAGTTCTCCTTTAGGCACGTATACTCCTGAGTGAGGTCTCTCCCAGACCTTTCTCCAACTGTCAGACGAGCCTCAGCAGCCTGTAGCTCACACTTCAACTTGTCTCGCTCCAGCTCAAGTTGTGTTATCAGACCGTCTTGGTTCAGTATCTAGCGAGGACAGATATATCATATTAAACTCTGTGCTACTTCATATTTATATAAGACCACTAATACATTATAAGAAAGACAAGACTACTAGAAAGACTATGACACCAAGTGTTACCACTAAAGCCCAGAAGTAAAAACCAAACCAAGGAAAATTAACTCAGTGACATAACTGGATGTACTATTGTTTTTAAATGTGTTGCAACAATTGGTATTTGTTAAAATGGGGACAGGGTCTGTTCAAAAGTCTTTTTACAGATATTTGTTGGGACATGGGACAGGGACACACCTTAGGACTCACCAAACCATAAACACTATATATGTAAATATAATAAATTGTGTGTACACACTTTGTCTTTGAAGTCCAAAAATTCTCAAACTTCTCCATAAGTTTGTTATTCTGTATTTTCTCCTCAAGAAGTTCCTTGGACAGCTGTGGAACAAGTGACATACATAACACTGTGACATTGATCCAGCCATTTATAACATGATTGTGCACAGGTCCCAGTGACAGATGTGTGGTACCTTGAGTTTTTCCTCTTGACTCTGAACAAGGATGCAGGACAGTTCTGTGTTGGAGCTGGCCAGGTGACTAAGTCTGGTCTCTGATAATAAACTAACTTCACTAAAAAAAGTTTGACCGTTTTTATCACGCAGCTGAAGCTAAAAGTGAAAGTGAAAAGTTTTTCATAAATCCAAAGTATGGACAAATATACAAAAACGACAGTGAAAGCAGCAAGAATCTAAAAGAACCTGTACTCACGTTGACTTCCATCAGGGGTTGATTTCGCGCTTGAACACAGTCCGGTGTGAGCTGCTGCTCCTGGGCGTCCATTTGAATCAGTGTCCCTGGCTCCAGCCTCTAACAGTGTTAATCTGACAAGATGAGGTTGCTATGGCTAAACAATAGAAACAAAACTGAGGTTTCTGTTTGGCTCTTCTGTTTGACGGTGTCTGGGTAAACAACCACTGCGACATTGTCCTTGGTTTACTCTGACCAATATAAAACATATAAATAATTGTATTGGAATATACTGACAGAAGAACAACAATGGTTGCGATAATAACACGCACCACTGTCACAGGCTACTGATTTGTGGCTTATTCAACGTTTCAGTGGCACTTAACTTAGTGTAACCTTAACATTTGCGTCCTCTGTCGGCCACTAAAGGCACAAAAGTTCAGTTAGAAAACGTGTAAATGTGTTGTGATTGTAACCTAATTTTATATCGTGCTGTGTTTTTTTTTTTTTTTTTGGTTATTAATACTTTTTATTTTAATCAAAACAGATTCAATGTTATGATGCTAACTTCTATATAAGGCACTATTAGGGGTTGGCCTTGTATTACCTCCATATGTTTGACACTCAGAGCAAATAATCCACTTTGTTTACATTTGTGTTTAAAATTCATTTTCCAAATCGCGTTATCATTTTCAAGTTAAAAATGTGCATTTGAAAAGATTCGTTCCTTTGTTTTTATTTTTTATATATTATTTTTTCAGTAGAGTCTACGCATGCGCGCAGGCTATCAATGACGAAGCCTGTTCAAAGCATTACGAGTCATGTTACGTCACAGAGCGGTTTGTTTCTGACTCTAGTGGAAGAAAGAACTAATATTTATCATTTCAATATTTTGCTCTGAAGAGACAAGACGCACATTGAAGCTGAGAGACAGAATTACTTTCTGAAACCAACCAACAATACAAATAATCTATAAACGCCAGTTCAGTCGGATAATAGCCTAACTTTACCACAGTGTTTAACATGGAGAGCACTAAAGGACACACCATGGCTTTGCTGAACAAACTAGATGCTAATTACAAACACGAAATCTGCGAGGTGTATGAACTTGCTACTAAACACGACTTGCATGCTCACTTTTTGGAGACCAAAAGGGTAGGTCCCATCCATAACGCAATATTTAGTTGCCAGGCAAAAGTTGGTGAGTTCATTGGACATGGAGAAGGACCCACAAAAATAATTGCAAAGACAATGGCAGCACAACAAGTGCTGGTTGGCTTAAGGGCTCTGCCACTTGAACCCAGGCCTCCCAAGTCTTCAGTATGGAAAAGAAATCACCAACCGCCCTGGGCTCTGGAAACCCGCTCCAGTATTCAAACCTGGCCGGAACCCAATTTGCTGCCTGACAGACCTAGTAACATCCATGCGAGGAAACCCTCCCCTGTACCAGGTCCTTGATGTGAGCGGAGGACCAACCGTGTGGTTGTTTACAATGCAAGTCTCAGTGGTTGACAAGACTGCAATTGGGAGAGGCGGACAAAAAGAGGCAAGAGAACGCTGCTGCCAGAATGCTGTCAGTATTTGGATACAACTTTCCTCATGATGACCTCACGGTGCCTCACCAACCAAATAAAGTCACCTGGGAAGACAAACAGCTGCCAATAACCGTGACTAAAGAAGACGCAGCTGACGTAACTAAAGACACACCTGAGGTAACTGAAGACACACCTGAGGTAACTGAAGACGCAGCTGACGTAACTGAAGACACACCTGACGTAACTGAAGACACACCTGAGGTAACTGAAGACGCAGCTGACGTAACTAAAGACACACCTGACGTAACTAAAGACACACCTGACGTAACTGAAAACACACCTGAGGTAACTGAAGACGCAGCTGACGTAACTGAAGACACACCTGACGTAACTGAAAACACACCTGAGGTAACTGAAGACGCAGCTGACGTAACTGAAGACACACCTGACGTAACTGAAGACACACCTGAGGTAACTGAAGACGCAGCTGACGTAACTAAAGACACACCTGAGGTAACTAAAGACACACCTGACGTAACTGAAGACACACCTGACGTAACTAAAGATGCAGCTGACGTAACTGAAGACACACCTGACTTAACTAAAGATGCAGCTGACGTAACTAAAGACACACCTGACGTAACTGAAGACACACCTGACGTAACTGAAGACACACCTGACGTAACTAAAGATGCAGCTGACGTAACTGAAGACACACCTGACGTAACTGAAGACACACCTGAGGTAACTGAAGACGCAGCTGACGTAACTGAAGACACACCTGACGTAACTGAAGACACACCTGACGTAACTGAAGACGCAGCTGACGTAACTGAAGACACACCTGACATAACTGAAGACACACCTGACGTAACTGAAGACACACCTGACGTAACTGAAGACACACCTGACGTAACTAAAGATGCAGCTGACGTAACTAAAGACACACCTGATGTAACTAAAGACACACCTGACGTAACTGAAGACACACCTGATGTAACTAAACAAGACACACCTGACGTAACTGAAGACACACCTGACGTAACTAAAGATGCAGCTGACGTAACTGAAGACGCAGCTGACGTAACTAAAGACACACCTGACGTAACTAAAGACGCAGCTGACGTAACTAAAGACACACCTGACGTAACTAAAGACACAGCTGACATAACTGAAGACACACCTGACATAACTGAAGACGCAGCTGACGTAACTAAAGATGCAGCTGACGTAACTGAAGACACAGCTGACGTAACTGAAGACGCAGCTGACGTAACTGAAGACACACCTGACATAACTGAAGACGCAGCTGACGTAACTAAAGATGCAGCTGACGTAACTGAAGACACAGCTGACGTAACTAAAGACACACCTGACGTAACTGAAGACGCAGCTGACGTAACTAAAGACACACCTGACGTAACTAAAGACACACCTGACGTAACTAAAGACACAGCTGACGTAACTAAAGACACACCTGACGTAACTGAAGACACAGCTGACGTAACTAAAGACACACCTGACGTAACTGAAGACGCAGCTGACGTAACTAAAGACACACCTGACGTAACTAAAGACACACCTGACGTAACTAAAGACACACCTGACGTAACTAAAGACACAGCTGACGTAACTGAAGACGCACCTGACGTAACTGAAGACACACCTGACGTAACTGAAGACGCAGCTGACGTAACTAAAGACACACCTGAGGTAACTGAAGACGCAGCTGACGTAACTAAACAAGACACACCTGACGTAACTGAAGACACACCTGACGTAACTAAAGACACAGCTGACGTAACTGAAGACGCACCTGACGTAACTGAAGACACACCTGACGTAACTGAAGACGCAGCTGACGTAACTAAAGACACACCTGAGGTAACTGAAGACGCAGCTGACGTAACTAAACAAGACACACCTGACGTAACTGTGGGAGACGCACCTGGAGATACAAAGAAAAAACCCATTATCCACGAGGAAACCAGAAGTCCACTGGAAACTACGGAGACTGACCCTGTACCAGAAAACGCCTGTCAAGATGCCCTGAGTGCTCTAATTAATAAGATATTTAAAATGGCTGGAGTCCGCTGCCAAGACGACTATGATGCAGTAGTTAAAAGACTGGAGAAAGCCAAGGACCTGCTTATTGTTGGTAATACCAAAATAAGCCAGCAAGAACTGAGAAAACTAGGCAAAAAAGCTGCCAAAAACCTTGTGCTGGAGTATGGGTCAGCCTCAAATCTTCTGGAGGCAGCGTGTAGAGGAGATTCTGCTTTTGAGGCAGACGTTGCTAAACATATAAACATTCAGCTGAGGATTTCACAGCACCGACCAAAGTCGCTTCTTTCACGCTTCTTTGCGGCTGTGAGCAGGGCCTTCACCAAGATCTAATATTAGATCTGTGAAGGTTCTGAGTCATTCAGGACATTATGAAGATAAGGTGACAGCAAAGGACTCTGGCCAAAGGTTTCAAGGTAAAGGTGTTTTATCTATTGTCAATTGACTTTGTCAGTTCTGAGAGACATTTTCTCAGAATTGACCTCCTCCTTGGACAAGGGATAAAACATCTTCGCTTTGAAACCTGTGACAGCAAAGGACTCTGGCCAAAGGTTTCAATGTAAAGGTGTTTTATCTATTGTCAATTGACTTTGTCAGTTCTGAGAGACATTTTCTCAGAATTGTCCTCCTCCTTGGACAAGGGATAAAACATCTTCGCTTTGAAACCTTTGTCTAGATGACTTTGCATTACCTTTTTCTTCAATCTCATTTTAAGTAAATTTGGACAATTTGGACAATTTGGACATGTAAAATATTAATAAATTCTAAAATGTATGTAGTTTGGTGTTGTTGTGTGGATTATTTACTTTTTAATTCCTTACAAATGTTTGGATCAGACTTTTTAAATCATTATAAATGTTAGGGTCAGACTTTTTAATTCATTACAAATGTTAGGGTCAGACTTTTTAATTCATTACAAATGTTAGGGTCAGACTTTTTAATTCATTACAAATGTTAGGGTCAGACTTTTTAATTCATTACAAATGTTAGGGTCAGACTTTTTAATTCATTACAAATGTTAGGGTCAGACTGATAACTGAAATGTTTCCATGAATTGCTGAATAATTTCTATAATTCCTTGACACTTATTAATCAAGGAATTGTTGGGTTTCTGAGTCAATGCCACTTGCAAATAAAATATATGTACTGCAAAAAAAGTTTCAAAAGGATTTATTTATAAAAGTGCATTTTACAGTACATTAGAGAAATGTTATAGAAAATAGATTAAAAGCTTGAGACAATATGTGAAAATTGGCACCACTTGACATCATCATAACTGCCACAATACTTGGATATGTTACAAAGAGAAAGAATATTTACAGTCATTCAGTTAGTTTACATCAAATAAGACAATATTTGATCCTGATCAGTGTGTTCCAGTCTGGCCCCAGTTAACTGCTCAAAGACAAACAATTTAAAATAAAGGAGGTTCATTGTCCATTGAGGTCTATTGTGGTCCATGTTTTACTGGTCATGTGAAACGTAATGAGGCTTATGCTCACGAATGTGTTTTGTTGTGTGAGGTTTCAGTCATAATTTAAGTTTATAAAGTCACATGTCAGTTTTCCCCATGTCTCAACTTCTGAGTCAAGAGTGTTTCTTAACATGGCTGGAGTTAACAAGCTTTCCAGCTTGACCTCAAGTTTGCAACTGACATATCCTGACAACTGCAGTCACATGTCTTACTCATATTTATGAAGGAAGAAGTCAAATACATCAAATGTGTGGTAAAAAATTATAAAAGGTCATGAGAGAGATTCATGTAACTCTTCCACCACCTCATCGTCATCCTTCATGCTAATCCTGTGGTCAGAGCGATCCAGGACAACACCCTCTCTCTCTGCAGGGCCTCAAGGCTGGCCGGGCTGATGTAGTACCTTAGATTTTGTGATGGCAGCAATTTCTGTAGCTCTTCTAGCTTGTGGTAGGCCTGGAGAGATAGATGTGTAGGAAAATGTTAAGAATTTTACGCTGTAAATCAAAACTTACCGATGAGAAAACTGAATATTATTTTGAGTGAAGACTACCACTTGGTATTGGCCCTGCTGACAATAGTGATCCACCAAGAAGCCAAAAGCATCGCCGACCCTGACAGCTGGGTCTAACTCCGGCTCTTCTAACAGGGCTTCACATAAACGAACAGCTTCATCAGAATTCTCCACATACAACCTGGACACAAAGGCAGTGTAAACAGATTTGTGCCTTTTAATCTGTTAAAAATGAGCCAGGAGTTGTTTGTTTTTTTACCTGCGTGCATGGACAAACTTCTTGATTAAACTGATCTTATGTTGCATTTCTGACAATTTTCCTTCCTGCTTTACACTAGAAGAGTCCTTAGCTTTTGAGAGGCACTTATAAGCCTCAGTCAAAGCATCAAGCGCCTTTTCATAGTTTTGGTAATCATCTATTTCCACCTTAGCCACAGAAAAGGAAGATCTCAGTGAATAATAAAATAAACAACAAAACAGTGAATGATTAAAAGTGTTACCTGTGCACAAGCTTCATAGAAGCCAGCAAGCAGTTCTGGTGCTCTGCCTTTTGTGTAGAAACCTATAATTGTCTTGAGAATCTCTGGGTCTGTCCGCCAGTCCAGAGACTGTAGATAGTTGGCAGCTATAATGAAAAGTTCTTTCTGACGGCAAACATTGGCAAAAAATATAATTTTCTCAGTGTCGCCGGACTTGAGAAGTGCCTTCATAGCCTGTTTGGAATGAAAACACATACTCATTTCATTATGGTTCATTTGTGGTTACTGTTTTATACAAAGGGCACATTATTTTATCTCTTTTGTTCAACAGATAAAAGTGTGCCGAAACCCTACATAACCTTCATTGTTATACCTTGGGCTTGTTGCCAGCCTGTGTGTACTTCTTGGTAGCTAAATGGTAGTTGCCCTGACGCATGCAGCAGTCAGCTATTCTCTCCAGCAACTCCTTACGAGCCTCTTCTGACATGTCCTTTAACTCAGCTACAGTCATTCTCTCTGCAAGTTCCTCTGTGATGGCAAGGTCCTGCGTCACACACAGCTCCAGTGCCTGATGATACTGTAATGATATTTACAGGTTATTGTATGCATAGTGTCATAGTATCCATGTCTAATACTGCCATGAACAAACATAGGCACCTTCTTGGCTGCTACCAGCAACTCCATAGCCTTTTCATACTGGGAATGTGTGATAAAGAAGTCAGAGCAGCGAGCCAAGAGGGCAGGATCAGAGCTCTCGTTTAGATCCTCTGCAATGAGCTGCAGTGCAGAGAACTGTTGGGTGGCAAAGGCCAGCTCCAGAGCCTTGGACACATAACCAGCCTACAACAATAAATACAAAGCATTAAAGCAATACAGTCAAGAAAGATTATTGGGTTAATACTGCCTCCTTGTGGACTAAAGACTAAAACTGTTACACAGAGACCTTGTGGTAAAGGGCTACGGCTCGATCCATATGAGTGCCTTTTTCCTCATAGTAACAGGCAGCCTCCATCATGTCCTCGGGGTTACTGAGTAGAGCCAGGTTCATCAACTGCTCATCCAAGGTATTCTCCTAGACAGACACAAAGTAAACATACACGAGTGATAGTAGTTTAAATATATTGGTCAAATGTAAGAGTTTTACAATGAAATACAGTGTCCTGTACCTTACAAAGACGGATGGCGTTGTTGTACGCTTGGGCCCGTGTGTAGAAGTGAACAGCCTGTTTAATATCATCATGTCCCTCATAGTGCCGGGCCAGGTGGTAGGATGCTGCTCTATCCCCCGTGTCATTGGCAATCTCAGACGCCTATAACAAATATTGTTGTTGTCATTAAATGAAGGCCTTTTTATTAAAAGGGTTGGATGACAGTGTTATTACCCTTTGAATGTTTCCCACATAGCAGAAAACCCGAACCAGAGAGAGGTAATCCTGAGCTAATTCATAGTAGCGCAGAGCTGTATCCATGTCAGCCTGGCTTTCTAGATACTGTGCCCACCATTTATAGATGTTCCTGAAAACAAACACTTTGAGTAATGCACTTACACAAGAGGTCTGTTTTTTAAAATTAACACTCTTGAACTTACTTGTCTTTCATTTTGTTCACATAGATCTCTAAAGACGATGTGTCATCTTGTAGCATCCTTGGCACTTCAACTCTGTGACTGTCCGATTTCTCAAAGCTGTAAACATTTAACAAAGCATTTAACCTTGATTGAAATCTTATAAAACAGCTTATGTGCACTACACAATAAAATATGTCTTACAAAGTGATTGCCTGGGTTCTGTCGCCCATAGACTCCAGGTATTTTGCATAATTGTAGTAGGTGGTCCGCAGATGGATGCGATCATGAGTGTCTGCTATCTCCAAAGCTCGCAACCACTGGCCTGAAGCTTGATACAAGTTGTTGAGGAGGTCATAGCGCTGACAGGACTTGTACAACCTCTCAGCATCTTCCTGTTTAAAGACAGGAAGAGATGAGGAGAAAAAGATAACTGTTTTTAGTCATGAAAATCCCCTAGTAGTGTGAAAAGAGCACCTCTATTTTTAGCACAAGATGCAACTAAAATAGCAGTGTTTCCCACAGCACTCTTGAGTTAAAGTGGCCACCTTGACAATAAGCCCTCACCACCTTAACTATTGTCTTATGTCGAGACCTAAAGTCTATGTTATATCAGTTTTTGTAAAGAATTAACATTTTTTATCTGATATTGTGGTGCATTTTTGTGGAAGCCTAATTTTAGTGCCAGGGTTTTTAAGGCATAAATCTGTAGGTAAAGAAGAAGTAGCTCCAACAAGTAGCTACCATCTTCATGGACAAATTTCCTGTGGGAAATACTGAATAGAAAATATAACATAGAAAAAATGTTTAGATACATTTTGAGGTATCTTACCAGCATGCCAAGCTGAATAGCTAACATTGCCACTTGGGCCTCAGGTTCCGGCTCAACCTCAGCCTGCTTCAATGCTTTTGCTGCCCTAGGATTTCCCATATTCCCCAGGCAAACTCGAGCTACATCCAGCCGACGAGTTTTTACACACATGCGTGCCATGTTTTCCCATACTGCTGTACTGTAGAGAGAAGAAAAGAGAAAAACTTGTGAGCAAGGGCCACATTTCACTTTATCGACTGAAAAGAACGTGCCTTTAGCATAATATGGCACAGTACCTATTGTAAGACACTTTAAAGTAAATGACCCCATCAAAGTACACCTGAAATGTCATGTGCTATTAGACTTATATCTTGTTAAACAATTAAAGGAAATTACACACACATTTTAATTAACTGTAGGGTTTCAGAGACATAAGAAACACGTGTGTCTCAATGTCTTTTCATGCTGACGTAAATCAACCCCCTCTTGCTTCATTTGGAAATATTAGATTCCACAGCCATCTGTTCCCTATTTGTATCCCCTCCTACCTCCTCACTTTAGCTGATACAGATGTGGGCTGTTTATTAAAGAACGGGCAACAGGAAATAGCCCAAATCTTTGGGGGCCATGGTATGAGAGGAGGAATAAACGCAGAGTGAAATGAAACACGAGCCACACATAGATAAAAAGTACTGCAGCCCCCAACCATTTCCCTATATGGACATAGAAAACATAAAGGTTACAGTTAGTTTGTTCTGGAAAGTAAAGCCTGCTAACCAGAACAGCAAGATCCAGTGAGCCACAAAAGGAAAGACAAGAGAAGGAACAGGTCTACATTTGGCCTCTTTTCCCATCCTCTTTCCTCTCAGGAAACACATCCTGTAGCAGACCGACTGTGGCGGCCAAAATGTTTGTTGCACACGAGAGAGAGGACTTTAGCAAACGCCCCCTGGGCTCCATACAAAAGAATACACAACAGTGACGTCTAAGAGGGGGTCTTTTGGACATTCTCCCACAGACACGCAAACACACTGACACATACACACACTTTTAAAGTGATCACCAAGAAGTGTGCTGCAGGCTTTAAAGCTAGCCGAGACTGGGAACTGGTGTCTGGGACTATGATGGACAGCGACTCCCACACATGTCAACTCTGACCCTGAGGAATCATACAGGGAAACTGAGAGAGAACAGCAGAAGCAAAGGGAGGTGGCTAGAGCACTTTTTATTCCTGGCAGCAGGGGATCCTTCAGCTATGAGAGAAGCTTAGAAGTGTAAACTCGTAGCAACACAGTGCAGCTGGTTATTTTTGCATCTATACTCTGGAGCTACTTGAGAGAGAGAACAAAAAGAGATAAAACTCTTACAGTCAGCTCTGCACTGACTGTAAACCTGCTTTGACTGAGATTGAAAGAGCACAAAATATCAAGCAGCAAGACAAAAAAGTGAAGCTGCAGCCAGTGGAATGGACCTAGCTGACTGTTGGATATACCCCTGTGTGCCTGCAGCGCTGTCTGAAGAAGAGGGCTAAGGACCTGCAAGCATCCAACTCCTGAATGACAATGGATGGAGATGTTCTTTAGATAAACTTCAAGACAACACTTTCAGTTCCATCTCTGAGCAGAAAAACGGAACAGCTGGAATCTGAGGAGAGTACGGTAGTGGTGGGGGAGCAAGAGTGGAGCCAGGAGGTCCAGAGCACTGGTCCTTCTGACCCTGAGGAGAGGAGAGGAAGCAGCGGAGAGAACACTGAGGAAGACCAGGTGTCTGAGGCAGGACAAGAGGGAGCGGTAGCAGCCGCCAGGCGTCCCATGGCCGTACAAAGGCTTGTGGCAGCCGCGGTGGCAGTGGCTCTGCTGTCCTTGGTTCTGAATAATGTGGCTGCCTTCACTCCCAGCTGGGTGCTGCAGGCTCTGGACGACGGGCGCAAGCGGAGCGTGGGGCTGTGGAAGCTGTGCCCTACAGGGGGGGAGAGGGGACGTGATGATCTCCTGCCTGGCCGAAAAGGGCTTGCGACACAGAGACAGTGTGAAGGGCTGGGATGGGGCTCTGAGTTTGCAGGCTACCAAGAATCTCGCAGTACTGTCAAATGTAAGTGTCTGCTATTTCCTGCAACGGCATTAAATGCCTTCAAAATACTAACCCTTTGCAGAAACCTTTCAAGACCATTTAGTGAATGCTTGGTGACAGTTAAATTACTTGTAGTAGATATGATATAAAGTGAATTGCAGGCTTTAGTGGATATGTATGAGCTCGTTCAAGCACATGTAAGGATGTGAATGCGTGTTAAGGCCCATTGAGACATTTTCATTCACAAACAAGTTTGTGAAATCTAATCAACTTTTACCGGCCACAGGCTAACATTGGCAGCGGTACTAAGTTAGAGACGTATCCCACATCATTCATGACATGAGTGCAGAGGTAACAGATTCAGGGCAGAATTTGTTTGTGTGTGTGTGTGTACTTCCATGTAACAAGTTTGGTACAAGAAATATGATGCTATTCTGTCATTGGTGCCTCAAGTGCAGTTTGACATGATGCGAGCATGTAACCTGATGGCAACGATGGCTCTGACTGCCGGTCAGCTGATCTTCCTCCTCGGCCTCATGGAGTTGCCCTTCGTCACGCAGGAATCACAGTGGTGGGAGGAGGCCATCGCCGCACTCTTCCAGCTAGCAAGTAAGTTTTACAACTTCAAAGGCTTTACACAAGCATTGTTTTGAGATAGGCACTAGACAAGAATTTCCTCCTTACCTTAATGATAAATTAATAGTTAAACTGGAAGACAAGTTTCTGATCAATGTAAAGCCAGTATGAAGACAACTCTGGAGAGACTGGCCGTTTATTACCCAGCAGTTAGGTTACACAGCCTGTCCTAGTGCTATGTGGAGGGAGTGTGTTTTGTTCAATATTGGATCTTTGCCACTTTGTATCTATGTGGCACAATATTGAGAGGTCTACACTGGGTCTAAATTTAGTCCAAGTCTAGAATCCACGGGCCAGAGCTCCAGTGAGCCAGAGAGCGACTGCCGGGCGCCAGGATATCCCTGCTCAGGACAAGGAAATGTCTGTGACTACCTGTTATGCAAAGCCCCAAGTAGAAGAAGGAAAAGAAGGGGAGGGGGAACAGCCGGGAAAGACAGTTTTGACAGGGACTGTGTGTTTTGTGTGCGCTGGCAGGAGGGAATATGTGCATGTTTGTGTATGTCAGTGTGTTTATAGTGTGTCACTGGACAAAATGTCCAGTGGTACACACGACAGAAGGGTGGGAAAGCCACAGGCGAGATAAGCTGGCCTAGCTTTTATGTCTGTGTTTACAAAATGTCCGACATCAGTGGCAAATAAAGAATCTCCTCTTTATCATTACTGTCTTCGGCACGCAGTGCAGCATTTATCATATGAACTTGGTTTGAGGGTTGAGACCCACCCAGTGTTACAGTATTTTACCACCACCCAACTGCAGTCACCACAAATCCATCTGACAACAGTACTTTGTTTCAATTGGCATAATCCCATTAATCATCACCTACAACAAAGCTCACTGATACAACTAGTAAAAATGTATGTACATTTTAATTTATTATCATATACGTCACAGATAAATCTTAAAATATGAGAATTAAAATAAAAAGTCAAATTAAAATCAAGGTCAATTAGTTTAGACCGTTTGATTTGATAGGATTTTATGTTTGTAAAAATAATCATTAACTGGCCCAATTGCATGTTCAGGTAATAAAGCCTGTACAGCGACAGCACAGGCCTCTGCTTCTTTGTCCTCCTTCAGCGTTAATGAATGGGCTTTAGTTATGAATGAACTAGATATTTTGGCCTATTATCCTCTCAGGAATGTTTTCATTTTGATACGTGCCAAAAAAGGACTACACTATTACAACCAAACATGCTCCATTCTCAAATATAACATTGGCGACTTCACCCCTGGATACAACTCTGGAATGTGTTTTCTGAATGGACACGGCTCTATCATGTCAAAAGTCCGATTGCAGGTCACGCAGCTTTCAGAAAGTTAAAAATATTTGTCAAACTTTGCTTGCACACAGACAGACAGCTTTTGTGTCTCTACTTACAAGTGGATAGCTGCTTTCAGAAAAAGGAGGAATGGAATGTGGAATTTGTGCTTTCCAGCCACATAGCAGCATCACAAGTGGCTAAATTAAAGGGATTTTAATTGAGGTGTGAGAATGAATTAAATCTGGTACAGCTGTGTAATCCACAAGTGTGCAGTTCAAGAGTAGTTTAGAAAGAATTTGAGCTAAGCATTCAGAGTGGTGTATAATTAATCTGGTCGCCTTAAAGAACACTATAGACTGAAAGGAAAAGTGAGCAGACCAATATGTTCTGAAACCATGGCTTGAAATCAAGGCTTTTTTTAGATTTTTTCTCTGACAGATCATGTCAAAAGTTCAGATATATATTAACCATAAACTTAGGGAGTGGAGAAAAGGGAAGGAAGGATGGAAAGAGGAAGAAGGGGAAGGAACCTTGGGAGATAAGTCGGTGCCAAAAAATAAAATGTTCACACAGCCCGCCCTGGCTGAATGCTGGAAAGGAGATTATTCATTTTGTTGGATAAGGAGCCAGAGAGATTAAACATGAACTGTTACATTAATGGCAGTCCAGGCACGCAATGATACACACACAGTTGTCCACATCCTTTGCTAAAACAATGACAGTCATCATAGTGTAAAAGGTAGAGAAACAAATAGAAATGACCCCGTCTATAGCAGCTTCAGGAAACAGACTGATTCATATCCTAGAGCACTAACATTTCCATTTCCACTCATTATTTTACCCTCTAAATTTAAACCACTGTAGAGCCATGAGGCATGCGTCTGGATTTCTTGTTTTACCAAAGAACTGCACCGGACGAAAATTGAATGAAGTATCAATCAATTAGGAAAGGTGTAGTTTATAGAGACTCTGACTCAACTTCAGCTGAAGTTATTAACATTCATTATTGTAATGTAGATAAAACAAGTTCAAAGAGACAACATGGAAATTTAAGATAGTATGACATTCAACAATTGCACGCAAACAGGAGTTCCTCGCTGCGTGAGTCAAAGAAATCAGGAAAGAAAGCATCTCAAAGGCGTTTCTAAGTCTGATATTTTTACTTTTTAGAACTCCGAGCTCTTCCTTTGGAGGAAACACATTACAAAGGCCACACACAGAGCTCTTGCTATAAATGGAAATGAATGGTTGTGTGGATTTAAAGAGCTTTGAAGAGCTTTTTGCTGATTTGACTGTTTCTGTTGCAGGTTTGGTGCTAGTGATCGGACTAGTTACATTCTACAGAATTGGCCCATACACACACCTGTCCTACTCTTGCTACCTGGACATAGCTGCATGTCTGCTGGCCACATTGGCTGCCGCAATGCTCATATGGAACATTTTACATCGGCGCGACGACTGCCTTGCACCTCGAGTCATAATCATCAGCCGCTCACTGGCATCACCTTTGCACCCGCGACTGGACAATGAGTATGTGGAGTCGCCATGTTAACACCAAACAAGACTATGCTCCATTTAGCTGCAGCTTGACAGAAGACGACACAGCTGACTCGGCAAAAGCTGGACTAACAAATCTCTATCACAACTCTTCAACTGTCATAAAGGACGGATTATACTGCTGCTCAGTCACAAAGTAGAATAAGATACATGTATAAACAACATATTTAAATAAATATATTGATACAGTTATTTAGTATTAATTTCATAACTAAAAAGAAAGTATGTTGTTTGGGCTGGACCTTGACCTGTTACACTCATTTATTAAAAAGGCCACTGTATTTTAATAATAATGAATTATTAAGTATTAATTGGCTTCTGTGTAAAACAACAGAACCTGTTTTTAAATGTTAAAAATAATTCATATGTCTGGGTAAATACCACAATACCTCACAATTTAAAATTCTGAAATACTCAATATTGATAAAGGAAACGTACATTTAAAAAAAAAGTGAAGGGGTCAGCTGATCTACAAAACAATTATCAATTTTAACATTTGTAAAACACAGAAAGATATATGTTTGAAAATGGCCCAAAAATGAATCATTTGAATTTGCTCAACTGACATGTGACAATTAAATATATTTAAATGTAATTGCTTTTTATAAAAAGTATAACAAATATTAACTGCTTGTGGTACATACTGTATAATTAAATTAATATAAAATATATAAATAGTATTGAAATACTTTTTTGAGTAGAATTTTAATGTTACATATGAACTTAATGCTCTTTGTGGATGTTCCACACTCTACCACAGACACAGAGGCACTTGGAAACAATAATAACTCATAGAATATGTATTGATAGCTGTGTGTGTTATTGTGCTTTCATATCTTCCAAACATTAAAAAATGTCAGCAACAAGAGTTTGTGGTGTTTACAGTAAAATGTGTGAGATCCAGAACCACACAAAATAACTTTAAATTTTTAGAAAAGCACTATTTTTTATGCTAACAGGTCCATGTGCTCTGTAGCAGTAGTGTCCCTCTTTGTGTCTTTTATGTTCAAGTTACAGATAGAAATTACACTACCTGGGCTAGAAAAGTAACATTTTGTTGTAATGAGAATTATCAAAGCGTGATCTGCAATTCAACCTCTTCCTAAAATTTTCACATCTTACCATAATAGAGATCATTTTTATCGGAGCATTTGATTCATGAAAATGAAATACAATGATGTGGA
Source organism: Perccottus glenii (assembly GCA_024416835.2). Lineage (NCBI taxonomy): Eukaryota > Metazoa > Chordata > Actinopteri > Gobiiformes > Odontobutidae > Perccottus > Perccottus glenii. The sequence goes on along the minus strand of CM044566.2, from coordinate 13,521,693 downwards.
GCTGAGATAACTACGTCATGTCCCCAAAGATGCTGCTACAGGAAAAGCACATTACTGTGGGAGGAGATTTGTGGGAATTGAGCACAATGCTGGTAAAAAAGAAGTAACAGTAAAAAATAGCCTCTGTAAAGCTGTCATCAGGCCTATTAAATGCTACAGAATATCCGGAGAGGTGTTTGTGTTGTTGTTTTCCCTTATGGGTAATGTCAGAATTTAATGGGAGTGCCTTAATTCACATACTTTCTAAAGATAATATCAGATGCAAAAATCACCCTTTTATGACCTGATCAAGCATCATAGCTTTGCAGGAATGGGACTTAGGTTAGGTTACTTTTATTGTACCCGTAGGTAAATTTGTTTTACAGTGCAATGACTATGGCATCCAATACAAAAACACACAACACAGAACACTCCACAACACATAGGGACAAATAAGTAAATACTCATACTGAGTAAAGTGCTCTCAAGAAAAGAAAGAAAGAAAGTGCTCTCAAAACATTACATGTGATCTTTGTAAAAGAACCTGAAGAAGAACCCCCCCAAAAAAAAGATAAAAATCATAAAACCCTAGTACAACATTTCTAAGAACCACCTCTACACTTTGTTAATCATATTATTATCGCATTTGGTACGAAGCTGCTCATATATATTTTCGTTCTACCCCTTGGGACTTTATACCTCCTCGCAGACGGCAATAACTGAACCTCACTGTGCAGGGGGTGAGAGTCATCATCTAAAATTGAGAAGGCCATCCTTTGTAACTGTTTGGTATACAGGGATGCAACTCCTGGTTTAGACTCACCTATCAAACGGCCAGACCATTTTACTATCTGGTCTAACTGATTTTTTGCCTTTAAAGATATATGACCATACCATACTACAGTTGAGAAGGACAACACAGATTCAATAAAAGCATGATAAAACATTTTGGTTATTGTTCGGTCAAGATTAAACACAGATAATTTCCTTAGGCAATACAAACGCTGGTGCCCCTTTTTGCACAGAGCCTCACAATTCTTTTCAAAATTTCAGTTTCTCATCAATAATAGTCCCAAGGTATTTGTATGATTGTACATACTCTAATGTTTGGCCTTTCATTGAGGTAGGTTCACTTGGATGAGTACTTTTCCTTAAATCAATGATCATATCCTTGGTCTTTGATATATTAAGCTGTAAGTAAGATTCCTCACACCAAAAGACAAAGTTCTCAATAATTGGGCCATGTGAGGTTTCATTCTCCTTAAGTAAACTCAAAATAAACGAGTCATCCGCAGACTTTGATAATTCTGTTATCATACATGCTTTGACACATATTTGTATACAAGATAAATAAAAGTGGAGACAGCCCACATCCTTGAGGAGACCCTGTAGAGGAACTCCTCTGTTCAGATAAGACACTATTTACTCTGACTCTCTGTGTTCTGTTAGTTAAGAAATCCAAAATCTAACCCATCAAATTATTGCTTAACGCAAACTGATCTAAGAGCCTCTTGATTAAAATGTGTGGTTGAATTGTATTAAAAGCTGAAGAAAAATCAACAAATAAAAGTCTAGCATGTGTCCTCTGGCCATCCAAATGTCTTAATAGTAAATTTAGCATTGTGACTATAGCGTCATGTACTCCTCTGTGAGGTCTATATGCAAACTGCATAGGGTCCAATTTATGTTTGGTCACCCTTAGGATCTCAGACCGCACTAATTTCTCAAAGATTTTCATTAAAACGGAAGTCAAAGCAACCGGCCTGAAATCATTAATCATCTTTTGGGACCACTGCATTTAGGGACAGGGATGACCACCGCATCCTTCCAGAGGATCGGTACATGTTGTGTCTTCAGAGACTTATTATAAATCTCATGAAATACAGGGCTCAGTTCTTTTGCACATGACTTTAATAGTCTGCCACAGATGCTATCAGGACCTGGGATTTTATTTGCCTTTACAAGTCTAAAAGCTTTTTCAACCTCCTGAAGGTCGATGTTAAAACGGGAACTCTTTTATTTAGACCGAATTGGCAAAGGTACTTCATGTACTGTAAGTGTATATTTAGAAAAGTACATCCCCTCTGCACATACCCACAGACCAACAGAAACATTATATAAGTCACATTATATACACACTGAAGAGTTCCTTCCCTTTGAACAGACACTGTAAAAGTCATTATTCACGTTCTGTGATTACAAATCTATTCAATTAATTTACATCGAAAAGACTCAAGAGAAAGCTTTGCTGTTAGTAAGAGGTCTTGAGCTATATGTCCCTACCACCAAAAACATGTACAACAGTCCCCCCCCAAACACACATGGGGCCAGGACTCCCCTGCAAAAGAGATTTGTAATCTCAGTGGGACTATCCTGGTTAAATATATATATATATATACATATATACATATATATATATATACATACATATATATACATATATATATATACATATATACATATATATATATATACATATATACATACATATATATATATATATATATATATATATATATATACATATATATATATATATATACATATATATATATATATATATATACATATACATACATACATACACATACATATACATATATATATATATATATATATATATATATATATATATATATAGGCCATGAAGATAGAGACTATTTTAAGTATGTTTTACCAAAACTGTCAAATGTCTTGAATAAAGTAGGTTCTAATGTGTAAACAACCTCGAAGAAATTAGTCTCAATCTAAATGAAGAAAAGGTTAAAACAAAGGTATCTGGACATAAGTTTCCAGATGCCTTTGGTTTAACCCTCTCAATATTTCCTGGAGAACCTCCACAGACATCTCAATTTAAATGTATTCTGAGAAGAGTCAAGGTTGTAGGAACAACCCTTGTGGCTCTTGCGTACCCTTTGAATTTCAGCCCAAATAAAAAGGGGAAGTGATGTCAAAAGTCAGACAGGAATGTGCCCAACTGTGTATGCCATTCAGCACGTCTACAGACTCACAAAGCAATGCTGAGACTCAATCGGTGTGTCATCTAAGCATGAACGTGCAGGGTTGCACTCCCGTCCACACAATAGGTGATAATAAATTCTTACCTCTTGATCAGTTTGATTGACTTGAATGCTTCGTCCATATCTCCAATGGTCAGGTAGAAGCTGAAGTTTAGCATCGCATCTCGGGTAATCTTCTCACAATTCTCCAGCCCCACAAAGTCTCTGAGTGCTCGCCTTGACACCATTCTGGAAAGTGTAGGCGCTGGTCTTTTAGATGACTGTTGGTGAGCTGACATTTCGGGCAATGATGGCTCTCTCTCACCAGGCTGAGGAAGGTTAGATTATGAAAAGGAATATTGTGTTAAGAATGACTAGGTGATACACGCAGAGCAATAAATTAAGCATAATGGGAAACAAGACAAGAATGGCCACTAAAACAGTAAAAATTAGACACAATACACAGGGAAACAACATATTGACATATTGGGGAGAATATTTTACTCCAGAGGGATCTTTTGAGCTGCTTATTTAAAGTTGGAACAAGGCACCATCACAGTTGCAGTAAGCAAGCTTTCTCAACTGGGATTTTCACTTACTTCTGGAAGAAAGACACCACCCCTCCAATATAACAGCTGGGGTATTTGTGGCCAAACAAAGAATTACACATACAATAAATGATTGCTCAAACAAACTTTTTTCATAGGTCCTACATTTTATATTACAACATACACTCTTTGCCGAAACATTCTGAACAAGAGCACAACTGTGGTCTCTGTCCTCACCTTGCAGCTAAAGTAATAGTATGGCACATCCAGAGCAAGGAGAGACTGGAGGCCTGCTGGTTTAAGGTAGCAGTCCTGTAAAAGGACTCCATGCTCCTGGGTACAGAACAGCGTTACCACCGACACATCAACCTGAAATGAAAAAACAAAAGCAAAGGATTACACAGTTAGACAAAAAGCACTTTCAGTTAGAGCCACATTTTACCCAAAAGTATGTAAAGGCCAGTCATAGTGTTAAGAAACAGTCATTACCGCGTCCACAGGGATAGCTGCTGGACTTTCAGAACTGATGGGCACAGTCTCACAAACAAAAAGCCGAGGTTCAGTCTCATCCCAGAAGTGAGAAAGAGGGCAGCGGCCACTGAGCGCTGTCCCTTCAAACTCTTGCCTAAAGTGCAAAAAAAGATACTCAGTGTCAAAACAGTAAAGAAACAAAATAAAACAAATTTTAAAAAATTTCAAGCTGTGTTACTTTTCATTGTCTTCAGATGACAAGATACCACTGGAAGGTCTGCCACTAAAGAAGTCAAAGTGTGTCATTGTGTCCATTTCAACATCGTAAAAGTACACTTTGTGGTCAGACCGCCCATTTACCTGGGGGAACAAAAGAATATATTGAATTGTCTGTTCATCTATCGTGATTGGAGCTGCAAAATTGTGCCTGTAACATATTATTCTCATTAACTCAGGTTCACCTAACCTGGTACACCTGATTACTGATACAGGTAAAGTAGTGGATTGGTGCTTAACATAATATAAATAAAATTCTTCTTGAGCTATTTACCTCCGTTATTAGGATGCTGACTTGGCTGCCATTGGCGTTACACTTAACAGAGCTTAAGGCACCCAGATTAGGAATCAGCTCGACCAGGTTCTTGGCGCTGCAGTGAGCTTTGGCATCTCTATTAAACACAAAGTGACATTTGAATTGTTGAGAAAAATTAGTGCAATATCAAACAATGAAATAAAACTTAATACGTACCTTCGGGAGAGATCAAATACTCGAATGTGTGCCGTGTCTGTGCCCACCACCAGATATGACTGGCACACACTGAGTAGCACAGGGTTTCCCTCCGTTTTGGAAAATGCTAACAGCTGTTTCACTGTGCCCTAAAAGGAGAAAGAAGTATAGCTACAAAAATGTAATGTGTGATGGGGAAATTAAAGAAAGTATTACTAACTAGGCAATAGGAACTAACCTGAGGTGTACGAATCTGGACTCTATTAGGCTCCACAGTGTAGAGGTTCTCTCCATGAACAGCTACTATATGAGAGTCGCACTGAAACGATCCTGACAAACAAGTTTGGAATAAACACCTTTTGGAGTGGATGTAGGACAAGGACTTTAATAATTTGCTTTATACCTGAGCTGCGCAAAACTGTCCCGGAGAGTTCATATACAGTGACCTGCTTGCCACTCCAGACTGTCACTGAATCCTGTTTCATGCAAGAAGAAACATGGCAATTTGCTTAAAAAAAATAAATAAAGAAAGAAAAAAACGTTACAATGATACAATAATACTGGTTTGTATTTACCTTTGTAACACAGACTCCCTTGATGTGCATGTCACACTGGAGAGCAAGGTGCACTTCTGGACTGAACTGAGTGATGCTGAGCTGGCTCTGTGAAAGCTGCACTGCTGCCACCTGCTGGTTGAAATGGGCTGACATCACATGCTCAGACAGGATCAGGACCGTGTGTGAATTGTTAGCAGCCAACAGATTCAGATTGGGCCTCCACTAGAGAAAAAAAGTTCAGAATAAACTTCCACAGCAAGAAACTATTGATTATAATTGCTTACCTGCATACAAGTTTTATTATATTTTTCACCTCTAGCTGAGTCACATTGCCCTGTATTTCAGTGGGGGTCTGCAGCTTCCACTGGGCACTGTGGTCTGCCTTGTTGCCACCAGTCCGCACCATTCTCCACATTGCTATGCGACCACAATTGGTACCTGCAGCCAGCATTTCTGCAAAGTAAAATGAAAAGGGCAACGGTGTTTTGTAAATATTAGAAAGGATCAGTGTGAATATAAAACAAACAATGGTTATAATTTTAGTCAGTACCCTTTCCAGCACAGTAGGTCACACAGTTGATTAACTCTTCTGTCTCAAAGCCTACATTTTCATCAAGAGACAGAACATAGTTTTCATCTCGTTCGAGGTCCCACAGCCTGTAGTAGAACAAAGACAACATAGTTTAATTATATTATGAAAAGTTTTGAAAGTTAACACGGTCAGCTTTATATCTATACTTACCTAATCATGTGCTCCCCTGTTGCTGTGATGAGCAGGCCATTGTCTGCCCATACAATGTTATTAATCTGTCCGTACTTGCTACTCAACTTAACCTGTCATGAAAAATTCAGAGATCTCTAATTTATACATTATTTTCCCAAACTGTAGATATTAGTAGCAGACTATTTAAAATAAGCATAATTTTTGCATAATATTTATTTTACCTTCATGAATTCCTGAGCTCCTCTTGGGGGTCCCAAAGAGTATTGAGATAGCATCAAGGTGTCTGTGATCACAGCGAGGATGTCTTTTTGTCAAAGTAGTACAGATGTTTGATGGCCCCCTCCACACTAAGAAGTTCACTTGATTTGCCGTGCTCATCCACAATATATACATTACCTGTTACCAAAAGACACAGATAAAAGAAATTGTATTTCTTAAATACTGTAGGTTTGTGTTATGATGTTAAATACGTGATAGGTAAGGAATTATTTTGAAATTACAATTATGATTTCTTAAAAAATATATATATATATATATATATATATATATATATATATAAATAAATAAATAAATATAAATTCCTACCATCTGTGGTGCTGATATAAAACGTAAGAACCTCCTGTGGACCCATCTTGAGAGGAGCTCCCTTCCAACTAAACTTGTCGAGAGCACTTTCATCTCCACTTACTGATGCCCGGGCAAGCATTGCAACATCACTTCAACCAGAGTTACAGTATGTTTTACAACATTGTGTGAAACTACGACTTATATAACCATAGTAATTCAATAATAAAGAAAAACATTCACATCTGTGCATTGCTTTACTTACTCCCCGGGTGTGGCTGGTTTGAAAATGCAGCAGGTTAAGGGATTCTTGTATTCATGCTTAACTAGATGATTTCCTTGCAGTTTCCCCCTCACATCAACCTTCCATACAGCCAGCACTCCATTCTTAATTTAAAGAGCACAAAATACATGCAAATGTTATCCACTACACATTCAATCATATCATATATCAAATTATGGTAGGTAGGATTTTATTTTACATGTGTAATTTGAACCCAGTCCTTACCTGATCACCTGTTACTAATCGGCTCCCTGATCCACTCCATGCCAGCAGAGTACTGGAGACCAAATGTGTGCTGGGCAGGACTGCTTGATCTCCAGAGGGATATGTCACCAAGATAACTTCTCCATTCTCCCAGCCAACAGCAAGCACTGGCTTGGTAGGATGCCAACGCATAACAGTGGGCTGGTAAGGCCTTTCAACATGGCACCTTTCAACAAAATCACCCTGCAAAGGAAATAATGTTTTAAACTTTCAGCATAAATATAAAAGTAGATACAACATAAATTGTATATGTTAGGTGGTACCTGTTGAAGGTAAACATCTACAGTGCCTCCAGAAGAGGGGCTACTTGATGCCACTGCCAGAACGGGCGAAGTCGCGTGCCAGGTCAACTCTAAAGGTGTCCCGCTGCTTTCTGGGGCGTCGATACGGTGGTCAAAATACACCGCCATGTCCCCAGTTGCGTCAAGCTTCGGGAAAATGTGATAAATTAATAGTACAAGGTTATTTTTACGTATGGATTTGAGATTAGGTCATATATGTTTGTTTTTTCTACAGATTTATTACTCAGATTTGTGTAGTTTAATTATGACCCTCTGCGTTTACTTCAGCCGCTGGCTAAATAACGTTGTAAACTCGCTTATTAAAACACAAGTACTTATTAGGTTGTAAAACACTAGCTTGGTTTCAAATTCGGAAAATAATCGTTGGATAATTTGAATGTGTGTTGTCAGTAGATGAATTATATTTTTAATTAGGTATGGTACCTGTAATTTGTACATAACTAATGAAAATTATAGAGCCCGTGGCCTTAACCATGGCAGTTATAAAAAAACAGCGCTTGTTACATTTATAAATTCACTGACTTGTTAAGTAAGTTAGCCCGTCAGCTAGCTGCTATGATAGCTTGCTAGGCTAGGCAAAATTAGCATATCTTACTGATCCTCACCACTGTACAATGGAATATTGTGCATTGTTTGTCCGACGACCTACATCATTGTCAGGTATTTTAGGTTTACACAAACTGGGAACTTTCCTCGAGCAAAGTACAAAAATACAAACCTTAATTCCAGTGTTTGCGTTAGCTTTCTGTGAGCAAAGCGTCTTTCCTAGTTGCCCCTGACAACATCGAAAATGGGTGGAGTTACGGAAAATAACGAATAGTTCCGAGTTGTAGCTGTGCTAAAACATTTTATAACGATTGTAATATGTATGAAATACTTTGGATCGTCTTATTTCGAGTGTTTGAGCGTTTTTTCAGCTACTTTAATGAAAAAAATCATACACCGTGCCCTTTTTAAACTCTATAGGCCTTTCCCACTTTAAAGGATGCTTGAAAAGTTAATATTATAAATGGTTATGATGATAGATGGTAAAAGTTAAATTAAGTGTGAGAGAAATAAAATTGCAAGAAAAGTTATTAGTCATCTGTATTTTATCTTCCAAAAAACCTACAACATATACAATCTGTCAATCTGGTATTGTACAGCATTTGCTCACAGATTAGTTATACAGAAAGACCTAAAGCACAGACATTAGAAAACATGTGCCATCTTTTTCCTTTCGGATAGCTGTGAGTTCCAGGATATGAAAAAAATGTGCAGCACCTGCAGCTGAATGAACATCCTTCAGCGCCTGTGACAATGCATTTCCGGGATTTAGTCCCAAAGTTTGCAATTATCTGTATATCACTTGTATAATAGTTTATAGCCTCTGCATGAGCTATAGTTTATTGCAGACTCTATTATGACTCCAGGTTAGATGCTTGTGGATCTTGCAGCTGTTTCTTCAGGCTTTTATCCAGAAGCACCAGACTCTGTACAGCCAAGTTGCGGCAATCTGCATCAGGGTCTCCTTCAGCCACATCTAGAGATAAAAGCATGCAAATTAAAAGAATAATAGAAACATTATGGAACCTGCAAGAAAGCCAGAATATGTGCTGCAGTAAAAATTATATTATGGTATTTAGGCCATCAAAAGAAATAAAAAACACACCCTTTGTCCTCTTTCATTGTATGTCATTTCCTACAATCTAACCTTATTATTTTAAGACTGTTGGTGAGCCAGTCACGTCATGGACAGTGCATGTAGCACAGGACATCCTGGTTCCTCATCCATTTCCCAGAAATAGTTAGCCCAGCTGTGCCACATTTGTGTGTTCATAAATGTGTGCAAGTAAAGAAATAAGTGTTGTATATTAAGACATAAAATTTGCTTTTTTTTTCTCTTGCTTTGTTCAATACCCCCTTAAGATCTCAGATCCTACTGTCACAGTTTATGCGTCTTACCTGCCAGCCATGCTCTAGTCTCAAAAAGCTGATCACTGAGATCCAACAACAGGCTTTGACTGGGCATGCTCAAAAACACGGAGCACACAGCAAAGAGGACACCTCGTCTCACTGTCCTAAAGCAGACACAATACAGGTTACACTTCTTGTTTTATCTGTGATTCTAATACTGACTTAAGTCTCAGTCTTACTGCTCAACGTGGTAGCGAACCGTCCACACAAATTCCAGCAATGCACAGCCCATTTGTGCTGCTATCTGCAAAGAGCATCATAAGCAGTGTCAGAGTAAAAATATTTATTAATACATTAACAATAACAAAAACTATTGATAGAGAGCGGTTATACAGATGTCTTCTGATACTAATATCAAGTTAAGTTAATTTAACAATACAAAATAGGTTAAGCTACCGGTGCATTAACTGCAAGGTGCATGAAAAGGCCTAAGGTGTGGATCAACTTTCCCAGCACAAGGTGGTCACTCCCCAGCAGGTCAAACGTCACTTGAGGCCTAGCAAAAAGTATTACCATTTACGTTCTTCTGTTGTAAACACAATCATGTAAAAATACAAATAAAACATTACTGACTTGTCATAATTCTTGAGCAGAGGAAAGAAGAAATGTCCAGCTAAAGAGGCATAACGGTTTGGAGTGGCCTTGGGTGGTGGTTGTGTGGGCTTCTATAGCACAAATTAATGAGTTAATAAAGACCTTAGGAATTACTTTTAAAGTAGACAAAATGTAAATCTGCTCTTAGTACCTTACTGAGGCGCCTGGTCTTGTTTTGAATGCGTTTCTCTACCACTTGTTGCCAGTGGACAGGGTTGTCACCAGGGTAAGGAGTAATATCTGTGGTGGCAGTTATACCTACGGATAGATCTCCTTTGTTACTAATTGGCCTTGAAAGCTCCTGAGCCGCTAGAGCAAGGACCTAAATGAGAAAAAAACATATTGTTCCATTTCACTTCATGAAGCAATACAATACACAATCCTTCAATAAGCCACACTTACCTCCAAGATATCAAGGCGCTGACGAAGACTATAGTTCAAGGAATAAAACTCTGTTGTCAAATACTGAGTGACCTTTTAAAGACAAAAGGAAATTGTTGTAAGTAAAAAACACATTAAATAACCTATTTATGCTGTGGGTTAACTAATTGCATACAGGTATGACGTCTGTAACAGTCAGTGCCACCATGGTTGCCTGTATGAGGGCTAGGAAGTTATCAATGCTGTATTTATTTTCCATGTGAAGCAGCACTTTGGACATCTGGACGCTGATCTGAAATGGCAAAACATAGTCACATTTTAAAATAAAACTGTGTTGGCATATATCCATTACTACATTGGTTGTTTAATATGATACCTCTTTGGTTGCAAAGGGGTTCTTCCGCACCAAACCCACAGCTACATTCAAACTGAGCTCGACTCGTACAGCATCATCAGAGGAAATCAAAGCTGGTAGCAGAAATTCATGAAAAAGTATATGCATTTGTACAATTCAATCACAAAAAGTCATCAAAGTTTAATAACCACTGTGGGGACATACTTTCTAGACAGTCCCGAAGGTAGCGAGGTGGGGATGCTTGGCTCATTTTTTGATCACCAGACATATCATATGGAGTGAGCTCATCATCACTGCAAGATTTACATGCTTTCCTTAGTGCACAGAATGTTAGTGTCATTGCTTTTATCAGAAGAGATCTTAAACACACCTGTCCAAGTCAGAGTTTGGTTTTGTGTTTGATGACTGAGAGTGAGATTGATTTTGGGAAGGTGTAGAGGGAGTTTTCTCTTTCAGCTCATCAGGCGAGTCCACTCTGCAAATGACAGGTGTTCATTAATGTCACTAGTTACAAATACTATATAATCCTCAAAATAAAAACTTCCACATTTACTTTGTATCAGGTTCTAGGCCATCGCCTGTTAAGCGAGTCATTGATTTCAGCTCCTGTGTAAGTTCATCTGCATCGTACTAAAGCACACAAAACAACTTTAAACAATTCATTCACAAAGAGACTTGGTAGCTGTATGTGAAAATTGTGATTGATTACAATTTTAATGACCTCAAATTTGAGTTTGGTCCCGTTAATGTCCATGTGGGAGCTCAGGCACTCACCAACCACCATCCCCATGTGTCTGATCTGCACCACACTGCTGTCCAGGTGGCTCTGCATGCCGCCCAACAGACACTGAAGCAACTCTGAAAATAATCACATTTATCACTAACAAATATCACATCTTGTTTGACTTTACACTATGGAAAAGATAAGATATTAATATCTAGGGGTGTACTGGGGCAGAGTGGCTAGGACTCTTGCCTCACAGCAAGAAGGTTGTGAGTTTCAAACTCAGGCCTTTCTGTGTGGAGTCTGCATGTCCTCCCCGTGTTACCAAAGTGGGTTCTATTTGGGTACTCCAGCTTCCACCCACCGCCCGAAGACATGCATGTATAGTTTAATAATGTAAACGCAAAAGAATTCTTAGTGAATGAATGTGAGAGTGAATAGTTGTCTATCAGTGTCTGTCTCTAAATCAGCCCTTTTAATAAGTCAGCCCTGTGACCCTGTGGCCACTGTCTAGGATGTACCCTGCCTAAAACCCAAAGATGCTGAGATAATGGGACTAAGCAGAGAAAATTAATTAATATATCCAGCTGAACATAGTGATATAGATGCATTCATACCAGAAGTATTACTTGTTTAGAAGGATATGTACCTGAGCGTAATTCCTTCAGCTCAGAGTCTTTTAGCAGGCAAACACTGAGTAGTAATGCCTTGCTGATATGCATCTGTTGTTCCAGTGGTGTGTGTTTTACTGCACTCGGATTTGCCCACGTTTGACAAACTGACCGCAAGACCTACAAAAGAAGCAAATACGCTATAAATAACAACAGTTATATACATACATAAATATATATTGTTATATGAGGCATAACAAATATTCCTTGCACACACTTGTATGAGGAGTGGCCTTCGATCCCTGTCTGCTGCAAGGTAACCCAGGACAACCCTCAAGACTCGTGTCTGAAAACACACCTATGTTTAATAAGGTAATCACAAGTCTGTTATTGTCTAAGAAAATGTTTGTCTTCTTACTTCATATTTGTATTGTAGCAATAACAGTTTATGAGTCAGGACAAACTGGGCCTTTTTATTTAATACAACTAGATTTCCTATAATCCTTCCAAAAGCATCAGGTCTATAAAAGAAAGAAAATGTGACAGTGAGATGCCAGATAAAATAAATCCCGAACTGTTTGAAGCGGCAAGAGCGTCTTACCCACTGACAGCCTGCACTAGCCCAGTTAGCACGCTATCTATCCATCGCTGTGGGACGTTCTCCACAAGCTTCCAGCAAACCCTCTGCCAGACCATATCAGAACGTGTACAGTCAGACAACCGGGGAGCCAGAACTGCCATCACAAGACCTGAAGAGAAGAAGTGAGAGCTGGTAAACAAAAAGACTGACAAGTGGTTTAGAAAAGTGTTTATGTAATATGACCATGCCAAATCAAAGTGGACGCTATAATGTCACAGTAAATTTGCAAATAAGAAATACAATATCGTTAAAGTTGAAAAGACACAATACACATACCACTGTGACCCTGGATACAAACTTTTCCAAGTGTCTGAGCAACAAATGACAGAGTACAGTCAGTTCCATCTGTTAAAAAACACAATTTACATTTTACACAACATATGTAGAGTTATTTATAATCTTAACAGGAATTGTAATTTTTGCAAAGTCCAAACACCTTTTAGTGCCTGACAGGTTCTCTCCAGAGCCGAAAGGATTCCCTCAGCCAGCAGTGGGTAGTATTGATGAGGAAGGAACAAGGGCTTGTTGTTGAGTTGTAACTTGTTGGCCGTAAGGTCTGGGAGAGCTACTATTCGCCCAAGCAGAGTCTCTTTGAGCTGTGGGGAATCCGAGGGAGCAGTCTGTAAACAATAGGACCACAGTAGGTCAGTGAGCCGCCCACTTTGAAGGAACCTTTCAGTGATGCTCAGCAAGTGGTCCAGATTAGTGCTGGGGCTGTAGTAAAAGGAGAATATAATGTAATATGTTACCAGACGAAATTAAGGCCCTTGTGTGCAACTTTGGATTCTATAGTACCCACCTTAATCCTCCAATCCCATCCATAAGGACAAGTAGTGCCTGCTCTGGTGGACCTCGAAGAAACAAACTGTCCCATAATTGAGTGCGCTGGGCTGCTGTGAGGTCATGAAGCCAGTCTGCCTGGATGTTACTGATGAGAAACTGGAGAGTACGGCTGAAGTGATGTCTCCTAAACTCCTCCTGTTGAGCTGAAGTGGTTTGACTGTTCTGCCCTCCGTCCAAGAAGGAGTTAAGTGTTTGAAGAGCACTGATAATGTCTTGTAAATCTGATGATGTGCTCAATGTGCGAAAACACTGCCCCACTGCCAGACGAACCTCAGCTCTTGATGTGAGTGACTCCATCGTTGATATACCTACAAAGTATTACATCATAAATGAACAGAGGGTTATTTAATTTGAAACCAATACTAATTCTATACCAACATATGCAGTTATTAAACTAGTTTAATGGTATTAAAAATACCTTTAGCCCTCGCTCTGCTATATTCTGTACATAAACTCATGCCACTAATGGTTGAATAGAAACTGTGTGCTACGGGTAAGTATTTTGATGCATTATATTATTTGCAGCTTTAGCATAACATTGCAAACCGGATACGTACCGCTGCTTTTTCCACAAACATGCAATGCTGCCACTCTAGACCATATTTATTTTCATATTTAATAAGTTGTATGTACATTAAATCATTTTCGCCGCGCCGTATCCATGTCGCTCTGTTTGGTTCAACCTGTGCTCCGCCAAAATACAGTCGTCGTTACAAAGAGGAACAATTGTTCCGGAGACTTTATGTTGCATTCAAGACATCTACGTTTTTTGTAACACTTGACTGTCGGAATTTATATCATATAATAAGGTATTTGTAACTAGTGAGTCCGAATGCTTTAACATAATTGTATTAAATATTAGGAGTCACTTGCTGAATTGATTGATGGCGGTCAACAAAATGAGGTGTACAATAAATAAACAGTGGTATTTATGTATGCCTTTCAATGTTTTTAAAATTCAAAGGGTGGTTTCTAAAAGTAAAAGTTTAAAGGTATGAGCATTATGTCACTGTGGTCACTAGGTGAAGGGTACACAACTGCACACCTGCAGACAGAAGCATGTAGATTGGGAAAACTAGATATACAGTCAGGTCCATAAATATTGGGACATTGACACAATTCTAATCTTTTTGGCTCTATACACTGAAGTAATTACATATCACAACATACACCACCACAATGGATTTGAAATGAAACAAACAAGATGTGCTTTAACTGCAGACCTTTAGCCTTAATTTTAGGGTATTTACATCCAAATCAGGTGAACGGTGTAGGAATTACAATAGTTTGTATGCCTCTCATAACAGTTTATGAGATGTTGTGCCTCTCACTTCTTAAGGGACCAAATTTTCAAACTTTCACTTTTTAATACTTGGTTGCAAATCTTTTGCAGTCAATTACAGCCTGAAGTCTGGAACACACAGACATCACCAGACGCTGGGTTTCATCCCTGGTGATGCTCTGCCAGGCCTCTACTGCAACTGTCTTCAGTTCCTGCTTGTTCTTGGGGCATTTTCCCTTCAGTCTTGTCTTCAGCAAGTCAAATGCATGTTCAATCAGATTCAAGTCAGGTGATTGACCTGGCCATTCCATAACATTCCACTTCTTTCCCTTTGGTTGCTTTCGCAGTATGCTTCGGTTCATTCTCCATCTGCGCCGTCCAATGAGTTCTGAAGCATTTGGCTGAATATGAGCAGATAATATTGCCCAAAACACTTCAGAATTCATCCTGCTGCTTTTGTCAGCAGTCACATCATCAATAAATACAAGAGAACCAGTTCCATTGGCAGCCATACATGCCCACGCCATGACACTACCACCACATGCTTCACTGATGAGGTGCTATGCTTTGGATCATGAGCAGTTCCTTTCCTTCTCCAGACTCTTCTCTTCCCATCACTCTGGGACAAGTTGATCTTGGTCTCATCGGTCCATAGGATGTTGTTCCAGAACTGTGAAGGCTTTTTTAGATGTTGTTTGGAAAACTCTAATCTGGCCTTTCTGTTTTTGAGCCTCACCAATGGTTTACATCTTCTGGTGAACCCTCTGTATTCACTCTGAAGTCTTCTCTTGATTGTTGACTTAGACACACATACACCTACCTCCTGGAGAGTTTTCTTGATCTGGCCAACTGTTGTGAAGGGTGTTTTCTTCACCAGGGAATTAATCGGTCATCCACCACAGTTTTTTTCGTGGTGTTCTGGGTCTTTTGGTGTTGCTGAGCTCACCGGTGTATTCTTTCTTTTTAAGGATGTTCCAAACATGTCTGTGAAGGTTCCCAGTCATCCAGGACTGAGAATTCTTTTACTTCAACCTTTTTTTTCGATGTTCCAAACAGTTGATTGGGCCACACCTAAAGTTTTTGCTATCTCTCTGATGGGTTTGTTTTGTTTTTCAGCCTAATGATGGCTTGCTTCACTGATTGTGACAGCTCTTTGGATCTCATATTGAGAGTTGACAGCAACAGTTTCCAAATGCAAATAACACACTTGAAATGAACTCTAAACCTTTTATCTGCTCCTTGTAAATGGGATAATGAGTAATAACACACACCTGGCCATGGAACAGCTGAGCAGCCAATTGTCCCATTACTTTTGTTCCATTTGGATGTAAATACCCTCAAAGTAAAGCTAAAAGTCTGCAGGTAAAGCACACTTTGTTTCATTCCATTGTGGTAGTGTATAGAGCCAAAAAGATTAGAATTGTGTCAATGTCCCAATATTTCCTGACTGTAGTTTTTTCTCTGCAATGCATAAGTAACCTAAGCAGACAAAAGACGACAACACAATAGCTAGTTTTTATTTATTTATTTAGTTCTTTATTTATCTTCTAATCTTACTTTCACTGCTTACTGTAAAATTTCATAATTTTACAACGACTGCAATTACAGTATATTTCTCCATTAACAAGAATTAGATCAGTTGGGGATCTCCAAAAATAATATACAACTGTAACCAATACTGATATAATTTATACATTATCTTTGAAAATAGGAATAAATTTAACATTTAAAATTTCTCTTTTCTACAATATTTCAGTTTTCCATGTCACATAATGGCAAGCCATGCACCACTGCAGTAGTGATGTTTGTGCCTTCACCAAACGTTCTTTGGACACTGGAAGTGAACATGAGGGAAAAGAAAGTTCACAAAAAGGACATTTCATATTTACAGGTTTGATTTCATTATTATATTACAACAAACTGACACAACTCACATGGTCAGTGCTTTCCCCAGGGCTCATCAACAGGTTTAGCTTCGAGGCAATGTTTGAGACAGAGACACAGTGTTTAGACTATAGCAAGCCAGTTCGTTTGTTTTACTGGCACTGGTGACATAACCAAAAGTGTAACTGCAGACCCTGATAGATAAACTCGGTAGTTTAAATTCAAACACATCTTTGGTCAATTTATAAGCAAGTTTAAAAGGAGAGGAAAAAATTAATCTGGTTAAAGTGCAATCACCTTCAGCTCTGCTAAAAGGGGAATGTCTGGTCTCATCTTTCTCAGCGCCCTTTGAAATTTGTCCCAAAACTAAAAAGAGTTAGCAGAGAGACTTCACTGCTTTGCATACTGTTAATTACTATGCTGGCAAATAATTACCCATAAAGATATTAAGCATTAAATAGGATGGGGAAGAACCTTTTAAGTATTGTGATGACAAATCAAGGTATCACAATCTACCAGGCCCCTGACCAAATTCATCATCAAAAAAAATATATATATATATAAAAAAAAAGACAGATTCAAATAATTTTTCTGTGCAGTGTCCGACTCCTTCTGGGAAGACAACAGTACGAATTGCAGACTCTGCCATGTTCACAATACTGATGAGGTCATGACCGCATCAGCATTATCAACATCAGAGAAAAAGGCGAGCAGGTCACATTCAAGCTTTTCCACAGTACACTAGCTCACGCATTAACACAACATAGACTTAAATAATTCTCTCAATTCAATAAATTCTCCATCTGGGACATTTTTACAAATTGATTGAGCAGAACCTCCTCTCTCCTTTACAATTTCAAAAATACCATTATACAAATGTCTTTTCAGCAGAATAGATCAGAGACTTGTTGTGTCAAACGGTGAATAAATATCTGTGATTTCAAAGAACCCCAACAGGTACTGTACACGCTACATGCTAGAGTAGAACACAGGCGGCTGTTTCCCAGCATAAGACGAGAAAAAGAGCAAGATCTTCCCACTATAAAAATACCTAGAATCTAGAATGAGTGTAGAAAACTTTACATGTACAAGTCATTTACATCCAAGGCCGTTTTCCGTGGAGTGGCAGGTGATCAAGCGCAGTGACAAATCCATGAGGTGAACACCGTGAGAAATTCTTAGGAGCACATTGTTTACGTACTGGTGCAGAATGCCATGCGGTTTGGTCAGAAGCAATCCCTTGAACAAGTCTATTAAGATAGCAGGATCACTCTCACTTGAAAGTCAGTCTCAGAGACGAGAAGTATTCAGAGAACGCTGCACAGTACTGCCGAGCCAAGCATCAGTCCACCATGAGTCCTTTTTTTGTGGACGCTGCTTTAAGTTAAAGAGATTTAGCACAGCGCTTTGAAAACTCCCCTCCACAGATGTCCACGTTCTTGCAAAGCATTATTGCTACTCCATTATCTCCGCAGGAAAATGATTTTTGTTGGTGCGAGTGCTTCCAGTTATCTGTCGAATCCCTTTACAATAAACATTACCACATAAACAAAAATAAAACAAAACTTAGTGCAAAATACAACAGTTTTTTTTCTTCACATACACTCCACTGTGTTTCAGTCAAAAACAATTTCACTTAATACTTATGTAGAAAAAAAAAATAACCTCGATAAGCTTTAAACAGCTCCCTATCACTTTCACTCAACCAGGGAACACTGCTCAGGCGGGCTATGTAACTGAAGTGATAAAGCAGCTATGAAAATCCTCTCTACACTCAATTTGACTGTTTACTGCTTGTCAGTATATGTCAATGGGAATAGCTGTTGTTCATTACAGTGTCTAGGTAAGCCTCATTTGCCCAAATACAAGTATGTAAATGAAAACTGTGGTATTTCTTTCACTTGAGGTTCAAAGCCCACCTGAGTTATGGAATCCTGTTTCATTGTAAAAATGAAAAAATAAACAATATGAAGCTAATACAACCACTTTTTTGTGTAAGACAAAAATGATTGCATTATTACAGTTTCCCCATTAGTGTTTTTCTTAAAGCAAAATAAACAAAACAAAACGTCAAACACACGCGTAACCCTCCGGGAGTTGTTGTCCCCTCACTTGGGTTGACTGAAAATTGAGATTGTATAAAAGTAGGCAACACAGCAAATGTTAAACTAATTTGATTAGAGGAGTTGCCATTTGTGTTCTCTCGACCAGAGCATCATATGACTTTGAAAATCTGATTATACCACGATTCAGCCCTGTCCAATAGAATACAGAAACAAATACTTTACTCACCTTTTGATATAAGGCCTTATGGTTTACTTGTACTTTAACATTGACACTTTGCATTTTTGGGATTAGAGGATTTCTACTTTTAAGTGACCGGTTGCACACATTCACACATTTTAACGGAGACTCAGGTTCCTCTAGCCATGTACATGGAAGTCACCAGAACCTAAGTGTATTTAGGAGCTAACACATTCACAACCACAGATATACATATAACCGAAATGATCTTATTTTGTCACAGACATATTGTAAATTCTTCTTCATAGGGAGCTGAATTAGTTGAATGTATTGTGGTTGTATGTCCAAAATCAGCGTCAGAATATATATTTTTACATCTTTTCATAGTAGTTTATGTTTTTAGCCATGTCTCTAGTATTTTTACAGCCCGAGAGAACGTTTGTCGTTCTCTGTTTGTCTATTTGACTTCCAAAATGGAGGGGTTGCACTCCATGATGGCCACAATGATTTTGTCGATGTAGTCCTGGAGTCTGTAGTTGATCTCCTCCTGTTTATGGACAGCTTCCATCAACTATAAACAATAAAGATGAAAGCTTACAACTTAAATCAACATGAGCACGTTAGGAATCTGTGTTGTTGTTGATACAAACCTCTGCTCGGGACACAGAGCTGATCTCAGCTGCCAGAGAGTCTGAGAAAGAGGCTGACATAAGGTTCTTCGCTCCCTGAATACTGAGATTGATGATCTGGCCGTTGAGTTCGTCATTCTGCTCCTTAAGGCTGCGGTTGTCCTAAAGAAAAAAGTGAAACATTAAAGTATAGAAGAAAATAAAAGGGAAAAAATGAAAGTGGTGGTTTTCAGAAGTTTGTACTTGTTTAAGTCTTTTGATTTCCTGCTCCAGCTCGGCTTCACGAGTTCTTGTCTGATATTCCTGAAGTCCAGCACCAGGTGTGCGTCCTCGCTTTGTTTCTACTTCCAACTTGTACAGCTGTAAGTGCTCGAGCTGTTTACGCAAGTCTTCGATCAGCTGTAAGGTGAAAAAGAAGAGAAATGTGCTCACGGCTGTGGGGCCATTTAACATTGTGTACACTGAACACAGTCAAACTAGTTCTACCTCCTGAGTGCTCTCCTTCTCTTTCTGGTTTAGATGGCGCTCGTGGCTGAGCTTATCTGCAAGTTTCCTACGTGACTCCATCTCATCCTGCAACCGGTCTGACAAGGCCTCTGTTTCATCTTCCAATTTCTTCTTCTCCTGTCACATTAAAAATAACAAGGTAAAGCTAGACACAAGAGACAAACTGGTAAAAATAGAAGCAAATGAGATACAGTAAACTGTCCTGACCTCTTCTAATCTCTCTATATTTGCTCGTAAACATGGAACACATGACCTCAGCTCACTGTTCTCCTCATCCAACTGCTGCAGCCTGGAAAACAAACACCAAACACATTAAAGTCTCCGCTGACTGGTTGAAATTTTAGAAAACAATAGCAGAGATTTGCCAGAGGGCGGCAGTATAGAGTCACAACACTACTGCAGTCAACAGTCACAAAGTACACATGTGGTTTGTAGATATGTAACCTGACAACAGAACAACAGTCTATCTTTTTCCTCATGAAGACCTCATGAAGACCTTATCCGTGTACCTGGCCTGCAGGTTCTCCAGCTCCAGGCCCCTCTCTCGCTCCAGTTTGCTGACGGCCTCCTTGTGCCGCCGCGTCTCCTGTTGCAGCTTTTCGTCCGAGTACACCTCCTGCTCTTTCAGCTGCTCCTCCAAGGCGTTTGCCCTGTGAACAAGGTGAAGGTTTTCCTGACGTAGCCGCGTGTGCTGCTCTCCCGAAGCCTCTGAGTCCTTCTCTAGCTCTGCCACCCGCCGCTCAAGCAGCAGCACCTGGGAAAAAGGAATAAGAGGCAAAAAGTTTCACAAGAAAGCAGCTAAAATGTCATTGGTCCCTTATAAAAATGTTGGGTCGAGGAAAACTTAAAGTAGAAATAAAATCCTTGCTTGACTTTAAAAGGAAAACAAGCTCTAGTTATTGACCTACCTTGTCAGTAATGTCATTGTCGGCGAGTTCCAGGATGTCCCGCGTCAGGTCGCTCACTGTGTCCAGAGTCATTGAGCTGTTCTGTAGTAGATGTCTAAACGGAGATGGATAACTAGTTAGCAGACAGTTCACTCTCTTTTTTGTTCATTCTTCTGCAAAACTTTCATCCTTTTTACCATCTGAGCATCAGAATTTGAACTCAAAGAAACATTTTTTGCTTACCTTGCTACTTTCTTGCTGGACAGCCTCTTGCCAGCACTGGATAGAGAGATAAAAACAGGAAGATGGTCAGGAAGAGTAAAAGGACAGAGGAAAGAGAAAACCCATGTCCTGGGGTTGCTTATTGACAAGCCTTTCATCCCACACTTTATAAAGATAACACTAAAACAATGGAAAATGATTTTTGTCACATCACAGCAATCTAAGACAAACAAAAAACAAACTCTTAGAGGGTCAGTAATTAAAGTAAGGAAAGATCTAGGATCACGTTGCTTATGTTTACAATATATACTCTGCTGATAGATTCCCTCTTTCAAACATGCCCAACCTTTTGAGATTTAAAGTTCAAAAAGTCACACAAAAGGAACTTGATGCTAAAGGGCCACTATACAGGGTCAGCAAGTCTTCAGATGACAACATGTAAAGGCCATATACATGAAAAGCCTCTAAGATGAGTCCTTGTGAAGATGAAACATAAAAAAGGTAACGACATGGAAAAACACACAAAACACTCACTTACCTGTGAAGAATTTTATTTTTCACCTTTTATTGATTTGTTTAAAAAGGATGGTGTGTATACTTACATCAGTAGCTCAAAGCTAACATGCTATGACACTACTATGACTCATGTATAGCAGGCTTGGGTGGAAAATGGTTGATAAAAGCTTTGGAGAAATATGGGCCTATAACAGACACACACCATGCCGCTCCTAATTTAACTAACCCAACACTGCACGCACACATAACATGAAGTGTGACATGGACGTGTGGTTTCTAATCAACACTGCAAACACAACCACAAGCAGAGCGGGGGCGTGAACAACGTGTTACCTAGTCATCTCTAGGAAATTGAGGCGAGTGGAGAGGTCCTCGAGGCGACTTATTTGTTTGTGACACTGGCTACAGAAAAAGTCCAGCGCCTCCTCCCTGAGGAAGCTCTGAAAGCGGTCAGGGAGAGGAGCCGATGCACTGGAGAGGGGAGAACAGGAGGGGAAAGGAGGAGAAGAAGGAGGTGTAGTGAGTGACAGACCAGAAGGGGTGTGTTGATGTGGTGGGACAGAAGAACAAGCCTGAGTGGGGATATTATCAGTGAAATCAAACAGACTCTTCAGTATCAGGCTGGGACAGGGAAATATTGTGCAAAGGTGGGGGGTGTCTTTGGGTGGTGGATAAACAAACACTAAAATGTGGTGATTTATTTTCACTGATAAGACGTCTCCCTGCTGCCATTTCAGACCTTGACATTCTTGAAGTGAGGCGTAATGATTATCTATTTAGATAACTAGGTCAAAATAAGCTATTGAGCTAGAAAAGTAAAGCACTGTACGAATTTTTCATTGTATCCTCCTCTGCTCAAATCACCTCTAACAGCTGATTGTTTTTTCAGAAAGCAATAAAACGCCCTGGGTTATGCAACACACTGGCACCAGTTCTGTTTATGTCGGCAGCGTTCCGACGTGGACCTTGAATGAAAGTCACTTGCTGATCATATGCACCGTCTACTGAACTAAGGACTGTAGGGAGAGAGTGACTTGTTGCTACAGTGATATGAGTGTGTGTGAAAAGCACTGTAAGATGTAGATAGATGTGCGTGGGCAACTGTAGGCTGCACTGTAACATGTGCCGTTGGTTCATAACACAGTGACGCATTCACACCGAGTGGGTGAGTTTAGTAGGAGGCAGTTTTGTTTTTGTCTATGACTTGTACAGCCGAGCACTTTTCTGCTTCGTGTGTGTGTGTGATGTCATCTGTTACATACCAAGCCTGGATTTAATAATGCTTCCCTGACATAACACTAAAAGCAACCTTTGCAAACAAACAATGTGTATCTTCTTCAACACAATACGCAAGCTTCAGCTATAGCACCTCAAATGTTATTACAGTCACTCTGCATTATATAAATAGAACCTGAGACACCACCTTATTTCCTTATGAGCAACAATAAGAAGGCAGTTAGCTGTTTAAAGTTTCCTGGTTTCAGCTGAGAAATTGCAGAGAGGGGACACAGTGAAACAACACCACAACAGTTGTTTTAACAAATGAAAGATGCCATTGACAGAAGTGTTTTTAAGTTGTATATACGTTCAGGGTTAGTTCAAGGTCTCACTAAGATGTCTCAACTAAATACAAAAGAAACATGGCTTGGCAAACAGAAGACTACCTCACTATCAACAAATGTTTTCACATATTTAATCTTTGGTTTATAACAATGAGATTAAGGACTGATGTTCCCTTCCTTTATCTTGACCTTTCCCAGAACAGCTAGAGGAGGGAATGACATCTGTAGATTGGCATTATCACTGTTTGACCTGAGTGTCTTTGTTGAAAAAAACATTTCTCTGTTGACACTTAGACTCAGGACAATAACATATGTACTGTACAGTTGAAGGACTGCTCAAAGTTACACTCGATATAATGTATCAGTTAACTTCTTCTTTATTAGCCTGCTACTGCACAGCTTCAACCTAAAATGCCACACTTGATGTTGATTGTACAAAAGGTTTATACCTGGGGGAGAGTAGTGACGAACCATTGAGCTGCTCAGGTGACTGTGTGAGAGGCGAGTTGTTGTCTCTCTCCGTCTCTGCTGCACTCGTTTCTAGCAGCAGCTCTGATGTGTTACTTTCTCCAAAGTCCTCAAAGTGCTCCTCTTCTCCACCGATAACGGAGACCAGGCAGTGGCTGTGGAGCTCCGAGTTCAGGAGAACCTAAAAAGACAAACAAGAATGGATTATTCTGTTACTGTGTGTGGGTCACCTTTGCCAAAACAGCCCTGTTATCTGTATCAAGTGTTAACTGTGTCAGCTGTGACCGGAACTAAAGGACATCACTTTATCTTATTGTGATAAAAAAAATTAAACGGTACAACAGCTAAAAAAAAAGTTTCAATGTTGACTTGCCAGGTATTATAACAATTGTTGTCAGGTATCAAATTCTATAAATGCTAACATATTTTTGGACAAAATAGGCCCAAATCCTAAACAAGTACAAATAAGCTTCTCTTGAACAGACAGCAGCAACAATCTGGACATTCACATCTCTTCAAAGGTAATCTGTTAATCCTAAAGTCTGCTTCGGCTGAAACAAAATGTCTCTTCAGTGGGTACCTTGATGGGCAGCACTTCAGACAGGGAAGAGGCTGTTCTGTGAGTTGATTTAGGTCAAATGTGAGCAAGATGTTAAGACAAAGGACTGCAACTACGGTTTTGGTAATTGTAAACTGTATTACGCAGCAACAAAAGCCAACAAGTGTATCCCAGAGTCAGTCAAACACACAAGAGCAAATAACTCATTGATCTTTATTTAACAGGAAAGCTGAAAAGTGTGGACTATCCTTTTCTTTCCAACACAGGATGAGAATTTCCAAATCAGCAGAAAACTCCACTGCCCACTCAGCAGACACCAACACAACCACCTTACATTTCAAAGTTTAAACACTGACTTTACATTTAGGTAATACTAAGCAGATCTATGTAGCCATTTGCCTTGAGCTAAAGCAAAAGCAGAACACACACAAGCCTCAAGAGGTGGAAATATTGACCAATTTGTACCCACTTACCCCTTTTCTAGTCTCGTACAACTCGGCCCTATATTGAGCTGCTTCACACAGATGGACGGTGAAGAGAAAGACCTCATCTTTAGTCGCCCTCCGCTGTCCTGGCGTCGAAGCCTCGGAGCAGCGGGCGTCAAAACTCCAGACAACCAGAGAGGAATCCTGAAGTTTCTCAGGTCACACCACTTTAACAACTAAAATTCTCCACTTTGGAGAGAACACATCTGAATTTCAAGGTTGGTTTTGTTAATTAGCTTTCAATCTGCACGACTGACTGAGGGTAGTCTGAGTGGGTTAATCAGATTTGACTCTAAGAAATGGCCAACAGACAGTCCCCACTGACCGCCCAAAAGCCTAGTGTGTGTGGGGACAGTGCAGGACAGGGCAGGCAAGAGAGGGGGAGGCTAATCCTGTTAGACTCTTAATCCCAAATCCAGGGTCTGTACTGCAAGACTTAATATGTCTACGGGCTCACAGTAAGGTGAGCGATAGTACTATGACCAAAATATACAAGAACCAGTCCAACAGGAAGTGCTCTTTTACCTACAAAGACTGTTAAAGAGTTTTAAATACACAGTTAACAAGTAAAGCTGTGATTATCACAACTAATCTATTAAGTTCCAGACAAAGAGAGTTAGTGTTTTTCTTCTCTGGGGAAAATAAGACTTGGTTAAAACATAAAAGTAGCTTAGTATAAAGGTTCAACAGAGATGTATGAATGAGTAAGGGGCCACGCAGTGAGATTAGACCTCGCCACAGAAAGAAATGCACGGGAAAGCAACCCCAAAAAAAAGGGCTAACTCAGCACTTCCTGGAATTCAAGTCTCAATCATAGGATGGGAAGTCTAAACATATTCATGCCAAGCAGAGCAGCCCAATCCATCACCGAGCCAGATAGACATGTCACACAGTCAGCAGATAAGGCCCCCAGCGCACTGCAGTCTGCCCTATGCCAACAGCAACACAGGCATATGATAAGAACATGCATTAAAACAGCATCAGGTGGCAAAAATATATATATATATAGTTCCTTTAGTACCTTTACTAAACCTGACCCTTGAAAATACAAAAAGAGATTTATGTTAGGGCTAAGAAGACATCAAAGAAATATCACAATTATATTAAGATTTTACATTTATGATTCAGGACCCATGGTTTGATTGAATTCAGTGATAGAATTTGTTCTGTAAACAAGCAATTGTCTAATGCATGAGTTAAAATGACTAACATCTTCCTCCATAGCTCAGAACATTACAAAAGGATCAGCTCACTTTTCAGCTGAAAGAAATGATGAGCCACTTATACGCATCGAGAGGGATCACTTTGGCATCATTCAGTGTTCAAGGTCATACTTAAACAGAGTTTATCTCAAGAGGAATGTTTTTTCTTTTGAATGATATAAGTGTGTATATATTACTGCCGACCTATGTGACATATTGTTGAGAACATTTAGGAACAAGACAAGGAAAACAAACACCACAGAAATGGTATGGGATTCAGTCTGATGTCAGTAGTTGTAGCCTATATTTAATCTGCCCGTCTGATGACCCAAATAGTACCAAAGCCACTGTTGACCGCTCGTGTTGTAAAACCATGGATCTGTGTAGAAGGGTAACGCATAGCTAACACATAGCTGGAGATCTGACACGTATTTACAGTAACAACTCTGTAGCCAACAGCGATTACCAACAGCATCATGGCGAACAAGCTGATCTGATTCACATGACAAGAGGATCGAGCCAGAGTTGATTGTATCTAATCATAAAAAAAAAAAAAAAAGTCATTAAGTGTTTCAAGGCTGTACCGACCTGTTACTGCCGTCTTCAGGGTCGTGCAGCGTGGCCTCGATGCCGCTGTCTGTTTCCACATCCTCGTGCATCTCAGGTGGTACAAGGGCCCCCGTATCTTCATCGGTGAAGGTCTCGCATTCACTGTAGGTGCTCTCGGAGCCCAGGTAGGCGCTGTCGGTCACCTCATTTTGCTGCATTAAAAAAAATGTAAAATAAATATAGCACATAGTAGAGAGAACTGGCA
Source organism: Perccottus glenii (assembly GCA_024416835.2). NCBI lineage: Eukaryota > Metazoa > Chordata > Actinopteri > Gobiiformes > Odontobutidae > Perccottus > Perccottus glenii. Next base: position 13,494,910 of record CM044566.2, on the reverse strand, counting down.
GACGCAAGAAAGTTTTACGAGTTTTTAAACAGATTATGTTCATAGCAAATAGAAATTTCAATCTTTGTAGAAGGTAAATAACACAAATGACACATAGGATGAATAAACAACTATTTCTCAAACTTGGTCTACGTTTTAATATTCAGGTCTAGTTAGTAGCTACCAATGCCAAGAAAGCATATAATAAATCATTAATAAAGCATTCAATAAACAGACTTCACAGGTCAACTGCTGCTTTTCCATGACAGCTCCAGGCACAACCTGCTGCAGCAAGACGTCTAAGCAACAAGTTCAAAGTAACAAGTAACTGTAGGAGAGAGCGTAATACCAGTCGACATGAAGTGTCAGAAGGAGCTGGACACAAGGGGCTGCCCACCATTCCCACGACCATTGTCTCTGTCCGGTGTCACAAACCAGCACAAAACTAATTCCCATAAAGATAGTCTATTGTCACTGCTTTCCCACCTTGACTTCCAGACTGAGTGAGAGGCTGGGTGGAGAAATGAAAAACACAGCAACACGTCGTTCCGCTGGGTGGTCAGAGGGAGGGGACCAAAGTCCAAAGAGTAGCAGAAGTTGCCTCGTACCAGCTCCACCTGATCAGCTAAAAAAAACTGTTAAATCCCGGAGGCTCACTTCCTGACTCAGAGTGACAGTGTAAATTATTAAGCCATAATAATACATAGCTCCAACAGCAAGTCACTGATTTACTTATCAATGTGTCCAAGGAAAGCCAAGTATAGCAAAGAATTAACTCAAGTATAGGCCAATGATAGAAAAGTCTTTTTAGCTGATTCTGAGCAGGAAAAACTCTGTGAAAGCTATTGAAATTGGAGAAGTTTAAGTGAAGGGGGGGTGGTGATGGTGACGGCTGGGCACAACATTTCTCCTCTGCCAGGCTCACCTTGCCTGTTTTGAAAGCAAACAGTGCAAGAACAGCTTAGCCATTGAACATGAAAAACCCTTTTCTGCCAAAAAAGTCCGGCGGGAAAAACAAGGCCACGAACACAGGTGTGGTATCGACTTCAAACGTACACACACCTCCTCCAGAAGGTCTGCTCAGTGCTTCCAGTAAATAGCAGCCACAGGAACACAAATATTTTGTAAATGACGTACATGTACTTTAATGTTGTAATGCAACCGTTTGTTCATTTTTTATCTACACAGAACTTGGTAGAAAGTGTAGTTTTTGATACAGCAATCAGTAAAATTGGCTTTATTTGTTTACTGCCTCACTTTACAGACACACATCATGTGAATTAAAAAGAGGGCAGTCCATTTGTGTCCTTGCTGCACTTCTACGCTAGACCAAGTGAGGGCAGTGATAGTGTGCAGCTGCTAAAACAATCTCCACCAACAGTTCTGTGATGTTCCAAAGGCAGAGGACATTCGAAGAAGCAGGAAACAATGAGGTGAAATATACAAGTTTCGTGCACAAGAGGAGACAAGAATCCCAGAAATGCTGACCACAAGTGCAAAAACACAAGACAAAAATCTCTGGCACATTCCAGCTCAATTCAATATTTGCCAAAGAATACGCTGAATTGCAGACTGCCAGATGCCCTTCAGTGTCAGCCAAACCAGCGTGTTCAGGCGGAGGGATATTCACATCGGGGTAATGATAGGCCTGCGAGCAGATCTGCCAATTACAGTGGGTTGAGCGAGAGTGCACGGGGAGTTCAGCCACTGACCCAATGCACCGATGTGAACCAAAGGTAGAACAAACCGGAGAGCGCCTCACCTCGTCATATTCCTCAGGACAGCCCACGGCTCCATCACCCGGACTGTAGTTGACGTTGTAAAGCTGTGGCTCTGGACCTGCAGTAGGAGAGGAACAAGACAAGATTATAGTGTGCAGAATAAACAGAAAGTGTTACAGCTAAGAAATGTGGGTAGAGTGACAGTGTCCTGGTATAAACAAAAGGTGTTTAAAGGAAATAGGAGCATCATGAAAACGAACTCCTAGAATTTTAACTTTCTGCTAAACAGCTGTAAAATGTTTTTTATTATTGTCTGCTTAAGGATGTGACGAATATGGTTTGTCCAGAATCTGCTTACATTTCTGCTCACGCTTAGCACAAATCTATTGTTGTTACTTTAATCTCATTCATTTTAAAGCAAAAGGGTGACTTTGCAGTTAACACATATCCATGTTTGATGAATTGATAAAGCTGACCGTGTTGTGTTTGCATTAGTAGGCACTCAGCACATTTAATATTCCTTTTCTAGCCGCCCTACTTTGGCATATTTACAGTCAGCAATCTTTAGCATTATGGGAGTAAACATGTACTGTAACTTAGGATTTAGTGGTTTTATACTGTACTGTCAAAAAGGCCATTGTCACCAAATAAAACAATAAAAAGCGACATAAAGTAACCCATATCTGTTGAATACAGACACAAACGCCTGAAACAAAACCTGTGTAATGCGAGTAGACCATAAAGATGATGTTCCAGAAGCCACTGCGGGTCCTGTATCAAGTAAACAGTGCTGTGAATAGCGTCTGAGAGAATGGAATACAAACAGCCAGTAGCCCTCAAGGTTTATGTGCCCCGGTCTGACAGAACCACCTCCATTAGTGACCGTAAACTGTCCATATACTCAAGCTAACTGTGGGATATTGAAAGATTCATGAATTACCACAGTCCTGAGACATTTTCTTTGTGGTCCCAGAGATGCCAAAGGCACTACAGGGGGCAAGGCATTTCCATAGCTAACAGGCGTCTCTTTATTAAAGCGAGCCCTGCCAGTAACAGGCAGTGCACAAATGAAATAAGAGGTTTTATACTGACAGATGAATTAAAGACCAGGAAAAACAAATACTAAACAACAAAATAAACAAGCAAGTAACAAAGAAAGGGCATGGTTAAATAATTGAAGCGAACAGGATTCTGCCCAAACCCCATGTCTCTGCCCCAGTCCCATGTGAAACCACGCCAATCGGCCCATGTGTCTACGCAGCTCAGTGCATTATTAATTCAAAGCCTGAGAAATAGGAGATGTGCAACCTAGAAAGCTTTTGGAAAGAGTGTGTACGACTCAGTGAGAGCATCTTCGGGCAAAAGTTGCTCTGTTGCAGTGACATCAACACAGCCTTTTGCTGTGAGTCAACACAGGTAAACTCGTGCCACTGAACTCTGTTTGTTTTGGCGTCACTAAAATAAATATAAACTCATCTCCAAAGACGAGAGACAACAGATACATCCAAGAAGGTTTTCCAGAGTTTTTCAAGTTTGATAGTGCACTTGAAATTTCTCTCTATTATCTTAGTATGTAGTAGTGTGACTAGCAGATATGGTTAAAATGGACAAAACTGTATTTTAGGTTGAGTTAAAAAAGTGAATTTGGGTCACTCTGCAGCTTTTTCCTCATCTCACATATGAACATGCACAGAGTGGTATCAACAGTATTTGGTGCAACTGGGAACGCAGTGAAAGACAGATGTTGAGGAGTAATTGTAGGCGCCAGCACTTGCTGCTTAAGTATTATGTACTCTAGAATTAGGTTTAGTGGCAGGTTGGCCAATAAAGAAAAAAGATGTTCTTACACTGATGGATAACATCAAACCTGAGGCATTTACCCCCAATAATTATGGTAGGTTTTTTATGTTTAAATGTTAATTTGAGCGGAATCTAGGCTGGTCTTAAACCTAAAATACAGGACAGTAGGCTAAGACTGCAAAAGCTAGCCGATGCTAGAAACAGATCACAAAGACTATGTTCAAACACACATGATGAAAACGCACCTCCATTGCTAATTGCAGAGATTCCACGGTGGAAGTCCTCAAAGCTGATCACTCCCAGGCCACTTGGATCCAAAAACTTGGTTAGATCCTTTACCTAAAAGAGAAAAAGTAGTTTTGTTTTTTTTAATCAACAAAAACCTCCACAACATTTGCACTTGTACTGGATGCTTTGAAATGATGTCATGAATTATGTAAGAAAAAGATTTTCTCCACACAAGGAAAAAAAATTGGGCTGCAGTGTTTGCATACTGACTCAAATGGAACAGTTAACCACATTCAGAGGAAACATAGATCAGGACTTTATAGAAGCAGATGTCACCAACGACTACTAAAAAAGCTATTTTACTGCAATTCTCAACACAAAGACTGTTTTACTGTTGAATTGCGTGCGGCCAATCATGTGCTTCTGGGAGCAAAATGTCACCGATAACAAACTTTCAGAGTTGTGCTGAGCTTTTGTGTCAGGGATTTCTTTGTTTATGGGATTCTGGGCAATAATTGATTTACAAGGATTTGGGAGAGGCATGACGAAGAAAACAAAAAGAGGCAGACGTTTGCTTCTGGTAATGTAGAGCGTTAGATTAATAAACCTCACAACAATGTCTGACGAGAAGCAATACAGGCTTTTAAAACAGAAACACAGCTGCTCTGGGCGCTCTAGTATAAAACAGGTTACGTAAGTGCACCTACATGCTGTATATTCCTACAGCCGTATCCTGGCAACAACAAGATGGGCACTCCGGCTCCAACTAGACACAAAACAAACAGTGTGACCAGCTCTATGTTCATTTAGACTCAAAAAAATGATACTAAATATATAAATTGTGCCTGTTGTGTTTTGTATTGTTCTTGTAGTTTCTTGCTTTACATAATTCTGAATGGCGCCATGGAATCAAAATCAATTAAAACAAATAACAGACTAAGCCAATGACACTAACCCATTATTACGGTATAATTTCAGGCATGACAAAATTAGCTGGGAGGGATCCTGGGAGTAAGTTCAGTCAGGTTTTTGTGGTTATTCTTTACATATCCTTGGATGAAACAACACGCCATGTGAACATGGCCATTTAGAGAGAGTTTGAATTCTGTAAGCACGTTCTTTGTTTATAAGAAAAAAAAAATAAATAGCTGATTTGCTTTGGAGATACAGCTCTCCTGTGATAAAGCATCTCCCACAACGCTTCGGGTTGACAATGTAGCCAGCAAATTAAAGCCAGCTGTATTTGGTGAAGGGAGGGGAGCTGATCTCACTGCGGTTAACAGTGTAATGTTAAGTTTAGCATGTGGAACCGAGACTTGTCCGCCTGCTGCAGTGTTTTTCATACTACGAGTGGCGATCTTTGAAATAATAAAAAGTTGTGTCTGCCATTACCAGTAGGTGTTTTAGTTCTGTTTTCCATTTTGCAAAAAAGCCCGAGAGTTGACAGGAAATAGAAAAAGATTGTTTTTGTCTCCATGCTGCTATTTAGAAACACCTCTGCTGGGTGAGGTGAGAAAACTGCAAGTGAACTGACATTGCGGTCCACAGTTTCAGTATTAGTCACTTCTGTAAGAGGCACGAGCATGTGTTGGCCCATGGGCTTTGCTAAATCAATCTGGCTGGAAAATACATTTTGGCTGTAGGTTAATAAATGTGTGCGTGGAAGCAACATGTGAAAAGATCTTATGTTTGGGTAAAGTCAGAGGTGGCATATTCAGACATATTGCTTTATTTTGGCACTGATTCCATAGCAAAAAAAATCTTTGGTTGAATGCATTGTGTAAACTTTTACAGTATAGATAAACAAAATGGAACACACACACGGCTATGTACAGTACTGTATAACTTTAAAAACAACACTCTAAAATCTATATACATTTATAACTACAGAGAACCCCAATGACAAGAGCCATTACTTTTATCATTTCCTGTTCCTACAAATGGCCAAACCATACAAACCAAGCACAGCAAATAAGAAGCACATTCATGCTTAAATTTGAGAACACACAATCTTTCATGATGGTTTAGGGTATCTTTAAACTAAATTGATTTTTGTTTCTATTTTTTTACCGTGAACATTATGATCTAACCTACTGCCACTGGATTTGTACAGCATGTCCCTGCAGGGCTACCATAGGTGTTCACAGGCTGTAGAAATGGAGAGATGTAAAGAACTGCAATCTGGATTTCGCCCAAAGTTGCTGTAAGTTGACTCTTAATAGAACATGTAATTAAATAAAAAATTCTCATTGATATTCTCAATATCTCTTCATATTGACTGTATAATTATTTTACAAGGAAAATGACCCTTTATAAAATCACCCAAAACTTAAAAAAAGGACATAAACCAAGGTAAGCTACTGTGAAGGCTGTCCTTGGCCTACATCAGAAGGGCCAGGTCTCAAGAGCAGTTAGCAAAAAAAAAAAAGTATATGGAAGGAAAGTTCTTGGCCACAAAACAAAGAAAGATTTCTTTTAAAAGTACCCACTGATGAAATTTTAACAGTGCAACATCAGGCGAGCGCGGTGACAAACCCCAACCGACTGTCATCTCAGTTCCACTTCTTACGGAGCAGTGAAGGCTCTGTGGTTTGTCAGTTCCTTCCATTTGTGTTCAATCAGTGCCGGGGCATGCCTCACTGCCTCCACACAAGCCACTGTTGTGCATAACCCCGTGGAGAGGAAGAATACCCTTTACTGAGTGTCTTTCCAGGGGGAAATTTAACAATGGTGCCTAAGCAAAACACTAATAACCATTGATTATAAGCCTGGAGGGTTTGCGTTAGATGATGTAAAAAGTGATCTTTTTAGAATCTCTGAATACAACTTCTTAATGAGAACACAAAAAAAAAGAAAAAAAGAAAAGTGGGACGATTTGGGAGCAGGGGGCATTCCTATGTGGATTAGAGGGGCAGTGCATAAAAGAAGCGGGTGAGGGGGATGGAGGCTGGCAAAAAGTCTGCTGTGCAATAAGAGAGATGACCACAATGCAGCTGAGAATGTTTTTTGTGTCTAAAGGGGGTCAGAACCACAGAGTCTCCTTAGTGGGTGCATTTGCTGCATGGGTTCCTGAGCACATTACATGAACAGTGGATTTCAAAAAATGTTACTACAATAAAATCAGCAAATGGTATAGTTTCTCTTCAGGGAGATGTCTCTGAAGGTTGTCATTCATCCAGGTCATTTTGAAGAAAAGGTTAAAGCAAAGGGATCTGGACTCTAGTTCTTCTAGAGGAAAGATTTTTTTTTATTGATTTATGATTCAAGATTCAAAACTAAATAATAAGCAAAATGTATCCGAGGCCTCCTACTCTGTTAAGGGAGGGCTTGTTTTCATTTTTGGACATGTCTGAATTTTTCCATTTTTGTTAAAATGGAAAAGCCCTCTCTGAACAGAGGAGGGGGCCTCACCTAAATCAAAACAGTTTAACTGTAGAACAGGGGTCCCAACCCCCAGGTCATTTTCTACTGGTCTGCTCAGAAATTTTACATTTTAATGGATTTTGGATGTTGGCGATAGTCTGGGTGTTTTATTTTAAAAAACTTCCTCCAGTAGCTCTTTCCCACTCTTGAATGCATTTGACTAACTCACAGCTCCACGTGCTGCCGATTTAGCCAATACATTCAACTGAGCTAAAATTAGCAATTAGCAATAAAAGCAGCAACATTCTGTGATGCTCATATTTAAAACCACACACGGTGCATGTCTTCATAAGCCCACTATCTTACCACGGAATTAGTTTGCAGGAGACATTTGCATGCTTAGCGTAGTGGTACCAGTACGCAAATACCTGGTGAATTTCTTCCTGCTTTTTGTGACAGACTGAAGAGATGTTTGTGGTGACGCAGGGAGTCCATGTAAAACCTGCTGATGCTATCCATAAAAATCCATATTACATTATCTAATTGAACTATATCCAGACAAGTTCAAATATAAAACTAATAACTAAAGTACTTATGAAAACACTTTCTTTAAATCCTACCTCCCTCAGGATTATGTCCCTGCTGAAAATGTTAGCTGTCATGTTTGTCTTAGCTTTATAGCTTTAATAATTACAATGCCCTAAGCCACAATGCAAATATACTGTGCAAAGACTATGGTAAAATGTCATTAAAATGAGTTGCTTTGATGCAGGGGTTATGCAAGCTATTTTTATCCCAGTGAGGGCACAGTGTAATCAAATGTTGTTTATAGGTTTTCCAACCTATGAAACATATATTTTCATAGCCATATATAAAAAATGTATGTGTGTGTGGCTATGTGTCAGAATACACATATTCTGACACATAGCCATTTGTTAATTATTTTGCCAAAATTTATTTTAGACAGAAATTAAGACAGCATAAAAACACATCTACAGTGGCAGTGCGGGAGAGATGGAGTTTATCTGCCTCATAGGTCCCATGAGGAAAGAAATCTGAGAAGAGTTTCCTGTAAGAGCATAAATTGGCTCCTCCAGCTCTTGGAAACCAATATATCCAATTTACAAAGAACGACTCTGTGATCAATCTGCACAATCTGATTAGCTGTCCAACAAAAACCTTGCCAAGAGGAAAAGAGAAACTGCTACAATTCAGAAGGCAGCTAGAAAATTCACATGAAACTAAAAAAAAAACAGACCACACCTATGAATCACATCAACTTGTGTAATGCAAATGTGATGTGCTAAAAAGAGTTGACAAAATAAACACAGGGCCCGCTCTCCCCTCAACAACAAAGTCATGGCCTATATGGACTGCGCCCAAACCATGAAGTTCCTCTGCGTCAGGCAAATACATTTTACTCTTAATCCTTCACAATTCTCTGCCTGGGGAGCCACAGATACCTACAGCCAGGCACGGGACAGATTGAGACCAACACAGGCTCTTTGAACAAGGATTAAAAAGCATTAGTGGGTCAGAATCACACTGTTTGCAACGTACCAACAAGTACCCCCCTCTTTCCAAAAGGCCATGTTCGAGGTCTATTCAAAAATGCTCAGAATTTACTGTTAGGAATGAAATGACACCATCTTCTTAACTCTCGCTGTTTCAAGTTACCTCACCATTACGTCATTATTTGCCAATGGTGTGATTCTTGTAAACGTTTGAACACACCGACTGACATGTTGAACAGGAATAGAAACTTGACACCAGAAATTTAAGCGCATGACTGCTGTATACTGTACACATTTATATAAATGAACTTGTTGATGATTAACTGCTGAATGTATCTAGCCAATGTCAGCAAATCAAGGTTTCACACAGAGAGAAATGCTCAACATTTTCAAGAAATTACATTTTATAAAAAAGGTTTTATTTATAAGATATTAAAGCATTAAAAAGGAAGCAATAAGTGGGTGAGGGTTGTGTGTGTTGAGTGTAATGGATCCTTTCCCAAAGAGATTATCCCCAAACCATGGGATATGCAAATGGGAAATGAATAAATTTCTTACATGGAATATGGATATGATGCCAAGGCTCACTGAATCCATGAGACTAATCTCAAATCCTAGCTCACCAACACTTCATCAAATGTGGATGAATGCCTAATTCCGGTAAGGCATTAATATTGTTACACAGCATCAGCCAACATTTAGTTATGAAGAAAGTTAAGCAAGTTTAAATGGCTGTATAATGATACAGACACGACTATTTTACATTAGGTCTGTAACATGGGGGTTCAGATTTTTGTTAGCTATGCAAGTAATATTAATTTGTGAGTTTACAAACTCGCTAAAAACAATCATGACCTGTGCCAAGCAAAGTATTCACAGTCCAAACCCTGGCCTTAACGGTTCGTTGTGACCAATTAGGTGTCAGCACTGACAGGGTCTGGGCTTGTTTTAGGTTTGAAGATGTAGTGACTGTTTTACCGTTACAAACATAAACAACATGGCGCTGCGCCAATTGGATGAAACTGCAATGTTAAATCCAATTTACCTGCCTTTTTGCAAACACTTTTAACAGGAACCCTTCCAGATGATACTGGGAAGCAGACTATGTTCTTTGGAGTCAAGTTAACAGCTCTCCAATACAGCTCAAAAAACCTACAGAAAAAGTTATTTACTTTTAACGATAAGTGAGGTGCATTAAACTGATGCCAGAGACAGTCTACGTAGAGTGTATAGCCGCTTTGAAACTGTATCCAGCAACTTTCCTCTCACCTCTCCCTTCACTGTGTGCGTCACATTTGAATTTTCAGTTGAGTTAATTATTAAAAACAAAATGCCAAAATAAGATAGAGACAGATATAAGCCAAACATTACTTGACCTGAGTGAGTCACCCAGAACAATACGGGTGGGATTCCTACTAATGCCATTACAAAGGCAGGCTTTTAACAGGAAGCACTCCACAGGCCTGCACAAAATCAATAATAAATTGCCATGCTTCTGCATAGAGCCCCTCTCAGCAAACCCTGTATCTGCCAACTCAAAACAAAAAGAAAGATTAGTATCTCACCTGATCGGCCCCATAAGCAGCAGCGAACTCCATAAACTCCTCAATACGAACAAATCCATCTCCGTCTTGGTCTAAAGCGTCGAACACATCTTTCAGGGGGGAGACATCTTCTCTCGTGTGAACAGTTGGAACCATGGGCAGTGAGTCATCTCCCACCATCTTAGAGAGAGAAAGTGTCTTCACAGTTTGTTTGTGAGTCCATTCAGTCTCAGTAGAAGAAGTGTTTAGGTCCTGAACCAAAAAATCCAAATGTTCTGCTCTTTCTAGATTTTCAGTGTCTCTCTCCTTTTCTGGCATTGGCTCGTCGTCGTAGGAGTTGAAGTGGAGTCATTTTGTACAGCATCTGGTTTTAAATTCCAAGGCTCCTCGTCGTGGACCTCGTCAGAAGTCAAACAAAGATCTAAAGCCATGGCCAAATCCCCCTGATCTTTGGCTTCAGACGTTGGCCCGTCTTCCATTAGATCTTTATTTACCTCTGTGACACCCTCTTTGGGGCCATCCTGGATATAGTCACATGTCTGCGATGAAGTTTCAGCAAACGACTCAAGAGCTAATGTGTCACTTTGGCGCTCCAAAGTCAGGTTAGTAGTTACAGTAGATCCCGTTTGTTCCAGCTCTGTTGATAAAACTAATGGGGTGATAACAGAAACAGGACTGGCAGGGCACAAGATGTTGTCACAAAGTGGAACCTCTAAATCCAACAAAGGCACAGATCCTTCTAAACAGTCCACCAGCGGGCTTATTTGGTTGAGTGCAAAGCAGTTCTCAGGTAAACCTTGTAATGTGGAGATACTGGTTACTGGCAGATCTGTCACTTGATCTGGGTATAAACCTTTGTCTCTAATGTCAGGTGACTCAGTGACCGTTTCCCAGGAGAGAGGGAGTCCTGCTGCCTGCTCCTCTGTGACGCCTTGTGGATTACATGGAGACTTTGAGGCACAACACAAGTGTTCATCTGAAAAGAGATCTACCAACAAAACTGAATCTAATGTGTGGGGAATGTCCAGCAGTTTTGTTGGAGAATATGGGACACTGAGAGTTTGTATATTAACCTCAGAACTAAGAGCATGTGGGTTCTCATTAGAGGCCTGCTGAGGCTGACTCAATTCATCACAGGTAGTGTTTTTTCCAGCAACTTCAAAGAGGCCTGGGGAAAACAGCCATGACAAGGTGGAGTCACAGATTTCATCTGATGACTCTTTTTCTGTGCAGGATAATTCCTCAGTTCTTTTGAGAAAAGCTTGTAAATTAGTTTTCTGATCCGTTTCAAATTGCAAAGCTCCACAAGAAAAATCTGAGATCTTTATCAAGGAGTCCAAATCTGCCACCTTGCTTTGAAAAAGGTCTTCCGCTCCCATTTGTTTGTATGTTTGATCCTGGTCACCATTTCTGATATTCAAACCTGTCTGACCGCTCTTGCTTTGACACAGCACACCCCCATTGTCTGAGTCCAGAGAGTGAAATCCCAGAGGAAATGGCTGTTCTGTCTCCCACTGTGTGTGCCCCAAAGGGCCAGACAGGAGAGCCGGTTCCATTTAAACTGGCAATACCCCTTAATAAACTGGAGAAAGCTAGTGAATTAAATTTTATCTCATTGCTGTCAAGCAGTCTGACTCTCAATCCAAAAATGCTGACAAATACTTAAAACATTTAATAAGACGAGACTGAAATATGTGAAAAAATCGTCAAGTTTACACAAAGCTATGAGGCAACAGCTGCTCATAAGCTTGGATAAATTGTTGCAATTATTTCAATAACCTAAACGTGACTTTCATATTAAACTAAACTATAGTATGGTTGTAAAGAGCAGTGATGTAATTCTCACTTGACTCACTATGTCCCCTGATGTCATGGCAGGTCCTTTCCCGGCTGTGTCCAATGTTTCCACTCATCCAAAGCAAACATATTCCACTTAGCTTTTAGACGACGGACGAATTAAAGCCAAAAATAACATGTCGGCACACCAATTATCCCATGGAGACAATATGAAACAAACAAACAGACCAGCACGCTAAGCTCCAGTGTTTGACAACATTTGCTTTCGTAGCCGATTAACAAATTGTATCCATCAAAAACAAATTTGTTGTAGGAGACGTGCGTAACGACGCCACGGGGTCTTAAAACTGACAGTGTATGGACTCAAAAATCAGAAAATGCACACCAAAACGCCGTCTATCGAGTAACCTGACCCTCTTTTTAAATGAATTTAAAGCAGCAGCAACTACAGATAGCTCCTCCTTCGAACATCTCGCCTCTTGCGTACCATTGGCCAGCGGCGGCTAACTGACTAGTTAGCCAAATTAGCCTAATAGCTGGCTAACACGCTAAACAGCACTTTCCCCAAATATAGCAAAACCACACATTGGCTTTCAAAGTACGCGTTTTAAGTTGTAAATTTAGAAACGTCGTTTGCTTGGTAGTCCGGCTTTATCGTTGCTTTCTGATGCCGTTTTTCCAATCCACCTGTGTCTATAAGAAGACAGGCCAGACAAGCGACGAGACGAAACCGTCCTATTTCTCCTCGGTCTTCATTTATTGGCGGCTCGACAACACGCCTGCTTCAGCGTCCAACTTGGAAGAAATAACACGAGTCTATTTGAAATAAAAGCAAAATGCCCTGTCATAAGGCAGTGACTCCTGGGCGATGTTGACGTCGAAAGCTCTCGCATCAGCATCAACGCTGTCCCATCCTCCTCCTCCTCCAGCCGCAGACACACCGCTGACGTTTCACGCAAGCGTACAAAACACCCCGCAGTATCACCGATCTTGGAGCAGCTGATGAATGTATGTTCGCACAGATGCATGCATCTACAATGGTCAGTCCTCCTTTCATAAAGCGGGGTCAAAGTCATGGCACATAGGCCCAAATATGGTGCAAAAAGCAATTACTACACCATGTAAAGTTATTCTATAGCCTAGGCTCATATACAATAATGTGAACTATTTTGATTTATACACGGAGGGTTTATCATCGTGACAAAATACCAATTAATGGCCAATTACATGACATTGTGATGTTTTGGCACCCCCTGCTGGCAGAATAGAGCTGATTTTTAGTTCATTGCATCATTGTAGTGCACATAATGATTGATAACAAATGTATGTAAGCAAACAGACGACACAATTATTAAGTTTACTTAAAGTTTATTATTAGAAACTGACCAATTACAAATATTAGTACTTATAACACTGTGAAACAGGCTGTACATGGAATGCATGATGACAATAGGAAGCACTTATAAAATCCCTCAAAACTGTAATTTTATCTTTTAATTATTTCATGTTAAAATATTTTTTAATAAGTATAGGTTGTTACTGTTGTAGTGTGTAATGGCAGCATCTCTTAGCATAAATCACCAAAGGCAACAGTAAATGGGATAATCTACAGTACATCCTTAAATTTCCTTTCAAATTATTCATTTGTTCTCAGATTGGACTGGTCTTTGTTCTTTTTCAGAGGACCAATAACCTGAAAGAAGATAAGAAAGACAAACTGATTATTAGGTATTTATTTTTAATTTCAAATAAGGATTACATTTAATCAGTAATAATTTATATAAAATCACAGATACTTCAACCAAGAACATCATGAGCAAACATTTACATATTATATTTAAGATGTTTTCTTTTCACCCAAGCTACACCTCCTCCTTCAGAGTTTAGCAGATTTAGAGGATGCTATACCCAAGAGCATGGCAAAGTCATTGGGTGAAGTAAGCCACGCGCCGCCATCCGCCACAAACACTGTTCCTGTCACATAAGAGGATGCACGGCTGGCCAGGAAAAGAGTGCAGTGGGCTATCTCGGTCTTGTTGCCCGCTCGCTGTAGGGGAATAGACTGGAAGGCACCTGCAGCCTCAACACTTGGCCCACCTAGGGGTTGAAAGTAATATTTAGATACTGCAGATACTACATCGAATATATATTATACTATAGTGGTAGTATTAAAGTAAATCAAAGCAGTTATATTTTTTTTTACCAAGTCTGCGAAAGCCCTCTGTGCCAGAGATCGGACCAGGAGCTACAGCATTAACTCTGACCCCATTGGGACCCCATTCCACAGCCAGGTGTTTAGTCATTGCATCTGTTAAAATGCATTCAGCTCTAATTTAAATCCATTATGATGTTATTCCTTAAGCCACATTGTGTGACTGTTACCCCTCAAAATAGCATTGTAATATTAACTAACTGTAAGTAAATAACTGTAGTAACATAACACATCTTTCATAGATGTTGACACTCTAGATATTTTGTTTATGAAATAAATACACATAATATAAAAACAAGCCTGACTATTTGTTAGCTGTACAGTTACTTTTAAATTACTAAGTGTGCACAAATCTTGAAAAAATACAGTGTGGCATTGATTCAGGGAAATATAGGCTATTACCATTAGCAGCTTTGGCAGAACCAGCATGCACCTGGAGGGCTTGTCCCCTGTAGCCAAGAGTAGCAGAGATGTTGACAACATTTCCTCCATGATCCTGTATAAAAAAAACCCAAACCAAGAAATGTAGAACATCAATTAATCTTTGTTTTGTCATTGTGAGTGTTTTGTGTTACTTGCTAAATTATACAGCCCGGGCTAAAAATGTTCAGTGACACTGGTAAAGGAAAAAATGTACCTTGAACCACTTCTCATAAACCACTTTGCTGGTGTTGAATGTACCCATTGTGTCAATCTCCAGGACAGTTTTGAAGGCATTGAAGGACAGTGATGAAGCTGGGCAGAGGAAGTTTCCTGCAGCATCTGCCAAAAGAGTACTACTTACAGTTGTACTCATGAGTACCCTGGCAGAATTTGTTATTTTTTGGCCATTTTTCAGCAAATATTAATGATTACACAAAAAACTTTTCTTTCCCCTCATAGTTAGTGGTTGGGTGAAGCCATTTATTGTCAAACAATTGTGTTTACTCTTTTTAAATCATAATGATAACAAAAACTACTCAAATGAGCCTGACCCATGCGCATCTTCGGGGCTGATGAGTGCAAATTTTCCTCTGGTAATTTCTGATAATATGCTGGATTCATCTTTTCCTGTGCCTTTGTAGCTCACACATCCCCAAACCATTCCTTCTGTGATACATGGAGGTGGATCACCTCCATGTTTCACAGAAGGAATGGTTTACCTTTCATCATAGGCCTTGTTAACTCCTCTCCAAATGTAACGTTTAATAATGGCTTTCTCGACAATTAATGCAGCCCTTTTCATCTTGAAACACCACTTTTTTTCAGGGAGTCAGGTATTTCAGGTGAAGTTATATGTGGGTTTTTCTTTCATCTTGAATAATTTTCCTGGCAGTTGTGGCTAAAATTCTTGGTTATGTTTTTTTTTCACTCAATTAGAGTTTGAACACTGCTGATTGGCATTCTAAATTCCTTGGAAATCTTTTTATATTCCTTTCCTGTTTTATACAGTTCAATTACTTTTCCCACAGATCCTTTGACAGTTCTTTTGCTTTTCCCATGACTGAGAATACAGGAACGTCAGTGCAGCACTGGATGAAAGATGCAAAGGTCTGTCAGGAAACTGCCCAGAAACTCTCTGACCTTTTATAAACACACACTGATTAAAAGCAGACAGGTGAGGATGGTTACCTTTTAGTAGCCATTCAAACTTGTTTGTGTCAACTTGTGAGCATGTTATCAGGCCAAAATTACCAGTATATGTAAACTATTGATCAGGGTAGTTTCTGTTGTCATTATGATTTAAAAACAGTAAACACAATTGTTTGAAAATAAATGGCTTCACCGAAACCACAAACTATGAGGAGATGTATGTCAACATTATGATGCAGTCACAATTTGTGTAAACATCTGAAGGAGTGACATACTGTTAATGAGGATGTCTATTCGGCCAAACTCTTTGAGTGTCTCCTCCACAGCAGCTGTAATGCTCTCAGGCTTCCTCACGTCTAGACACAGAGGGAGACAGCGCCGTCCCGTTGCAGTAGTCAGCTTTTGAGCAGCCTAGGAAAAGAAAGACAACATTTAAGTTAAGTTTAAAGTAGAAAGACTTTGCAGAATGTGGATAAATGATCACCTCTTTGAGCTTGTCCAAGTTCCTGCTGGCAATTACTGTATCACATCCATGTCTAAAGGAAACACAACAAATGTAATGTGGATAAGTGGAAGAAATTGAATAATTGAAAGATCTTATCTGACACATGACAAAAAGGTCACGTCAAGTAGAAAAATTAGACATAAATCAAGATTTAACTCTACACTGACCTTGCAGCTAATTTAATATCATTTATGTTAACACAAAACCTATTACAGTAACAGGCGCATACAATCTAATACAAGATCACTAATATTTTGTAAGTAATTGAACTTTTAAGTCAGATTAGATGGTGAGATAACAAGGTCTAAAGTACACAGCACTGTACTGTGAAATCCACACTGAGCAGTGCCATATGTTTAATAAATGGGAAAAATTATCTCACCTCATGAAGATTTCAGCTATCCTGAGTCCAATTCCAGATCCACCTCCGTAATCAA
Source organism: Perccottus glenii (assembly GCA_024416835.2). NCBI lineage: Eukaryota > Metazoa > Chordata > Actinopteri > Gobiiformes > Odontobutidae > Perccottus > Perccottus glenii. The sequence goes on along the minus strand of CM044566.2, from coordinate 13,478,238 downwards.
AGCTACCTCATCTCTAAAAACACACACATTTATAGTCTTTTCACATGTATTCTCTCAAAGGCTTTCCTGTTTGTTTGTTTGTTTTTATTAAGAGTTCGAATGACATTTAGAAAATCTAAACTGTGTGCTTACTGGAGTAGATCAGGACTGTAGATGTGTGTGTACGAGCTCAGGCAGTCATCTGTGCAAACATCTTCAGGCACTAGCGGCCTATTTCCCTCAGATGACGCCATGCTGAGAAATGCTAAACAGAATAACAATCATTCAATGTAATTATTTCAATAAAGGTGCAGGACATGCCAGCTTTGTGTATCTGTCACTGTGACAGACACATTTTGCAAACTACTGTACTGCGCTGCCACCATCATCAAAGTAAGTTAAATGCAGGGAATCCATATAGCCTGCATCATTAAGAACTTTCTTAAACGTACTATGGTTAAATGATTCACTAAAACTTTTGGGGTGTTTTTTCCCTCGAAAACGTTATTCTCCGGTATGTTTAATGCACTCTGCAAACCAAAGTTGTTTTCATCAAGTTGTTAATAACGAATGAAAAGTAAATCAAAAAACATAAGCTACACCGTTAATATGCATTCTTACCAAAACGCGTAAGTCTGATTTTTTTTTTCTCTCAGTAGGAACTATTTGTACCTTGGACCGGTTTTCTGCTATTCCTAAGAATGCATTATGGGTAATGAAGTCCAACGGGGGTGCGTTCAAGAGCACAAACATTTTTATAGTCATAAAATGTTTTAGAAATACACACAAAACTTGACTCAAATCTCAGTCTAATCTGGAGAATGATTAAAAACAAAATAATAAAACGTCCATGCATTTGATGCTGCTAGCCTTGTTCATAGAATCTTCCATGAAGGCACCAGTGAGTCTCCACTTCTAAACTCAGACTGAATTAAAGGCTCAAAGGTGTTTTGTTTCAGGGGCGAGGCCAGACAGTGTGCATTAGGCTGTAATGATCTGTGCTTGGGGCTTTATTGGTGGGAAATGCCCTATGATATTGATTTGGTGTAGACTTTAGGGATGGATCTCCTCTCAAGGCTTGAGCACTTATGAGCTCGATTGCATGATAAATCAAATGTAAACCATCTCCAGTGCGAAAGCGACAAGTGAGGCACTGTTACAATTTAATATGACCATTGAAGAATAAATATTTTAATGATTATTGTGTATGTAATGTGTTAATAAACTTTTACAACAGGAATCGTTTTAATGCTCAGTCATTGAAGCATGAAGCAGTCACTGATAATAAAGCAACTGCCCCAAAAAGGACTTTACTTCCTGTTTTATGTTTGAAATGCTCACTTTTCCCATTTTATCTCAGTAAATAAATTATGTTCTAAACTTACTATTTGTACATATTGTGTATTAACGAGGTCAATTTTGTGTTTAGGCTGGGCATTGGCAGATAGATGTCTGAGAGCTTTCACCCTCCGAGGAAGCAACAGAGACATCACATGAGTGCTCATAACTCAATCAGGTGAGCACTCAGAAAGGAATAAAAAGAGAATCGAAGTGCATATAAAAGTGTCCATTAGAATAAATAAATCTTGATGCTTGTGTTCGTTGTAGTTGCCCCACTGATCGTTTTTCTCTACATCCTCTTATGTGACAGGAACTAGGACTTCTTCCAACAATAATTCTTAACAATAATCTAGAATTATATAAAACCTGCCTTGTAATGATCACATACCCAGGCTTTTTGACGCCTGTATTTCAATTTTCCGCAGCCAGAGGGCGCTAAATGTGAGTATGTATTGCTTGGCTTCCATAATGAGAGAATTTAGATAGATAAGAGCTTGTTCTTTTGGATCTGGATGGACATGTATAGCAAAAGCAAACAAATTCTTGCTAAATTCTCGCTTTGTAGAATAAACACTGATTGCGGGAAAAAAAGGCTAACGTGCATATTAATCATGTGGTTTTAGGAAGAGTTAAGCAGGAAGACAACAAAAAGGCAACAAATGGACATAAACAAAACAGAAGATTAAAACAGCCATAATTTAAAACAGCAGCCCTTCATGTCTTATTCCTTCCTACAGCATTTTTTGTATGGGTAATTTTTAAGGCTGCTCCACCACCTACATATTTTAATAGACATCTATATTTAGCTCTGCTGTGTTTTTAATCCATGATCTCTTTAGAGATAAAATACAGTTCTGGTACACATAACTAACAAAAACCTAAGCAAAGCATATATTTTTTTTAACTGTTCTTTTAGACTTTAAAACAAACATTCCTGATGCAGGAACAAGAAGAAGAACAAACCACTGCATGAATCTCAGACTAAAAAGTCCAATGTTTTTTCAGTATTAGTCCAAAGAAAGCAGCAGTCTACAGTCATGCAGCACTGTGGGCTGCCTCTGGATTCTGTTTGTGTGTCTCTACAGCGCTGCTCTGGTTGGATACTGGTGGCTTTGCCTTCCTGGTTAGTCTGTCCTCGTCCAGACCCACCAGTCTGCTGCTGACCTCCCATAATCTATGAGCAGCCTCCTCATCCAGGGCCTGGGACGCTGGCTCCTTTTCTGTCATCACATCAAAGTAGCATCCAGTCACCCCTCCTATCTCTTCAGACACAGCCAGGAAGACACTGGGCTGGGCCCCCAGCTCAGGGTTTTTCACCAGCAGAGAGAAGAAAGGACCTATGGGAGGAACCAGATAGTTTGATTCTACTGTTGTAACCATTTAAAATTGTAATCATTATTATGTGCAGATAAACTGATAATACCTAAATAATAATAATACAATGCAATAAAAGGCATTAGTTACATCTTACACTGAATGGACTACATTAGAGGAATAGATGCTTTTAATTATATTTAAATCTGGCACATAGTGCTGCATTGTGTATGTTTATTGCCTCTCTGCTTTATTTCTACTTTAATAGCCTAAGCTTATTGGAAATGATTATATCCTCTGTCTGTATAGAGAGGATGTTTATTACTCCAGAGGGCAGGAAACTAAATAAAAAAACTTGAATCATCTACCAAGTGACTTTCTAAAATCAGTACAGAGCAACATCAGCAGTAAAAATAGAGGCAACACCACTGAGCTTTAGAATCAAATTTGAAAGTGTTTGGAGTGATGTACAACATAGCTGTAAAAGAAAACCCTTTTAATATTGACTTTAACTTTGCATACATTGCAAACAATGCATAATATCAAATCTTGTAAAGCCCAAGTAGATTATATTAAAAGCATTAGGAAAGATTCAATTAATTCAGTTTATTGGATTCTCTCAATGCAAAATCCAATTAGGGAGTAAAATACTCACTAAGCACAGAGCTGGAGAACTGTGATTGGTGGAGGCCAGTGTGCCTTCCGAGCTCCGTGGCAACAACTCCTGGGTGTACAGCATTCACTGTGACTCCTGTACCTGTTTCAGACACATAACAATAATGTTAAAAATATATGTCCAATAAAAAATTATGACTATGAGAATGGGTTGTTCTTCTTCCCACACATGCCTACATGAGCAGCAGGCACTAGACTTGCCTTGTAATCGCCTGGCTAGCTCTCTGTGAACAGAACATTGGCAAGCTTGCTCTGACAGTACGCCTGCTTGGTATCAAACTTCTTGTTCTCCCAGTTTAAGTCTTCAAAGTCAATCTTTCCCACAATGTGGGCGAGTGAGGTCAGGTTGATCACTCTACTGGGGGCGGACTCTTTCAACTTATCCAGCAGAAGATTTGTCAACAAGAAGTGGCCTGGGGGGAGATTAAACTGTGAAATTCAAGCAGTGATGGAGCCAAGCCATGTTTAATGCAATGTATAGATGAGTTATGTCTCATATTAGCTTAATATAGAAGCATCACTTGTCATTGTTTAGCAGCAGGTTTCTTACCAAGATGGTTGACTCCAAACTGCATGTCAAAGCCGTCATCTGTCTTCCAGGCTGGACATCTCATGACTCCAGCATTGTTAATCAAAATATCGACACGCTTCTCCTCTGTGTGTCAAAAGAATATAATATTAGTGATTTATAATTGTATAGTAGTATTTGCACAGATGATGATGTGTTGTTTCTTTACCATTTTTAATCTGTTCAGCAAACTGGCGGATGGATTTACACGAGGCCAGGTCAAGGTGACACGCATAAACATGAGGATTCAGCGTGTTCCCTCGAATTTCCTTTGCTGCTGCCTCACACTTCTCCATGTCACGACATCCCATAATAATACGACCCCCTGAAGATAGAGAAACCGCAGAGGCAGTGCTTTATTGACTGCCTAATAACAAATTACATAACAACTTTATCCACCAACTCATGTCACATTTGCAGGATTGGCGAGCTGCTAGACATGTACTCCACACCTCTCTTAGCAAGTTCGCGGGCTGTCTCTTTCCCAATGCCTGTGTTGGCTCCCGTTATGACTACAGTCTTGCCATGAATTGTAGCTTTACTTTTACATCGACCTCCTGTCACATGGTTCCTACAAAGAAAGAATAAACACAGTTAATAGCACCAGTTCACATTACTATTGATTACTCTAAAATTATAATAGGAATAGGGTATTAAAAATTTTTGTTAAAATATTTTCATATAGGAAAGAGCAACTATAGTAAATATGCTTGATTAGATATTCACACTTTGTAATCTATTCACTTTACTTACTTCAGCAACACAGCACAACCAAAAACGGTTCCAAACACAGAAACCGGAAGAATATATTTATTCATGACTGTTAACCAGAACGGACGAAAGTTTATTTTTAAGTTTAAAATTGTTTAAGTCGCTTTACATGTTTTCTGGAGCTGTTTTAAACCTGCTACTTTCCTAAAGCACAAGGTTATAGGCGCACTATTTCAACGTCATCAACAAATCTTGACCAACCGGAGCGCGAAACCTGCCTCAAGGCATTGTGGGAAGTGTAGTCCAATACGTTTACGTCATACGTTTTTGCTGTAAAATATATATCCAAACATCTCATGTTAACGTGAAAAAATAGAACTATTACACAACGTAAAATATATAAATCATAATTAAAAGTATGGCTGATGTTAAAAAACTAAAGAAGGAGTACACCAACTAGATACAATAAAACAAATGGGAAATGTGAGGTAAAATAAAATTAAGGGGAAAATAACTGCATTTTATACTGTGTCAAAGGTCAGGGGATGATGTGTGTTTTAGGTTATTCTGATTATTATGACCTTATGACCTTAATTTTTCTTATCTAACAGTGCAGAGAAAGTAAGTGTTTGTGGAGGTGCCTGTAGATTGAGAGCAAATATTCCTTTAATAGTCCACAGACTACGCCGCAGGTAGGGCACACAGTACTATAATAAATTCTGTAAGAAGACAAATTAGAAAAGAGCGTAAAAACAAGGTCACCCTTTTGCAACAGGAGGTGGAAAACTTGAGGTGACACATTAAAAGTAAAAATCTGGGACACGCTGCAGGAAGTTTAGAGCGGTACTTGCTCCATTTGTTCGCAGCTCATAGGTCTATCCGTCGGTCCCAGCGGTCGTGCTTGACCCTCACTATGCCCGGTGCTGTCAGCTCTCGGTGCTTGACCTTCGGTGTGATTTATGTCGGCTCTGTCCCCTCTGATAAAAGAAGCTCCTCACCTCTCTGCAGGTTTTGACCTAACTCTGAGCCAGACACCTGAACTTGTCTTGGAGATTCTGGTTTGTATTTGCACCCTTCTTCTCTGTCACCCAGAGTCAAATGGTTTTGTTTCAACATACATGAGGATCATCTTTCTCTGAAGTTGCTTTTTTTATTTTCCAGAATTTATTCTACCTATGAGAAATCTATCTACTATTCCAGTTTAACAGTGTTTTGTTGTTTTATAATATTTTGGATAGGCTTGTTTTGCCAGTTGTTGTTCTAACATCTGGGTGCTGGTTGGTTGGTCTAAGAATGCCACGTTCAAAGTATGGCCCATGGGGTAATCACAGCACAAGATGAGATTTTCAAGACTTTATGTGGCCCTCAGCTTCTGTGTCTCCCAGCAGCAGCAGGTTTAGACAAAACCAACTAAAACTTGTTCAAAACCAACTAAAACCTGTACTAGTGGAATATGAATCAAATCAATCAATTTTCCTTTCATCAGATGCAGCCCTCTCTGCAAAAGGTTTGGACACCCATGGTGTAGATTATTCAAACCATAGATTAGGCTCTATGTATAAATAAAGTTGCTCTGTTTTTTGGATGTTTTAAAATTTTGTGATATTGGTACTGCCCCTAAATTTGGAATGGTTTGAAGTCTATTTATCCCACCCCATGGAAATCAAACTAAATGACTCAACCAGACTCAACCACTCATTGAAAAATGATTGGGTTAGCTGTCCAGGGTAGTGGCAAATGGCAGCAGAGGCCCAAACCTTGATAGGCTTACACCAGACTATTGTTAAATCGCCCGATGTTCTCTGCTCTCTGTACTACTGCTATATCCATAATTACAACACAATGGCACAAACCAAGATAGCCTATTTATAATTACTGTTACAATATTATTTATTATACTTGGAGAAGAAAACATATGCTTACAGGCAGGGCTTCCCAAACATTGGGTCAGGACCCAAAGGTGGGTTGCTAGGGATTTATTAGGGTCGGCTAAAAATAATATATTTTTTAGATAGATACATTATACTCAATGGAAATTTTGTGTGGATAAAGAACAGATTTTAGTTGGATTTAAACTGGTTTTATTAGGATTTGAACAAGTTTTAGTTGGATTTGAACAGGTTGTGCTTTGATTTTAACAAGTTAAATTAGGATTTGAACCAGTTTTTTTTTTTTGGAGTTTGGACAGGTTTTAGTTGGATTTGAAATTGTTCTAGTTGATTTTAATAGATTTTTAATCGGTTGATTTTAATAGGTTTTTAATAGATTCATGAATTGGTTATAGTCAGAAATACTATTTTGTATATAATACAAAGAATAATACTATATAAAATAGATAAATTAATTAAATGCCAGTAAGAAAAAATATCCATGACACAAAATGACCAAAATTATGCCAAAACAAGCCTGAGATCATCATTGGGTCATGAATTATCTGGTCTTTAAAAAACATTTATGGTGACCATTGGTTGTCATGCATTCACATGGGACACACCTGACATTTAGTTATAGTTGTCTGGCAATATTCTATAGTTAATGTCGCCAAACTAAAAGAGAGTGAATAAATAGCAGGAGGACACTAGGCAAAGTCACCGTGTGAAGTAGTCGGTGCCATAAGCTGTTGAATTATGCAATGATATAGAGCAGCTTGGTCCTTCAAAGCAGAACTGATGGTAGGTGGTAAATATGGCGGCGCTAGGACCCAGAACACGTGAGCGCATTAGGTTTGCCAGAGGGTGGAGACTGTGAACAATAAAGAAACTGACTGGTAGGAGCCACAGGCACCGGAGCCACATCTGAGAGACCACCCCCCTTTTACCAACCTATACCACAGTCCCACTGGACACACGGACATAACGGACAGACCACCGTGCGTGACGGAGCCAAGGAGCTTGAGAGTTGTGAGAAAGGAATTTGTGGATTTCACGGTGATAAACCCAAGCGAACAAGTGAATGAATGGGTTCGTCTCAGTGTCTGTGGTGCTGAAGTGGGTCAGGCGGACCACTGGAGTAGCAGCCAAATATATAAACACCCGTGTCTTTTCCTTTCCTGGGCAGGTTGAGATGTAAGCGCACAGAGGAGAGATCTCCAGCCAGCCACACAACATGCTCTTGATTCAACCTATTCAGAGCGGTCTCCGGAGTCACCCTTAAAGGACAACATTAAGACTTGGGAGCTCTCTAAAAGGGACTGTTTTTTCCTAAGTGAAAGGATTCATCATTTAGGTTTGGTTTTATTGGAGCAGAACAGAGCAGGGCACAGTCGCTCTGCTCCCCAAGCAGATGCAGGACCATGGAGGAGAGAGACAGGTCGCCAGCAGGTAAGCACACCCTCTGGAACTAACAAACTGGGACATTTATATAGATACATTTTATGGTTTAAACGTCAGGGGCATTGATTTTCTGTATGTATACATTCTTGTTGTTCTTTTCCCTTAATGCACATATTCACACATTTGAGCAAACTTTATCTTGTCTTCAACCCCAGTTTATTTGAATAGATTTGCCATACAATGAATATGTCATAAAGTCCTACAATATAGTTGCACACTGTTGCTTTACATTACTGGTTAATGGTTTTGCAGCAGTCTAAATTGAAATCTATTTTCATCATCCCCGTTCTCTATTTGTTATCCAGTGTACAGTAGCTGGATGTGAGGAGAGCCGGGTTACTCCACTTTTAATGACTCTTGTATTGTTGGTCCAGGGCAGACAGGTGATAGCTCATCATTGATGCCCACTCTAATGAATTTAAATAAGCAGATGACTCGCTTGAGTAAACCTGGATTTGCCTTTTTGGTTATAAAGTACTTTTGTGAAAAGGAGCATGAGTACTGGTTGTAGAGGCTCACAGTATTTTCTGTTTGCTCTAAAATGTAAGACTGCTGTACTGTTTTTGTTGGTAGAAGCCATTCAGTGTCTTTCTGATCTGATAGCCTTTCCTTGCGCGTGTAACATAATGAGCAGACATATGCAGCTCAGCATGCAGTTTATAATAACAAGAGGAAGACTGTGCCATGATGTTAATTACAACAGCAAACAAAACCTGTAAGCAGCTGACAGAGTGACAAAAGCACTAGTGTAATATACAGTAGAAAACCTTTATTCAATGAGTCAAACAAACAGTCGTTTTCTGTTTTCTACTGTAGTCTTTACCTATTTTGGCAGCTAAACCCACAGTGGTTGTACATTAGGTGTGTCATTAGGTACCTTTTTAGAGGACAGACAACAGCTCTTCAAATGATGGTGTTTAAAAGCACCACACACTGGGTGAACCCAATGCATTAATGAAGCTACAGCTAAAAGCTAAAAATAGGGGAGGAACATTAGCATGTGCAGATTACATCCTTGATAACACCTCATTTACATGCACCTATTATGCATATTATGATACTGTATATTCATATTATATTAAGATGTAGTGTTTGTTGAGGTTTTAATTCTTTATTTATGCTGTGTCATAAATTCCCAGGTATACAAGTAACACGAATACTCAAGCTAAATTTAAAAGTTAATGATTGATTATTTAAATGTGGTTGTGGATGTACACATACAGTACAGTTTATGGTTGGAGGTTATTATAGATGTATGGGGTTTCTAATCCCAATTATGTACTGTTAACTGCACAATATATCACATATGTATCGTTATAGCAATATTTGTATTGCAAAGAATGACTTGTATCACAATAATGCTATACTCTTCCATTGGATAGGCTTTTACTTTTTTATCTGTCAAAACCATCCAAATTGTCCAAACAAATTGTTTAAATTAAACTGTGGTTTTTCCAAATAAAAAAGTCCTAGTTTAGTCCTAGTTAAGTCTTAATATAAGCTTTGATTCAGATTTAGCCCTTGCTTTGACGAGTGGGCGTTAGTCCAGAGCTAAAAGAGTAGATATCCCAGGTAATATCGTTATTGCAATATTTAAAATGGTGTATATCCAATACTGTGCAGCCCTACTGTTAACTAGCATTGAAACTGATGGGCACATGTGGCCTGATAAGAAAAAAGCAATGTCTTATTTAATGACACTGTTACATCATGAAACGACACCCCCCCCACCCAGACCCCAATTTTCTGAGCTCATAGACTCTAATTTTCTCCATGTATTTGACTTCAAAGAGACATAGTCCACATTGTAGCATGCTTGACTCCAGTCTCATTGGATTCCCCCCCTCCTCTTTTCCTCATCACATCAAGCCCCCTCATTGGAACTTGAGGCGACTGATGAAGAGCGGTGGGGTTAGGTACAATATGTTCCTCGCTTGGATTATAGCAGCCATATTTTAGCATGGGATGATTCCTCAGGACATGATTATGATTAGTGAGGGGGGTGCTGCTGATGACGTTGATTGTTATGAGGCGTTTACAATCAGATGCTCAGCAGCTTCTAATCTGATACTCTATAATCCCTCAGTTGATGGGGCAAATCTGCAGCAGCCTGTTGTGCTGTTGGCTCTGTTTTTGTTTCGGTTCGTGATTGTTCTCTCTGCAGCACCAAACTTCGAATCGGTGCTATGTGACTGACGCCTGAAAAGGAGAACTGTTAGAAACTATATTTGAGAAATTTAATCTTCTTCTTTTAATTTTAAAACAGAAATATATGATGAAACCCCTTAACAATACAACTGTCAAAAGTACTAAACTCAACTAAGTAGGCTGCTTTGAAATGCATTCACTATAATTTAAGAGTGTAATATTGGTGGCAAAAATAGCTTTTCTTTTTTATATCCCACATAACCACTGATTAGTACTACTTAACAAATTACAATAACAGTAAAATGTACTCCAATAAATCTTGCCTGTTTTTTAGGAATACCCTATAATAGATCTAATATTTATTCACTATATATATGTCATATATCTTAGAGTTTGTAATGAAGTAAAGTAGTCACAGTACAGGCATCCCTAACAATCACTCTCTATGTTCTTGACATATTTATAATGCATTTATATTCACATGATACACAAAGCCTATTTTTGACATGCTTATAACTACTGCTTGCTGTATTTTGTGTTTTGTGCGTGCTTGCTGTAATACCAGTCTCTGATTTCTCACTTAACCTTGGATATTGAGTTCTGGGTCAACGCAGCAGGAGGCTATCGCTCATGGCTGTATCTGCAGAAGCTCCAGTAGGTGGTCTCTCTGTAGGCTGTGGATATTGAGGAAGCGAGGGGTGGGATGATTAGATGGAGAAGGGGGAACAGGTTAAACAGCACACGGCCCCAGCAGGGGTCCAACTCAGAGCGGACGATTTGCTGAAGTGCGTGTCCGTGGCTTGGGCTGCTGGTTCACCCATCACAGCACGGAGGGGGTTGTCCGGCGCACTCTCTCGTGAAGGTGATCCAGTTTTTACACCTGTGTGCAGAGAACACATTGTCCCAGCTGTCTATTTCACACGGCGACAAAAACCTATAGTGCTGTCTTCATCCTTTGTTTTATTTTAAGAGACAAAGCACATTAGTCACATTGCAATTCACTCTGAGTTTTCCCTCTGACCTGCAGGCAGCACACGCCGGGCATTTTGACAGTAAATTGGACGCAGGAGATTAGTCTTCACCCGTAATGACTTCGCTGCCCAGAGCAAAGCGACTAGTCCATTAGCAGAGGAGGCCGAGGTAGAGATGTAGTGAAGCAGCCTCAGCAATTTATTTATTTCTTTCATTAGTCCCTTGTTTGCGTTTTCAGGAACAAGCAAAAAAAGGCAGAGCGCAGGGACAAAACAAAGACGACTCTGCACTGTACCTTTGTGTGCAATAACAATCACTGAACGTGTAAAACAGCTACATAGCCTTTTTACTACAGCAAATGACACATTATTCTTTATTTAGCATCTATTTGTAAGGAACTATTAGTTCAATGATTATACTAACAATGTTTGCAGATTTAGCTTTGGTAATCTTCATTATTGGTTATAGCTCCAGGTCATTTCTATTTGGTTGTTGTGCTGTAAATATTCACAAATGGTTTCCTTGGGGTAGCTTTAACCCCCTACTTATTGTTTTTGCTGACACATTTAGGAGCTCAGTCTAAGGCTGTTGTGGACCAGAAAAAGAGTAGCTTGGCATGGTTCCTCCCCTGCGTCGTATTTTCATTTTATTTGGCCTGAGGATGTGATCATCTCCTCTATCTCAGGACTAAAAAAAAAAAAAGATTTTCAAAGTAGGTGTAGTTAAGTTGAGTGGGGGTTACATTGAAGTTTTATGACTGGAGAAGTTTTGTGACTTTTAATACACTGCTAATCCTGAAGTTATGAGGTCTTCCCACTCCGGCGGTGACATTACAGAAATAAGAAAGTGCCTCGGGCTTTTGTTTGCAAAAGCTCATACCAATGACGATTAAAAATAACTTGGACTGGCGCACAAAGCAACAGAAATCCTGTCGGGGGCCGAAACTGAAGAGAAGCAGAGGGCATTTGCTGGGAAGTGTACACTGCAGAGACTCACAGCTGCACAATACAATGAGCCTTTGACACAGTCGCCATTTAACTTCATCTTAATCTTCATACCGTCATCTAAGATTCAAGATTCAGGATTCATTCATTTGTCATGTCTCCATCACTATTTTCTGTTCAACTCTAAACGCCTTGAGTGTTTTAACACTGTATTAACACTCACAGATGAGCAGCATCACGTATTGGTAAGAATTAAGCCGATGGATACAATTCATTTGAGCCATATGGGGGGGGCCCACAGACCCAACTAGACTATGATCAATCTTTGTGTTGACTCACTGGAGGCTGCATTCCGTGGGCACGCTCAGTATGAGTGGGCTCCAATAATCATAGTTCGCCTCTATAGATATCTTCACGCTTATGATATGAAGAACAAGAATATAAGACTGCACATGGACACATCTTATTTTAGCTTTCTCAAGTAATTTTTGTTATGATAGCTCCACATAATTTGCCAGAAAAACTCAGATCTTCAAGAGATGTGTGGGCAAAAACAAAACAAAATGTCCTCTGCATTGTTTCAATCAAGTATATATTAAGTACCTGGGTACATAACCCCATTTCAGGATTTTTGAAGTTTTTATTTTGATGTTTGTTGAACCTGATGTCAACTAAAGCGGCTGAAAAATAGAAAAGGAAAGAAAAGAAACCGTCAGCTTTGAACGATGGATGAAAAAAGCCATCAGCAAAACTGTCTGCGCTGATTTAGTGCCTATTAGTGCATGTGCGTATATGACCGATCGGATGATTAAATTTGATTGTGCGTGTGTGCAGAGAGGGGTTTGAAGTGACACTGAGACAATGGAGAAGATCATTAGTGTGATTCACTCCATTTCATCAAACAGTCTATTTTGCACTTTGGGATAATTATTATTGTTATTCATAGTTTATTTAATGTTTCCCCTGTCTCTGCATATCACACAGACTCTGACTTATTTCATTTCTGACACATTTTGTGGATCTGAGTTTGCAATTAAAGCAGCTTCATTTTTTTCTTCTAGGTTTGACCTATTTTTTTGTTTGGCACTTCTGCAAAAATCTACAATTCTCTTTTGCAGTGCGCAAAAGCTTACAGCTTTAGCAAGTTCCCCCAAAATCATAAAAATCCATGTGTTTCTATTTTATCAGAATAATGGGCTGCACATGACCAAGTGCAATGCTAAAGGCTTGAAATGTATAGTATGTACAGTATCAATATTGGCGGTATATACCCAAAGCTGTTAGTTCTGTCCAGCTGTTTCCATGTATTAGTGCTTTCACCTGTTTGTATTGATTTCCCCGTCAGAGTCAAGGCAGCCGTGGCTGAAAGCTGGCTGGAATGATCTAAGGGGACAACAGGAACCCCTATTGAATGTACTTATCTACCCCTGTCGATGCTTTACTGGAATTGATTGAATGGAAATGAACGCCTATTCAAGGCCTCTAGATTTAGGCCTTCTTTGGGAGGCACACAGGGATCAGTTACAAACACGCACAGAGAAAACTGTTATAACAGTAAAGGATATTATATTGTTCTTAAAGGTCTACTATTTTTTTTACATCTGAAAAGGACTGGGCCTAAATCAATTCAAATCAAGTCAAGTACTTTCCTCATGATCACTTTCTTCTCCTTTCAGTCTGCCGCACAATGTCAAGGCGAGCCTGCCTCTTTCGCCAACCAGACCAGGACGGGTCAGCAGCGCTGGCAGCTCCCCTCCTTCTAAGGGGGGCTACTGTGGAGGAGTCCCAGTGGAGGATATGCAAGCCCTGACCATCGCCTCTCTGTCTACAGCAGATGTAGCCAAACAGTACGAGCACATGCGCGAGCTGGGCAAGGGCACCTACGGGAAGGTGGACCTGGTCGCACACAGATCACAAGGTGAATATATGCGTTACATCACTGTCTGTGACTTGAGCATGTTCAAACATTTGCATTGTGAAGAACGCCTACAAGTTATGGTAATCGGTTGAAGCAGAACAGCTTGTAATAATCCTCAAAGCAAAAAAATGTGAATGAATTATTTGAATTTGATTACAATTTGTGTACTTTTCATTTAATCTTTTGTCATAAAAAAGTCATGTTAGAGAGTGGGATTGGGCTAAAAGCAATTTATCAATGGAAAGCAATAAAAGGTCAATGCATTAAAGGGTGTGCATAATAGTGTATTTCTTCAGCCTCAGCAACAGATAGTGAGCGGAGTGTGTAACAGAGAGAGGTGGTAACATTTGTGGGATGCTTTAATTTCTGCTTATATTTATATGAATGGATATAGCAGCTGTTTGTTGGAAAGAGTTGAATGGTTGAACTCTCTCAAGGCTACACTTCAAAGAAGCTCTTTAGCATCTTGAATGAGATACACGCATTTCTTCACATGGATTTTTATGAGAGAGATGCTTTATTCACAGTCAGTGTATTTTTAACAGTAGATGGTTGTTGCAGGTTTGAAAAGCAGCACTGACACAAAAGCTTTAAACAGACCGTTGTTACATTGTTTGTTAAAGACATCATTCTGTGTTGACATAACGGCAGCTTAAACACATAATTTTGTTAATTGTCAGAAAATATTCCGGCTGGGGGGCTAAATCTTTTAAAGAAGCACCTAGAGTTATTAAGTTTTGTGTTGTTCTGTTTATTTTTGGCCCCTCGACTCTAGATAAGTGCTCCTATAACCCCCCCATCTTTATTTTTTTCACAGGCACCAAAATAGCACTGAAGTTTGTGACCAAGAACAAGACCAAACTGAAGAGTTTTTGCGGGAATACAGTCTAACAGGCTCACTTGGCTGCAGCCCTTTTATCATCAAAGTCTTAGACGTGCTTTTTGAAACCGAGGACTGCTACGTATTTGGACAAGAATATGCACCCGCTGGGGACCTTTTCGACATCATCCCCCCACAGGTAAAGCAATCATATTCCTGTTCACCAATCACTGTTCTCCTCGAGCTGGAGCTGCTCCAATCACTCGCCATTCTGAGACACAACAGTTTTAACAAGCTCTCTCGGGATAGGAACCCTTTTTCTTTCTGTTTTTTCTTCCCGGGCACTGAGTTCTCGCTTTGTTTTAGTGCTTCCCTGCTTGAAGTGTTAGGAGCACTTGGCTTAAAGGTTCTTCTAATGACTTATTAAAAATGGCTGCATCAGTACTCCAGCTCCTTTTGTTTAATTTTTCCCACTCTACAGTGTATTGCTTTTATCCTATACTTTATTTTCTCACTTATTATAGCCCCATTCATCTTAACAATACTGTAACGTCCCACTGTGAAGCTCAATTCTTGTATCACCTTTGCTGTTACCTCTCAGTCATCTTCATTTAGCACTTTATTCTCTCTTCTTTTGCCTTTTTAGGTGGGTTTGCCAGAGGACATGGTGAAACGCTGTATGCAGCAACTGGGCTTGGCATTGGACTTTATGCACGGTAAAAACCTGGTTCACCGAGATGTCAAACCAGAAAACGTTCTCCTTTTTGACCGTGAGTGTCGCCGTATCAAGTTGGCTGACTTTGGCATGACCCGACGGGTGGGTTGTCGTGTGAAACGGGTGAGCGGGACCATTCCGTATACCGCTCCGGAGGTGTGTCGAGCTAGCCGAAGCGAGGGTTTTCTAGTGACCACAAACCTGGACGTCTGGGCGTTTGGTGTGTTGGTGTTTTGTATGCTAACAGGTAACTTCCCTTGGGAGGCGGCGCTGCCAACTGATGCTTTCTACGAAGAGTTTAGGCGCTGGCAGAAAGCAGGGTGTCCAGTGGGAACGTACCCTTCACAATGGCGTCGCTTCACCGATGACGCTTTACGCATGTTCCAAAGGCTGTTAGCTGCCGAGCCAGAAAAGCGATGTGGTGTCAAAGATGTCTTCTGCTTTGTCAAGTACGAACTGGTGAGCGAACTCAGACGCAGAGCTTCATGTCGGGCCAAGAGAGGTGAGCGGTCAAGCTCAGGGGTGTGCACTGGCAGTTGTACTTCCTCCTCGTCCACTTCCACAACTTTACGCTCTTCACACAGACACCCAGAGCCCTCCACCCCTCCAGGAACAACGTGTCTGCGCCCAGCACCACTCAAACGCTCTGTCCTCTCTGATCCGCTGTCGCCCAGAGAGGAGACCGGACAGCACCAGTCTCCGGGACGAGACAAGAACAAAAGCCAGATGGTCATGGCAACTGCCATCGAGATCTGCGTGTGACTACATCCGTGTTGAGCTGTGGACACCAAATGTCTTCTCACAGTAATAATAAGCTGTGAAGAGTAGTTAATAATTTCCACAGAGATTTAAAAGTGGTGTACTTTATCCATGAAAGACAAGCTCGGGATCACATCTCTGACAGTGGGAAATGGACATCATCCGTCAGCGCTCGGACAGCTCATCACTGGCACATGCCTTTTTTAGGCTTTGATTTGTGACCAAAGACTGCTTCCCTGAGCTGAGAAGCCATGCAAGGCAGTGTTTAAAAGCTCCTTCTGCCATCTAACATTTGTGTTTTCCTGCCAACATACACTGTGGTGGTGCTAATGATTCCATAATTAGACACTGATAATGTATTCTTGTCTGTTAGCTGTCATTACTACTATTTTTACTTTAGCTTATCTTTAGATGAGAATAAGCCATTTGAAACGTCAGGTGATGCTGTTGAAGACCTGTGACCTGAGGCTATTCTCTGTATCCGTGTGTGACCTCCAACTTCCAAGTTATAAAGTAAGTCGGGAAGTAAAAAAACAGAAAAATGAGACAAACTATGTAGCAGTTTTGTATGTTTTTTTTTGTACTGTACATGTCTAGACTGGGAAATAGACTAGGCATCCCCTCAGGACTTTTCAGTCTTTCACTTCCTGTTCATGATTAATAAAAATCCATTGACTAGCTGACCCTTTGAACTGCTCTCAATGAGATTAATTTCTAATGTAGAATACAGGGATTATTCTTGTACATTTTCTGAGTGGAGCCGGCAGTTAACAATGAGGTGAGAAAAATAACCTTTTTACTGTTTGTTTTTCTACCTGCTGTGTGTTTGGAGGTGTATGTATGTATGTGTGGGTTTTAAGAACACAGAAAGCACAAGACTTTTGTAAAGAATTAGAGATATTAGCAAAACTACTACATTTTATTGTAAATAATTTGTTATTTTCTGGAGTTCACCGTAATATCAGGTAGTTTAACTACAGTATGTAGCTGTACTTCTTTTGTACTGAGAGAAAGGGATTTGGGGTTTTAGAATTATTGCTTGGCAATGCATTGTATTCACATAGAAACGCCTGCACACTTACTCCAAAGTCTGCATTTTTAATGACGATTCTTCGGAAGTGTGCAAGCGTTATTTTTTTCTATGTGACTACAAACCATGGCTGTGCACCTGGGGATGTGCGTATAACTTCATATTTTCCAATGCATTGTATGTAGCAACATTTTACTGACTGTACAGTAAATTAAGAAATGAAAATCTATCAGAGTAATGATTTATTACTATGTATAACATAGTAGCCGCTGCTATTATTTTGAATCTTGTCTATTTTTGTTTAATTTATTTTAAATCCTAGTATGTGGTCAGCATACATTTATGTAAAAATCCTGACCCACTCATTCTTTAAAAATCATCAGTGCTTTCCATTTGTCAAAGCTTAGACTCTCTGTACTCAGAAAAGATGATCCAGTGTTTTACCATTTAGGATTAATAACATAAATAAAAACATAAATCCATGTGCCATACTGACTACTTCAAATTTAGTATGCTGTACTTTCATCTAATAATCATATCATCCTACTATAAGAGAGCCCAGGTGTTCTTTTTCTTGGGTGATGACCTCTGTCTCAGCTGCTGAGGATTGATCTTGTCCATCATTAGCTCTGATAATTATGACCAATTATCAAAGCAAGTGTAAATGCTTCATCACAAGTGTGTTCTTCACCCAGTGTGGGTCTATCCCTCTGTGTGCATGATTGCCTGCTTGCTTTCACTTCCTTTAGTCCCTGACACCTCTCATGACAGCCCATCATATCTGTCGCTATAGTGACAGTGCTGTTTTCGTCTGATTCACCGTCTGTCCTTGTTCTTTACTTTTGCCACTGAGCCCAAACAAAACAACCACCTGCCTTCTCTCTCTATGTCCATTGCTGTCATTATTCTCCTTGTGCACCTTTTCTGAGTCCAAAGTCTTCATTTGTTTAGATAAGGCACTATCAAACGCTCCCATAAGCTGCAATCATTCTTCCTGTCTTCTTTTCACTTTATTCTTTAAATGTGACCTGAAGTTGAAGGCTTGTCAAGGTTAGGCGTAGTATCCTTCTAGGTCTGCCGTGTAACATTTGTCCAAACAGTAGGCCTGATTTGATTTCTATACAATGTGTCCTGATGGAAGCAGCTGTGCCATTGTTAGACAGTACGTCACAGCCATTTGGATCAAGCCTCTGCAATCAGTCATTTCAATGTGCTCTGCTGTTCCTCACGGACTGTTATGACATCAAGTGTCAGGCACAACGGCAAGTGGGGTGTCAAATGAAATTAACTTTATTAATGCTACAGGCCTAAACGGTAGTCTTCTGGTTATACATCATGATCAAAAATAGTTAATTTTCCACCAGTGGGTTTACATTGTGAAATAATGTATATAATGTATGTAATGTGAACAATATAATATATATGTTGAAATAAATTTATGCACCAAATGTAATGGCTCTTGTGTATCTCTGGGTCAGAAAAATGATTTAATTCAGCCCAACATGGTCTGAAGACCTTACAGTATTACATTAAAACATCGTATTTCCCACCACCATTTTCAGGAAAGTATTTGTTGATTTTTTTTTTGTTTTTTTTTGTTTTAGCCTAGAGTTGTAGTCAACACCACACTGATCGAGACAAGTCAAGAACAAGACAAGTGTACAATATGCTTTAATGTATGTTATAAATTATAATTAATTCATTAATAATTAAATATAATCATTATATTAATACTTATATCACTTATGTCTTGTGATTTATTACAGAAGTCCAGGAGTTTTTTTTAACATGTACGTCAAAGTCACGTGACTAACGTCGACAGAAAAACAGCCGTGTAGTGTCTGAAACTGTTCATTAATTGAGTGTCCTATATAGTCCTCTCTATAGTGCAACACTATGTAGTGATTAGTGAAGGTTAGGCACTTGTGTGTACATTCGGACACAGCCTAAGACTCTTACAAAATGTTCTTAAGACCTGTCTCAAGACTAAGACCGGCCTCGAGTAGCCTAGTTTTGCAAACAAGGAGGCACAATAGTATATGGCATAAACTACTATATTAATATAATATATTCATATATATTTCTACTTCATATGCAGCCTGTTGGTGATGTTCAATTAAAAAATGCACGTGGCTATAGGCCTACAGTCCCAGCCCATTCCTAGACAACAATGGCAGTGTGGCGCAGTTTGTTGTCGACTGGAAAAATTAATTGCATTACATGAAGGTCAGCGTGACTCATGTGGTTTTCCCGAGGCTTCGGAGTTTTATGCCACCAAACCCCCAGACTACTTTAATATGCCAACTCCCTTTTGAAAGCCCAATTAACACACCAGAAGAAGATAGCCGCTATCTACTGCCCTTAAAGACCGAGCGGGCTCAAGGGCAAAAGGAATATGGCCACGGAGATGAGAGCGCATTATCAATCCGCAGCCCTTCTTCTTTTTGTCTTCATCCGACGTGTCAGAACAACCAAGTCTGCTCCAAGTTGTTATCGGTCTCCGGTTTGAACAGTGGTGGGAAGCTGTGTGTTGTATCTGCCGCTGAGAAGAGCTAATCAGTTGAGACAGTGCGGGAGAAAGGAAAGGTCAGCTGTGACACGCAGGGCCAGTGCAGAGGGCTGAAGCCTGCTCACTGCTTTTAAATGGCCACAGCAGCTCAAAGGAAGCCTGAGAGCACTAATTGTGTTAGCTTCAATGCTTAGCTGAAAAGGTGGGAGCTGCCAAAACAAAGCCGGGCTCAGCCAAGAAAAAGAGAAAGCATTTACAGGTTACAACTGAGCTCAAAAAGAAGTTACTTTGACAGAAGGGAAAGTAATTTGTTCTGGGGGGCTAAGTCTGCAATCTTGTCAGAATAGTGCTAGCACTAGTAGAGCTGTAGAATAACCAACATCATTGAATTTTACTGTGCAAATTATATTCATTTAATGACACAGCTAACTCCAACTCTAAAATGACTTGTTTCCCAGAGCACCCATCAGTCAAAAGGACAAAGTTTGGTACATTTAGGTCCACGTCTCAACACCTTGCCTGCATTGACAGCAACACCTCCTGCTGTCCAGGTGAGTCCAGGGCCTCTGGCTACAGTGGTTATCTGTTGGCTTCTGTTGGCTTCTTGGTGGTCATAATGTTGCGTAGCATACTTTAAACACCTTGTCAAAGGATTTTAATAATAATGGATTGGATTTACAGTCAGGTTCATAAATATTGGTAAATGTTGATAAATAATCAACACAATTCTAATATTTTTGGCTCTATACACCACCACAATGGATTTAAAATGAAACAAACAAGATGTGCTTTAACTGCAGACTTTTTAGCTTTAATTACATCCAACAACAGTTTACATATGTGCCTCCCACTTTTTAAGGGACCAAAAGTAATGGGACAATTGGCTGCTCGGCTGTTCCATGGCCAGCTGTGTGTCATTCCCTCATTATCCCATTTACAAGGAGCAGATAAAAGGTTCAGAGTTCATTTCAAGTGTGCTATTTGTATTTGGAAACTGTTGCTGTCAACTCTCAATATGAGATCCAAAGAGCTGTCACTATCAGTGAAGCAAGCCATCATTAGGCTGAAAAACAAAACAAACCCATCAGAGAGACAGAACAAAAACTTTAGGTGTGGCCAAATCAACTGTTTGGAACATCCTTAAAAAGAAAGAACGCCCTAATGAGCTCAGCAACACCAAAAGGCCCGGATGACCAACTGTGGTGGATGACCGAAGAATTCTTTCCCTGGTGAAGAAAACACACTTAACAGTTGGTCAGATCAAGACCACTCTCCAGGAGGTAGGTGTATGTGTGTCAACAACAATCAAGAGAAGACTTCACCAGAGTGAATACAGAGGGTTCACCACAAGATGTAAACCATTGGTGAGCCTCAAAAACAGGAAGGCCAGATTAGAGTTTGCCAAACAACATCTAAAAAAGCCTTCACAGTTCTGGAACAACATCATATGGACTGATGAGACCAAGATCAACTTGTACCAGAGTGATGGGAAGAGAAGAGTATGGAGAGGGAAAGGAACTGCTCATGATCCAAAGCATAGCACCTCATCAGTGAAGCATGTGGTGGTAGTGTCATGGTGCGGGCATGTATGGCTGCCAATGGAACTGGTTCTCTTGTATTTATTGATGATGTGACTGCTGAAAAAAGCAGCAGGATGAATTCTGAAGTGTTTCGGGCAATATTATCTGCTCATATTCAGCCAAATGCTTCAGAACTCATTGGACGGCGCAGATGGAGAATGAACCGAAGCATACTGCGAAAGCAACCAAAGAGTTTTTTAAGGGAAAGAAGTGGAATTTTATGGAATGACCAAGTCAATCACCTGAACTGAATCCAATTGTGCATGCATTTCACTTGCTGAAGACAAGACTGAAGGGAAAATGCCACAAGAACAAGCAGGAACTAAAGACAGTTGCAGTAGAGGCCTGGCAGAGCATCACCAGGGATGAAACAGAGGCCATTATGCATTTACTCCACAGTCACACATTGGAGGTGGAGATGTGGCAGCCATTTTGCACCTACAAACCCTCCAATCCCCAAACATACTCACACATTCAGACACTGGAGTCAAGGTGGGTTAAGTGTCTTGCCCAAGGTCACAACAACAGCATGAACTGGGGAGGGTAGGAATCAAACCACCAACCTTCCAGTTTTAGGACAACCGCTTTACCACCTGAGTCCTAGAGTGTGTTAGATTTGACACACATTAAATAAACAGTAGGTATATTTGTGGAATCTACATTTATTCATTTAGCTGACGCTTTTATCCAAAGCGATTTACATTAAGCCTGTAATTACCTGTGCCACCACTGGAGTCAAGGTGGGTTAAGTGTTTTGCCCAAGGACACAATGACAGTATGAACTGTGGGGAGAGCGGGAATTGAACCGCCGATCCTCCGGTTGAAGGACAACTGCTCTACCACTGAGCCCCTGCGCCCCATGTAATCTGTCACATGTGTTGTAAGAGTTAATCACATGCATCCGTTATGATTCAGAAAAGTGCTGCTGGCAACTTTGTGAATGGGTTCATGCTTTAGAATAAAATGGATTATTGCTTATGTGTCTCTGAAGCAAAATGATTCAGAGAAGTGGAGTGCTTAATTTAAGACTTCAGTAGGTGGTCCAAATGCGTGGATGGGCCTAAAAAAACATTTTTCGGTGTACAGCTGTCTTTATAAGACCAACTGTATTAAATCCTTCTCCATTAATGCTTCTGTGTGAAACAACAGTTGTAATATAAGGCGGCTGTGTGATGGGAAGAGGGTCACCCACTGTCCTGACTCAAGTCAACAGTCACAGGTTTCATAGCCTTGCCCTCCAGCAATGGCTTAGGCAGGTAAGACGAAAATTTTAGAGAGCGCTCCTTGTCCTAGTTTGCCTTTTCATCATTGGAAATGTTTGACTGAAAGCTGGAGGCTGTCAGAAGCATTCAGCTTAGCCTCAGTGTATAAATCAAAGTGAAAAGCATTCCATGTAAATGTAGAGTTACTGAAAAATACAGGATTTAATCCAATTTAATTTAACTCCAATTTAATCCAAATGTTGACAAGGCTTTAAAATAAGTAGTTGAAAAGTAATTTTCATTCCATGACATGAAATAGCAGTTTACTCAGGGTAGTTAGGTAGGATTGGTGCAAGAACATCAGATCAACAGCACCCACCTACAAATGCAGTTCCACACAATGTATTGTTATTACACTGCTGCCCTGCAGGGGCGAATGTCTTACATCACAATCCCAAAAGCCATTCCAGAGGGAAGTATAATTTATGTCATAAAAAGTGTTTTAAGTATTGATGCAAATCATTTAAATATAGCGTGACATCATTTAAACTACCTGATTTTCTTTTTGCTGTGCCTATTTCAGACACCACTAACCTCCAACAGCAGCACTGGGACCTCTCCTGCTTTTCTTTTATTAAAAAATGAAAACTGCACCAATTTTTCATCCGCAAAATACTAATACATTTCACCAAAAGAAGTTTAGAGCTTACTGTAAACATTTAGTCCTGACTACACAGTCAGAATGACGTTATCTCTGCGTCATTAAACATGTTTCCTGGGATTTAACACAATTTTAATCAATTAATCAGTTTATTTATATAGCACCTTACAACAACCACATATTGACCAAAGGGCTGTACATCAAAATTCAATAGACCATTCTGAATAAGTAGATCTTAAGTTTGGCTTTAAACAGACGAAGGTCAGTGATGGAACGTAACTCATTGGGCAGAGAGTTTCAGAGTTTTGGACCGATCACCGCAAAAGAACAATCGCCCCACTGTTTGCATTGGGACCTGGGGACCTTCATAGAGCTCTGCTGGGTTGGTGAGGGGTCAAAATCTCACACAAATAGGAAGGTACAAGGCCACTAACTGCATTAAAAACAAACATTAAGACATTAAAGTAGATTCTGAACTGGACAGGGAGCCAGTACAGGACAGGTGTGATGTGCTCATGTTTACGACTGTTAGTTAGCAGACGGGCTCAGGGTTTTGCCCAAGCTGCAAACGGTGAAGACCAGTTTGGTTATAACTCCCACATAGAGCGCATTGCAATAATCTATGCGAGAGCAAACAAAAGCATGGATAGCTTTTTCCAAATTACTGCGGCTCAAAAAGGATTTAACAAGAGAGATTGGCTAGCCCTAGTGTGGGTAAATGCCCTAAATAGTTCTACAGCAGCAGTTCAGTTGCACGTTTAAAGTGAGCAAATCAACAGGATTGAGAAGATTCTTTTGCAAACTTGTAATTAGTACTTAATTAATAAATACTGTCATCCTTTGAAGCAGTAGATATCTGGACAAACCTCACCTAGAGTTGCTCCAGCTCTGCAACTTCTAAAGAGTGCTGTTTGAAGAGTGCATCATAAATAAAGAAATGAAATATCTTTATTTATTTAAAGGAGACAGGAAGTGATATTATTTTCTGCTCCTTTTAGCACCACAGGACACAGTGTACAGTATTAGAGCTGCTGTGTCACCTTACTGCCTCTGCTCCTACACATGACTCATTCCCAGCGATATATTCTACTGCCCCTGATGTGTTTTGCAAAACAGCTGCTGAAAATATACTGCCCATGATAAGAAAATGAGTTGGAAACTGGGACGGTGGAAGTGAGCTGACGGGTGAAAGGGATATTCCTCACTTCTTCAGCTGTAGACTGAGGCGTTGTGTGGAAGAGTGTCAGTTCGCAGCGGGAGAGCCAACGAACAGAGGAAAAGAATGTCAAAGCCAAAAGAAGAAAATGCAGAAGCTGAAACAGAAGTGGGGCAAATACTGTATATTTGCATCCGCATGTTTGTCAGAGGAAAAGGGTCACACAAGGAGACAGATTTAGAACTCAAATACACACCAATTTATTTATTTATTTTTCTAATTGTTTTTCAGCAGCAGACATAAAATCCCAGACCATGTGTGGTCGTCTGCCACTATTGCTATAGCAACCGAGTAGATCCCAGTTTAGAAGAGCCCTGAAAATTTCTTGTTTGGTTAGCCACACATTCCACATTTCTTGCAGCAGAGCTTTTCTTTAAGCACTTACCCAGTTTCTGATTGTACATTTGTATAAGTTTAGCACAGAGGGCATGACATTTTAAGTAGTTAAACTTTTCCAAATTTAACATCTACTTCCTATTCGAGCGTTGTCCTCATGTGTCACAATAATAGGCAGATGGTGGGCTGCATGTTTACTGCTGCGTAATTGATCTAGGCATTTGTCAAAAAATAATAACAGCACTCTAAAACATGGCTGTCAATCTGAGAGAGTACTATTGTTCCTAACGTGACCTCAGGAAGCTCCATTTTCTTTCATATTCATTCTCTCGTGGCAGGAACACCGCTCGTGCAGCTTTGAAGGCTGGCACTGCATTTCAGCGCCCACCGAAATCTGTCAAGCCGGGGATCCATCTATGATTCTTCTTCAACGTGCACCAGAGAAGCCTCATTATACACTGCAGTATCTTCAAAACATAAAGGTGATGATTAGTTTTGTGTCAATGTGCCACACTACCATATGTAAAGAAGGACGGAAATGTGAAATAAGCAAGAAAAAAGCTGGGGGACTGTGCTTTTTGGATGGATATCAAGAGAAGAAAGTGTTGATTAGCTCCAAAACACAATTTCTCATTGACTCAAAATGATTAATCTTGTTTTGTTCATGTTCAAGAGCCACACACCAAATGCAAACTGAGAAGAAAACACAACCAAATATTTCATTTTCAGCTAGAACTATAATTCTTGCGTCTAAATAACCCTAAAATAGTCCCCTCTGGGTTGCTGTAGACAATTGAACACAGTCGACACGTCATTGCCAGCTAGCAAACTGCAAAGAACCCCAGGACGGCCCTCAATCGCTTCTCATAATCATCGTTGTTACTTTCAATTATCTTCTAATGAGTTTTGGTAACAAATGGGGGAAACAAGAAACAAAAGAATTACGGGCACCATCTTCCGCAGCCACAGTTCCCTAATTTAAAAAAAAAATCCATCTCCGGTTGGATCATTTTCTGCATTGTACTTTGGATAAGAAATACAATCTCACAAACAGACAAATACAAGAAGGGCTTTGACATTTTGATGAACTTAAATGGCTTTCCATTAGTGCTGTTCTTTGCAGTGCCTCCCCTCAAGCTGCACTCTCAATTAGTGCAGGGGATATTTAAGACTCCTGCTGGGGCATAGATTTTGTATTATCGATAAAATATCATGTAGGGGGCAGGAGTTGTGGCCCCTTGGTGGGATGCTGCGGGCATGAGGTTGGTTATGGAGAAAGGAACAGTATGATGCTGTGGATGCCCCTGTGGTGAGAAGACAACACAACACTGAAAAGTCTATTTTTGTCCAAGTAAGATGGAACAAATAGAAACATTATGTAACAAATATAACTGTTCGAGTTAAGGTTAGGGATATTTTTGTGTTATTGATGTCTTAGTAAATCAGCGAACAGATCAAAACCTAAACAAAGTTATTTTATATTGTTTGAAGGTAAAACCAAAAGCTGATCCTGACCTTAACTACAGCACTATTACAGTACAAGAATTTTAATATGTAAACTCAAAAAAGTATGTATTTTTACTTTTATGTAGCCCTTGAGCAAGTTTTTAAAATGGCTGACCTAATTTCTAACACCTGCAAAAAAACAGGGCATTCTTCACCTGAAGCACAAAGCATGACTTCAGTGCAGCAGGCAGGTTGCATGTGTAATTCTTTATTCCAAAGAACGTCAAGTATCTTTTGTATTCTGCGTTTGTGTTGCCCAAAGCTATAGAAAATCCAAAACAACGCAGCTGTGATCAGAAGTGAGCCTTTACTGAGTGAACACATTTTTCTGACTTGACTCTTTTGGTCCCAGTTATAACTGACAGTTTATGCAGGAGCTGCTTGATGAAGCTTGGCACCCCAAGCTTGGGCTAATGAAGAGGACCGGGCTTTGACGGCACTCACTGGACCTATACCCGTGGTGTGCACTCAGATGTGGTGAATGTGCACTAGTGGGACACACACTGCTGTCAGTAGCAGATAATTTATCCAGCACAGGTCTCAGCCAGTGAATGAATTCATGTAACCCAGTAACAATGTAAAACATTTTATACACGGTAGCAGCCTGGTGGGGCTATTTATGGACTATGGGTCTGCACATTTGAATTTACAATTTGAAGTGCCTATTGCAATGACTGTGAATCCGGGTAGCCCTATTTGCACTTAAAAAAAAACTATATTGCAGTTGATTTTTTATAATTTTTGTATAATCATGCTAATTGAAATAATGATTGCAGTCATAATTAACTGACTCTGACTCACCCAAACAATTGAATTATATTGACATAAATCATTCATTCATATTACTTTTAGCATTAACTATTATTTGTGTGGTACCATCAGCAGTGGCCAGTGTTTTCTTATATAGTTCTTACTGTATTTCAGTAGAAAATGACATTGCAGGATAGAGAAGGTGTCAAATACTTAGTTACTAGTTTTGTGCACAAAACATGACGCAAAAACTAAAAACCTTTTGATATTGTGGGCTGTGTAACAATTTTAGGCAACTTTGTCTACAAGCACAATTCCCAAAAAGTTGGGATACTGTACAAATTGTGAATAAAAACAGAATGCAATAATGTGGAAGTTTCAAATTTCAATATTTTATTCAGAATACAACATAGATGACATATCAAATGTTTAAACTGAGAAAATGTTTCATTTTAAGGGAAAAATAAGTTGATTTTAAATTTCATGGCATCAACACATCTCAAAAAAGTTGGGACAAGGCCCTGTTTACCAGTGTGTGGCATCCGCTCTTCTTTTTATAACAGTCTGCAAACGTCTGGGGACTGAGGAGACATGTTGCTCAAGTTTAGGAATGTTGTCCCATTCTTGTCTAATACAGGCTTCTATTTGCTCAACTGTCTTAGGTCTTCTTTGTCGCATCTTTCTCTTTATGATGCAACAAATGTTTTCTATGGATGAAAGATCTGTCCATTTCAGAACCAGATCCTTCTTGATGTTGTAATTGATGTAGTATGTGGTCTGGCATTGTCATGTTGGAAAATGCAAGGTCTTCCCTGAAAGAGACGACGTCTAGATGGGAGCAAATGTTGTTCTAGAACTTGGATATACCTTTCAGCATTGATGGTGCCTTTCCAGATGTGTAAGCTGCCCATGTCACACGCACTCATGCGACCCCAGACCATCAGAGATGCAGGCTTCTGAACTGAGCGCTCAAAACAACTTGGGTTGTCCTTGTCCTTTTTAGTCCAAATGACATGGCGTCCCAGTTTTCTAAAAATAACTTAAAGTTTTGATTTGCCTGATCACAGAACAGTTTTCCACTTTGCCACAGTCCATTTTAAATGAGCCTTGGCGCTTCTGGATCATGTTTAGATATGGCTTAATTTTTGATCTGTAAAGTTTTAGTTGGCAACTGCGAATGGCTCGGTGGATTGTGTTCACCGACAATGTTTTCTGGAAGTATTCCTGAGCCCATGTTGTGATTTTCATTACAGTAGCATTCCTGTTTGTGATGCAGTGTCGTCTAACGTCCCGAAGATCACAGGCATCCAGTCTGGTTTTCTGGCCTTGACCCTTACGCACAAATATTGTTCCAGATTCTCTGAATCTTTGGATGATATTATGCACTGTATGATAACTTCAAACTCTTACTCCTTTCTGATATTGCTCCACTATTTTTTGCCCCAGCACTTGGAAGAATTGGTGATCCTCTGCCCATCTTGACTTCTGAGAGACACTTTCACTCTTATACCCAAGCATGTTGCCAAGTGACCTAATAAGTTGCGAATTGGCCCTCCAGCTGTTTTACTTTTCCGGTCTCTTATTGCTACCTGTCCCAACTTTTTTGGAATGTGTAGCTCTCATGAAATCCAAAATGAGCCAATTTTTGGCATGACATTTTAAAATCTCTCATTTAACATTTGATATGTATCAAATATTCTATATTTGTAATTATGTTCTATAATATATTCTATATTCTACTGTGAATAAAATAACAGTTTATGAGATTTGTAAATTATTGCTTTTTTATTCACAATTTGTACAGCGTCCCAACTTTTTTGGAATCAGGTTTGTATGATGATTGAATATTCCTCCAACAACTTTGTAAAAACTAACACTGCATATATTTTTAGTCATCTGATAAAATCCATCTGGTAAAAATAAAACCTATGACGCCAAAGCGCGCTGAACTGTTGGTGTTTCATAGTCTTTACAAACCTGAAACAGCACCAAAGCATCTGGCTGAAAATAGAGAGGGTGAGATATCTGCAAGCTTCGAAGAGTGAGTCATAACATACACCTCTGAGTGAACTGACGACGACTCACAGAGCTCAATGTGCCACTGACAACTTCCTGCTGCTCCCAATGGCCTGTCACTAGGTGTAAGCTGGCTACTGTTTCTGTGAAGTTTGATTACAGTGACAACACACTCTGCTGGTTTTCTCTGAGTGATTAAAACAGTTCTCAGTGTGGAATCTTTTTTTACACACTTCTGTTGCTGCGGCAGTCTACAAAGTCAGCAACAAGATATAACTGTTTGCTCGTTGTGTATCATTAAAACGGTCGAGATGGGCCTGAGATTTTATGAAGCGGACACAAATCCCACTGCGAGAACCATCCACTTAGTGCAGTCCAATGATAGATGATGAAAAAAGATGAGACACTCAGCGGCCTGGAGGATTGCTTATTTGACTGTGAAAGTGTCAGATTGAGTACTTTGAGCTAATAAAAGAAAGAAATGCCTTAGCAACTCCTTTTAAACCGTCTAAAAACCAAAACAAAGCTCTGTCTCATTAACTGCATTAACAGCACAGATACAGGGCACAGTGGACAGCCTCTTTAATTATCCCATTGTATATAAGGCAATTAAGGCACTTCTGCTCACTCCTCACTTTAAACACATCATTAAAATGAATCTGAGCGCTGCACAATGGACTCCACCGCTTTACAAATAGTGTTGCCAAGCAATTGCAGAAATTAATTTAAGAGCCTGTTTTATTATACGAGTAAATTACAAACCAGTGTGGACTGACATGATAAACATGGCCCATAGTTTGATTGTCTTCAGTAATAAAACGGGAAAAAAAGCATATACAAGCATTAGCATTACGTCAGTGGAAGCGAGTTTTAGCGAGTGTTCTGTAGAAAAAAGGTGGCATAGCAGCACTTGGGAATGTGATTTGAAAACTCAAAGGGCTTGGAGAAGAATAAGCATTTTTATTTTGCACAATACCTAAAACCTATTCTGGATGAGAATACTGAGGGATACTGAGATTTAAAATGGGTGAAAAAAAAACAGATAATGTGTACAGTATAAACAATCGATAATTCATTCGATGTTAATCACATCACGGAAATAATGAGTACAGTGGCCTTCACCTATCGATTGCATGAGCTTTTCTTCTTTCTTTTCCTCTGACAGTGACATCACACTTTCCCTCAGCCCTGAGACAGCTCTGTAATCAAAACCTGTGCATGCCCTCGCTGAACACAATACCTTTAGAAGCATCACAGCATTTGATTAAGTATTAAATGACCCCTTGCAGCTTTTATAGCGGATCTGAGTCACCCTGATATAATTACAAGATGTTCCGGCTTTTTTCTTTTTTTTTTTGATGCGAGCCTGTTATGCAACACCATCAGCGGTTGATTAAATGTTGTCAGATTAGGATTTCTTGAAAGCAGGGGTCCTGGCACTGTAGCCAACAGGAAGATGGTTTAAAAGGGAAAAGTTGGCTGGCTGTAAAGATGAAACTCTCAGGGAGGAAGCGTAGATTTGAAGTACAAGGGATAAACACTAGTGGCAGACACAATCAACAGTTTTAAAGTCTGGGTTGCCATAGCAGCCAAGTAAAATGCAGCCGGCACTCTCCAATCTGCCGCAGTGGACAGTGCAGTTTGATGACATATTAGTTTCATGCAAAAGTATGTCGGTGATAAATGAAATCGGTGTGAAAGAAGGCTGTGGGCACGGATAATAATCCATAAAGAGTATGCACTGGGTTGAGGTGTTGCTGATTCAACAAGATACTGACAATAGCTTCCTCAGCACAATCACAGAAATACATATGGGATTTAAAAGGTCATTTCTAGTGTAGGATTTTGAAATGCACCTTTTAGCCGCAGTTCAGCTGCTCTAGGATCATTTAGATTGCACTTTATGTACACTATATTCTTTAAAATGAGTCAAATTAGAAACAGTGTGGCCTCATTTCATTACATTGCACATTGGAGCCATGTATTATTAACAACTGCACAAAAGCAGCCCATGCAGATGTATAACGGCAGATATTCTCTTTGTTTCATTTGCTGTGTAGGTAAATTCTAAATGAGGAGATGCAGGAAATCTATCAATGCAGTTGCAATCGTCAGTGTCCCTTTCTTTTGTCTCTTTTTGACCCGAGTGTCATTTTAAGGGCCATTATAAAAATAACTAGGGCATGTATCTTTTGCATAATCATCTCTTGTCTGTTTGTGCTTGACTGATTTGAAGGCAGCTGGAACACTTCAAAACATGATTATGTTGTTTGCCACTGTCGGCGTAACGGGACAGAGAAACACAAGTGTTGTCTTCATCAGCTGAACATTTAAGTAGGTGCAGATTGTGTCACTGTGGTAAACCAACACACGCAGTGAGTCGTTACTCAGGAGACGTCCCACATACTGTAGCTCACGTCCTGTCTCAGGTGAACCCTGAGCGATGAAAGGGCTGAGTGAGTCAGAGGACAGTGCATTAGAAAACATTAGAGAAAACATGAAATATAGTACACGAGCTGTTTGGTCGTGAGTGCTGTACATATGTTCAGTGCACACAGGGTTCATGTACAGTACTTCCATAGACTTCCACAGAAACTGAAGAATGTAGCTTCCAATTTGAAAGCCCAATTCATTTATACTCTATGTGTAAGTTACTTGGGAGACTTGGGTTCGATTCCTGCTCATTTGCCCCCCCCTCCCCAAGGAATAATACAACGTTCACCTTACCTGAGTTTACTGTGTATATTCTTTGTATATTTTTAGATCAGATTTTATAGCTCATAGTATTTATCTTTTGTGTAACTTGTTATTTTGTTCTGTGTTTTGCACCAACATGCCAAAACAAACTCCTCGTATTGTGTAAACCATTTGACTTACTTAAACTTATAAAACAGATTCTGATTGATTGTAAAGAGACAGGAACCAGAGCGAGAGAGAGAAATGACAGTATATAACCCGAGCCGCAACGAACTCGTGTTGCTCAACTATGTTGTAAGTGTTCTACCACGTGAGCCACCAAGGCACCCCTCTTACATATATTTAAACATTTTATTTCTAATTCATGAGTGAACAGTGACCAATGTGAGCTCTACCAAAAAAGAGACAAAATTAACTCTGTTTTGTCTCTGCTGGGTCTTTTAAAACCAAATCAAACACAGTTAGGATTGTGCTTTAGCTAAATATTACTACTCAAGAGTAAGAACGTTTTTAATCAAGTTGCCACTGGTTTAACCTTCACTGACGGTGCACCTCAAGCAGAAATATAATCAAGTAAGGCTCTTTCTAAAACCTGAGTGCAGCCTGATGCGGTGCTTTCCAATCCTGACCATGACACTCTTCAGATGTAATTGATAATCTGATCACTTTTGTTTCCTGGAAGCTAGTGTCAACATGGTGCTTCTTTCATCTTTTTCCTTCAAGTTCCTTTGAAACCAGTCCCTAGGTTTTTTAACAGGCTGATAATAAAACACAGCATTCCTCATAAACACACGCTATGTGACCTTTACTAAAGAAAACTGACCTTTATTAAATTCAGCGCAAAATGCAATCAACCAAGTCTTTGTACGTGTTTATTTTATGTTACACAGCTGTTTGGGCATGTCTGGTTTAAATTGCAGCATTAAATAAAAGAGTTGTGGGGCTTAGGGAAGAAGGGACCATGTGGCTCACTCCAAAGCTATTTTTTTATAAACATCACTTAAATTGGAAACACTTGCTCACTGCAGTAAATCAGTATTTGGTTCGCTTTTGGTGCGCACAAGCATTCATTCATCAGTCCGTCGCTCCTGTTTATGTGTCCGTCTCACTTCCCCGCTTTTCAAATCCGAGTTATTTGTCAATGCTCTCATTTTTGGGCCCCCATTTCCTACTTCCCCCCTCCCTCTCCCTCATGAGGACCACACCATCCGCCCTTCATGAATATAATCTGCGTCATTCTCCAGTGCTGCGACGTCCGCTCTGCTTAAGGTTCTAAAAGGGGAAAGTTTTGCTGCAGAGGACGCTTAATCCATAAAGACAAGGAGAAAGTAAACAAATTGGAATTAGGCTTTTGAAGGGGGGGGGGCTGGAATGGCTGGAATTAGACTGAAAAGGGTCCAATAGAGGCATTTCCATCTGCAAAAAGGAACAAAGCATCCCATAAACTATACTACTTTTGAAATCCCTCAGCTTTATTAAACAAAGCTTGTCTTGTTTGTGTGATAAACCATCATCTTTTTTAAAACAAAGCCAGTTTTATGAGCAAAACCTGTATTAGAATTGTTTCTCATGGGTCTTGCTTTGTGAAATAAACTCAATCCATTAATTATACTGGATTAAGTACAAGCATAACTTTACGTAACTTGAGTCCTTTTTCATTGTATTGAAAGTTTAGACCACACACTCGACCCACACATGGATTTGCTTTTAAATTCTAGAACGGGAGCTTTGGCCAATCCCATTGGTCCACAGAGCTTGCCAATAAGGAAGTAATGGCTGCTGATAAAACAGAGTAAGTGTATATTCAGACAGAGACGGGACGGCAAAAAGAAAATCAGGTAGTGCCACTTTTACGCAAACGTTTGTCATGGATCAGAATAGACAGTAGTGTTTCCTGATATCTTTTCCCATGTACATGCTCTGTTCTTGATCCGGTCAGCACACTCTGCTCTGAATAGTGCAATGCAACACTACTGTTTTACATTTACTACATGATTTGTTACTTATTTTAGTACATTAGACACTACTTGCCTATGTACTGGACGACATAATTTGTGTTTTCTGTTGTGACAAAATCCTGAAAGTAGCTTACACCACATCAGCAGCAGGCATTTGCTAATATTGCACAGACCTATCTTCCATTAATCGTCTCGTTCTTATCTTCAAACAACCTGGAGCTTTGGCAAAATGGATGCACTCATGAAAGCCGCAAGCCCCTTAAGTTATGGAATTCTAGTAGTTCATGTAACTCAGGCATCAATGAGAGAGATATTTTCTTGTTTGTTGAACAGAGAGCGGCATTAGATGAGACAGTATTCGGTTTGTTGGAAGCACATTGTTTACCTTTCAAGTTACTGCGTAAATGCCAAAACGTCTGGTCCCTCTCAGTAAAAATATCCCATCGAAGCTCTTACATCACTATCAGCGTCAGATCCAGGTTGCTAAAGATGCATCCAAACTGGCACAATTTTAAGGAATAAAGCCTGCCAGACACTTGCCAGTAAATCTAAAGAGGGAAACTCAGTAAAGAAAATGTCAAATTGGAGCCAACTGAGTCCATCTGAGCTGCACATGTGACTCAAACCTCCATGGACATATTATCCTGCTTTGCATTTCCTTTTTTTTTATTTGTTCCGACATCAAATATTGCACATTTCCATGGACACTATCTTCCTTTTTGATGCCATGCTCTTTATTAAAAGCTGTGGCTTACAGAGGAAGTGCCATCTGTCCAATCTGGCAGAGCTGATTCTGGCGCCAAACACTGCAGAGCTCTTATAATAACAGTCAACATACGGGATGGCAAGTCGTACAACTGTAATCAGAGCAAATTGTTTAAATGCCATTATTGACTGGACACTTATTAAGCCATGGGAAAAGGAAGCTGAAACATATTAAATTTGTTTTCGCCCCGTAGACATGCATGTTTGAGTGAATGGTTGTCTGTCAGGGTCTGATGTAAACACAGGATTTTAATGTAAAACTGTGTAACTTTTTTCTTTTTGCAGATTTATTGATTTTGTATCAAATTCTGTGCCATTAACAGAGATCATTGATGCCTGTAGTTACTTATTGTGCCAAAGTGAGGCCTTTAATGACTAAGCCCCAGATGCATTTCAAGTTTGATCAAATCAATGTCCTTCTTCGAGACGATTGAATTCTCCCACTCATATCCTGATCCCTTGGTGCATGAGTGGATCTGCGTTTGCAGCTGTGTATGTGTGTCCCGTCACGCTCTCCCCGTCTGACCCATTTTCCTGAGCCAGCCAAGGCCGTTTAAGACAGCATGCGGACCACATGCACAGAGAGGACGAGTGGGCAGAGGTAAATGATGGTCCCCACTCAGTGTCTAAATGGTTCAAGGAGAACAGCTGGCCGCAGTAGTTTGAGTAGCACTAATGCTGCCGCTGCATTGTTCAACATATTTTTTATGTGTGGCATAATGGCTGTTTTCTTCCTGCTGCTTCTTTTTATTCTTTTGAGCATGACACATGAATATTATTCCCTTTTATATTACAAATGTACAACAGGAAATAAGCTGTGCTGATTTGGTGAATCAGCTTCCAGTGCAGGTCTTATGAAATCAGTGGTTAACCATAACACTCTCTCCCTGATAGAGTGCGAACCTACAAAAATGGTCATTTAATCCTGAGTCATTGCACTCGGTCTTGTTACCTTGGTTTTTGTAATGTCCCATCTAAGGCTTTAAGATGATTTGGTGGTTTTACCTTTATTGAAATTTACCAGTCCATTTCCTTCAGCTGTGGTGAAGCGGTAAAGCCAAAACCACTTTAATGGGAGCTGCTATTTAACCAGACTCTGACAGATAGAACTGCTCCACAGTGTGTAGCCCGTTTCACGGAACATGTTGTTTACGTCCGTAACAATAAAACAGTCGCTACATCTTCAAACCTAAAACACGGCCAGACCTTTCAGTGCTACCACTTTATGTTACACAACATAACATACAGGCTAGGATTTGGATAGTGAATACCTTGCTTGGAGCAGTTCAAGATGGATTTGTGTGAGTTTGTAAACTTACAAATCTCACGAGAATCCAACTGCAGCGCAAGGTTAGCCGCCATATTGTTTCAATTCAAAATAGAATCAGATGTATTTTCTAACCTCACACAGGATACATGGGGAGATATACTGTACATATGCCTGTTTTTTTTGCACTGGCAGCACTTGGTTTAAAACATGTCCAACTCTAGTCTTCACCTCAACTATTGTTGTTGAGGACACAGTGAGCTTATACAGTATCTTGCTCTCAAGTCAACTTCAGGGTCTTAATCACCAATATGGTGTTATGAAACAGACAGAAACTAAGCAATCCACAAACTGTAATGGTTACAGGATCTGCTGTTTTCATCCAGTTGCCACAGCAACACTGTACAAGGCATGCATAAAAGTGATAAAGATGTGGAAAGTTTTATCTGCTTTAAATTTATGCTGAAGATTGCTCAAAATTAATGCATGGAAAGAGGTGAATATGTACTCGGAGGAACTTGCCCTTTTTAGCAACGCTTTAAATAAATAAACAACACACAGCAAGAAGTGTTAGAAAAGACCCACAGATAACACGTTTATTTAACAAAGCATGAACAGCTTGATCACATTTGACAGACCATTTATTTATTTATAACATTAACTGCTTGAGATGCAAATTACACATTTCACTGCAGGCAATATGGTCATATACATGTTTGTTAATTTATGTTATCTGTGTAGAATCAACATAAGCATATAACATCATTCACTAAAAGCAATGCCTGTACTTCCTCTTTTCTTCTATGTGGACTTTATCTATTAACACTGTTCTCACCAGTCAGTCAGTTCCCCTCATTCTGGTCTAGTCCAGCTCACATTGACATCCACAACTCAATACACTTCCACCAGGAGCTTAGACCTCATAAATCATATGAAAGCATGAGGAAAATGTAATATGCATGTAACATGTTGTAATCTTTGTTGTTGTGCCTTCATGGCTTGAAGAGGATTAAAAATATACTCTAACAAAGTCCTGGCTTTGAACTAAACAACCTTCTACGTGATAAAATTAGTCATAGCACCCACAATGCAGGCATGTTAGCAGTAAGCCCTGTGAACCTGTGACCTTGCTATTTTTATGAACTCACAAAGCTCTGCTGCAAGTTCAGGGAGAAAAAGCAACCCTGTAAATCCTGGTCTGATCACTTTCGGCTAAGCCACAGGCAGCCAATCCCAGCTGCAGCAAAGAACAATATTCCCAGGGCAGTAACCCATCGGGCCCGCTGTCACCGGGGCACAACACTTGTCAAGTTAACAATCGATTTATTTCTGCTGACAGACCAGTTGAAGTAATAACACTGTAACCTTGAAGATCCCACAAGGAGA
This sequence comes from Perccottus glenii, assembly GCA_024416835.2. Taxonomy (NCBI): domain Eukaryota; kingdom Metazoa; phylum Chordata; class Actinopteri; order Gobiiformes; family Odontobutidae; genus Perccottus; species Perccottus glenii. The sequence continues at coordinate 13,441,163 of CM044566.2, read as the reverse complement.
AACGTTGGATATGTGTGTATTGGTTACATAAAAATCCACCATAATTTACAGGAAGGAAGGAAGGAATCAGGAAGCTTGCTTGTAAATACCCCTAATATTGAAGAATGGACTTTGCAAAGGAAAGTGTTTTTATGGTTTGCTTGAGAAGATTGCCATGAAACAAAAGCTTCATCTTCGTGTTCAGCAAGTAATTATGGCAAGAAGCGTGAAGGGCCTAATAGGATTTTTCTATAACAAACAGTGACGCATGTGAAAACTGGATCGAGAGTATTATATAGTCTGTCCTTTGCAGCCTACATTGAAACGTCTTGAGTGTTTGTGTATTCATATGTAGGAGGATTGTCACTGCTCTCTATTTGCATTCGTACAAAAGCTGTGTTTTTGGACAGACAGGAACGCACTCAGAGCCGCTGATGTCTGTTGATCGCATACTTTCAAGTGTAGAGTGGCACATCTCCCCTGACTGACAAAATGTCTCTGTGATGGCTGAGGGGAAAACAGTTTGACTGGGCATGAAGGAAAATCTTCCAAATGAAAAGAAACAGCTAGACGGGATTAATCTTGATTCCAAGTCGACCAGTTTGACTCACAAAAGACTCCCAACAAAGACTGTTTTCTTAATGTGCTTTTTTCTTCAAGTTGTCAGTCGAGAGGGAGTAAAGAAGAACTCAAAATGGAGGGATGAAAGGGTGGGTTACTAAGGGGAAAGAGAAAGGCTAATTGTAGGAACTCATGCATAGTGTATTAGCAGGCACAGTGTCTTCATAAGAAACAGCAGAAACTGTTTCCTGTGGCCAGCTGGGAGGAAATTAAAATGCCAGAAATGTGAGTTTGTCGTTTTATCCAGGGAGATAATTGGAAAAAGAATTGTGACATTGTTACTTATTCCCCTAAAAGTACATTGTTTTATGCCAGGTGCGTTTGACACCTAATGTTGTTTATGCTGTGACGTCCAAAATGTGAAGCTTTCATAATTTCCCCCCAAGTCTCAATCATGAAAACCATTCAAATTTAATGAAGCCCTCCAAAAAAGGTGTCATTCCACACTTAACACTCCATTTTTAATTATTGTAAAGCATCTGAGAAAGCTTCCCGGGACCTTTGAGAGCTGAACTATGCAGAGCTGTAAATGCCTTCTTCAGATGGATGGTGGTTCAATTCCCGCTCTCCCCAGTTCATACTGTGGTGGTGTCCTTGGGCGATACACTTAGCCCACCTTGCCTCCAGTGTATGGTTAGCAAAATGGCTGCCAAATCTCCCCCTCCAGTGTGTGACTGTGGAGTGAATGAATAATGGATCCTGTAAAGTGCTTTGACAGCCTTAAAAAGTGCTATATAAATTCAATCCATCATTAGTTTTCACTGTTACTGAGGATATGATGGAAGGTTAGAAGTAGAAGTGACCAAATCTCCACTTTATGTGTTTGAGAAAATGTAGATTTACTTTACAGTGTCTATCTATTAAGTTGTCACACAAAATGTTATTCTCCCTTTACTTGATCACTTTACTCAGGACAGAACACCCTGTAAGAGATAGTGGCCTTTCTCAGTCATTGTTGTCACTTGTTGCTCATCTTAGACAGATATTGGATAACTAGGCTCCAACTTCAGGCTCTATCAAGTGAGTGCCGTTCCTTTTGATATGGCATTACATGTGCACTGACCTACTTTATAAACTCCATCATATAAAAGCATACCCAGACTTGAATGTTCAATGCTACTACAGTAGCTGTGTTGACTGTTCAACTGCCTCCAGGCCTGTATTTGGTGGTAATAAACTTCTCCTGCTTAAGACCTGCTCAAGCCTTTTTCTCTCGTGTGACTTCTCTCAGCTCTAAAGGACAGCTCAAATATTCCCTAACATAAGGTGAATGCTGATGCAGTAGAGGATTTAAGTCACAAGATAAATAGCACTCTTCTCACCAACCATCAGCACTTAATTATCATGAATTATTATGTGTTTGGATCTTTGCAGGTGTGGTCTTGTCCTAGCCCTGATTAATAATGAAATAATGTAAACATGATGAACTGCTGTATTGGTATGAGTTGACAGCTGACAATAGATAGCATATACATCATTGTGGTTCTATGAAACCAGTTTGTTGGGTGATCAGCCTGGCTTTGTGTCATATATGGAAACATGGGTCATACTGGATTTTCAGGGAACAAGAACTTAAATCAGCCCTGTTTAACTATAAAACTTATAACATATATATTGTTGTAATCATTTAATATTTTTAGACATGAGATTGGTAGAATCACGCCTATTCCATTGACACAATACCCTCAGCACAGAAATCGCCAATATAAATGATAAAATACCTGTTGCTGGGACACGCAGATATTTTATAAGTGACAAATACAGGGAGCAGAAATACACTAAAATGACCCTATCGTTTCAGAAGACATGTTATTTATTTCCTGCTTGCCAGGTTTGGATAGTTTAAATAAAAATTAAATAAGATGTTTTTTGCTCATTGACCCAAGTAGACCTCAGATATGATTATTCATATATATTTGCTCAATATGACTTTATATGTTACTAATGTGAAGGACTTTTCAAGGAGCTTCATCAGCCTTTTATGCTGGAAAATATATTCTTATTAATTTGCTCTTGAGCCTGTGCTTTATAAGCCTCTCAGTCTAATTATCGGCTGCTAATAGGCGCCGGCTCCAGCCCTGTGTTTTCTTGTCTCCTGTCCCAGGAGACATGTTGTGTTTATAGGTCTTTAAGATGAATAGAGCTGTGCTGAGATCAAGCAGGCTTATTATGAAAGGCAGACAAATAAAGACCAGAAAACTTGTGGCATTTTAAGTGAGTCATATGCTGTGTTCCTGCTGTTGCATTAATGCTCTCTTTGTTTATTATTTTGTATGATAAATTGTATAACATATTGCATAAGAAGGAAAACAACTCAGATCTTGAATAGCCTATGTACATTTGGATGTAAATGGTGAGGTGGGACTTTTTGTGAGTTTGACATGCTGTCAGAAGTTTACTTTGTGGCACTGCTGTAACTGGGATATAAAAGAAGTGACTGCCTTTGAGCAAACAGGTGGACCTCAATTGCTGGTCTTTGGCCCACTTTCACTCCATTTTGCGGATGTATTCATCTGGGTGAAAAGTGGGCCAGAACCTTCCCATGAGCTTGCGCACAAAGACAGGAAATTAGATTTATGACCAAGAATGCCCCACAGGGGAACATTGTCCCCTGCCCTGTCGAGGCAGAATCGATGAAGTAAGAAAGAGCAGGAAGAAGAGAAGAAGTTACAGCTATTTTGGATTACAGCACACCCACAAGAGAAGGAGCTTTTTATAAAAAGAGATGCTAAAAGAGTGACCAGCAAAGCCCACGGTTCACAAATTGCTGGACAGTTTTAGCTTTGTCTAAAGGTATGGATTTTTACAGAATATGCCAAGTCATGTGCTCTGGGATATTTCAGCCGGGGCCCAAGCCCACTCACATTATCTCAATAGCTCCAAACGTCAAATAGTACAGAGCAGACAAGACTTTGCAATTCATATCACTGACTCGGATGGAGATGGATGGCAGCACCAAAAAATCTATTTTTAGTCAAGCGTAGGTTTCTACATCAACACATCCAATAGGTGTTTGTATTGTTGAGAAATCTAAGCCTGCACGTCCTAATATCAATGAACTTTTATTTAGTGTTAGGGTTCTATATAATACATTTGCCGGCAGCATGATTGAACAGTGAATAGACAGTCCACATGTAGGTTGTGAGTGGGATTTTCCAGCCATTAACATTAATACTCAATGATTATATTCTTGAGGTATACTGTGTGTAATAATTATAATAAGATTTTGAGCAAGGAATATTTAGAGTCATGTAAACGAGAACAAATAGAATGTAGAAAGGAAATATTACACATTTGCTTTGAAAAAATTATATCCAATAATATAAAGCCCAAATATCCTATTGAGAGTAACCAAATCTATGCTTGATGATATGAGACTCACTGATACTCTTTTCAAGTCTGTTACAGCAGCAACAATGTGCAAAACAAGCTAAAGTTACAGCTGCACATTGTCACAATGCCCATACAAACACAATGGCTATGTATTAAAGCACAGGCCAAAACAAAGAAGCTGAATCTTGTCAGTAATATTACTATGGGTACTAGGGTATGGAAAAATTGCAGTAGTATTTTTTTTTCTTTCATGTTATCTTGCTACAAACGTGCCATTGACATATTGTAATAAACCCCTGATCCATAAAACGGTGAGAAGCTGCTTGAATTAATGTGACTTACAGCCTTTGTTGACTGATCTCATTGACAGCTTCTCAAGAAAAAAGAAAACGCTCCTGTTTTCCCTGATACACACTCATTCACCGTCCACAGCCACTGTAGCAGATGGTTAGCACGCGTTTGTGTACATACAGCACATATGTAGGTCAGGTGCACCACAGCCGCACGTTGCCATGGGAACTGGGTATCAAACTTGACTGCAATCTCTGGGAGAAATCAACTCGTGGACCGGGCTTGAGCTCCGTTTGCACCTCTTGTACCCCCTCGCTGCGGTTAACCCTTTCAGATTAACCATCTGCAGAGATTATACTTAAAAGAAAGTATTCTCCAAAACAAGCTGTATCTAAGTCAGCTCTATCCTGAGATGAGTCACTTAGATCAATAATCCAACGCACACATCTGCTGCTGGTGTCTCTGCTGTCATTAACCTAAATTGGAGAAAAAAAACTAATCCTACATTCTAACCTAAAATATGTCCACTCAATGCTTCATTCTGGTTCCTTCTCCCGAGTCCCCTCAGTATTTTGACCTTGGGGGCATTGTCAAAGGGGATTCTCTCTGCCTTGTGTTGCCATCATAGCAGACAAACACACATTATGCACACACAAATGCTCTCTGTGTACGGTGAGCGCACGATTGGATGAGCTGGTGATGCATGTTGAATGTTGATGAGCTTCTTTGGGAGCTTTCTTGAAGGCAAAAAATAAATAAATAAAAAGAGAGAAAGTGGGAGAAACGGTAGAATGCTTCCTCTGTGTCTCTGCCCCTCAAGACGGAGAAAGGAAGGAAGGGAAGGAGAGGGACCCACATTCCCACATTATTCATCATTGTCAAAGAGTGCCCTGTCTTCTCAGTATACACATATGCCTGCTGTGGAAAAAATCAATGTAGGTGCAATGCATTTCAATCTATTGTCATTATCCCACTGGAGACTGTAGAACATCCACCCAACATGGCCTCATCAATGATGTGGAACCTGCTTTGTCCTCAGTGCGTCCCACTTTTTATGTCTGTCCAAACTGATGAGGTGAAAAATTAGCTTGAGGCACACAGGGGAAGCTTTTTAGGGTCAGCAGCGTGCAAATGCCAAAAAATAAAACAATGTGAGACCGGAGCCAGTATAGAGCAATGCAAATTTGGATACCAGAATGGAAAAAAAGAAGAGGCTTGAATGTCACAGATCGATCTCAAGCAGGAAACAGGATGTCAATTGTAGCAAGATAGCTTTGTTAAAACAAAAGGAAACAAATGGTATTGATTGACACTTGCCAATAAGATGTTCCGTCCAAAACAACAATGAGTTCATCTTTGTACAAGTTGGTCCCGCATTGGAAGTTGTTGGATGTATCCTCTTGTGCTGCAGTGTCAGTTCGTCCGGGGATGTCTAGTACAACAACATGACTCACACTGACATGACAACACACTGGTCTCAACTAAGCCCCAGTTTAATGAGGCAGATGTAACCCATCCCATTAAAAGACATACAATTTGTTATCCTAATTAGAGGGATTACATGAAGTTTTGACTTCCCACTCTCTGAGTGTTCATATCTCTGTTTAATCTGATGTCTGAACACCTGTCTTCATTATTTCATTATACAGTAATTAATTAATTTATTTATTAACTTATTAATTGATTAATTAATTAAATAATTTATTTATTTATTTATTTATTTATTTATTTATTTATTTATTTAAGTCTAGGTTAAACCAAAGAAGAAACCAATCAAAAGTAAGCAATTGTAAAGAGATAACAATTCTAAAAACTACATTTAGTCCACGGATGTCTTAAGATCTTTACATTAAATTTTTACCTCTTAGTCCCGTTAGGGGTCGCACGTGACTGGAGCCTATCCCAGCAACTTTGGGCCTGGACAGTTTGTCGCAGGGCTATTTAGACATAGACAGGGACAGACAACTATTCACTCTCACACTAGGGACACTTTTAGAGTTGCCAAATGACCTATACATGCGTGTCTGTGGGTGGAAGCCGGAGTACCTGGAGAGAGCCCACGGTTATTGTGTTACACATGGAGGACATGCAGACTCCTCACAGAAAGGACTTGGCTGAAGATGTTTGTGGTGTGAACTCACAAACTTGCTGTGAGGTTGGACCACCACCAACTCTGCCATGTGCACCCCAAAAAGCATTCACCCCAGCTGGGACTCGAACCCACAATCCCTGGCTTAGGAGGCCAGTGCCTTATCATGTGCCAAGATTGACCTGCATAAGAAAGGTTAGATTACAAATGTTGCACTTAAAAGGAACGTAAAACAATGCTAAAATGTCACAGCAGAACTCACAGTGACAAATGGTGTGTCAACTCCCCAGGTTAATCTCTTGTCTGAGCATTAAATTACCCACTAATGAGTCTGGTGCACCACCTTTATTAAATGTTTAGGGTAATTAGATTCATCTTCTATGTTGTGTGTTGTTATTATCTGTAGGGAAGAGTATTTTCCGCTACAAGCAGAGATCCGGGATGAATCAGACGCAGGGACAGTAATGTAGTGAGTCATCAAAACAAAGCGGCCAAATGAAATTAGATGGACCTCATTGACTCTTGGAAAAAAAGGGGGAAGCTAAATGCCCACATGCCAGGTAACATTATTACAATGCTAAATTTGTGCCTTGCACCAAGTAAGCATTACGTGGACGTCATTAACATTTGAGTTGACCTTTTTCTCAGACAACACACCCAGTTGACTGACACACAGACGGTTGCGACGGATTTATACGACATGTGCAGACATCTCGAGGAAACTTACTCAACAGGAGGCAGTTTTGCTCATTTCCCTCGGCTGACAGATACATTTAGTGCTCAGGGTTGATGCCAGATGAAGGGTGTTACACATATGGTTCTGGGGCCATCTTGTGGTGAGTTACTAAGACCATCCACACAACACCAGGTCTTACTGTTCATATAGTATACTGTATGCATGTACTAACAGAGAAACAGCAAAGTGAATAATAAAAGAGTAAAATTTAACATGTCCATAGTAGTATGTTATGTGAAGCGATTCCCTTCCCTTTTTTATATATATTTTTTAATATATATATATGACCACAACATGTCCACTGTGGAGCTGTATGGCCCCAGTGGAAACAAATATATTTTAATTTTTTGCTTTCAATGATGGGGATTTGATTCGATTTAAGGAATACATTTGGGTGACAGATATTTTGGGTTAAACCCCACAGCCCCAACAGTCAATATAATATAAAGCAGTATATACAGTTGTGCTCATAAATGCATACCACGGCAGAATTTGTAATTTTTTTGGCTGTTTTCAGGGAATATAAATGATAACACAAAAACCTGTCTTTCCCTCATAGTTTGTGGTTGGGTCAAACAATTGTGTTTACTCTTTTTAAATCATTATAACAACAAAAACTACCACATGACCCTGATCAAAAGTTTACGTACCCTTGTGATTTTGGCCTGATAACATGCACACAGGTGACACAAACAGGTTTGAATGGTTATTAAAGGTAACTGTATACAGAGCAGTATTTGGTGAGTCAGATCCTTTTCTATGAGAGATGTTTTTTCCTCCATGTGTCACAGAACCATTAAAATTACCATGGACACATTTTTTTTTTCTTGAAGACACAAGACGGCATTTTCAGTTCCTTATATGTAGCTGCTTTTTATAACTTCTCTTTGCAACTGTTTCTCTTCTTAACAGGATGCTTGGATGCTAATCTTTATGATAATATTATATTGTGATGATAAAGTGCACTGTAAGTAGGCTATAAAATTGCAGATAATGCTTGTTTGGGGGTCTAAAGGACTGTTACATTATGTATACTAGTTATATATTTAAATAGAGTAGTAATAGAATATTTTTTTATTTAACCTTTAATTTTTAGGACAGTCCCACTGAGATTACAAATCTCTTTTGCAGGGGAGTCCTGGCCCCATGTGTGTGTGTGTGGGGGTGACTATTGTACTGTTACTCTGAAAAACAGTTCCTCCCGGCTCTTTTGGTACAAGTGTTGGACCTAATACTACGTCAATAAAAGCTATAAAACCAATATAAAGTTGGTCTGTTTAATTCCACTCAGAAAAAGGTATCAGAACAGCGCTGGAATACAATACGATGTTAAGTCGTCATACCTCACATTGTGCTCCAGGAAAATACAATGTTCAAAAGGTCCTAACCTTTGGCCACATTTCACACAGGAGGGGGCACTTCCTGCTTTGAATCAGTCCTATCCCTCTATGTGAGCAGTCAGCTGTGACCAACTGGTTCTAACTGGTATTAACAGATGAGGTATTTAGTGTCCTAATCTAGGGAGCAGTGTAACATGCAAAGTGTACAAATAACATAATAAAATAATAAGTGTGCTACTTACTATAAAACACTAACAGTACTAATGTACATGTTTTTGGTGATGGGGAAACTGGAGTACTTGGAAGAAACCTACACAGACACGGGGAGAACATGCAATGGAACAGAATTCTGGACCTTCTTGCTGTGAAGCAGAAGGGCTAACCACTCTGCGGAAAAAAAAAAACTTTTTGCAATTTCACAATCCTTTAAATTCCCAGACCACAGTCTATTTTGAGGACATGGGCTTTAGAACAGAAATGAAACTAGTGATGAACAGGAATAAGTGCATCATAGGCAGCTTTTGAGGTTTTTTATAATGTAGCTAGAAGGAAGCACTGACCCACCTTTTGCACATTCTTCTTTTGATTCTTTTGAGGCACATGTATGAGACTGTCAGTATGATGATGACCCCCCCCCAGACTTTTATTTTAAGAGCTGTACGCTGTATTATGTTGTATAATGTAGAAAAGCCCAACTACATACTGCCTTCCAGAACACTTCTCTTTACACTTCCAGAGACAATGATATAGTCCCTTTAAATTGTTTGCATTTAGTACAGTTTGGAGAACCTCCTTGAGTGAACTTGAGTGAACTGTATAGAGAAATATAAACGTCAAATGTTGTTTTGAAGTTTTCCAAAGTGTCCGTAAAAAATTTAGTCTGTCTTCAATGTCTGTAATTCAGAATAAAATCTGAAAACTTATTGTCCATGCTTCTGTCAGTCCAGGACATTTTTTTCTGGTAGATGAGCATTGTCTGAGAGTTCAAGAGTATTCATTTTTGTTTTTACATAATGTCTGACCTGAAGATATGTAAAAATCCATAGCAGTTATATTATTTTAATTTCTTATGTATCAAATGTCTTAAATTTGTCATTGTCCCATAGATTGTACATTCTCTTGATGCCAGCATCTTGCCATGACTTGAGACCAGGACCAGCATCTGCAGCAAGGTCTGGATGGAGAGGATCGTTTTTAAAGCTCAATAAAACACTTAAATTATACTTGAGGTGAAGAGATCGTGAAGTGAAGTAGATTAGGCTTCTTCAAGGAGAAATCAGAATGCTGTATTTCCTATATCTGTAACTTTACCAATGCCATGTCACAGATGGAAATAAAAAAAATTCATGAATGAATGCAGATGAATAGAATTTTGCAAATCAATCAAATAAACCATCTAAAATCTACTTTAAAAAAAAGGCTATTTGGGCCTAAAACTCTATATTGCATTCACTTAGCGCTACAACATTAGATTCATATAAACAACTAATAAATAGCTTATGTTATTATTTGAAGCAGAGAAACTGATTTATGGGCGGGACTCGCCAAGTGAAGTGTTAACAGGGACCCCTCTTTTCCCTGCGTTACAAAGTGGGGTCAGGGGCCCCTTTCTGCTCTGACATGCGGTTTATTGGGCTGACCTTAGAAGGAAACTGAACTCGTCAACACTAACATTAATACAGATATTTTAATAGTAAGACATATTCAAAATGCCCAGTGTGTGGTCGCGTTTAAGCATAGAGCATTACGTTAGTCCCTGTGTTTTGATTCAGCTGTGGCTAGCTGAATGGGGAGGTTTAGAGAAAAAAAAAAAAGCGCTTCCCCTGGCAGCATCACCCCCCTCAGTCAGTCTGACCGCCCACAGTCCGGGGGGAGAAAGAAGTGCTGCTTTGTCAATGAAGGGAGCGGCGGAGGGCAGGAAACAAACTTTCACGTTTCCAATGTTATTTCCGACGGCGGCTTGCGGTTTTCCACCAAACTAAAGCATTTGGGACGGTGCAACAGGCAACTGGCCGAGAGGGGCATCCACTAAGCGGTAAGTCACTGCGCGTGTGTGTTAGCACGCGAAGAGACCGATAGAAGCCACATTGACAGCGCTTTTTTTCGACGGAAAGATGTACGCTTTGCAGGCGAACCGTGACTGGAATAAGATGGGAATCCGTGCGGAAAATTTGCAAGCAGGATTTAAGACTTTTACTCGTTTTTAAGCTACTTTGTATTTGAGATGTCGTTTACATTTCTAAAATGTTCACAGGTAGCTTGTTAGAAAGCAGTCTACGACACTAAACTAACACAAGGGCTTTAATAGGCTACATAAGCTAATATAAAATGCTACTTGTCCTTAGTTAGCCTTGTGGTGCTTACTTTTATTCCGAGCAGCACTTTACTGTCTCTCGCAAAGTTTCCATCTGTTTTTTTTTTTTTTTGGTGTGTATTTCGCAATATTACATGACTCATACAGCAGACGTGCCTTTCCAGTGTCACTGTGAACAGAAAACTGACTCAGATAGTCATTCATGAGGATTTTAATTCCTAGAAGTGGCAGTGTCACGACAGTGCACGTACTAAGTTGTTTTTTTGATTGGCATTCTGTGAGTTTAATTTAAACAAATATAGGATTTGTTCAATTTAAACAAATATAGGATTTGTTCAATTAAAAAATTTAGGATTTGTTCAATTTAAATAAATAGGTTAAGTAAAGCTTAGTAACCAAGCTTTGTTTTGATTGAATGTCACTTTTTTTTTTATCACTGTTTAGTTCTCTTTTAGGTATTTATTAATTTGTTGAGAGACAGGGGAATGACACTGAGCATATGACCCGAGCCAAAATCAAATCTGGGTTACCCCAGGTAATGTGGTATGCTCTCAAAAATAACTTTCACACAGAGAGTTGTAATGAACACTCAAGAACACTCAGCCTTACATCTTATAAATGCAAGCTACAAACTCACTTCCAATATATGTATATATTTTTATATTTTTTTCAGGAGCAGTACATGATGGAGCTCACTTTGTCCTCTGTGGTGTGCTTTTGTCTGGCTGTGGTCGTTACCAGTGACCCCTGTCTCATCATCAGTGAGATCAATGCTGACAACCCCAGACTAGACACCACTGAGTTTGTGGAGTTGTATCACACCAGTGGACAGCGAGCCTCGCTAGACGGATACACGCTTGTTTTTTATAACGGAAATGGGAATATAGCCTACAAAGTTCTGGACCTTAAGGGACATAGCACAGATGACAGAGGTTTCTTCCTGGTGGGTTCTGTGGACATGTTGCCCAAACCTGCTATCCTCCTGCCTCCTAACACAGTGCAGAATGGGCCGGACGCCATTGCCATCTACCACACGTCTGCGGCCCGCTACAGTGAGAAGATGAATGTGACAACAGTGGGGCTGGTGGACGCTGTGGTTTACATGAGTCGCCGTTCTGGAGGCGCAGAGTTCCTCGCTGAGATGCTGACACCAGGTGAACCGGCCTTTGTCGAGGATGATACGGCTCATGATGGGGATGAGTCAATAGAGAGGTGTTTAATGTCTGAAGATCGGTGGAGTTTCCAAGTTTCTCTTCCCTCCCCAGGCCAAAGGAATAACTGTACTCCACCTGCTTCTCCAGCCACGGCTCCTCTGATAACCGAGTTACGGCTTGGTGGGGGGCAGGTTGATGGATTGGTAGAGTTAACGGAGGCCCTAGGCTCAGGGCCCCTGGTGTTGGTAGTGTTGGACGGGAGAACAGATAAAGTCAGTGTGAGCATGCTGGTGGATATGAACACCTCCAGAAATGGACTGGTCTATGTCACCATAGACAAGAACTACATGAAGGGTAAGAATGATCTCCACAGCTTATTTTCAGTTTAATTTTACATGAACTCACTTTTTTTATTTTTTTATTTTCATTTAGGAGATCAGTCTGGGGCTGTGGCCATTTACAGTGGCACAGTCAGAAGTTTCTCTGTGGGGAGTGCACTGAGTCAGATACAACCACTTGACGCATTTGTATTTTCTGGTCCTGGAAACAGGCCAAGTCCCAAACTCACCGAGACTCTCATTCCAGGAAGACAGCCATACCAACTGAGCAACAGGCAAGACCTTTAGATACGTTTGTGCTTTCCATCACCAAGAGAACACAAGTCAAGGTCAAATGCACATATTTCCCATAAAAAGTAGAATCTTGAGAAGGTAGCTTTGGATTAATGTGACATGTGGTGTGTGTTTTGAAGCTTTCGAATTACTCTCTCAGTGTTAGAGATGGCCAATATAGCCAAAAAACTAGCCAAAATTAGCCAAATCATTAAAAATATACATCTAAGGTTTAATTGTTTAGAATTGTTTTTTATTTTTATTTTGTTAGCTTGAGAGAGGGTGGCATCTATCTCAGCCGCTGTGGTGTTGCCACATGGCCTAGAGACCCTGGTGTTTTTTGGGAGGCTCCACAAACCCCTGGGCAGCCAAACCAGTGCCCCTGGCCAACAATCTGTCCACACAGCACTGGTAAGTGTTAAAACATGTTTGCAGACATAAGGGTGAAAATGATTGTGTTTTCTCAGAATTATGAAACCCAGACATTGTGCACCTGTTAACGTTCCTATATTACAATAAGACGGAATACATGTGTGTGAATGAGAGTGGAAGTCCAAGTGGAACAGTGAGGTTATAGGGAGGGGGGATAAAGAAGCTGCAGTATTTTAAGTACTTAGGGTCAACAGTCCAGAGCAATGGAGAGTGTGGAAAAGAGGTGGAGAAGTGTGTGCAGGCAGGTTGGAATGGGTGGAGAAAAGTGTCAGGTGTATTGTCTGGTAAAAGTAGCAGCAAGAACAAAAGGAGAGGTTTACAGGACAGTAGTGAGAGCAGAGATGTATGGTTTAGAGACCGTAGCACTGAAGAAAAGACAGGAGGAAGAGTTAGAGGGAGCAGAGCTGAAGATGTTGAGGTTCTCTTTGGGAGTGATGAGAATGGATAGGATCAGCAATGAGTCCATCAGAGGGACAGCTCATGTGAGATGTTTTGGACACCTTCAGAGGAAGGAGAGTGAATATATTGGTAAAAGGATTCTGAGGTCAGAGGTGCCAGCCAGGAGGCTGAGAGGAAGACCAAAGGAGGAGGTTTATGGATGTAGTGAAGGAGGACATGAAGGTAGTTGGTTTGAGAGAAGAGGATGCAGGAGACAGGGCTAGATGGAGGCAGTAACGCTGTGGCTACCCCTGAAGGGAACAGCTGAAAGGAAATGTTTATTTATGTTTTGTGTTATATAATACATGATGTACCATAAGGGATTCAGTACTTATGGAACAATATAGTAAAAGAATATTATAGCACATAAACAAAACATAAAAAACACAAATATTTAATTATTATCCAGAAGCCGTGCCTTGAAAAAAATTACCTTTTTCTCTGCTGCCTGATAAAAGCTCTACTAATACATGCTTAAAATAACTATAAAGGTTATTAAGACATTACGATGACTCAGTAGCACCTGTGCACTTAATGTGATTGTGATGTAAGTGTGAGCCACTCAAGTGGCCTTAAAAAAGGCACATACTGAGATAATACAATAATGATAAAGGTCTTTCATTTAATAGTTTACTTGAAGGAACAGAAGGATCAAACCAATCACTGAAGCAAGAAACCTGAATGAAAAAGTGTCAGTTTGTGGGTAGTGGCTCAGAAAACTCATGACGTTTGATATCTTTCATGTTGCTGATGTATATTTTAGTGGCTATTTTGGTGTTTTACAATTACAATTGTGTTAGTGATGAAGCTGTGTTGCTATAAAATATCTACATCTGACTAGTAAGCAGTTAGTAAGCAATGATGACAACAACAAGAAGGTTGCTGCTGACAATAATGTTTTAGTTCATCAAAGCTGTCAATTATATCAGGGACTTGACCTTAAAGCAACACTATGTAACTTGTTAAGGATGCATAACCAATAAGACACTAATAAAGACATGTGCTACAGCAAAACTCACATCAAATTGTTACATTTCCAACAAATATTCTATGAATGTTCTGGCTCTAATGTAGATTTGAGTTAATTTGATGGGTTCTGGCTAGATGTGTCCCGCAACTTACAGATACTCAGTGAAATATCTGTCAAACCAGGCTTGATTTGACATTTTAAAATTGGTTTGTCTTCTTATTTCACATCTATAAACCATCAAAGTAAATTTATTGCCATTATTTTAAGGATTTTCAAACTCATACTCACTCTCAAGTTACACAGTGTTGCTTTATTTTTATTAATGTGGTTCTTAATGACATGTGTAAACCTAATCAAACCTAATGTGATTTGATAACAAGGAAACACATTCTGAATACTATAAATGATGAGTACAGAAGGGTAATGGACAAAAATTTCTGTCTGCTTCTTTTAATATGGTATTATTTTTCTAACTTTTCAAACGCATAAGATCATTTTTTTAAGTTTAAGGTAACCTTTTCATTTAGTAGATCAAATATAGAGTTAATTGTTGCTTGATTTTTGGCCATTCTATTTTAGTGATCAGCTCTATATTGCCGAAAATGTAAAGTTATACTATAACAGTACCTAACAAATGGTTTATTTTCCACTTTAGTGATCCAGGGTGGCACAGATGCACCGCCACACCTGCCACCCTGGGGTAACAGTGACTTCCTGATTAATGAGCTGAACACTGATACACCTGGTGCAGCTGAGGATGGTGAGTACATTGAGCTGTGGCACCCATCAGGTCGTCGGGTCTCGCTGCAGGGCATCTGGATATTGCTGTTCAGTGCACACAACAACAAACCTTATAGAGAGATCAGCCTTAGTGGCCATTTCACGACATCCAAGGGCTATTTTCTGTTGGGCAGTGACAGACTGGTGCCTGCTCCTTCCCTCCGCCTGCCTCCAAATACAATTCAAAATGGACCAGATGCCGTTGCGCTGTATCGCAGCCCTTTTGGACCACCGTCAGCTGCACAAAGGGGCATCCCCACCAAAGGTCTGCTTGATGCAGTTGTGTATAGACAGAGAGGGTCCGATATGGAGGCTCAGGAGCTAAGTAAAGCTCTGACCCCAGGTCAGCTGCCTCTGCTGGAGGACCCAGAAGTACTGCCTGGTGATGAGGCCCTCAGCCGCTGCAGAGGCCTTTACCCCTTTGACCTGTCTGCTTTTTCAGTGAGTAGTGAACTTAGGACTAGAACATTCTAAAATTGAAATCTATCTTGATTATTTTCTTCTAGCAAAAATAGTATACAAGGTGCACCCAGATTAATGGCAGTTATATAAACTTTGTCAGTGTCTTTGGTTCAGACTGAGTCCGAGAAATAATATATATTATCTATTTCCTCATTTTCTGTAAGTACTATGCAATCTTATAAACAGAAGTTTCTGTTCCTATCACATTGTCTTTCCTTAAATGTGTTTTGAGCGAGATTGACATTTAGTCTACAATATTTGAGGAATATACTATTTTCTTTACTGTATAAACATAATTTCTGTATCAAAAAGGCAACTTAGTTAAAATTGTTGAATTGCTTTAAACAATACAGGTTGCTCCACCAACGCCTCTGAGGGAGAACAGCTGCCCCCGTCCCCCTCCTCCGCCTGATGGTGTGGTCATCAGTGAGGTTAGCAGTGGACATTGGACCAATCACAGCCAGCAGAGAGCGTTTGTGGAGCTGCATGGACCTCCTAAGACGTCACTGCTGGGCCTGGTCCTCTCTGTGTTGGACCAAGAGCGCAGTGGGACCGTCATTGCTCTCCCCTTGACCGGCTTTATTGACCAAGAGGGATTTTACATTGTTGGAAATGTCACTGAAGCAGGTGATGGATTTTCTGTCATAGCTTTTTGGTTTCTGTCCAATTCTGTTGTACATTACATATTCACCCACCACTGCCATGTGTCATTTCCCCCCCTCTATCCTGCATAGATCAGACTTTCCCAGAGGGGTCCACGGTGCCTCTCCGAGGAGCAGTAGTTTTGTGTTATGACCTGTTCAGTGTCTGCAGAGCTGGCACTGCCCTGACCAACTCCAGCCTCAGAGATGTACTTGTGTTTAGTGAAAGGCTGCAGCTGCTATCCTCTCTATCCACCACCAGAGGGAGACAAGTAATGCCAGCTCTTCGGTAAATGCAGAAGTAACTGACTATACAGACTAAAAATGAAACAGGCATCTCACTTTTGAATATGAAACGCCTAAAAGTCTCTTAGAATCACAGCCATATTTATTATGATTATTATAATGTCCTTTATCTGACGGTTTTGATCACCTTTGATGTGTGTGGGAAGATAACCATGGTAACGAGATTCACACAATAAGATCCAATTTGACTGTGATGAGTGTACGTATAGACAGTGTGTCACACTTTTATAGAGAGAAAAACACTGCTGCTGCTGCACATTCTTCATATTTTCAAGACTTACATGAAACCCTGTGCAGTCAATCAATCAATCAATCAATCAATCAATCAATATTTATTTATATAGCGCCTTCCAACAACCACAGATTGAACCAAGGTGCTTAACAACATTAGTAAAAAATAAACATATTTACAAATAGGTTTAGTCAGTGTCAGTCAGTGTTGGGTTGTCTTCAAAAGAATTGCAGAATTTAACAACAACCATCAATCCTGCAATTATGTGTTTAATACTGTGACGTGTCTAAAATAAATGTTTGCTAAAAATAGAAGTTCCTGTGGCTTCTTAAGTGAGTGATCAGGATTGCAATCATATTCATTAACCTCAGTTGGAAAGGTTTTGCAGGAGGATGTGAACAGTCCAATCAGTTAAACTCTGCTGTGGAGGGTATTAATAATTACCTCTGTGAACCGGAGTCCTGAAAAAAATCCTAGTTTGTGATTGGGCTGTTTCATTTGTTTACAATGGCATTCCAGCTCAGAAAATCCTCCACCTGTGTGAATAACACCTTTTTCAACAACATAATGAAAGCTTATTTAATGCTTTGTATGCAATATCTATTCAAACAAGAAAAAGCTTTTCCTAAGAGATTGGTGCCAGATATTTTCTCATTATTTCTCAATGTGTTTATAAAAATGTTTTGTCCAGGTCAGTGGAAGATGGCCCAGTTTCACTGAGCCGCTGTTCCTGCTGTGAGGTCAGAAGCCCATCTTCCTGGACCAGCTCATCCCCCACACCCCACAGAGCCAACATCTGCCCGAGCCCTGCCTTCTCCAGCCAAATTGACATTTGCCTCAGCCCTATTTCAAGTGACTGGCAGGGTTATTCAGGAGGTAAGTACTTTAAAAACAAAAGTAAAAAATATCACAATCTCCTTTGTGTTACATAGGTATGACATTTAATTATTTATTTATTCCTTAATTATATTGCATTTATAATAACAATGTGTTTACATGTCTTCTTGTTCGGCCCTGAATTGTTGCTCATGATAAAGTGTTTAGTGTTCTGTTAAAAAAAAATCCTCTTTCCTTCAGACTGTAGCAGCCTTCTTCAGGGAAAGAGAATTGCACAAGTTGCAGACTACTTGGAGCAGAAGTGTCACTGTGGTATCTCTGCCTTATATCTCCAAGGTAAAAGACTGTTAAGAATATAAAATGGGGCAACATCGGAGCTCTAAAATGTGACCAGAGAACTGTTGCTAGAAGCCAGTTGAACAAACTCAGAGTTGTGGAGTAAGTTCTGAGTTGATAAAACCAAACTGGGTAACTTTAACCTGGATCTAAACCCAAACCAGTCTCGAGCTACAGGCCTCTGGGGCTGCTTGACCTAGAGAATATATTGAAGATTTACAGTGAAAGAAAGACAATAGAGATGAACTACACGATTTCTACAAATGTGAAGAAAGGAGCTATTTGTTAATAAGAAAACATCATTTGTGTGTGTTTACCAAGGGGCAAACTTTTCTTGTGTATCTGGATGGCTGCGAGTATGGGGCAGTATTCAGGCACTGTCCGACCATCAGAAGACCCTCATCATTCAGACATCAAACCTGAATCCCTCACCTTCTCAAGGAGACGGCTGCTCAGCTCCAACCACTGACCGTTACACAAGCACAGGTTAGAAGTTTGAAAGAAGAGAAACGTGGCTGCTGTTGTTTAAACCTGACCCCACACAGCATTAGGAAATGACTTGCCACAGATCTTAAAAGCCTAGGCTAGGAAGTGAAGAATATGTCTGTTACTAAAATGTTGTTTGTCTTTTTTTTCTTTTAGTTTCTGCCCTAGGTTTACAGATTGGTCTTGTTATAGTGGTTTTCCTGCTGCTAGGACTAGGGGTCGCTTTATTTACATATTTCTACAGAAGAAGGTAAGGACTTTACAACGGAGAAACAATATATTTTTGTTTTATAGGCCGCCTTCTAGGGTGCACGTGACAGAGTGGTTAGCACTCCTGCCTCACAGCAAGAAGGTTGTGAGTTCAAAACCCGGCCGACTCAAACATTCTCGGCCGACTCCGGTCTTTCTGTGAGGAGTTTACATGTCCTCCACGTGTTACCGTGGGTTCTCTCCGGGTACTCCGGCTTCCTCCCACCGTCCAAAGACATGCATGTATAGGTTAATTGGTAACTCTAAAAGTGTCCTAGTGAATGAATGTGAGAGTGAATGGTTGTTTGTCACTGTCTATGTCTAAATGTCAGCCCTGCGACTAACTGGCCATTGTTCAGGGTGTACCCTGCCTCAGGCCCAAAGCTGCTGGGATAGGCTCCAGTCACCCGCGACCCCTAACGGGACAAAGCGGTAGAAAATGAATGAATGAATGAATGAGGCCGCCTTCTGGCGTAGGGAAGTTACTAACTTCATGACGCCATCATATTACTGAAGTAGGCCAGTAAATTTGGCTTTACATTTTTTTATTTGTTGCTAGCTGTGTTATGTTGTCTCCTTTTGAAATGGTCTCAA
Source organism: Perccottus glenii (assembly GCA_024416835.2). Lineage (NCBI taxonomy): Eukaryota > Metazoa > Chordata > Actinopteri > Gobiiformes > Odontobutidae > Perccottus > Perccottus glenii. The sequence goes on along the minus strand of CM044566.2, from coordinate 13,421,932 downwards.
AAAGAGGAAGACATGCACAGACTTAAGTTTTAAGCATTAGTTTTTATACTTTATTACCAGTTGAAGTCTTTAACTTAAGAGCTTAGTCTTAGAGTTTCAGTTTAGAGGTGTTATTTTTGTAGTTTTAGTGTCAGACATGAAAAAAGACATTTCCTGTCCTACCAGTGTCGAAAGCAATAAGAGGCCGACATACATCTTACTATGTCAGCATGTATCTTAGTATGTATGACATACATCTCTTTTTATACAAATCCCTGAAGCTGTTTCCTAATGTATATCAATTATATCAATTGTCATTCTCCTATCAAGCATGTAAAACCTGGAATTGGCCACATTAACATTATTTACCAAAGCATTGAAAAAAATGGCTGCTTGAAGGCCAAAGAAGTAAGCACAATTTATAAAAATGACTCTAGTGTCATGAACTTTAATTTAATGTTGGTCTTACTTTGGTTCCACAAAATATTTTAATATTTCTTGTACTTTATATTCTATTCTGTTGTACTTGGTGTTTCTGTGTGAATTGGGTCTTGTATTTAACTTCAACCTGTCCAGGGACTGGAAATTGGAAATTGTGTTCATTCATGGTTGTGTTTCTATTCTCAGGCGTCCACTGGACTACTACACCATGGAGCTGAGTGAACACGCAGAAGGACTTTCCGATCTATAATGAAGGCACTTATTTACAGCATTAACACCTGTGAGTGAGTTCTGTGTAGGTGTAACATGAACAGGGCGACGGAGCCAGGTGTATGGAGTTTGAATTTGATTTGTACTGCTCACAGTGAGCTCACTTTCATGGGAATGCTACCACAAGTGTCCTTCTGTATCATAGGGCCCCAGAGTTATTTCTCAATCAGAAAAAAGTTAAAACATATGTGCAGAAAAACAAGTCTATCAAATCATTTCTTTTAAACTGTGCTGGCTACTTCTTTTAAAGAAAGAAGCTAAATAAGTTTTTATTTTGTGAATACTTGACTTGAGTGTTTTTATTTCCAGTTACGTTGTATTAAATGAATGTCTTTAGCTAACTTGTCATGAATGTCTGTAACCACCGGCACTTATTTACAGCATTAACACCTGTGAGTGAGTTCTGTGTAGGTGTACCACATGAACAGGGCGCGGAGCCAGGTGTATGGAGTTTGAATTTGATTTATCCTGCTCACAGTGAGCTCACTTTCATGAATGCTACCACAAGTGTCCTTCCGTATCATATGGCCCCAGAGTTATTTCTCAATCAGAAAAAAGTTAAAACATATGTGCAGAAAAACAAGTCTATCAAATCATTTCTTTTAAACTGTGCTGGCTACTACTTTTAAAGAAAGAAGCTAAATATTATTTTATTTTGCCTTTCCACGGACCACCTGCAGTACCCTCACGGACCACTAGTGGTCCGCGGACCACAGTTTGGGAATGACTGACCTAAAGCACACTGTTTACATTTATCGAAATTAGAAATGGATATTATATTAAATATATTCTCAATCAAATTAATAGTTTTTATAAGATGATTGTCTTTGAAAGGGAAAAACCTGCCAATGTATTTTCAAAAAAATGTGTTTAAAGCCGCTCTGTCTTTGTGTTGGTCCTCATTGAGCACAAGCACAGCCAGCTAAAGGGTTTAAGAACTATAATCCTTTTTGATAAATTTCTTTTAATAAATGTGCATGGCTACAATTCATGTTGAATGTTGATGTGATGCATGTCTTGTAATGTGTCCTAATAATTTGCAGAGACAGTTTGTTTCTTTGTTACCTTGGAGATATTTTCTTCTTAACCACCGTTTCCTGAGTCTTACTTTTGAAAGCCAACATACTTCATTCTCAGAAGCTTTAGACTTAAGAGTAACACTTCCTTTGGTTTTGCATCTTTAAAATGATACAATAGTTATAAATGTCTCCTATTATCTTACCTGATCTGATCATATTCTGTTTATTATTTCTTTAAATACAGAAACTATACCAGTGGTGGCTGAGGATGGCCATAATGTGGATTGGTCTAAATGAACTAAAAATAACATAAATACATATTCTATTATGACATGTTTTGGCACAGACAATTAAAACTGCCCAGAAATGCTCTGATGTGTGTTAATACAAACTGTTGTGAAAGTTATGGAATGAATTTATAGCTGACCAACATGATGTAGCTCTAGAGGCTTTTAAACTCTGGAGGAAAGCCTAGACAGGGGTCATTGTTTGAACATAAAAAGTAATTTATGCTAGATTTTAAGTATGCTTGTTACAGTATATTAAGAGAAAAGAGAATACTATGTGGGTTGGGTCACTTGCTAAAAGGCTCCAGGGTGACTAACCATCACTAATTTTGAAAAAGTCAAAGTTATGAACAATATTTAAACTCCATTGCCATCTAACATCAAAGGTGTGCATGCAGCTCTGAAAACAAAACAATAGCATGCACATTATTTTGATTTGTTTAACTGTCAAGAGTGTAAACGCTTGGGAGCCACAAGGTTTATGGTATATACAATGTATCAGCTGAGCACTTAAAACAGCAAGATATAGACTTTGTCACTGTTTTCCATGTGTTTTAGTTTCTTAGTTCATGGTGTTCAGATTCTATTCCACAGTATTGGTACTGGTTATTAAGAACAAGTCTGCAAAGTTACATTTATACTTATTGCCCTCGCTAGTATCCTTTCAAAAGTTTTAGAAAGTATAACATACACAAGGTTGGAGTTGTATGTTTACACCACTAATAACCAGTTTGGCTTTAAAAAGAAGCATGCCACTGACATGTTTATCTATGCTCTTAGATACACATCTGCTCTGAGAAACACTGGATTAAGAGATTTCATATTAATGACATATAATGGACTATACAGTATTTTCCCTTTATAATGTACTTTTGAATCTTTTGTTTGTTATGGAACAACTTTGTGTTCGTGAAATAAAGATTGAATTGAATTATGCCAACTAATGCTTAGAAAAGTCCTGTAAAATCTGCAAAGATGTCACCCTCCTTCAACTTCTTAAACATGTGTTTATTGTAACAAGTATAGGGGTAAATGAGTGTAATTTTAAATGACTGAACTAAGCTGAATATGTGGACTACAGCCTTAAGGCGGATGCGACTCTGATTGCAGCCAGCGGAAAAAGAAGGTGGAGTAGTTGCGTCTCAAGTCCTGTTGTGCACTTTGTTGTGATGCATCTGTTTCTCTCAGATTTAACAAAAATAACTTATCGCTTGTGTACCTACAGCTCACCTTTATGTAGGGTTATAGATTGTATGAAAGAAGGACATGTACACTTAGGCTGCAATTAAAAAATGTGATGCACTGCTGCACTGTGTAGATTGTTTGTAGAACAGTGGTTATCTCTTTGTGTCGGTTCGTGCGCAGTTCGAGAGTGACAGCAAAGTGCACTGTGTGTGTCAAACCTCTAACCACAAGCCAGGAAGACAGACTGACAGGAAGATGCATGAACCTTCAGCACAAGCAGTGTATTTAGCCTACATACGCAGAGTGTGAAGTCGAGAGCTTGTCTAGGTCTGGGTATTATTGGCTAACCCCTGAGAGTGCGAACATGGCCTTTTGATAACCTCTTTCCACCAAATAAGACAATTTAGTCCAACACAGGGTGAGTTTTGAACAGAACCTCAATTTCTTTCATTAGAATCTGTAATTCAGACTTGTGTTTTTACATGTGTTCTGTGGTTTTACTCTTTTTTAAAAAAGCTTTCTAACGCACGGCACAATTAAAAGCGCCAAATTAATGTTAGCTGTCGCGCGGTTGTCCGTTTAGTGTCACCTTTTCTGTCTTTCTGTGTTAACAAAAGGAAAGCTATTGACGCGATTTTATGGACTGATGGTTTTTGAATACGTTTCCTTTGTGAAACATTACATAATGAGAAACAAAACAGACAGGAAGGTATTTGGCATTTCCCGCTTGTCAACCTCCTATAAACACCACATAAACATTCATCACCGCTGTCTGCAAAGACCTGGTAAATATAAATTATAGGTTATAAAAAAATCCCTACACACTTGTTTTTTTTTAACTTTTGTAAGTTGTGTGTGTAAAGTAGTCCTATACTTTACATTTAAAAGCAAATGTGCTGAATACAGTGGGTTAAAAAACATCATAACATTGTGTTTTCCTCAAAAAGAACATGGAAATTCAAGGATAAGAAAATGTATTGTAGTGGTGTAAAATATATAGGTCTGTCTTTGAAACTCACAAATATTAAATTGATGTGTTATTGTACCGAGATGCATGAACCTCTTTAAGAAAAATGTGAATAACATTCTGTTGTGATTCCGGTTTATGATTAATGTAGACACAGGGTCACAGTGTCTGTGGTTCTCATGGAGAAGAAAACCCACTGTGATTCCTTCCTGGACCGAAGCAAACGTATTATGTGGCAGGACGACTGCTACATGGATCTTCAGTCTACATCCTCCTCTCAGGCCTCACAAGCAGAACCAGAGGGTAAGCTTTAACTCTGTCGATGCAAACTAAGCACTTTGTAATAGCACTTTTTTTGTTTACATTCAACAGTGAAGGTGATGTGCACATTCATCCCAGTTAAAATCAATCAATATATGCACACATTCAGAATTTACCTATTATTATCTTTTTTCATGATTGCACAAGATCCGTTTTGAATCGTGGTTATGGACCAGGAAGTATGTTAGATAAAAGAACGACCTGGCCTCATAATTAAAGGCTTTTAACCTGCTGTGAAGAAGAGCTGTTATTACAATCAATGCTAGATAATTGGCCAAGACGTCATACAACTTTTGACTCAGAAACAGACATATACGTACTCAAGCTTTGAAGGGATCTTACCGAATGTAATGTGTATGGATTTTTTCCTTCATATCAATCTGGCAGAATAAAATTATGTATCTTTTTACATTTCCTCTTTCTTATAATGTGCTGAACACCTTTTCAAGTTTAAATGAAAAGATGGATGTACTCTTTGAGGTGCAATGTTATAGTGCATTTTTTAGGCCTGATTATTGTCAATATTGCTGTAAAGGTCCTTGCTTAGATATGCAAATGTTGCTTTGGAGGTGGAGAAAAGAAATTCATCTTCAATTCAAACCCTTTCATTCACCAAAGGAACACTATTAGTCCATCATGCCAAGGCTTTGCAAGATGTTTAGGTTGATTATTTCTAAAAAAAAAAAAAAAAAATTATTTTTTAACCCAGTCTTAAGCTCATAAGCTTTTGTTAATTTTTACTTGTAGATAGTGGCTGGATCAAAAAACACCAAACCCAGCTGCGGCGCTTCACCACAAGCTCTTTTCTCGAGCAAACTCTACACCACTTAAAAAAAGCAGATGTGCTGAGTTCAACTGAGGAGTCCAAGATACAGAAAGCAGGCCAGTTACAGGATCAGGTGACCATGCTGACAACTATTTTCTCTGGAAAAGACTCGGTTGGCTCTAATGCTCTTAGGACCTTTGTAGAAAAGTGTGGCTCCCCTGTGGCCCAGCTCATCATTAATCACGGTAAGGAGCCTCAAGTGTGATTGGTTTTGTGATGGTTACGCTATTCGAAAATTACAAATAATTTTGCTACAGGCCTGGTTTATAGGTATCCAGTAGGTCAGATTTTGGAGCAGATGTTTGTGTAATGACAGGAGTGATTGTCTGTGGTTTAATAATAGCTAGAAAAAGGCTTTATAAGCTGTTGACTCCTGTTGTCAGTCTATAAATAGGAAGTATAATACAGCCCTGGATTAGAGAGCTAAATGAATGTTACTCTTACAGACTTAATGGTGAAGGAGCATAAAGACGTGCTGTTACGACGTTGTGAGGAACATAGAGAGAACTCTTCATCTTGCTCCAAACTGAACATCTCGTCGAGGTCCTTACTTCTGGTGGAGGGACTCTCTGACCTACAACAAAAAGAGCATGATCTGATGCAAGTGGAGGCTACAAGAGGAGGTCAAAGAAATCATCTTCGAGAGTTGAGCCTATCCAGTCTCTTGGAGCCCCTGACTCGTGTGAGTCTGCCTCCCAGAGTGTCACTCACAGTCGGGGTTGCTGGTGTTGGAAAGTCTACCTGGGTCCGAAATTTCATCAAGCAGTGGAGCCAAGGGGCCATTTGCACCGATATAAGCTTTGTCCTACCTCTTACCTTTTGTGAACTGAACTCACTGGAAAAGGTGTCAGCTGAAAGGCTTCTGAAGTTGGCATTTCCTTGGTTCACAGATCCCAGTCTAATCCTGAACAGCTCCTGCAGGACGCTGCTCATACTTGACGGTTTGGATCAATTTCGATGCACATTGAACTTTTCTGAAGCAGCCTCCTGCACTGACCCAAAGAAAGAAGTCTCTGTTGATGAGTTGATTACAAACATCATTCAGGGAAATCTGCTTCCTCATATAGCTGTGTGGGTTACTTCAAGGCCTGGAGTGGCTTCATTAATCCCTGGAGGATTAGTTGACCGAGTAACTGAAATCCCGGGTTTTAGTCAAAAGGAAATCAAACTTTTTTTAACCCACCACTTCTCTGATAATGACTATGCCATTCAAATCTGGGCCCACTTAGAAGCCCACCAGATACTAATGGTCCTGTGCTATATACCAGCCATTTGCTGCATAGTGGTTGATACTCTGATGTTTATTATTCAGAGTGGCTCTCAACAAAATCTCCCCAAGACTTGCACTGAGCTATTTGCCCATTTTTGCGTCATGAAGGCAGAGGTAGGGGAACCACGAGGCAGAGAGCCTGTAAAGATGGAGCTGCTTCATGGAAGCAATCGTAAACTGTTGGCGAGTCTTGGCCGGCTGGCGTTTTATGCTCTCCTTAAGCACAAATACAGCTTTAGTGAGCAGGACCTAAGGGCCTATGGAATAGACCAAGTTTTACTGCAGTGCAGTCTGGGTAGTGGAGTTATTGTTCGTGAGGAGTCGGTCATATCCACTGCATACCGCTTCACTCATTTAACTTTGCAGGAATTCTTTGCTGCTACATTCTACTATGTTTCCTCCAAGCGGGCCATCTTTGACCTATTCTCAGAAAGTACCATGTCTTGGCCCAAGATTGGCTTTCAGAACCACTTCAAAAATGCTTTTCAACACTCACAGCAGTCTGAGAATGGGCACTTTGATGTATTTGTGCGCTTTCTCACAGGTCTCCTCAACCCACTTGCATTAAAGGCCCTCTCTGCTCTGCTAGCACTTGGAAAAGATGATGGCCACCATAAGCCATGGGCAGCTGGGTTTTTACAAAGTCTATTGGTCAGTGGAGGCACAGTGGTGTCCCTTCGCACAGTAAACCTTGCATACTGTTTACATGAGCTGCAACATACAGAGCTGTTAAGGAGTGTAGAGGAGGATTTGCGCCTTGGAAGCCTAACGGGAAAGTTATCACGGGCTCATTGTGTGGTGCTGGGCTACCTGCTTCATGTATCTCCAGAGTGCAGTGAAGAGATTAATTTAACAAATTCTCTGGACTATAGCACAGTCAAGTGTTTGCTCCCTCAGCTATTGTACTGCAGACATTTACGGTAATTTATTCTAAACTTGAAATGAATGAAACAAAAATTTAGAATGTAACTTTACTGAAAAACATATTTTTAAAAAGGTTGGAGAATAATAACTTCAAAGACGATGTTATGGAATTGCTGGGAAGTCTCTTTAGCGCCAAAGACTGTCACATACAGAAAATAAGGTGAGAATCCACTTACATTTTTTAAGTCAGAATCATTTTTACAAACACTTTTTTTTTTTATTCTAAAGATAAACAAAAAATAAAAACAACCATGTCTCCACTCGAGCTGTCACCCCCTCCCACAATCTCTACAAGACTGGAAAAACACGTAAAAAAAAAAAGCCCCACATTCTCTTGAACGCACCAACAAGCTCCTGATTATTTCCATTTTTATGCAGAACTTAATGTTCTGCATCAATTCTTGGCTCTAAAGCCAGGTCAAAGAGCCTGGGGCTCAGGGGGCTTACAGGTGCCAGGATCCTTGTAGTCCTAATCGAGATAATTGCAGTAGGTTGAGAATCAAGTAATTGAAACTGAAGAAGGCTCCGCACAACAAATAAAGCTTCCAGATTTTTTTATTGTTATTATTACATGTGACATTTTGGGCTAGTGCCCTTCATCAGACAGTTTTTTACACATGAGTTTTTCTGGTTCCAGCACACAGGCCCACTGGCTTGAGATGTGTGTGTTGTGTGGGTCTGGACCTTTGCTAACATTTGCTTACCTTTTCTTCTGGTTGTGTTAACTGCATGTCTTGCTTGCTTGACTGCTTGGTTCAGCCTTGGTAAAGCCTTGTTGAGATATCATGTTTGTGACATCCTGTATTACCATTACATGTGCTTGAAATTACCTACTTCATTCACTTTCTTAGCTTAGCTGAAAATGCTATCAGCAACAAAGGAGCCAAATCCCTAAGTCGGGCCCTGTTGGTGAACCGGACTCTAACGTCTCTCAAGTAAGCTCTACATGCTGCTTTAAAATAAAATTGACACAACAATAATAGGAGAGTGTACACTGTTAATCTTAAATTAGTTCACCACTCAATATGCTAACAGCCTTTTTACCATTTAGTTTGCGAAACAACAACATTGGCCCTAAAGGTGCTAGATTTCTGTCTGAAGCACTGAAAATGAACCAAGCCCTGGTGTCAGTGAAGTGAGTACTAGTCTTGTAGGTTTAGTTTTTCTCTGCACTTGTACACTTTTGTGGTGTAATGTGGTCTATTATTTGTCTTTTAGCCTCCAGAATAATAGCATTAAGGAGGAGGGCGCTCGGGCTGTTGCTGAAGTGTTGCAGAGCAAAAGCAAACTGCTTTCTTTGAAGTAAGTAAATGTTTTTTTATGGCCAAGGTCTAGAGTAAAGCATATCATCAAATAGTTCATACGGTATTTTTTATTTATTTTTACAGTCTACGAAAGAATGCGATTGGAGAAGATGGAGCTAAAAGGATTGCTACGGCACTGAAGACAAACCAGACCCTGACCAAACTGATGTATTCTTTGTCTATGGTTTTACTAAATAGCATCAAATTACTTCCTTTCATTTTTGGTCACATTATAAAAAACACACAACAACTGGGGTCATCATGAAGTCAAGGAGTACTAGATCATTGTTCCTTTTTTTGTGTGTTATTTCTCTAGTCTTTGTAGCAATCAGCTTGGTGATAACGGAACAATAGCTCTGGCAGAGGCTCTGACAATTAACCACACACTGCTCTCTTTACAGTAAGTACCTTCCCAACAGACAATGCATTATATCCAACACATCGTGACCAGCATGAATAACATCTAGGTTTCCATCCTGTGAAAATAAAACTCACACTTTGTCTTTTGGCAGACTTCAGAGTAACTCGATAAGCAACAAAGGGATGACTGCTTTAACCAAAGCATTAAGGACGAATCATGGCCTTGTGTCTTTAAAGTGAGTTTTACTTGTGAATCCTCATTCCTATGTCACCAGCTTTGTGTTGCATTATTTTCAGATAACTGTTTGTCTGTTTAGTTTAAGAGAGAACTCTATCGGAGTGGATGGAGCAAAAAGTATGGCCCAGGCTCTTCATGAGAACAGCTCTCTTCAGGAGCTTGAGTAAGTTGCTCCATGATTAAAACAACACACTGATACTGAAATATCAGACAGTAATATATATATATATATGTTGAGATTACCATATCCTCAGGCCAAACACACCGCTGCTTGTTCTGACGCTATATTTAGAGCAATACCCTGAATTGACATTCAGCTGTTGAACAAGAGACGTTTTATTTTCTGTGTGTGTATTTTAGCCTCACAGCGAACCTGCTACATGATGAAGGAGTTCAAGCTATCGCCGGTGCAATCAAGTTTAATCACGGTCTTACCTCTTTGAAGTAAGTGTAGCTTCTAATGGCACAGATGAAAATGTGCTTTTTTAAGTGTTTTGAACATCAACAGCATCCTATTGGCCAAAACTAGGGCCAATATGTACAATAGACAGAATACAGTATGTATGGTTATAGGCATGTTTAAATACCTTTGCGTTAAAAAGTGAAATTGATAATGCATTGATAATTATTGCAAATGGACGTACAAGTACTTTAAAGATCAAATTAAGATTTATTTATCCAGTTAAATGTTCTGCGTGTCTAAAAGTATCTTTCAGAGTGTAGTCTACAAAGTCTTGAGTTTCTTTCTGATCTATGTGGTCTGTGAGAGGTCAGGACAAGATTGTTCCTGTTCTGTGTGATTTAATGTCTATCTTTTTTTCAGTCTCCAGTGGAACTTCATAAAGTCCTCTGCCACCAAGGCGCTGGCTCAGGCTTTGCTCTCCAACACAACAATGCAGCTCTTGGAGTAAGGCTGGTTCAAGGATTTTTTGGGCTTTCTGCTTTAGACTTGACTTTTTTTATTTATTTATTTAGACCTTTTTTATTTCTTTCATCTTGTATTTGATCGCACATTTTGCAATTATTTTTTCTTTGCAATGTGATTGAATTACTTTAATTTTTTTTACTTTGTCAGACTGTTACAGTTTGTAAGCTTTAATACTCCCTAGCACCCCTTGCTTTAATGTAGTCAAACTCAATATTAAACCAAAGCCTCAAGTTAAAATGAAAAAACAGTATTGGCCAATGATGATATGCAGCTGCTTAAATGTGTGCTCACAGAGAGGAATGCTTTTTTCCACAGTCTACAGGAAAATGCTATTGGGAACGAAGGCATCATTGCCCTTGCTGAAGCTCTCAAAACCAACACAAGTTTGCACACACTATGGTTAGCAGATACTTTTCACTTTGACAAATGAAAGCTCTTATTGATTAACGTGCCTATGTTTACATGTGTGGTCTTTTATTTTTGGATTTTTTAGTCTCCAGGGCGTGTCCGCAGGCACAAGTGGTGCCATTGCAATGGCACAGTGTCTAATGACAAACCAAACCCTTCAAACACTGGAGTAAGTTCAGCTTTAGGCATATTTATTTTCAAGGCTGATTCAGTACACACGTGTTCTTCTGTAAACACTGTGATTTTTTCAACATTGATTTATGAACAAGCATAAGGAACTTAGACCTTGAATTTAAATTGATTTGCCAATGGAAAATATTGGCACAATGTGTGTAATAATTGTGCATGACTAGTATTTCTGTTTTTTAGTTTGCGTGGCAACTCCATAGGCATAGAAGGAGCAAAGGCATTAGGCACTGCATTGAAAAGCAACAGGAGTCTCAAGTCTTTGAAGTAAGTCCTCTATTCAAAAATAACTTTCATTACAGGTTGTATGTATTTATATCATACAACCTGTTAATTTATTTGACTTTATTCTGTAAAACCCATTACAATTTTACAGTCACTTAAGGCACATATAGTTTTAGAGTTGTATTTTATTTTAAATATATACTACTATCCATATCCCTAAATATTTACTACTGCAAAATTGTATTAAATGATCTTTGTTAATGTCGTCTTATGCCAGTCTACAAGAAAACTCTTTGGGCATGGATGGAGCCATCTTTATTGCAACTGCTTTGAAAGGAAACCACCAGCTGACGTACATCAAGTAAGAGTCCATTCAAAAACTATTCTGTACTCTTTACTATGTTATGGCATTAACTATGTTAAAGGGATGTGCATTTAAGTCCGGTATCAAATTGTTACTGTTCTGTGTGTTTCTTGCAGCTTGCAGGGGAATGGTGTAACAGAATCTGGAGCAAAAGTCATATCAGATGCCATTAGATCCAACGCTCCTGGGTGTGTAGTAGACATCTGCGTGTAGAAACCTATATCTTTTAATGTTACATGACATATCCAACCTTTGTTTTTGTTTAACTTATTATAAATTAATAAATGTGTGTGTATGTAAATATATATAGAGAGAAAGATGATTAATATATGTATTTTTCAGCATAATTAAGAGATTTGACATGTAAATCTTCGATGGATATAATTTACCCTGATGGTCACAGTTATGATTAAAGAATCTCACACCAGTAATCTTTGTTAGCTACTTTCAGGAACTGTTGCTTGAACTGAAATGAGTCAGATTAGATTTGCAGCACACACCCGTAACCTCAAACATACAGAAGAAAACAAATCAAAGCAAAAGGCAAGTAACATATTCCTTTTCTTGTCAGTCACTGCACAGTAAGCACAGTCACAGAGAAACATGTGTCAGGCAGCATGTGTACATTCAGTATGCCAAGGTTTAATGATCTATAAGAAACATATTTTATTTGTCTTGTGCATCAAACATAACACATTCAGCCTGTTAAGCAGCTAATCTTACTCAAAACACACTTCAACATGGGAACAAATGAACAAAATAAACCACGTCAAGATCATTAATAAAGAAAAAAAAAGCAGGAAACATGAGGCATTGTAGAGCAACCAATGTGTTATTTTCATACAAATCCACTTGATGTGTATGGAGGCAATCAATTATAGCAAGTAACTTTCTCCAGATAAGACAAGAGAGTTATATTATTATTTTTTTACAAATAATTTTTTTAATAAAGTTCCCAGGAAGTAACCATGACAGCCAGACAAGAGAGACAGTTAATTGAATTTTTATGTGAACAAGAATAAAATCAATTTAAATCACAGTGGGCCTATGGTTCTTTTAGTCATGTTTTTTGCATGGCCAGAGTCATTGGACAGGTTGAGCAGTTTATAGTAGTGCGTTTATGGATAAATACAACCAAATGTCATAGCTCTGGCCATTATTCATTGTCATGTTTTCTCTGTGTGAGGGGCTGCATTAGCTGAGATTCCAGCACAAAAGCTGCATTTGTCATTTACACACCCCACAATATCTCCAGGCAACGACACCTACGACACCTAGTTTTACCAAACCAAATTTGATATTAGGTGTCTGCTGCAGTGATGAACTCTTTTCTTCATACACATGGCATTTCAGACCCACTGCGTGTAATTGACCATTACTTTTTTCTAGATAATACACTTATACCCGAAGTTACTGTCTTGTAAATATGCTATTGTAATTTCAGATCATTCCCCTGTGCAAATAAATATCTCATATCAAAACTCCTACGCCTCACAATGAGTGCAAAAATGTGACTCCTCATTATTGTCAGATGATGACTGCTGCTCATTTCTCACATCACATATAGATTTGTTCTTAGAAGTAATTAAGGCCTATCTATGTGGGCAAATCATTTTATTTACCGCCCCAAACAATAAGAAACAAAGAGAAAGGAACTAACCTAACTTATTGCAGCTCTTGATGCACATTATGCCTCCAACCCCTCTGCGGATTTATACAAAACAGAAGCGTATTCTTCAGTCAGAAGAAGAACCCTCTCAATTAAAGAAACAGAGAAGCTTCTACTTAGAACAAGAGAGTGTGTTAACACGGGGAACCAGACCAGGCAGACTTCTTTCACACTAGTTGTGTCAGTCTGTATCCAGTCACTCAATTACAGAAATGAAAAAAGACCAACGTTTGCAGCAGATAAAACTTACATCCTTGGCCAAGCTTAAAGATGTGTGGGAACAAAATTTGAATATACAGATTCCAGATGATCAGAAGTTAAAGTCTTTCACCGTTCTTACTTCAATAAAGCGAAAGCTCGTATGTGGTGTCCGAGATGTAAACAGTCTCCCGCCACCAATAGTCACATCTTTTGGTCCTGTATCACTTTGGACAGGTTCTGAGGTTCCATTTTTTAAACCTATTAACACATATGCAAGAAGACTAGAGATCCTAACGCATTTACAGCAGTGTTTGGTGTCCTTACAAATCAGCATGGCCGAACTTCACATCAAACAAATGATGTAGGCTTTTCATTTTTTCATTGTTGGCACACAGCTCCTTTGTTCAGTGGGTGAAAGACGTTATGATGTGCAAACAAATAGAACACTTAAGATATAGTTTGCAGGGCTCGCTAAAGAAGTACTATGAGACATGGACATCTTTTGGTGAATATATTGAGGAGTTACAATTTACAGTGGTGTGATTTTATATCTTTGGTCTTGATAGCCTACACATGTGTTCAATAATGCTTTGATATTATTATAGTTAATTAATGCAGCTTGTCTGTTTTTGTAATTATTCAATATGTTGTTGTTTATTTTATTTTTTGCTCTTATAATTATTATTTGCTTTTGCAGTTTATGTTTCCTGTTTACTTGTCACTGTTATACGCCACTGGTTGGCAAAGTGTCTTTATAAACCTGAATAATTATAATAAAAAATAAAAATAATAATTTAAGGTCTGTTTTAAGAATTCTATATCCTTATGTTATCCAGAGAGACACGTAGACAGAGTATATTATAAAAAGCAAATGGCCAGGTTTAATTCTTGCAAGAAAAAGCAAAGCAGACACGCATGTATCAAAGGTACAGAGTGAGGTTTGCTTAAGGAAGTAAACAAACATGAGATTTTATATCACTGCAGTGGGGGCTGTTAGAGAGGAGGTGTATCTTCCATACACCCTCCCCAAGGCCCCAGCTCCAGGTGCAGAAGTCCCGTGGCAAACCATGTCTTCAGTTGTGTCTACTCCATGCTTGGACTAGCATGGAGGACATGACATGATTTGACATGACCTGTAGAGAACTATGAGCACCCAGTAACTATAAACAATACAAACAATATAATAATGAAAAATATTATAACATGGTCTTATAGAAGCTGATCAGAAAAAGATTAATGAGGCTTTTAACACATCTATTATGCATTAACACATGCACCTCTTCTGAAGTAGAGTCCTTTCTGAGTAATCTGATCTGTCACCTCTGACCAGTGTCAGATTCTTCATCGAGATGCATGCAACATTGCTGCAAACCTTATTCCAACCACAATTTCAGTGATCTAGAAGAAAGACAAGGATCCCCAGAAATGCAAATCACATAACAATTAGCCTGTTAAACATAGATTAACATTCTAACAAAAATGCTTTTACTGTGCTTTGAAAAAATGGCCCCTGACATGATAGAAACAGATCCATTGAGGTTTATCACCAACAGACATACTTCAATGTTTATTTGGAACACTCACTCCCCTTAATTAGTTATCTCACTCGATGGAGAGAAGGCATTTGATTGTGTTGATTGGACAAATATATTCTCTGCATTGAGTAAATGTGGCTTTGGGCCAGGCTTTATCTCTTGGATTAAAATTTTATATTTGTCTCCATTGGCATTGGTCCGCTCCAATAACAAAACATTAGACTACTCTGTTGTTTAACATTGCCTTTTGCAATTGCTCTAAGATGAAATCCAGGAATCAAAAGGATCTGCTGCAATGGTAGCATTCACAAATGATCCTTAAATGTAGATGACCTCCTTTTGTATATTACTGACCGTAGTAAAAGTGTACCCTCCAGTTTGAGATGGCCAATGGGAAAGTCCTGAAGGATACTTATCGGATGTGGCTCCAGTATAAGGACGATTGTGTCAAAATGAATGAAAGTGAACTGCTGCCTCCAGCTGACTGTCCCTCAAGACTCTGGTGGGAAAGACAAGCATCATTTGACAGGCATGTGAAAAGCAATCTGCGTCTTTCAAGGTGGCTTGTACTGCAACAGGACGTTTGACCTGTACGCCTGCTGGCCAGATGCACCTGCAGGCACCATGGTCAACATTTCGTGTCCATTCTACCTGCCCTGGTACAACAAAGGTATTTGACACTGACTTGATAACAACTGATTATGTTTTTTTGATAAATGCTTTAGTATTCGTTGTAGAGTTCAGTTTGATTGTTTTTAATTCAAGTATATAATTTTTGTCATTGGCATGGAATGGTGGAATAATTCCTGTTCCTGGGTTTGATCTTTTGGTATATACTAAGTGGACGTGAAAGAATGGCTTTGTCCCCCACAGTGTCCCAGGGTGTAGTGTTTTTCGGCGATGTGGCCTTAACAGTGTTCTGGGAAAAAGATGACAGTGGGCTGGTGTGGAGGGACAAAAGGTTACCGCTCAAGAAGTATGGCCAACCAAATAGTCATCTGCTATAAACATACCTCATTCAATGCTTGAGTTTATCTATTAAAAGTATGTGGTACTAAATGAGGATAAAATCTGTAATGTGTGAAATGGGCACTTTATTTATACTCTGTGCTCATCACTTCCGTGTTCACCGATAACAACAATTACTTACCTTACATCTGTATTGGATTGGGAAGGTTCTATAATTGTTATGTCCTACATATGCTTTAAGAGTTCATAATGGTTCTCTACAATAGCACACCATATTGCAGAATTACAAAGACAGCCTATTAATGTGAGCTTAAAGTGAGTAGATACAGCAGGAGGTACATTAGATAGACACATTGAAAGCACAGGGTGCTCTAATTCTCAGAATCTCTGCTGTTTTTCTCTTAGAAACCCCACTTCTGTTTGTGGTTCTCTGGGCAGTGATGAAGCTGCTGAAAGAAAACAACGAGTAAGAGAGCTGCTTGCAGATGCACTACACTGAATAAAGTAATTTGTAGACTCTAGTGACTCAAATTGCACAAAGGCACAAACACCTGCATTTTCTTTTTTTCCAGGTGTTGGGCTTTTAATGAAAACATGCACTACTGGTGGATTATTTGCTTCCCCATTTTCTTTGCTTCACTAGTAAGGTTATAATAATTTATATATTAAGATAACATACTAAGCTATAGTTTGACTGACATTTCATTTGTCATACCAACAGATTAACTTTATGATCTTCCTGAAAGTCATAAAGGTGATTTTTTTTTTCAAAACTGTGAGCCAGGAATCAGAGAGGTTACCACGACTACAAACTAAGGTAAGGTGGTCTAATGTTACTTTAACACGGAGCCTTGTTGTTTTTACAGCTCTAGTTTTTAAAAATTGCTATGCTTTTATTTGTCCTGCCAGGCTTGCCAAGGCCACCCTCACTCTCATTCCTCTTTTTAGTATCCATGAACTTAAATTCATTTTCGCCACAGATGAGCAGACAACAGGTGTTCTGTAGGATTTATTCATCCTATTAATTCATATTAATAGGATTTATTCATTCTTCTATCTGTGTATGGATTTATTGTGGCTGTACTGTACTGCTATGCCAACAAGGAGGTATGTTTATTTCATTTTTTACTTTTTTATTAAAATGTCATGATGTGTATTGGTTTGAAAATAAATGACTGCTAAAATGGCACGTTGATTTAGACCATAAAAGTAGTGAAAATACAAGCGGCCGAAATGAGCTTTCTCCGCAGGGTGGCGGGGCGCTCCCTTAGAGATAAGGTGAGGAGCTCGGTCACTCGGGAGGAGCTCAAAGTAGAGCCGCTGCTCCTCCACATTGAGAGGAGCCAGCTGAGGTGGCTCGGGCATCTGTTTCGGATGCCTCCTGGACGCCTCCCTAGGGAGGTGTTTCCGGGCATGTCCCACCGGGAGGAGACACCGGGAAAGACCTACTGTAGGACACGCTGGAGGGACAATGTTTCTCGGCTGGCCTGGGAACGCCTCGCTATCCCCCCGGAAGAGCTGGAGGAAGTGTCCGGGAAGAGGGAAGTCTGGGCGTCTCTGCTTAGACTGCTGCCCCCGCGACCCGGCCCCGGATAAGCAGTAGAAGATGGATGGATGGATGGAAGTAGTGAAAATCCCTATCCTACTGTATATATGTGATTCTTAGATCACAAGGTAAAACTAACCACATTTTCTCATCTGATTTGCCAAATCTTCACCCAAGTCTAAACCATCTATTATCCAACTCCCACTTTGTGCTACTTTTTGTGTCAGTCAGACAAAAGGTCACAAAATCTGTAACCTGTTCACTAGCAGTGGCTGACTCTTGAGTAGAAACACTTTCTATTGCCACAGTCCTGGAAGGCTACAGATTCTCACGCCCACTCTGGACAGTTCACAGACTTTTAGATGTACGAGTCAGCCACTAACTCCACAACCAGAGGCTTCTTTGCAGAACTGTGCATCTACAGTAAAAACTGACAACACTAATGCAAACCATAGCAATGATCCAGATGATAGACAGCCATCTGTGGCCATGCAGGTTTCCTTAGTTACACACCTTCAGGACCCAGTGGAATTACTCCCACATGCTGTAAATGCAGATTGAATATATTCTGGCATTCATTGTACATTTTAAGGACTAATGTGTTTACATTTTTTGTCATTTAGCAGACACTTTTATCCAAAGCGACTTACATTAAGCTTCCATTCACCACTGTTGGAACACCACTGGAGGCAAGGGGGGTTAAGTGTCTTGCCCAAGGACACAACGACAGTATATACTGTGGGAAGAGCGGGAATCGAACCGCCTACCTTCTGGTTGAAGGGACGACCACTTTACCACTATATATTGTAAATACTGTAGTATTGTAAATGTTTCTATGTCTGTTACTTGACTAGAATATGTGATTATATACTTAATTTTACACTTATTAAAAAAAAAAAAAACAGCCATTTGGCTATAATTTGATGACTGTTGTACAGCGTGGTTCAAATAGCTTTTAATAAGGCCTACATAGTTTGTACTGAAATTGAATTGATTGAAACTAATGTTAATTTGGTAGATGACAGTTAATAATGTCGCTTTTTAGAGCCTAGCTATAACACTATGTCTTAATTTACCCAATGTAAGCTACCTAGCCAAAGCTTTTAAAAGTATCTTATGAAGATGAACTACATTACCCAGAAACACCCTGGAAAGCGCCACCCCAAAAAAAAACACGTCTCACGCTGTAACGGCGGAGGTTGGAGCGGGAAGGAATGATTTGTTTCTAACAGGGAGTGTATTTGCCAAGTGAAAAAGCATTTTTTTAATACCTTAAAGACACTACATATTACAATTCCAGATATGTTCATTATTCAAGTCGCCGACAAAAGTAGCAGGGTTTGTATTGAAGTGTGTATGCTAGCTAACATCAAAGCCTTTAAGCTTGAGTTGTAGGTTTTCGTAGGCTTCAAGTTTGAGACCACAAGCTGAAACATCAACAGGAACAGGTGGATTTCTGTATCAATATCCACTCACAATGGCGTCCACAGGTAATGTTTTCTGACTTGTATGGCCAAAACTGAAATGAACGCAGCTCTCGTGCCGTCTACTAACGTTAAATCATTAATTGCAGGCTGGCAACACCCTTACGTCAACATATTTAAACATTTTAAAGTTGAAGAGTGGAAAAAGTCGTCAAAAGAGGGGGAAGTGAAAACATTTACGGTAATAATTGTGTAAAGTTACAACACAGTTATTTACTTCAGCCATGATTTTCATAGCGGGTTATTTGTTAATTCTACTAAATGCTCACTTAATTAATACTCCTTTATAAACCTACCCCAGGACAAGACCCTGAGGTGCCCTGTGTTTAGGATTAAGGGTCCTGTTCCTGCCAACAGCTACATCCTTTTGCCCAAAAGCAGCAGCCAGAGTCTAGGACTGACCGGGAAATACTTCTACCTGCTTTTCAGGCCGACCCCCTCCAAGTACTTTGTAGTCCACATAGATGTTTCTGCAGAGGTACTTTTATATTATTAGTAAAAAATGTAATCTATCTTACTTGTTTATTTCAATTATTTGAGTTGTCGCCATAACTGTAAAGAGATCAGACATCAACCAGTCAGGAGTTTACTGTAGGTTTAGTGACATTTGTTTGGTTTGCCTTTTGAGATAAAGTTGTCTTCTGGAATATAGTTTTGCTTCCTGTATAAGTTTTGATAAAATGTTCACAATAGGGCTGGACGATATGGCCAAATTTTATATCACGATATATTTCTTAATTTCGGTCGATACGATATAATTTCGATATCAATATGAACAATATAAAAGCCTCATAAAAACTGCCAATAACGCCCACAACAGATGTCTGTACCGACAATCTTCTGAGGTTAATTCATTTTAAATGAATTATAAAATTATAAATAAATAAATAATAAATTAAAAATAATTTGCCAAGTCTATGAAACCTCCTCCTATAAAACTACATAAAATTTTAGAAATAAAAACAGGGTCAGGGCGCCATTTTGTAGCTAACATTTGCCGCGTTGGAGGTCAGCCTACTACTGCTGTGCTGAGCACTGGTTTCGTGACTCTGCGGTGTACGTCATCACAAAAGTAGCCAATGGTGTTCTGCTCTTTCTGACGGCTGCGCGCCTAACGTCAGTCAGTGACAAATGCTGTTATATTATTATTATAATATATATTATTATATTGAAATATTGAAAATGTGTTTAATAATCATATCACCTTTATTGAAAAAAAAAATATTGCGATATATATTGATATTGAATTATTGTCCAGCCCTAGTTCACAAGCAAATTGATCTACACACATCTTAATTTAATTTCTGAACTCTTTTAAGTTAGTTTCCTGTAAATGTATAAAAACATTGATTCATGGAATTGGTTTGTATGCAGTCCTAAGGTAACCCTTGAAAATCATTGTTTACTTGCTGTATTTATATTCTCATACTGTTAAGGTAACTAACTGTTGCCATGTTATTTGACAGCCTGTTCAATGTCTAATTAGTACCTTGCTTTCTTATTCCTTGTCATTGGCAGCTAATAATATTTCTTTACCTTACTTTGTTGGAAATTGTAGGAGGGCCAGGTGGTGCGGATTTCTTTTTCAAACATGTTCAAAGAGTTTAAGTCAACAGCTACGTGGCTTCAGTTTCCGTTCCTATGTGGAGCAGCGAAGGATTCTGTGTATGAAAACACAGCAAAGTCTGCTAGACATGGTAAGAACTGGATCTGTATCCTTGTTTTTTGACTTGGTCTGGTTATGAATATTCTTGTTATCATTGTGTTGACAGGGTTGGTAGGGCCAGCGCCCACTGCAGTGCGCTGGATCTGTCTCATGCTGGATCTGCAGTCCATACTCTCTACCTACCTCAACCACTGCTATAATCACCTGAAGAGCATAAAGCTTTGTGCTAACATGACTGTGAAAAACATGTTCACAAGTGACCTTCTGTTAAATCCTGGTACAAAAAACTATTTTTTTTTTTCCACATTTATTTACATTTCATTTGAGCTTTTGCGGGGTTCAGTCATCCAATTGGAAATGCACTTTGCATTAAACTGATCTGTATTTTTTAAATAGGTGTCTCTTTCAGTGAAGCCAGGCTTTTGGGTTTGTCCTCCTCTAGGGGGACAGGTGCCGTACCTAGGGACATGGCATTTCCTGTGCCCAGAGGAAACTCCTGGCATGACCTTTATGACTACATAAGGTACGCTTGGGAACAAAACATTCAAATCACTGTTACTGAATTAAATAGGCTTAAATATGGAAAATTATGGTCCATTTTCAACACAACAGGTTTCCATCAGAAGGAACAAAATTACCGTTTGACTCGATTCAAAAAGACCACCAAAGGCCAGAAGCTTGTGAGTAATTGTCGAACATGGAAATAAGTTACATACTAAGCTACTTGGTTGGTTGTGAGGCCTGCTTTTACAAAACCTTTACCTGAAGATATTATGCTGTGATTACATCTGTGGAACCTTTTTATTTTATGTACATTTGTGTATTTCCAATAGTAAAGGTTCAAATTCATGTTTAATTTCCTTGACATTCAATGTCTGTGAACCTCCAAATGTGTTTTATTAATTTTGTTTCTCGTGCAATATTGTATTTTATCTATTTCAGGGGCAGTTTCAAACCCAAAGAGCCCTATTGGAGAGAGACCTCACTGTGTTTACCTCAGCAAACCAGTTCAGGATCGTGTCTCTCTTATCCAACAGATAACCACCCCCAAATCAGTGAGCCTAAACATTTAATGTTTATTATCCAGTGTACAAGTTATGAATTTTTGTGTTTTTAGATTTTTCATTACTGTTTTTGTTGTGCGATTCCTCAGCTTCCAAGAGATAAGCCTCCCCTGGTAACCGACATACCCAAGCTTGGTGTAATCACTTTTCATCAGGAGAAGAACAGGTTTTGTCACAATAATGACCAACATCAGGAGGAGACAGAATGCCCCACTTCACAGCACGTCACATCAAGGCTGACTTCTGATGCTGGAGATGGTGGTGTCCATGTGTATGTGCACTCAGGGGATAGTCTCAGCAGCAATGGTGAAGAAAGTGAAGAGGAGGTAACGCCTTGTTCAAATCTGATACTTTTTATAAGTCACACTGCATGGAGGATTCTCTTGCATACAATTTGTAGCTGTAAACATGGTCTTTACAATATTACAGATATTAATAAACAAATAATTTACTTTTTTCTCATAGATTTGCACAATAAATCCACACCTTTCACCAATGGAAAGCAGAAAGAAGGTAGAGGTATGTAAAAGTTACATGTAAATCTCATTGACAGCAGCTTTTACATCATAATTTTTATATTCTTGTTTTTGCTCTCTTGTTTAGAAGCTGCTCCCTGACCCAATACTCAAGCTTAGTCGAATCATTGGTTTTGGAGGCGCAACCAGCAAACATGTATGCTTGTTTGTAGATATCAGGATGTAACTTAATTAGAGTGAAGGCATAGATTACAGGTAATTTAACTGCTGTATTTAATCATTTCTTTAGGCCCTGTGGACCAAATCAGGTGATGAAGTGGTATATCCTTGCCATGCTGTTATTGTCTCAATGAATATAACTTCTAAGAAGCAGAGATTCTTCATCGGCCACACTGATAAAGTAAATGAGCTGTCATTTGTTTTCCTTTCTCCTAGTCTTCTAATATATGTTGTGTTCCGTTTCCAGCAGTAGATTCAGAATGCCTTGCTTTATTCATGGGGTTTGACTTGGTAACAATAATTGCATACTACAACATCTTTGACTTTTTTTTTTTTGTAGGTGTCCGCTCTGGATTTCAATGGAAACACAACCCTTCTGGCCTCTGCACAAACTGGCCAACACTCTGTAGTTCGAATATGGGATTACAAGAGAGGAAATTGTCTTTTGACGTGCAGGAATCATGCTCATTCATTATCTTCCCTCAGGTAGTTCTTTAAACACAAGCTTACTGAACTAATAAGAAGTGCTCACCTTTATCTTATCATTTGATCTCTTGTCTGTAGCTTCTCATACAGTGGAGGCATTCTCTGTGGAGTTGGTAAAGACCACCATTGTAAAACTGTGAGTGCTGTGATGCAATGAACAGGACTTATTTTTTTCATTTGATGTTAAGGCTAACATTTGCTGGATGTAAAAACAGTAGAGTGGGTAAAGTTAGATCCACATGAACTGAATGGTGCTGTAATGCTATAAATGGCTATTCATACAAGCCAACTGTTTTGCAAACCAATCTAATCCATTGTAGATGGTGGTGGTGTGGAACACTCTGAACGTGCAAAAGGATAGAATCGTAACTGTCTTGGCCAAAGCACACAGTGATGTCGATATTCACACAATGAAGGTTACCTTTTTTGATGAAACAAGGTACTTGTGATTATAATTTAATCGGCATGCAGTTTTATATTTGTTTCAGAAACACATATTCTTCCTTTTGTTAGAGAAAGTTAACATTCTCTTTGTTCTTAAATTTTGTCATTTCCCCTTGTATTGAGGATACCCTGTAGTTTTTCCAAATGAATCCAACCTTTAAAACAAACATACACACTGATATATAGGTAGCAGGAAGAAATTCTCTTAATGCCATGTTGCCATTACAAAAAACTGTTTCTGTCTTGGGGTTTTGGTTTAGAATGGTGTCTTGTGGTCGTGACAATATACGTCTTTGGCGAATACGCAATGGCACTCTGCGCTCTTGTCCTGTCAACCTTGGTGAATACCATTCCCAGGATTTTACAGATGTTGCTTTTGAAGAAGGACTCTCTTCCTTGCAGCACGTCGATGATCGAACTCTGTGAGTAATATACTGAACTGAACATAAATATAGTTATGATAGATTCTGATTTTTCTTTTTCTGGTTAAAGCTATGCAAGCAGTCGAAGTGGCCATATATTTGAGATTGACTACAGTAGAGTTGTTTTAAAAAATGTCAGACGGCTGTTACCTGCTCAAGAGCAGCATGCAAACCGCAGAGAGAAATGGACCTTTAAAACTGGTCGGTCTAAATGCAAAACCTTTTTATGTTTGCTTGTTATGCTATATACATTTTTTTGTCATTTTTAAGTTGTGTGTGCTTGTCTATCCCAGGGCCCAGCATTGCCATCAACAGCATTAGTGTGTCGACATCATTTTGTGCCACAGGCTCTGAAGATGGCTTTCTACGGCTCTGGCCCCTTGATTTTTCCTCGGTCTTTCTTGAAGCTGGTAGGTACAATGCGACTCAAATAACATTTATTTACTGTAAATAATTTGCCGGTCCACGAGAGGCATTCTTCCTTACTTTTCTAGTTTGCCAAGTCCAAGTTGTTTGCAGGTGTCTCAAATATTTTCAACAATATTTAATTCAGGTCAATAACTGTTACTAACATTTATCTATTTATTTTTTTTAGAGCACGAGGGCCCTGTTAGCTTGGTGTCAGTTTCTTCAGATAGCCTCCAGGTTTTGGCAGCGACCTCCAGTGGTATCCTGGGTTTCCTTGACGTGAGCAGCCGAGATTACAACACACTGATGAGGTCACACACTGACACCATTTTAGACTTCAGTTTAGATGGTGTCCATAGACATCTGTCCACGGCTGCGTCTGATGGGACTGTACGGATT
The DNA here is from genome assembly GCA_024416835.2 of Perccottus glenii. Classification (NCBI taxonomy): domain Eukaryota; kingdom Metazoa; phylum Chordata; class Actinopteri; order Gobiiformes; family Odontobutidae; genus Perccottus; species Perccottus glenii. Next base: position 13,397,442 of record CM044566.2, on the reverse strand, counting down.
TGGAATATGGATTCGCTTCATCAGGTAAAACAATGCTTATTTAAACATATGTTTTAATATGTGTATTATACTACATTAACCAACACATGGACGTTTTTGCATTTCTTTCTTTTTTGTCTCTGTCCCATTCTGTGCTTAGCTGTATGATTTTGTGTCTGAAGACTGTCCTTGTTCAGTGGCCTTTCATCCCAACGAGCAGGTCTTCTCCTGTGGCTTCAGCTCCGGGTTCATTAGAGTCTTTGACATCCCCAGTGCAAAACTACTAGCTGAACATAAGTACTGACACTCAATTCAGTTCAAAAATCAATTTAAAATCTTTCTATTTTCCTTTTTTTTTTTAAATTAACCTTCTTGTTCTTTCTAATTCAGGCATAGTAAAGGGGAAGTGGTGGGGCTTGTCTATTCTCCCAATGGTGAGTTCATGTACAGCGCCTGCTCTGAGGGTTCTCTTGCACATTACGACTCCTCCGACGAAGACCACTGTGTGATCAGAGTAGTGTGTAAGTAAGCAAATACACATTTCCATAAGTGCATATATGGAAACTAGCTAAAGCAGGGGTGCCCAAATTGTTTGTTTCAAAGTTAATCTGGGCACCATGAGTGAGGGGCAGTAGGCTGTTTCTGGGATATACACCGATTTGCTCCAACGGAATAAGCCAGTATCTTACCCTGCTAGTCGAACATGTTCGACTAGCAGGGTATTTTTATATTCGACAGGCACTGCGGATTGAATCTAGTCACAAAACATGGCCAAATTTGGCCCCTAGGCCCCACTTTGAATACCCCGGATCTAAAGACAAAAATAATATCTAACAAAAGGCTTTCTAAGTAACAAATCAGCATTGATGTTTTTGAAATAGTGCAAAGTATGTATGCAGGTTAGTGTACATTTTAATGTAGATAGACTTTTCTGCCCCTGTTTAACTGACCTTGTACTTGGCACACTAGGTAACATAGTGGCCCCTGGCACTGAGCGTTCTCCAGATGCATTGACTGTAAGCAGCGACAGCCGATGTCTTGCTTTTGTTGGACCTTCAGAGTATATTGTGACTATTGCAAATGCACGGACTTTAGATGAGGTAGTGTGTTCTCTGAAATTTCCTCCCCATACCATTATGAGATTGATTTCAATTATTTATTTCGACTACAACACTCCTGCCGAGCTCTCAATTTACAATACCTTTCTGTCGTTTGTGCATAGTTGCTTCATATAGATGTGAGCATTTTGGACGTAGACAGCCCTCGTTTGGATTCTGCGTTCAAGGTCTGCTTTTCTCCAGCCTCCACCGAACATTTGCTGGTCTCCACTTCTGCCAACAAGATCCTCTGGGTTAGCACTAAAACAGGCCGTGTGCTTCGAGAGGTATTCAGTAGACTTTTAATATAATGAATCATAATGACAATCAAAGACCAAGCATTTTCTTGATGTTGAAGTAGAATTTATACATTTAGCTTGTTCAGCCCAGTGCTTGAAAGTGTCTACGTGTCCACATGAAATCAATACTAACAACAGGATTTAGAAATATGTCAAGATCTAATCAATTTATTCTGTTTTTAGCTTTATGTTCTACTATATGAATAAAAACTGCTATACCTCTGTCTCCTAATAGGTTTCAAAGGTGCACAAACAGCAGTGTTCCTCTCTAGCTGTCAGTGAAGATGGTCGATTCCTGCTGACAGCGGGACACAATACTGTCAAAGTGTGGGATTACAACATGCAGCTAAAGTCACAGGTAGTCTCATCTTAAATCATATACTTTTATGTGTTGCTAAGTTACAGAAAATTATGAATTATATAAAAATAGTCTTAATTTACTAACATTTAAATTAGAGATTTTGATATTATTTAAACTTTTTATTTAGGCTAAAGAAAATAAGGACTATTCTCCAATTACCTAATCTCAAACTTATAACTATGGTATACTGTTTTTGGAACCATTTTCCAGGTCAAAGATCCCTTGGTTTTTAAGCATATACTAGTCACAGTACAGTTTAGTCAACTGAACAATTTATATGGGCACACTTGACTATATGTTGAGGCAGTTTTTAGTTAAAATTATTGTAGAGAACTAAAGATATTTATCTTCACGTTCTGTATTAGATGTTTATAGGCCACAGTCAACCAGTTGGCCAGGTGGGCTTCACCCCTGACCAGCTGAGCGTTATCTCTGTTGCTGATGCCATATTTATTTGGGACTTCATGGCACATCCTGCTGACTCTTCGGCTTGTAATAGGTACTTACCTGTGCATAATGTTTAGTTCTCTTTACATTTTGTGCATGTCTATGCAAATTTGTGATAGTATGTGCTCTGCTTGCTTTCACAGTTCACCTCTCAAATCAAGCAATGGCTGTGTAACCAAAGGTCCATCAGGTAATCTTTTAGATTATAGACATCTACCTGAATCATTAAAATTAAATGGTACACTAGTTCATTCACTGACCTCTGTATATTATGTAATCTTTAAAGCAGAGGCCAAAGTAAATCAAATCCAGTTGTCCAATAGCATGCCTCGGCAGGCAGCACCTGTTCCCTCTTCACCGTCACGTCTGGACATCAGCAACATTGAAAGAGCGGACCAGCGTGGTACGAGTTACCTATTTTAGTTTTATCTTGCCCAACAGCAGGGTTTTTACAGATATCAGCCTATCCAAGGTTTAGATTACTAAGAAAAGAAAATCAGCCGACTCATCTCTTGATTACCAGTTCAGTTAAACACATGTATTTCTCACCACTGCATAACATTTACATGAGCCCTCACCAACTGACCGTTGTGTGATTTTTACACTGCCATATTTTCTGTCTTATCTCCCTAATGCAGCTGTAGACATCCTTTCTCTTTGTGTAGGCTCTCAGAAGAACATTGGCATTCAGTGCTCCCAGCCAGGCCCCTCAGCTGAGTCCAGATCACCCGCTTCCTTCCTTAAAGTTAAGGAGCTAGCCAGTGTCTCTCCTCTAAACGCCGGTCATTTTGGTAGTGGTGTGTATTATTATATTGCATAGATTGTTTTTATTTTTTCTTGTTTTAGTAACTGACAGCAATTATCTCTCTGTTTAGGTGAACTGAAAAAAGTTCGCCCTGATTGTTACCGGCACTTTATACCACGCTTTAAGAGCTCCATGTTGGATCAGGTAAAATTATGAATAGTCATGGAAGGAGTGTTTGTTGCAAGTAAGTATATTTTACAATGTTAATGCTGCCTTGTATCCAGAATACTGTAATTCCCCAACCAGGAGAAGAGGCCCTGAGGCTGAAAGCAGTGATTGGCTACAATGGCAATGGGCGGGGCAATATGGTGTGGAGCCCTAATCAAGGTTAAAAATAACATGTGATGTCAATAATAATCTGAATTATCCACTAAAAAGAAACCGCCATGAATTATATTACATGTGAGATGAGATATATTAGACATGACTTGCCAGGCAAAAGCAAATGCTGATTATGTGTAATGTCTTTCTGTTGTGCAGGTTTATTTATTTACTCCTGTGGCTGTATAATTGTGGTGGAGTACCTTCAGACAGGATCCCAGAAACACCTACAGGGACACAGTGAAGAGATTTCATGTCTTGCCGTTACAAATGATGCACAGGTATCTGTCATGCATTGCCTTTTGTTGTATATAGGAAAGGAATGTGAGCATACAGTAAACATGGCAGGGTCCCATCTGGGAGATCACAACTTGAGCTTCCAAATGATCAAGGGTATAGAAATACACTAGAGACCACAGGGACTTGTCTCTACCAATCAAGTAAATTATATATTGCAAAGGCTACATTTGTGCTCAAAAAAGTGCACTATGCAGGTTAAAAAAGAATAAGAAAAAGCTTAATTTATAAAGTGCTTTTCACAGACATTAGTCACAAAGTGCTTAACAATAAAATACAGTAAAAATAGACTAAAATAAAATGTTTATTAGTCAGTTATAGCAGCTATGAGCCTAGGGGCTGAAATGCAACACTTCTCTCTGACATTATTGAATGAATAAAATACACTCTGCATCCTCCTCTCTAGACAATAGCATCAGCAGCTGGTGGAACTGATGGTAATAAAAGTCTCATTTGTATTTGGGATGTCCAAAGTGGAACTTGTCGCAAAACTATCTCCCACCACAAAGGAGCAGTGCAAAGTCTTGTCTTTTCCAGGGATGATCGTTTTTTTCTCTCTGTGGGTTAGTATGTTTTTACTCATTTTAAAGTTACTAGTGGGATTAAAGGCAAGGTTCTACATAAAAAAAAAAAAAATACAAGTTTCCTTCTCTTGTGAATTTATATCCTCCAGAGCTATTGATAGGGTAATTTGTTGGTTTATTATTATTACATCAATTTTATATAGCACTTTTCCGGGGACGCAAAGACGCTTTACATATCAATAATAATAATAATAATGGACTGGATTTATATTGCGCTTGAGCAGTCTAACACTGAGCCACTGCGCCCCATAACTTACTTTATAAATGATTGCCTTTGTAAAATGTTTACCTTTTATTTTTTAATTTATGTATAGTGTGTTTATTTTTAATGTCAGGACTGTATTTTAATTATTACAGTGTCCTTTCGCAAAATATTTTTATATTTTGTTTTCCCAATTTTTTATGACAGTGATTGATTCTGCTGTAGACTTTAAACTGACCTCCTCACACTCTGTAGGTGACTTCACTGACCCACAGGTGGCTCTGTGGAGCAGTCAGTCCTTCCATCTGCTCTCCAGTGTGAAAGTGTCAGGACCTCTTCATGATGCAACCTTTAGCCCCTCAGCAGCCCACCAACTGGCCGGTGTGGGGAGCATGGGGGTATATTTCTGCCTCATTCACGAACATGGTCTTAATGTGGAACTAAAGGTAAATTATCTTATATTACACTTTAATGCACACCAGTTACTCCTGCAGCAGATGGATTTAGCCTTGTCAGTTCGTTGATATCTAAGCCTCGGTCTCACATTGGTCTTGTAGGTCCAGAGCGTGAGAATGCCTATTGAGGTCGGTGATGTGGAGATGACGGCTCTGTGCTATCACGTGGACTCCTGCCTTTTCACTGCAACCAATAAAGGACATGTTTGTGTCTGGGATGTGAGCACACAGAGTTGCTTCATGACATGGGAGGCTGATGTGGGGGAAATTGGTACAAACTCCTCATGCATGTAGATACTGATAATGTGTCATTTATTACATAAAATATAGGGGAGGCAGTAGCTCAGTGGTAGAGCGGCCGTCCTTCAATCGGAAGGTAGTAGGATCGATTCCCGCTCGCCCCACAGTTCATACTGTCGTTGTGTCCTTGGGCAAGACACTTAACCCACCTTGCCTCCAGTGACTGTAACACTGGTAATGTAAGTCGCTTTGGATAAAAGCGTCTGCTAAATGAATAAATGTAAATGTAAAATAAAATGCAAAATAATGTGAAATTCTTCATCAAAATTTGTGGCCACAAGTGGAAATTACATTGAATTTACTCCTTGATGTAGGAGTGTTGCAGTGTCGAGGGAACCATCTGTTGACGGGCGGCAACACCCGCTGGTTGAGACTGTGGGAGGTTGGAGCTGTACGTGCTGTACCTCTTGGAAGAATCTCTGATATGGAAAATAGGTTTGTACTTTGTTACATTGTTAACAATAATTACATTTTTTAACATTTTCCATTACTTCTTCACTCCATGAGGAATATTTTTTATGTGCTGTGTGGGAAAAATTAGATTGTCTACTTCAACTACATCTGCAGCAAATGTGATACAAAGGCCATGTCTATGTTTCTGCATGCATAGAATAATCAATGTCACAAACTGCAATCTTTTTTATTTTTACCTCTTTAGGGGAACTGCAGTGGTGATGGAGCACGAGATAATGTTAGATGGTACCATAGTCAGTGCTGCCTTTGATAATGCAATGGACATGGGAATTGTCGGCACTACAGCAGGAACCCTGTGGTACATCCGCTGGGCAGAAAATAGCAGTATTCGCCTCGTCAGTGGACACAAAGCCAAGGTACCAAAATTTTAAAAGAGAAACAGTTCCTATGTAATCGACTTATTTGAGAGATTTGCAATAAAAAATCTTTTAGATAAATAAAATTATAAAATGACAATGGCAATGACAAGAAAAACTTAAAGAAAACTTAATGTTACAGTCGGTATTCTTCAGGAAACTCTCTAAAAGTAGGAGAAGAGGAACAGGTTAGGTTTGGAAGTGCTTAGAATGACATACATTAAAAACACTACCTTTGGTTTATACTGTTGTCCAGGTGAATGATGTGGTGTTTAGCTCTGATGAGAGTCACTTTGCAACCTGCAGTGAAGATGGCAGTGTGAGAGTGTGGGCAGTCCTGAGCAATGAACTTGTGGTGCAGTTCCAAGTGCTCAATCAGGTAAGGCAGCTTAAGGCGTAAATGTGTAAAGTTCTATTTTATTATGTAAGAGGCATGTTGACTGATATCTTTATGATGCCAGGTGGTCGATATTATATAAGTAATATGATAAAGTATAATAATTCTACCTTGTGTCTGGCTTGTCAGGCTTGTGGCTGTGTTTGCTGGAGCCCATCGTTCAACAAAGACAGTATGTGTGTGGCTGCAGGATACAGTAATGGAACAGTGAGGATCTTTAGAATTTCTTCTTCTGAGATGGAAATGAAACTTCATCCCCATAATGTTGATGTCACTGCCATCCAGTACTCCACTAAAGGTCAGAAATTATAAACGAACAATAAACATTTTAGACAGAAAACTAAACTTTTACCATCATTGTCCAATACTGCAAAAATATAAACTACTTAGCTGGGAGAACATGGTCAAATACTCAAATCTTTGCCTGATATACAAGATCATTCATGGTCTATCATCCCCTCCTCTTAGCCAGTTTATTCACATCCGTACAGCCAATCACAGCAGAACCAGAGGAGCAGCGAGAGGAGATTGTATCATACCCTTTAGGAAAAGTACATTTGGTCAATCCACCTTCTCGGTCTCTGCAGCTTCTGAATGGAATCACACACCCTCCACCATCCGAAATATAAACACCTACCACACATTTAAGATGCAGCTGAAGAAATGGCTTATTGACAACCAGCGCTGTGAGCACTGACTCTACCTCTCTCTGCTCCTGCTGGCCACTTGCCTCGTGTTCTGTCCCGTCTCTGATGTTTGATTGTTGTGTAGGCTGTGTTTGTCTGTGAATGATTGTTTTGTCTTTCGTTGTATATATTGTGTAATACTTTTATAGATTGTGTGCAATTGCTTTGTAATGTTTTGTAACTAAAAATTTTATTCCTCATGTTTTAGCCTGACATTTAACATCTGTCATGGGACTACAGATGAAAAATAGCCTGTTGGCTAACTCTGGCATATTTACAGTCTTCTTTCTGTCCATCAATATGCACTGTCCCTGAAATAAATAAATAAATAAAATAAATAGCCACATACACCACAACTGCACAATTGGCATTACAGTGTGCCTTGTGCATAATGCAAAAGAGTGCTTGAATTCAAGCAATGTAATCAAATGCAATAGTTTATGCTGGTGGTATATAAAAGTGTTTTTTCTTTTTCTGTAGGTCATGTGATCCTTTCAGCTGGAAAGAATGGTTTTGTATCAGTCAGCAGCCCAGAGAGTGGAGTTACCCTCCGAGTCATCAAAGACCACAAAGGAGCAGCTATTACCACCATTCAATGTGTCACTAAACAGGTCTGCTAATGAAAAATACATAGTATTATTCTAACCCTAATGTAACAGCAGTATAGACAAAAGGAAATGGGAATAAAAAAAACCTTTCCATTGTAGATTTCCATTGCGGGTAAAAAAAAAAAAGACCAAACAAATATTTTCTGACAAAAATAAGTTTTATCTCTTTTAATTTTATTTTTTTTAGGGTAAACATTTTGGACTGGAGGGGAGTGAGATGTGGCTGGCCGCTAGCTCTGACAGACGTGTCAGTGTTTGGGTTGCTGATTGGATGAAGGACAAGTGTGAGCTGTTAGATTGGCTAACATTTCCTGCTCCAGCTTATATTGGGGTCTGTAGTTGTTGTCGTGTTTGATATTGGCACTTCAAATGTTGAGTGTGGCTATATATCTCTTAATATCCTGACATGTTTGATTACAAATTGATAAAAATGTGCTGTAGGATGACAGTCCACCCCCCAGCCTGGCAAACTTTTGTCCAGCAGACCCCACCCTGGTGGTCTACACTGGCTATGGAAAAGAGAAAGAGTTGTCCTTCTACAGTCTGGTTTCAAAACAGGTACAGCAGCCCATGCGGCATTTTTGTCACAATGTAATTCCTCAGTTTTACATTTATGATGTGATGTCTATGGAATTTCCATAAACATTGTTTTAAAATGTTTTTTGCTTTAGATGATAAAAAAGATTGCCATACCCCATTGGGCCACGTGTTTTAGTCTTTCACCAAAAAACCATCTCATTGCTGTGGGATCAAAAGGTAAATACTATTGTATTGCATGTAAAACACCTAATAATGTTTAATATTAGTTTGTTGGATCCAAGTGTCCAACTGGATCAGTTTATGCTTACTTTACATAACAGTATATCCAGTGTTTCTTGCAGCACTTTGGGAAGGTAACTTTGGTTACAACCTTCCACCAGCTTAAAGCAGAACATAAGTAACATTTTTTATTTTCACAAAATGTTTTCTAAGTCCTTACAATGGTTAATTGTGTTGTTGTGGTGTGTTTGAAGTGCGTACTATCCCCCTCTGGTGCAGCTAATCCGAAAACAGCACTTGCAAGTTGAACTACCGCCGACCCGTTGCAAGTCTCGGTTCATGTTTACACGAGAGTGACAAATTGCTTTACGATAATTCAATATACACATAACAACCTTCCGCAGTGCAAATTGGTGCTTTTGCTAAGATCTCATCAAAACGGCATACACTTTATTCATCATCAGTCATGGTGGAACAACCAAAAAGACAGAGAGAACCTTTGTCTGAAGAGGGCGAGCGTTGTAGTCCAGAGCTCTGAGTATTTATGAAGGAAGCTCTAGGGGGAGCTTTGCAAATCTCACATGGTTCTGCTTTAACTACCTTTTAATATAGTCATTTCACGTGATGAAATAACCTTGTGGTTCTTTTATGTTGAAAGGTTTATGTAGGTTAGGGCACTGAAGCATTTAGGGGTTATAAATAAAGTTTATCTGGAGGTCTAACAAGTCTGTCACCTTAGCTGACAGATTTTCTGTGGGAAATGCTATTACTTGGAAAGTATGCACCAACCAAAATTACACAAATAACATGTTTTACATATTTCTGCATTATGCCATGTATGAAATTTAATGCATTCAGAAAAAAAAACAATTTGTTTGTATTATGTTGCGTGTTTTCACATTTTGCATTAGAACTGATCTCTTGGTTGATGTGTGAACAGGGTTTACATTTGATGGCCAAACTCCCTTATGTTTCACTGTATCCATATTATCCTCTATTAGTTTTCATCATATTTTTGAACTTGTTTTTCTTCAGAACGAGTGATGAAGCTGATCAAAACGAGCAGTGGAAGATTCCAGGACTTCTTGCACAGTGACTCATTGCAGAAGTGTCACTTCTCTCCCTCTGGGTCACTTCTTTTTACTGTGGCTTATAATGAGATTCTACTGTGGGAAGTGCTAGGGCTCTCAGGGCCATAGGCCTATTTATACACCTAAAACATTGCTGTGCGTTTTAGATTTATTTCCTGTAATATTATTGTACATTGTATGAATACATTGCCATTTGGCAACTAATATGTTGGATGATTCTTTTTTTATAGAATGAACTTATTTTATCTGTGGAGTTTTTTTATTTTTATTTTTTCAAATACAGACTTAATTACAGATTTACACATGTGTGTCTTGTCTCTCTTTTTGGTGACAGAGTAGGCATTACCAATGATTAACTGTGTTATGTACAGTTTTCTGTTTTTCATCAGCAGTCAGTGATGTATTTTAATAGAAACCATCACTTTTAAATGACTTGGTATCATGTGCCTTTTAATGGTAAGAAAAACAATATGGCTCTTATGAGAAAATGGTTGATCTGGACTAGGTCTGTTAAATACAATTTTAAATATTCACAAAAAGATTTAAATGCTTAATTTTTTGGTCAAATTATTGATTAAATCTGCTACCTCCAAATGTGTTCTAAACCTTTGTATGCAGTAGAGGTTCATCAGTCACAAAATGTGACTGAAAGTGCCTTATCCCCATTATTACTTGTATACTTGTAGGGGCTCAGTGGTAGAGCAGTCTTCCTTCAACCGAAAGGTAGGCGGTTCGATTCCCGCTTTTCCCACAGTTCATACTGTAGTGTCTAGGGCAAGACACTTAACCCACCTTGCCTCCAGTGGTGTTCCAGCTGTAACACTGGTGAATGAAGCCTTAATGTAAGTCGCTTTAAATGAAAGCGTCAACTGAAAATGTAAATGTAACACTGGTGAATGGAAGTCACTTTGGATATAAGCGTCTGCTAAATGACTAAATGTAATTATGGATGGATCCCCATGTGGGACTCCCCTACTGTATGGATGGTATACAGTAGAGTTGTCGCTAATGTGTAAAATATATTTTTTTAAGAAACTGAAATGATAATAATGCCCCAGCAGGGGGCGCGTCACTCGCCTACCGTGAACCGGAAAGATATGATTTCACCTTGGCTGAATACAAACTGTGGAAAGGCGCACATTTGGTTTTATCTAGAACTTTCATATTTAAATAAAAAAATAAATGATACTGTAGCAGTACAGTACAACCGACTGTTAAAACAGGACAAATATGAAACAGGACGTGAGGATACTGTTATTAGGGGAACGTAAGTCGTGCACTGACAGCTCAAGCTAAAGACTAGCAAACATTAGCGTTAGCTCTTGTAGCTGTAACTTGTATAGTAAGGCTGCTGTTTCTGTTGTCAGTAAAGGCTCGTCACTCTTATTTAGGCGTTGAATTGCTTAACGGCGGATGCTTTTAACTTTAAAATACAGATTTATTCCATGGTAACGTAATTAGGTAGTATCATCCATTTGTGTGAGCTATGCTAAGTAATAAAGTAACTTTTCTAACGTTCCTATTTTGCTTAGTGAGTAGGTTAGTTAGTCAAGAATAGTATCTAAAGATGTTTGCCAGAAAGACTTAAGACTTGAGCCACGAAGACGATTTAAGCCTCGTAAAAGTCATAAATACAAACTTAAATTGTCACAAATACATAAGCTACATATAAACTAGAAGAAAGTTTACTAGCTAGCGTTAGTTAAGTATACCATAAACTGTCCACTGAGGAAATTATTATTGGGTTCAAATATTGCTCGGAGATCACCAGGCGTCTAAGTGTAGGCTACTAGATAAATGTTTGACGGTAAAGACAATTGACCTTTCATTTCAAGTTTGTAGAAAAAACTTTTTTTTAAAGAAAAATAATTTTTTCTTTATTATTGATCTTAAGCCAACAGTAAAAGTTCAAAATATATTCAAACATAACTACAATGTTGTTAGAATGTAACTGTACAGTTATGTCTTTCAGTGGGGCCTGATAACAGACATAAAAAGTCTAATGTTTATAATGTTGAATGAATAAATGTTATTGTCAACAGCCCAAGTTGGGAAGACCTCACTCATTATGTCTCTGGTTGGAGAGGAGTTCCCAGAGAAGGTAAGTGTCACAGATCTTTGACTTTGTAAAAAAAACAGTTTTTGCTGTAGTTAGTTGAGGCACAAATTTACTGCAATATCATGGCCGTGTCTTTACCTGTGACCGTTGATAGGTCCCCAACAGAGCAGAGGAGATAACAATCCCGGCTGATGTCACTCCTGAGAAGGTGCCCACTCACATAGTGGATTACTCAGGTAAATGGCGTGCATTTATACAGCGCTTTTTTGTATCCTGGTCAGGCACTCCATCCCAACACATTCACACCTGGAGCAGACAAAGACCACCACCAAACTCACCTCTACATCCACACACATTCATACACTAGTGCTGAAGGCAAGAAGTGTCTTGCCCAAGGACACAACAACAGTATGACAGTTTGATTATCGGGAAGTGCGGTAATCAAACTAGTCAACCTTGCGGTTATAAGACGACCACTCTACCACTGTCTCAGGCCCCAACCTGAACCCTAACACGGAGCTCTTCATTTGGTCTGTAGCTGTGTGGGCAGTGTTTTTTATTTCAGAATTGAACTAGCTGGTATTGTTTGTGTTGGAAGTCTCTGCAAGCTGTATATTGGGGTGGACGCTAAAGAATCAGTACTGATTTAGATTTTCTCTTTTTACATAAACAGAAAAGGAGCAGACTGATGACACACTTAGAGATGAGATTATTAAGGTGAGCACAGATGATTTATTTATTTTTTATTTTTTAAAACACACATCTCTAATAACTTTTTTCCTCTCCCCTAAGGCAAATGTTGTGTGTGTTGTGTATGATGTTACCGACGAAGACACAATAGAAAAGGTAATAACCTACTATATTCTGTCATATATGTCTTTGTGTTTTCAATTTAGTCCTTGTGTGTAAAACGTCCCTTTGTTGACCCCCTTTTCAGATCAAAACCAAATGGATACCGCTCGTGAATGGAAATGCAGAGAAAGGAAACAAGTATGTATCTATGATGATGATTGCATTGCATTGGCTTTTGCAGTTATTAATGAATATGAGATAAAAACACCTGATTCACAAGAGAAGCTGCTTTGATTTCAAACTGTGAATAGTACCTTCTATCACAAAATTACAGGGTTCCTATTATTCTTGTGGGAAACAAATCTGATCTACGCTGTGGGAGCTCAATGGAAACTATTCTTCCCATCATGAACCAGTTCTCAGAGATTGAGACATGTGTTGAGGTAACTCCCTCGGGTAACTTTTAAAAGAAGACATGCAGTATTGTATGGCTTTGGTCAAATATACACAAGAGGCTTTTAGAATATAAGATCTCTTCATGTTTTTTTTCCTTTTAAAGTGTTCTGCAAAAAACCTGAAAAATATTTCGGAGTTGTTTTACTACGCACAGAAGGCCGTTCTCCACCCCACAGCTCCTCTTTATGACCCAGAGGACAAACAGGTGTGTTTAGGTTTTTTCTTTAATGTTTTGTCTGTCATATTTTAAAATAACTGAGTGAATGTCTTTGTCATCTAATGTTTTTCCCTCAGTTAAAGCCTCCGTGTGTCCGAGCACTTAGCAGAGTATTCTACATTTCAGACCAGGATAACGATCGAACCCTTAGTGATGCTGAGCTAAACCGTTTTCAGGTGTGTGTTTTTAAACATCATTAACCTTTGGGAAATTTTCCAGCAGATGCGTTAATATATTGTGTCTGTTTAGAAATCTTGTTTTGGAAATCCTCTGGCACCACAAGCCTTAGAAGATGTGAAGACTGTAGTTTGGAAGAATACCTGCAATGGTGTCCAGGACAACGGGCTGACTTTGAATGGTAAAGAAAACATGGATTGAATGTATGACTCCTCAGCAGGTTGTTTAAAGGTCACACATATCTGATGACTGTGGATCATGTTTCTGCTTTGACAGGTTTCTTGTTTCTCAATACATTATTTATCCAAAGAGGCCGACATGAAACCACCTGGACCATCCTTCGGAAATTTGGTTATGATGACAACCTAGAACTGACGGATGATTACCTTTATCCTGAGTATGTCAAAAATTTATATATATATATATACATATATTATGTACATAGTTTATGACAGAACATGTACATTTTTCAGACTCCGAGTCCCTGTTGGTTGTACGACAGAACTCAATAATCTAGGTTACCAGTTTCTTCAGCGGCTATTTGACAAGTATGATGAAGTGAGTAGCATCCTTTTTTACTTCGATTAAAAAATCTAAAACTTAAAAAAAAAAAAAAAAAAAGTCAAATTTTTCTTTCCTACCAAATTGAGTCAATAGTAGCTGTTATTTTTATGCTTTATCTTTACACTTCTTTGTTTAAAAAAGTAGATTTTTTTCCCCCTCTTAGGACAAAGACTCTGCGCTGTCACCTGCAGAACTTAAGAACTTGTTTTGCGTATGTCCTTACATGCCATGGGGTGCAGAGGTCTACGTGTCTGTCCCAACCACAGATGAGGGTTTTATCTCTAATTGTGGCTATCTTTGTCAGTGGACGTAAGTGTCTCATCAAGTGAACTCTGGTTCAGTGAAGAAGTTCTTAAAGCTCGTAAATGTGTCCCTTCTTATACAGACTTTCTGCATACCTTGACATCCACCGTTGCCTGGAGCACCTAGGTTATCTTGGCTACCCTATTCTCACTGAGCAGGAGTCCCAGACTGCTGCAGTCACAGGTGTGCTTATCCATGCCTGTTTTTAAATCTACAAAAAAATGTATTACTAAATGGTGTTAAATGTAGTGTAGCAAACACTACCTATTACCAAAGTTGTAACAACTGTCAATTACTAAAGGGTACATCAGATACATTAATCACAGTGTTATAGTTGAGCTGAACTCAATTATTAGGTCCTGTCCACTTCTATGTAATGAATAAATATGCACATATCTGGGAATATGAGTTAAGAACCAATTGTGTACATAGCATTGTAAGAATATGTATGTTCAAGTTGTTTGTTTCTACAAAAGATCAAATGTCTGTTTTAGTCTTCTTCACTGTCACTTGGCATCTGTCAAACACACAACATCTGTCATACAGTATTAAACTTGGTTTAGTTGTGTTTTGCACGTGGTCGATGATTACTTTTTTTGATATGTGCAGTGACACGTGAAAAAGAGGTGGACTTGGAAAGACGGCAAACACAGCGATCTGTGTTTCTCTGCAAGGTGATTGGACCACGGGGAACGGGAAAATCTGCCTTTCTCCAGGCCTTCATCGGTCTCAACCCACTGGTATGGCAATGGCACCATCTGCTGCCTAAAATTGTAACATAAATATTACATAAATCAACAATATCCATCAATGTTGAGCCATGTCCTGTTCATGCATTTATAGAAAAAGGGAAAACCAAGCGGTGCCTCTTCCTCTTACGTTATAAACAATATCCAAGTCAGCAACCAGGAGAAGTACCTTATTGTAAGTAGTTCATATCCTGATCTTGTTATATCTTCTTACTCTGGCCTCAGTTTGAACCTGCCTTCTTTGTGCAGCTCCATGAGGTAGATGTGGAGGCAGAGTTCCTAAAGGCATCAGACGCCTCCTGTGATGTTGCCTGCCTCATGTATGACACCAGTGACCCACATTCATTTGACTATTGTGCCAGTATATACAAGGTCAGTCCTGCAGCATATTGATTAAACATATGGATACAATCTAGGGGTCATAGCAGAGTGACAGAGACAGAGAGAGACACTACTGTGACACAGGGCCTTTTTAGTAGAGTTATGTTTTACTTTCTTTCAAGTAATGTTTTTGCAATTTATTCCACAACAGCAACATTATATGGAGAGCAACATCCCGTGTGTTGTGGTGGCGTCAAAGGTGGATCTCCCTGAAGTCAAACAGCTCCACGGGATGACCCCGGCAGAGTTCTGTTATAAACACAGGCTGCCTCCA
The DNA here is from genome assembly GCA_024416835.2 of Perccottus glenii. Taxonomy (NCBI): domain Eukaryota; kingdom Metazoa; phylum Chordata; class Actinopteri; order Gobiiformes; family Odontobutidae; genus Perccottus; species Perccottus glenii. Next base: position 13,381,952 of record CM044566.2, on the reverse strand, counting down.
CCACTTCCCTTCTCAAGCCTGTTCCTCGACTCCACCAGCAAGAACATTTATACAAAACTTGCATGGACTGCAGTCTACCCGTATGTTTGAGATAAAATTACAATTGATGTATTAATTTTGAAATGAACCCCAAATATCTATATTTTTATATTTTATACAGACACCTGAATGGTTCAGACATGAGCAACACATCCTTCTGGCTGCGAGTGGCACTGGGTTCAGCTGTGGTTGCTGTTCTGGGCTTTGCAATCTACAGAACTGTTGTCAGACAGAAATGACCAACAATCGGCAGAGCTGTATTTTCATCAAGACCAAATCTCCAAAACCAGACCATAACCTCTTTGGCCTAAGTTAGGCACAAGATATTGAACATTTTTACCTTAGAAGACTCTTCAGACTTTATCCCATTCAGCCACATTTTTTGCCTTAAAGAGTATATTTAGGCTGAGTGCACAGTACTTGGAGGAACTGCTTTTGATGATGAACTGGTGCTTAATCAAAATCCTATTATTTTATCTGACACGTGTTAATGTTGAGATTTAAGGGATATTATGTACATGCAGTGTTTCATAAATATAGATGGAATTGCCAAGTTAATTTGAGTGAACCACCAAGGGACAGCAAATAAAGCTAACAGACCAGAGTTGCCTGACAATAAATCCCTTGCAGAAATAGCATGCCACAAGTGGAGGATATCAATATCTTCCATGCCAAAACATCTTTTATTTAGCAGTAAAGGGTAGTGATGGTCGGGGGATATAGTTTTGGTTAAGAATAAATAAATTATTAAACTTATTGTTAGATATTGTTTCAAAAAAGTATGGAAAAAGTACTTTTTTGGTGTAGGGAGATTTCCCTTTGGTATGAAGAAAACTTGCTTCTATGGAATGTGATGGTCTGATAATGCACCTGCAAAGAAATAAAATAAAATCCTTACAAAAGAGTGGCAGGCAATGTATTACAAATACAAAAAGTTTAGACTGAATTTTTAATGTGACTGATTTGGATTAGGTTGATTTATTCATGCACATTGACATTTAATTAGACACTGTATGAAAACATGAAACAGCCTGTCATGGCGGTTTTCTTACTGAAAATGAACTGGTTTCAATGCTTAATAAATGACCACATGATACTTTGACGCTCAAAAGGTGTGCAATATTGAATATTTTATGAATGCTGTTCTTGCTTGATTTCTTTGTCTTTTGCATCTGTTTGTTTATTGCTACAAGTCCATGTTTATTTCTTCTGTTAAGTAGAGACTATATATTTTTCAGTTATATTGCCTTGTGGAAATCTTGAAACAGAACCACATGCCATATGGAGTCCTATTATTGTAACTTAAGAATAACAGGCTTTAGGTTACAATCTTTTAAGTTTCTTGAGTTATGACTTAATACATCATCACTATTTAATGGTTTGTAGTAAACCACAAGATGGCAGTGTTGGACTGGTGTTGAGCACTAGTTGAAGCGTTTCAATGGGGTGTGTCCTCAGTCAACCTGTATAAAGTACTTACATCCCTTTCACAACACAAGTATTGCACATGTATAAGAATACTACTTTGCCACTTATTAATTAAAAATTGCAAAACTTGCACTTGATTTTTTTTAGTTTAGATTAACAGTAGATGTTTTGGATTCAACCTAATTTGCAACTTCTGAGCATCTTTTCATTTGTTTGAAGCCTCCTAGCAAGTTCAACTGCTGTTTAATTACACAAAGATAACACACACACTATAAAGAAGAGGGCACAGGTTTATTGTGGTATAAACAGTCTTAAAAGTGACCGAACACAGTGTGATGTTGAGTCGACAGACACGAGGACAGTTACAGTATATGGAGCTTAAATAACCACTACAAAAGATGATGTCCACTGTCTATGGGCTTGTAAAGGCTCAACAATGCTCACAATTTAAACTTTTTAAAAAATAGTCATAACCCCGTGCAACTATATACAAGACGCAGAATGTCTAGATGAGCATTAACAGTGAAATTAACGTCAAATGAAATTTCTACAGCATCTTACGGTTATAGTGCAATGGAGAAAATGTAAAAACAGGATAAAGTTTGCATGAGATTTTTACAAAAATAATAAAAACATACGAAAACATTTCCTTCAGTATTTACATGTCTCTGGAACTGTCCTTTACTTCTTTTTTGCACTTTTGGCGGCCTTTTTGGGCGATTTTGCCTTGGGTTTTGCTGCTTTCTTCACGGGTTTCGCCTTGGGCTTAGGTGCCTTGGCTTTCTTGGCTGGTGCTGCCTTTTTGGCTTTCACTGGCGTTGCCTTCTTCGCGACCTTTTTCACTTTGCCGGTGCTTTCTTGGGTTTTTCCGGTGTCTTGGCCACCTTCTTGGGCTTGGCTGCTTTCTTGGGTTTGGGGGGCTTCGCTGCCTTCTTTGGCTTCGCCACTGGTGCCTTGGTGGGCTTTTTGGAGTCTTCGGGTTTGCTGAGCCTGAAGGATCCGGACGCACCGATGCCTTTGGTGTGTTTGAGCATCCCAGACGCCACCAGTCTCTTCAGGGCCAGTTTAATCTGGACATCAGCGTTGTCACCCACTTTGTAGGTTTTCCTGACGTACTTTTGGATGGACTGCCGGGATGCTCCACTTCGGCTGGCGTCGTGCACAATAGCAGCTTTAATCATGTCCGAATATTTGGGATGAGAGGCAGCTTTCTTAGGTTTGGCTGCCTTCTTGGCTTTAGCTGGAGCTGTCGTCTCTGCCATGGTCACTTGGAGTTTATTCTCAGGAATTAAAACTCTTGTAAGTGTAATTTGACGTACACCGAAGTGGCAGAATAAACCAGAAAAATACTCGTCGGTCCGAGCCTACAATGAGAATAACAATATTAAAGTGTCATCCGCATAAAGTGTCCCGTTTAAGAGTGGTTCATTTAAGTGTCTTACTCCACGGCGCGTCAGTGGAGCTATGAAGGCTTCCTGCGGACCTGATTGAGAACACCAACTGCCAGCAGCTGATCTAGCGGACTCCATGGAACTGGCGCCGTCCCGTTTGTGTTTCTTCCTCCTGCAACTACTGACAAATTTAGAAAATACGGCGACAAAGCGGTTCACTAAACAACCTGGACTCATAGCAGGGACATTGGGCTTGACGTGGGTATAGTTGGTATGTGACGTCCTCGTCTCGGAACAACTTTTATTCCGGGAAAACCGGCTGGAAGTAACGCGGGCCGTGAACAATTTTCTACAATTCGCGTTAAATTGACCCAAACAGACGGAGCCAGGAGGAAATTCTTTCAATGCATATCAAAATTGAATCTATGCTAAAGAGGATGCACGTGATTTGTTTGGCGTACAAACCCTTTTTCGCTTTTAATACAGCCATACATTTTCACAACTAACACAGTCCGGCCATTGACTTTGAGTGACGTGGTCGAGATTATTTGCTGTTAAATGTCCTATGAATAAAATGTCACCCTATCTAAGTTATGGGTGACACCTGTGACGACAATATGGGTTTATACTTGTTACAATAAGGGGTTTTGATTTGGTATTTTTGATGGTTTATGGGCAAAATGGCTTATTACGGTCACTATGGCAGTCGCACTCAAGCTCCATTGTCAGGAAAGTTGCCAACACCTCTAAATGTCTTACTCTAGGGATATAGGCTCATAAAATTGATAACCATGTTACTGATTTAGGTGTAATCAGCTGCTTTTGGGGTCAGGTGCCTGCCCAGCTTGCACGCTAGCTTGCACCCAAAACCAACAAAAAACAACTTCAGTACAAGCGCAGTGATGGCTTTCTTTTGTTCAGGAACTGGCGCATCAGTCAGGAGCTATAACAGCTTTGACATGAGGCTCCCCTAATTTCCATTATGTTGTCCGGTGCCAGTGCGAAGCAACAAAATATCAAAGGTTTTCACTTTGTACACACTCAGTGTGCTTTTTTTCTGATTTTAACATAAGGTCTAAATGTCCCTCCCTGCAACGCCATTTTGATTCCTAAATGAAGTACTGCACAGTAATGCTTTTCCATGAATTTAGGGGAGCGATTTTAATAATTATTGATTACTTATTTTCTATGAACATAAATGTCAACCCATATTATGTTGGATTAAAAAAAAATAAAAAATCTTGTTTTTGAAGTGGTGATCCCAACAAAGGACTGCCTATTACAAAGTAGCCTACTGTGAGATGCCAAATCTAGGAAACAAACATAACATTTTATTATATACCTTTATAATAGTCGAATAATAGTGATTGTAATATTCAAAATAAAGTTGACGGTGAAAGGATAAACTGTTTCTTTGTGTTTTTGATCTTTCCCCACCTGTGTCTTACTGAGCTGATGAGTTTGTTGACTGGGTCACGTAAGGTTTTGGATACGGGTTAGTTAGTGGGTTAGTGAGGAATTGGACTATCGATTTTAATAAGATGAATGAGTGAGTGAATGGAGGTGGTGCTGAAGTGAATACGTGGGTGAAGTATGGGTTCGTGTGTGTGTTTGAGTGTGTGTGTTTGTGTGTGTGTTTGTGTGTGTGTGTAGTGAAGTAGTTAGTGAAGAAGTATGTTTTTTTAGTATAATGAAGGGAACAGCTAAGTCCCCAAAAGGGCTAGCCTGCGTTGCTAAATAAAAGGGTGGGTAAATTAATTTGGGCGAAGCAGAGCTAGACCTGTTGTGGATGTTCATACCAAATTTGGTATTTATAGTGTACAGGATAAGTCAAATTGGGGTGTGTGGGAGGGGGGGGGGTGATGAGTGAGAGCGAGAGAGATGAGTGAGATGTGGCGCAGTTTATTCCCAATACAAAGGCTGTGCACCTAGTCACGTATACGTACAGCATGAATTAGCATAATTGTTGTATTAGCCTATTGTTTAGTTCTACGGTTAACGTGACTAAAGATTTCAACCTAGTTTGTGGTTAGTGTAAGTAATGTTTTTTTCTTTTTTCTGTTCTTTTTTTTTTCTTTTTTCTGAAAGGGATGTTGAAAAAGGGACACGAACACAGACTTGCTCCCGGTTCGACCACTCGCTTCATCCGCCGACAGAGGGACGTCCTCCACGCTGACGGGCGCTACCATTTGACAGTGGGCTAATTAACACAACAAAGACGCGTAACTCGATGATAGGCCACTGTGCAAGTGTGTGTGAAGTCTGTCTGTGTTGGTTTTAATAGACTACAGTGATCCAGTCATCGGCTTTATACAGTCCCAGCCAGAATAAAACCTCACTGTGGCTATTTATAGGATTTGTGTGTTTTGTGCTTTGCCAAATAGAGCAAGGACAGTCAATTATTCTATACTATACTATACTATACTATTTATTGCATTTGCTAGCATTATCACACAGCAGACATCATTTTTATGTGATGTTTAGATTCATTTTATGACCCATTTACAGCCTACTGAATCCCAGGCCCAGGAAATAAAAAGCTATAGGTATGTAAAATAGTAATTTACCTTTATGGCCAAACAGGAAAATTGTGTTTTGTCTTAAATCCTGCCAATAACTGGGGAGTGATTATAACACTATTCTTACACTACACGAGCTTACATTATTCTTAACCCATTCATCCATCCATCTTCTACCACTTATCCGGGGCCGGGTCGCGGGGGCAGCAGTCTAAGCAGAGATGCCCAGACTTCCCTCTCCCCAGACACTTCCTCCAGCTCTTCCGGGGGGATACCGAGGCGTTCCCAGGCCAGCCCGAGAGACATAGTCCCTCCAGCGTGTCCTAGGTCTTCCCCGGGGTCTCCTCCCGGTGGGACATGCCCGAGCCACCTTAGCTGGCTCCTCTCGTTGTGGAGGAGCAGCGGCTCTACTTTGAGCTCCTCGAGCTCCTCACCTTATCTCTAAGGGAGTGCCCCGCCACCCTGCGGAGAAAGCTCATTTCGGCCGCTTATATCCAGGATCTTGTTCTTTCGGTCATGACCCAAAGCTCATGACCATAGGTGAGAGTAGGAACATAGATTGACCGGTAAATCAAGAGCTTTGCCTTGCAGCTCAGCTCCTTCTTCACCACGACAGACGGGTACATCGACCGCATCACTGCAGAAGCTGCACCGATCCGTCTGTCAATCTCACATTCTCTCCTTCCCTCAGTCGTGAACAAGACCCCAAGATACTTGAACTCCTCCACTTGAGGCAGGATCTCTCCACCAACCTGAAGGGGACAAGCCACCCTTTCCGACTGAGAACCATGGTCTCAGACTTGGAGGTGCTGCTCATACCAGCCGCTTCACACTCGGCTGCAAACCGTCCCAGTGCACACTGAAGGTCCTGGCTTGATGGAGCCAACAGGACAACATCATCTGCAAAAAGCAGAGACAAGATCCTGTGGTCCCCAAACCAGACTCCCTCCGGTCCCTGGCTGCGCCTAGAAATCCTGTCCATAAAGATAATGAACAGGACCGGTGACAAATGGCAGCCCTGCCGGAGTCCAACATGCACTGGGAACAGGGTCTGACTTACTGCGGCAATGCACGAACCAAGCTCCTGCTCGGTCATACAGGGACCGGACAGCCCTTAGCAAAGGGCCCCGGACCCCATACTCCCAGAGCACCCCCCACAGGGTGCCATGAGGGACACAGTCAAATGCCTTCTCCAGATCCACAAAAGACATGTGGACTGGTTGGGCAAACTCCCATAAACCCTCCAGCACCCTGGAGAGGGTATAGAGCTGATCCAGTGTTCCACGACCGGGACGAAAACCGCATTGTTCCTCCTGAATCCAAGGTTCAACTATCGGCCGCATTCTCCTCTCCAGTACCTTGGCATAGAGTTTCCGGGGGAGGCTGAGGAGTGTGATCCCCAACCCCGGGCCTGGCTCCAGGGTGGGGCCCCGGTTGCGCCATACCGGGCGACGTCACGGTCCTTGATATTGTTATCCATAAGGGGGTTTTAACCGCTCTTTGTCTGGCCCGTCACCTAGGACCTGTTTGCCTTGGGAGACCCTACCAGGGGCATATAGCCCCCGACAACATAGCTCCTAGGATCATTCGGGCACTCAAACCCCTCCACCACGATAAGGTTTCAAGGAGGGGCTATTATTATTATATATTCTTAACCCAGTGCTGTATATTATTTGCAAGGGCTATGTTACACACATATTTACAGAAAACACTGTCTATACCGTCAGGTCATACTGTTAAGAGCACACCTCAATATTTATCTTATGCCAGTTTGTAATTTTACCTCTCCAAAGCTTTCTCTACTCGTGTCCTGCTCCTCAGCACTACCTAAAAGCATTTAATGTGCTCTGTATCAGTCATTGATCAGTCATCTAAGGATCCAGCATGTGATCACTCTTAAAAGCATTCTTTCAGAGTTGGGCGACTTATCATTTCCGATGGCTTTAAAAGTCTGATAAGACTATTTTGTATCATTCATTAGGTGGAAGAACAGACTTTTAGATAAGATCAAAAACAATCTCACATCATGTGCTATTTTAGTTTATCATAGTAAGCATTGGACATTGTAATCACTAATCAATAACTAGGTGACAAAAACGTATTTTACTATTACTGTTTGTATTTCTTTTTAACTTCAGGTATATTTTATTTTTTATACCAAAAGTTCATTTAAATACATAACAGATATACCGACTGTATACTGTATAACTATAATGGTACTGACTTTAAATATTATTTTTTATTATACTTTATCATCAGAAAAAAACTAAAGCCTCTTATAGGATTGAAGTTACTGTTCTAAATGATGATGCCAAAAACTTTTTATTTCTGTTGCCCTAATTTATTAAGCACTGTTTTTTGTTTTAATTGCCATGTTGGAGCACAAGGAAGTGAAAACAGAACACTTACACACTAACAGTTTTAATGCTCTTGTCCTAAGGCCAGCTGGGATGCTAGTGTGCCTGGTGGAGGTGCCATGTGTGCGACTGAGCTTTGACAGTTGTGAAAACACTTGGGTCTTGGAGCAGGTGTCACCAGCCAAGTGCTCTAGTGACTCCTACATGACCGAGCCAACAGGACCCTGCCACTTTGCTTCACACTAAGGTACTCTTTGTAAACTTCCTCCAGTCACCAATCCAGATCACTCTTCCCCATCTGTGTAATTACGCAGATAACTATTTCTGCAATGTCAGCTGTCAAACCACCTCTCACATGACAGTGTCCTCATTGGACGCTGTCTCTTAAAGCATCTGCCACCTGTCAGTCACACACAGACTCCAACAGAAGCTTTTGAATGCCATTGTCTCTCCACCTAAAGATGACGCAGCATTTTTAGATGAATGGTAGCTTTTGAAAAGTGGCTTCTCGTCGAGAGATAAGCAAGCAGTCAAAAGGATTTTTCAGTCTCTCTTTTTAAGTCAGTAATTGAATGAGTAGGGTTCCCACACTGCCTTGAAAAACATGAAACCCCTAATAATTTAAAGGCAAGTTTAATGTCTGTAAATTATCCTGAAAAAAAGTTTAGATTCATCTTTAAACTTTAAAACTTTAGATAAGCATAGCTGTTCTGTAAAGGCTTTTGGAGGTTGAGGTTTGACCCTCTGAGGTTGCAGTAGTTCAATTCTAGTGATTATTTCAGTAACACTTTAGAATAACTTGTGCTACAAAGTCTTAGTTGAGTATTTATAACAACTTAATCAGCAATTCATCTTTTACAAAGCATTAATCATCACTATTATGTTATAAACATTGTTATAAATGTTTTGGTACTAACAATAAACCCATGTATAATTACACATATTAATGATATTTCAGTGTCTATGAGTAGTTTATTAATATTAATTACACAACTAATAATGCTTAACTACTGTTTTATTGTGTGAGTTATTATAAAGTGTTACCATTATTTCAGTTGGAGGCTATAAATGTATCTTTTGTAAATTATATGAGAGATATAGTTCTGAACTGTCTCATAAACTAGAAAATTAGCTTAGAATCCAATTTCCTGAATATTTTTAGTCTCTGTTATGTTGACGTTATCCTTTAAAGATTTTAAGACAGCCTTAATTTGAACTACAACTAACTTTTATTTCTTCTAGTACAGCTGTGCATTTTGTCACTAGAGGGCAGTAGCAGTCAAAAAGTTACTAGAATGTAATGTGGCGTCCACAAATCTTAAATGCCTTAACTATCAGTTTAATATTTTCAATTGCAAACAACAAAATATGGGAACTTAAAATCTGTTTTTTCAAATATAGATTTATCAAATTTCTTTATAATCAAAATACTAAATTGTGTGTGTAATTTCCTAGAAACAAGCTTTGTAAATTCTGGCTGACAGTGCAAAGTAAAGACACTAGAGGTCATTACTATTCCCCTTTTCATACAACTCCCTCACTACATCTAAACTAATCATTAAAAATACTCAGAAGTCTGTGGACAGCTCATTGAAAAGTACCAGTGTGAAGAAAAGAGCAAATGATCTGTCTCCAAATGAGATGCTGAAAGAAACTGAATTGAGAATGTAGCTGCTTGTTGAATACAGATCTGGGAAGTGCACATATAATTTAGAAAATCATTTCAATTAAATATCCTTTTGCATTTCCCCTTTCTTCATCCTTTCCCATTCCAGCCTCCTTCCCCTTACTCACATTTGCTTCTTCCGTTCTGTTCCCAGGAGATCTTCTAAGTGGAGCAGTTTGGGTGAAAACTGTGTCATTCAGTGACCTGATTCATTTTCCTGCAGTTTTTCATCATGCTGGTGATTCCCTCTCTTGCACTGTCACTACTGCTCGGCATTAGCATCTGAAGCTGTGTTTGTATGTAATTTTTAGCTGTTTGCTGAGGCCTAGTTTTTCTATTAGTGAATAGTAAATTGACATAGTGTATTATACATTATATTATGACAACATTAGAACTGATACTTGTCTTTTAACTGCGTAGAGAGGAGGCAAAAGACTTGATAATGTTTTTTAGAAGGGCTGCAGAAGGTCACACTAACCAATGGGACAGAAAAATGGAGTGTGTGTGTGATTTGCAATTCACTTTGAAAGTCACAGTTGGGTTTTAGATTAATTAAGTTGCCCGTTCACCTTTTTGCAGCTTTCACTCAAGTTGTCTGATTTCTGATTAAGAGGCTTATATCCGAAATGTGTTGTGGTCTCTTAGTAGAAGTAAGTTAATGTTTTAAAAAAAAGTTTTGTTGTGCACTTGGAGGATAGTTTATCTTAGAAGAGCTTCTTTAGGCAAATCACATAAACTCACACTTGCAGACAAATACTGCATACATTCTGAGATATGCATACAAGCACTGTGTAGAGCTTTATTGTGACTAAATTGAACAATCAAGCTTCCAATTCACTGACAAAAACATAGCAACTTTTGTGCAGTCGCCACAAATAAACACCTGCCTTTGTGGTCATTAAACCACTGAGCTAAGAGCACTGACTGCTGGACTAATAAATGTGTGCTTCTGTCCCTCTGAAAGACCTTGTTAGTTGTTTTTCCTGCTCTCACACAGAGGCCAGCCACAGAACGGATTTGTCCGGCGCTCTCAGGCCTTGTTATGGACGACCAGCATGCCTGGTCTGCGCCCGTCCACCAGGGCTGAATACAACGTGAAGGGTTTAGTCGAGCTCAAGAGAGGCCATTCATTCAGGGGCGCTTCAGGCGGCAGAGACACTGTTCCACTCGAGGCTTGTCTCGCTCTGTCAGTCATCTGTAGAATGTCACTTGTGGCTTTATAATGGAAACAATGATGGTGGCACATCTGTGGCTGAGACAGGAGGTTATTTGCATCTTGTACATAAATGCGGGTTTAATGGTCACTTTCCCCAGAGAGATTTTTGGATTTGTAAAGCTTAAGTGAATATTGCTTTGATTAATAAATATTATATTGGTAGGAGTATTGGAATGTTCCTTTACATACGAGAGTTATTGACAAATTTTAGACTATTTGAGATAAATCTAATATGTATAGGATGAAGAAACATAATTGTCTGTTTTTATAGATTTGCTTTAGGCAACTACTTAAAGGTGGGCTTAAGATTTTGTTAATGCTGCATTGCCACAGGTGGTATGGGACAGAATAAAATTGTAGTGCAGTTGTTTTTGCTCTGAGTTCATTATTACACTGGGTTTTAGAGTTCATAGTACTTGTCTTTCATTGTTTGATAGAAGTCCTTTGAGGTTACCATGGCAACAGTGCAATCCAAGTTTCATTTTGATTCTACTTTCAATGTTGCTCACTTATGCTTGTTTCCAAATTCTCCACCAGTGACCATATAATTAGATCGGCCTTATTCACAATCACAGCAGATTTGGAGTCTAATAAATTCTGAACATTGATTAGTCGTCCAGCACTGAACACAGGCCTCAGGTCTTTCCGTACCCTAAAAACCTGTCCTTTCTGTGGAGGCATCAAGGTTTTGTTGAAACAAGAGTGTGTCAGATGACCATAATAAATGTGGACAAAGAGGAGGTCTGGGGGATGTGCCATGCTTAAGGTGGCCCAGCCCCAATCCATTAGGACAATTACAGCAGTTACCCACGGCTTCATATAATCAGCAGGAGCCAATAAAAGACTAGAAACACATTGTTGTTGAGTGGGTACAGAAATTTGTAAGAAATGTTGTTACTCTCAGAGAGATTTATATGCCCCTTGTTTGTACAAAACTAAAAGTACAAACATCTGGCGCAGTCATGGGGCTTGAACAGAGACAGTTTGTCATGAAGCCAGAGTTAGATCTCAAAGCAAAACAGCAGAGATTAATGCTTCAACTAAAATCTTTGAGTTTACGTCAGGATCGGACCACAATGAAACAAAGAATGTCTGCAGCTCTTGGCATTTTACGGTGGTTTCACTTTTTACGAGCTGAAATTTACACCTTCACTATTGTCCCGTGGAGAAGGTTTCACTGTAGATGTGTGCTCCAAGTGAATTAGCACCTTATTTTGGCAGGTGACATCTTTGAACTGAAGCACAGCCTCAAGTACAGCCTGATGTCCACAGTTGCTTTTGACATTTATGTTGTGACATTGGTGCTTTGCTCTCTGCATGCCACTTTCTCCATTAAGCATCAGATTAACATAAAAGAGCCTTTGTTCTGGCATTACTACTAATGATCTATTGTGTATTCTGGGGTTATTGTAGCTCACTGGGGTATGATTGGGTCTAATTCAGTTTGCACATGTGTGCAGGAGGCTTCAGTGTGCAGCGGTATATAGTGCGAGCCAGGTCTTTTAATTATCATGCTGATGTGATGCCTCGAACAGCGTCTATTTTTGGAAGAATTGGCAGCATTGTGGGGCAGATGTTGCTGTTTAAATTGATTGTGTCTTGTGTAAAATTACTGGTATTGTTTAGCCATATGAATCTGTAATAATAGTATCTTTGTTTACAGTGTATGTCAGCAGCAGGCCAGACGAGTGTGTCAGTGTGGGCTGGTGCCAGTAGTAAGCCCAAAGCCGCAGTGGAGCCCAGCCCCTGCTCCCGCCGTGAGACACCTTACTCGTAGTGAGGAAAGGAGCCGCAGCCCATAGCCACTCCTTCCTAGGTTTCTTGATTGGTCCAAAGAGGCCACCTCCCTCCCTTTTTGCCTCATTGGTATGCATGCAGTGCGGCGCGAGAAGAGTGGAAAGAGAGATAGAGTGAGGTTGCAGTCAGTGCAATGGGCTAGAGGAGAAGGAAGGAGGAGGAGAGTGAGTGAATGAGAGCTGCTGGATGTGCTTTCCTGCCTTGCTGCCTGCATGCCCATCCGTCGTGTGTCCGAAAAGGCTTGGGTTTACAACGCTGCAAAGACACGGCCTGTTTCCTTATGTGTTTGGTTTTTTTGGGGTTTTTTTTTTTTTTTTTTACACAGTTTTGTGAGGGATAAACACAGAGCGAGGCTTTCTCCACCATCAGCAAAAGGAGCCACATTTTAGGCACCAGCTGCTACCTCAGCCAATCCCCCAGCACCTTATCCCATCCTCTGGCGCTCCTCCCTATGCCCTTGTCCTCGGCGGCTCCTCTCACCTCCCTGGCCAGTATATGGATAGAAGCTCCCTGTTTCAGCTCATACAAGAGCAGGTAAGCATGCGGTAGGCAGACACAGACAGAGCAAGCCTTGGAGCATGCAGCGGCGGAGGTTTCTATGGTTACTGGCTCTGTGGCCACCTCGCTGTCTATATCAGGAATTGAGATTTGTGAATGCTGCTGGCGGTATTTGACTGATAGCTGTGGAGATATGAGAGACAAGGCAATAAATGTGAGTAGAGATGTATTAGCCCGAGACGTGAGGTCAAAGCTTAAACCTCGGCAGGGGATGGAGAGTATTGTCATGGTTTTGGGAAGAGAGAAAGGGGCGTGTGCGTGGAAATGGCTCTACTGGTCATTTTGTTTGTTGATACATGTCATTTGACCATTTTTGCAAACCTACTACATTTGATTTCTTGCCATCCTCAGTTCATCCCAAGCTTATATAGTCACAGGGCATGCTTTCTGTCTCCAGTACAAGCTGTTATTTCTGTTTTGTCTCTAAAGAGGACTGCTCAGAAGAAACACTGTACTAGTGACCATATTTAGCTGTGAAATATCACAGCTAAGCACCCCTTTTAGCTTCCAATCATATGTACAGTTTGGATTCAGCGTAGGTCTACCATTTCTAAACCACAGCGGATGTGTTTATTTGTCTGTTGTGTAGACTGTTGCCAACTTGTATTCCACTGTGCTCAACACTATCTCACTATCACTTCTATTTTTGACGGTCTTTTGGGGGTTGGGTTGATTGACAGATAGATTGGGCCATCGTTCTGACCAAGTGGGGTAAATCAATACTCTCCTGTGGGGTTTAGGGGTCACAAGTATCCCATCAGTAAAGCATTGATTAACTGATTTAAGAGCCTCAGGGAAATGTGAGTGTCTCCACACACACTTTTTTATGAATGTCTGTGTTTATATAACAAGGGAAGCATGTCCATGTGGGTTGAGTGAATCCACTGTGGGAGAGAAGATGCTCTGTGGTCACACTGTTGAGTCATTATTTAATATGCAATACAGTGAGATCACTAAGTGAGGCCATGACAGAACATCTCCTTCCCAGACACATTTCAATGTGTTTTCAAAGCATCTGACTCGTTTATGTCAGTGTCTTTCTTTGCTGGTTGTTGAACATGAAGGAAATGAAGCCATTATTTCTCCACTGTAAACGGGCTGCATGTTAAATTCATCTACGGATTTACCCTGCTTGTGTTAGGGTATTCTTAGACAGTTTGCAAGGCCACAATTGAGCACTCTGCAGATCTATTAGGCTCAGGTCTAGACCAAATCACTCACCGTTGGCTGACAGCATGCTTTTTCCACCTTTGGGACTCCACGCGGCAGCCTTTGATTTGAAAAATGTTTCTCTAATTAAACTAGAATAGACTGAAATGTTGCCAGCAGCATTTGGACTGTAAATAGGAAAGCTTATTTTTAACAGAGGCTAAATACTAAACACACTCCAGGAGAATGTTTGGTTTCTCAGCTTGGTCATGTTTTATTTATGCTGCTTTTTCACAATGACGATGTTTTACAACCCATAGTCGGGTGTTTTTTGGACAGCCTAAGATTTTACAACCAAGGAATACATCGTGTATTTATTCATTCATTCATTTTCTACTGCTTTGTCCCGTTAGGGGTCGCGGGTGACTGGAGCCTATCCCAGCAGCTTTGGGCCTGAGGCGGGGTACACCCTGGACAGTGGCCAGTTAGTCGCAGGGCTGACTCGTGTTTAATGTTTTACTAAACCATTATGGTCCGTTGAACACCAAGAATTAACATGTTTAGTTTATTTGAGAAATGCAAATGCTGGTGTTCTGTAGCCCTGTCACAAGAAAATGCTGCAGGAGATGGAGAAAAAAACATGAGTGAGTTTATTAGTCTTTGTCTGCAGGAGGTTGCAATGCTGAGTGCAGGCTATTGCTGGCCTCATGATCACAGCACACTAACAGTTGTGTCATAGCCGTGGTATTGTGGCACTTCTGATAAAGCGGCTGGATGGTCAGCAGCTCACAGCCACTCAAGATAGTGCTGTTGGTTGGTAGATATCTTCCTGACATTCACTTCTTATCTGGCTTATTAATTACTCTTTCATAAGGACTCACTCTATTTATGTCACACTCAGAGAAAGGAGCTCTTATCCTTGACCACCTTTCATCATCTTGACATTCATTCCCATTAAACTGCATTTGGATAATTCTTATGGTTATATTTTAAAGCCTGTAAATATTTCCACAACTGTATCTAGAAAACGTTTAACGATGTCTTTACTGCCTTCCAGGAGAAACAGCAGGGCAGGCAGAACATGCATTGTGATGATTACAAAGTGAGTGGCCCAGTTGTTGGTGAACACCAGCCAGTCCTGAGGGCAGCAGAGCCAGTTCAAGGGTTTTATCTGATGCCATGCAAATACGCTGTGCCCTGTAAATGCCACTGGCCTCTTAGAATCACAGCCTGCTGTGGTCTGACAGTCTGCTTTGTGGAGACCGAAGGAGGCTGTAGAGTTGGCTGTGTGCCACGAGGCTTGCACTGTGTCACTGTGGGAGTGGGGCCTGGTGCCACATTTATGGGTAGTCTAGAACCAAACCTTTTACCTTTCATTTGATAAACAAAGATTTAGAATTGTTAGTGTTGTTTTATTTTCTGTTTAGTATGGTGTATTTTCGGTCAGTATAGATTCAGTGCTCTTGGAAGCAAGTGTGTATTTGTGCATTACATTTCTAATGAGCTGCCCTATTTGCAAATGGAAGTGAAACACTCTGTAGTGATAAAGAATATTAATGCCCGTTCTTCAGTTCATTTTTTGTTTTTAGTGCCATTATCAAAGGTCACAATTTCCCATCTGCTTTTTGTAGCACTGCACATTGCAAACACTGCATTATGTGTTTTGTCATTAATGTGTGACACCTGTGCCTGGACATTTAAACCACTGGTTGCTCTGACTGAGCCCCCTTTCCTTGGATGGGGTCTGTTGCTTTCTCCACAGTAAAGGTAATAGAGGTCTTGCAGGTTAACACACAGATTATTCCCCTCCTACGTGCTCCTGAGACAACAAATGATGTTACTCCTTTAACACTTCCACCTTCCATCCATTCATCCCATTACTGCCTTATTCTTTACCTCATTGCTCTCTTTCTATCAGTCTGTTATTTTTTCCCTCACAGCCCCCTGTATCCAGCCCTCTTTAATCACCCACTTGCTTCCTTTTATTACCTTTTCTTTGCCTCTTGTCGAGGGGCAAAGAAAGAAAGAAAGACTCATGGTTGAACGTAAGAGATGACACTCAGGCAATTGGTTACCATGGCAATGTATGCAGCTTGTCAAAGTGTCGCCCTTGCCTGTGTTGGATTGTTTCAATAACCGCTTCTTTCCCTGCACTTTTTCCTCCTACCAGTCTGAATAAAAACAGACTTCCATGCCAGCACTCAAAAATGGCTAATTGGCTACAAAACCACCATCTATAAGAATCCTCCGCAAACTTCTCCAATAAGGTTAGGGAGTGCTATGTGAGGTGCATGACAGCCCGACATTAACACTAAACGCGTGCAGTGCGTCTCCAAGTCTGGTTATGCGTTGCCACTGTATGCGCAGTGATGGGCTGACAGTAATCAGAAGTCCCCAGTGTGGCTCTGTGTTCCCCCTGTCAGCCCGGGCCCAGCCAGGAGCACATTAGAATCTGATCTATTTCCCCTCAGTGGCAAGTGGCTGTGGAGCACTGTGTCACAGCGGTCTTACAGAACAGAGAGGAACAGAAACTGGCTGGCAGACTGCCGGGTTAGACATACAGAAATAGGATAAATCAGACAGACAGACAGTCGGCAGGCATTTTTATTCACTCTGCATCACCCAATTCTGCTTTGCTGCCTATCTTCGCACCTCTTCCTTCCCTCCACAGCTCTCCTAATTCTGCCATTTTTTTCCACGTTTGATTCAGTCTCCTTCCTTCTCCTCATCTTGGTACCCCACACATCACAAGCTACAGTGCCACTGCACCATTTTTCCTCAGCAGGCCTCAGGGAAAGAAAATGTGCCATGTTTTAACAACAAACTAACAGTTAAATACGTTATCTGAATTTGTTTATTGTGTCTTTAAGCTGCTTTGAGATCTTGTATGAAGGATAGAAACCAGAGAAAGTAATGTTGCGGGGTTTTCTGACACAATCTACAGAATCTATCAATAACCCTCTTTGAGCATTTGAACACATTTAAACAGCCTTGATAATCAGTCTTTCCCTTGGGGTCCACTGTACACAGAGAATTATAAAACTAACAAAATCTTCACTCAAGCATAATCGAAAGTAATCAGTTTTTCTAATCTTCTGCTTACTGTACTCTCTCAGGGGGATACCTACTGTATGTGCATTTTAAGAGGCTAAAGAAGAGATGGCATTGAAGAGTGGTTTTAATGGCTGGTCATGGTCTAAAACGGGTGTTAAACATGGTTGGAGACATGATATACATTGTCCTTATAACATTTCTTCTGATTATAAAATTTAACCATGGTGTTATAGTTTATAAATTAAGACAACCAACCACTCGCTCAAATTGGTCAGATATATTGAAATAAATGTTCATAGCTCGGAAAACATGATGGATCTTTTCTTCTCCCAAGTTGAGTTGTTGAGTTTATAGCTTTGAGCACTCTGCAGCTTAGACTGACACGGAGCAGCATGGTTTAAAGCCCCTCTCCTCGTGCTGTTGGTCTTGGTGAAAGCAGGGTTAGGTCCATTGGTCTATTGTTGCAGACTCATGACATGGGCAGCGATGATGGAGCTTCACTGACTCCACGCTGACGCAACATCTGAAAGATCACTCCTGCCTGGGGCAATGCAAGGCTGTTGGTTTACCATCCTAAAAAATACTAATGAGGCTGTGCTTACATTCAGGAAACAGTCAAATGAGAAACGGCGAGGTCTCGACCCATGTGGTTTCTTTGTACTGCTCCAGTTTGTCCTTGGGCATACACTCAGATGCTCTAACAGAAGCTGGCATAAGAAATTAACGCTTCATTGGAGAGAATTGTAATTGCATTTAAGCGAAGGTAAGGAAGAAAATCAAGTTATAAGTACCAAAGCAGCGACCCCCCAAAAAAGAAAAAAACACTGTAAAAATGTGTGTTGATACACCCTATACTTTACAAGCCATTTTTAACCCAGCGCTATTTCAGACAACTGCCATTTTTATGACACTCTCCCACTTAAATCAATTACAAGGAGTAGCGCTGGCATGTTCGCATCTGCAGTAATAACCCATGGGGCTGTGGGGTTCTGTGAGTGAGTGGTACTTAGAAAGAAACACACGCACTGCAAGCAGGAAATGTGGCCAAGGACAGATTCAAATGGCACAGCCAAATGGAGCATCCACTCAAAAGACTGAAAAGTCAACCTTGTTTAAAGCCGGAGGAAACTGTAGGTCACTGCATATTAGAATGACATGGCTGTCTGTCTCCTCCTGCAGCTCCTAACAACAAGAGCCCCGCTGTTTTCTCTGGCAGTTCTGTTTTAATGAGGTTCAATTGGGCTTTTCTTCAGGCAGGTCTAATTCTTTCAAAGGCATCAGAATAGCAGCACAGCTTAATTAATACCTCTGTAACTGTCTGAGCCCATTCCGCTAGCACAGTACTTTTATTTATGCATGTCTATTTGGCCTCTTTGAATGCATCCCAGCTGACTGATTGCATATTTTAGATCAAAAGGCAACAAAACGCATTTCCATAGTGTTACTGCTTCAGGGCAGAAACATTCCACAGATGCTTTTACAATTAGGCTTTCAACATTCATTTAACTCTTTGGTTTGGTTTCTCTTCAGCTGGACCCAGAGAACACCGGATTCATCCCAGTGGAGAACTTCACCAACCTGGTGGAGCACCATGAGCTGCAGCTGGACCCATCCAAGCTGGACATGCTGTTAGCCCTTGTCCAGAGCAATGAAGAGGGGCAGGTGTGCTACCAGGAGCTCATCGAGCTGGTAAGTGGCAAACACATTCACAAATAGCAGTCCTAATGCACTGAGAGACACAAGCAACCATTTTATGCCCTGCACACACACACACACATCTGTTGGATTTTAGAAAGGTTACAGAATTGATTCAGACAGAGCCAGCAAGCGTCGCAGTGGCAAAAATTGACTCAACCATTCAGGTCGTCGTCCCGTAAAAGGTAGATCAATCTTTCCCTCTAATGTGTCGGTAAATCCAGAGCACAAACTGCTCTCAGCGTGGACTTGAAACCTCTTACACCAAGCCAACCATGCCACAATATTAAAATATTGTTTTTGGATAATATACACACAATCCTGTTTCATAACGTACGGTGATGAAAACGTTTGATGGCAATGCAGCATGTATCTTTTTACCTTTAGCACTGTTCACTGGTCTGCTCTGTGTAGCAATGCCAGTGACGTGCAGGGGAGTGTTTTTTTTGTAGCTGTGAGAATAGTCTGTAGGATTTGCAGTGCATTCTTGTAACTACTGCAGCAGATGGCTGGTCTAGAGCTGTTGTGAGGAGAGGATGTAAGGTTAGACTCTAAAACCTCCTCGTTCTATTCATTACCCATCTGTATTTTTGATCTATCTGCGTTTACAATAGCACTCCTGTTAGAAATGCAGGGCTGTAAGCACTGTTTTTAATTCAACACACAGGCATATTTTCACTTCCTTTGAGCATGTTTTCTCCTTATTTTCTCACTATTCACATTTCACACGATGTATCTGTCTTTTCCTTTGCTGCCGTGGTTTGTAATGAAGGCCGCATGAGGCCTCTCAATTTGTAGCACATCCCAGGGCGGTGCTCTTAGATAGAAATAGTTGTTCAGGTGCTTCTCTAACAGTGTAGCATTCCCTTTATATGAATCTTTCTTTGAGCCTCCTAGAAGCTTCAGAACGTATTTCCTTCTTTTTCTTTCTCCCAGCTAAGTATATGTTAGGTGAGAAAAAGAAAAAGAAAAAAAACTTCAGACAGCATCAGGGAAACACTTTTAAAATTGCCCATCAGCCAAATGCAAATTGTCTTCGATTAGCCCAGCATTGCTAGTAGCAGGCAGTAATCTGAAGTCATTTGAGAACGCCCCGCCTCACACAGATATCGACCTCCAGCTTTGATTTAAAGATTTGTCTGATACACACATGTGAGCGCATATATCTGCATACATCGACTCGTTTGATGCATTGTGTTATTAATGAATGCGGCCACCCACTTTCCTTTTGTCTGTCTCAGTGGCTCACACGCAGACAGACTCTCATTCATACACATGAGCGCTGTCAGTGCACATTTGCTGAGTAATTCTCTGGATATCCGAATGATGACATGAACTTGGCCTCCCTTTTCAAACACATGCCTGGAAATCTTTGGTACTTTTTTTCCGTTCTTTACAACCAGCTACAAGCCACCATCAGGGAAAGCGCTGAAAGTAGTACGTGGCATTTTGGACCAGGTCAGCTCAACCTTTACCCGCCAGACACAGAAGGCTTGAATATCTGCATCTTTCTCCTCCATTTACTTGTGTGAATTACAGGCAGATTTGCAGCCCTTGTTGGTGTTTGACAGTTTCATATTTTCGTAAAGTTCAAAGGTGCCATTATAATCCAGCCAGTTCCTAATGTCTGGTGCATGTATTGATTTGCGGTCTGGCTTCCATGGAAGATGAATTGCTTCTGTGCATTATTAAAATGGACATGGTGCAAGGAGCAGTGCTAGTTTGCATGTTTTCTTTCAATCGTTACTCTCCACTTTCATCCCACAAGCTTCTTTTGTGTCGTTCCCCAGTGTCTAACATGTGTGTCTTTTGATTTGTCAGGTTGTAATACATTCGTCTGATGGATTTTGCAGCCTTGAAACTACACGGCCTCCCAACCTCAGTCGGTGTGAATGTGTTTGAATTGCACAGTTAGGCAGCTGCTTCTCTGGTGTGGTGTCTGTGTCTGACATTGTACATGCTTGTTCATCTTTCATGGAGGCTGGGATCTGGGCTCAGTTCAGCCAGAGGAGCGCATATGTAATACACATCTCTTGGGGAATCTTACAATAAACTGAAAGAGAGCAGAGGTCTGTGACACAGCGCTAATGTGCTGTGTACATTTGCAGAAAGAAAAAAATCAGACTGTGACATTTTTCCGCACAATTACACAGCAGCCTGTCTCCCTGTCAACTCAGGGAGCTGTGAGACAGCCCACGTGTCAAAGTTCACACATGGGAGAGGTCTTTGGAGAGCACCATGAAGTGAATGTGAAATAGAAGTTAAATATTCTGGTGTAAAACTGAACCAATATATATTTCTTGAAAAAGACTCTTCTATTCTATCAAGTAGCAGCTGGGTAATTAAAGAAGTCATTGTTTTGCTTTGGGCGGTAATTTAGCTAATGTTTGACTTAAATCCAAAATGGCTGCCATGGTTAATTACACGGCAGAGGCTGCTGATGGAGATCATGGGGAGTATGTGTGTTGGGTATGGAGGGCTTTAAGAATTCTGCTAAACCTCAGTTTTATCCTTTTACACAAAATAAATAATGCCATTAATGCCAATATATATACAGCTCTGGAAAAAATTAAAAGACCACTGCAATTTTTTCTAGCAATCAGCATCTCTACACGTATGGAAGCCATTCCATTCCAATGTCTGTTAAATCCCGACACAGGCACACCAAATTTCGAATTTGGAAAAAATGTTGTCAGTAGTTTATAGAATAAAACAAAAATGTTAATTTCACCCAAACACATACCTATAAATAGTAAAACCAGAGAAACTGATAATTTTGCAGTGGTCTCTTAATGTTTTTCCAGAGCTGTATATATAATCTTTAATGGCATTTTATATATATATATAATTCTTGACAGTTTCAATATGTATGTTCTCAACATTGTCGGTATCAAAGTCAACAAATAACAGAGAAAGTGTTAAAAACTGAATAATAAATAAATAAACCATTAAATTAATATTTAGTAGTCTGGAAGACTTTAAGAGTGATTCTTGTCCAAAACCTCTTTTCAAACACTGTATATATATTTTTTATTATCTACTGAATAAAGGTAAAGGGCCCTTGAACAGACACCGCATTTCTGTGATGGTCAGAGCTGATAAAGTGCTAAATATTTTTAGTCCCACAAAGTGCCAACAGTGCATTTGTCTCCAGGGAAACAGATGCCACCAAACAACATTTCGTCCTACGCTAAAATTCAGTCAGGGCTCTTTTTTAGACGCCTAAAAGCGATGCACTTTGCTTAAGTGTCCTAAAGTGAAGTCTTTTAGCCACTACGATGATTAAAGCATGAAGGAACACCAGTGCAGTGAACCGCAGAGGGAAAAAAATAGGAAGCTGGACTCATTTTGAAAGGATTTGAGCTAGAAAGAAGTATCTGGGTCAGGGTAGTATCAGCGGACGTGACGCTGAGATCTGCAGTGATTTAGATTCTGCTTTGAGAGTGGATATGTTTGGAAAAAAAATGGGATTTAGTCTCTTGTGTGAGTCACAAATTAAATCTAAGTGGCTGTAGTGAGGCTGTTAGCCGGGTGGTGGTGAAATACGATCATTTCTCACAATTTGCTTCAAAGGTTTCCTGAATCAGTGAATAATTTATTGTTGGTATGTTTATACTTATACAGTGCTGTGTAAAAATCCTGTGTCATTTAGTTCCCACTGCGCCGATGCTGAGTGGCCTTTAAAGCCCATTTCTTTAAGAGTTATTATTACTAATTAGTATTGAGCTGTGAGTTATTGACCATGTGCTGTGGCTAATTAATCCATCAAGGAAAATTGACTAGAGCGGAGAGCAGCATGTACAATAATCTTCACGCAGCTACAACGAAACATAGATGAAGTCGTGTCAGTTTACTCCATCCTGTCGTCCCTAAAGAGGAATACTATCTTTACCTGTGTGCTCTTAGCTACTGCATCAATTATTTCCAGGAAAAAAAAAATGCTTTGTCAAGGAAGGCTCACAAAGGCAGGCAGCACACCTTGCTTCTCAACACCGAGGCCAAGACCATAGCAGGGTGAAGCCAGTCTAAGATGCATGAAAAGAGACCACAAGGATTAGTTTTAAAATCCAAACATGGCAAATCCAGTCTTATTCAGTCCAGACCATATAACAACCTTTTAAAATGTGATCTTAAAGTCTATGGCTTCCCAACATCAGTGAGTGTAAATGTGTTTGTTTTGATTATTACAACATCATAATTTACTGTTTGATTTTGTATTGAGCTTCTACAGTCCAGAGAGGAGATGGTTAGTTTAGTTTAAATGGACCATTTTGATCTACGGCTACCATAAAAGATGAGGGAAGAAGATGGGTCTGTGGTAGCTACTGCACAGCTGGTATATAAAAAAGCTGTATATTTGTTGTTATATTAAAACATCTAATTCTTTTCTTGTAAACTCCAAAGACAAAGACAAATGGTCCCTCTTTTATTGTGTATGTAATGTACTCAAATGAGATCAGGGCTTTTTCACCTGAACTGTCCATCAATGGCCCCCAGAAGCACCACATCGAGTTCACTCACTCATTTAGCCTTCTTAATTTCCCCGCCTCTGCCTTCTAATGTCCCATTCCTCTTCCACTTTTGTTTTGAGCCTCAAGTATAGTGTAATTTCATTTTTGCCAGCCTGATTTCCATACTAAACACACATCCTTCTATCTGCGAGTGTGCAACAGGCCCTCGCATCCTCACTCCACAAACACAAGTATCGTTATTATTACTTTCAAAAAGGATTAAGACTTCTTTAAAAAAAAAAAAAGCCATTTGTTTCTATATTACTCTGTCATTTTTACACCTTTGTCCACGACTGGAGCTTTTTAGCTTTTAAAAATATTGACCTGCAGTTTATTTCACGGCGCCCTCCCCCGCTGCGGTCACTTATAATGAGGCTACAAGCAGCACAGCCTGTAAAATGAATGGTGCACTTTAATAGAAGCTTCTTACAAGGGCTTTTTGACTTGGTATTGTTCCCAGGAAGCTGCCATTATGATTATGGGACGCCCATACCGCTGCTTTGCTTTGTGGATTATAACCTGAGCACATGTCACATGTCTCAAACTAATTTTCAAAAGATGGCAATGCTTATCATAACGCATAGTTTGATGTGGAGTTAATTGCTTAGTCAGCCAACCTCAAAGGAGCTGCATTTTTTTTTTTTTCAGGATTACCGGCATCTGTTGTTACCTTAAGAACCTCGAGCTTGAAGTACACAGATTGGCTCCAAATAAGCCATATTTTTTATTTGGTAGCTCTTGCATCCGTAGCCTGACAGTTCTTTGCCTCAGCTGTCAGAAATAGTGACATTAGGATGGTTTTCATCTAACCCTAAGCCTCCATTGAAGAACTTACTAAGAGCTGGTCCTGCTGGTGGCCTGCAGGCTGCACTCAGGAAGTCTGGAGTCTGTGATAACACACACAACTCCACAGCGTTTGGATTGTTCCTCTTGACAAACATTTGCTTTTTTCGAGGGTAAATGTCTCTTCAGAGGCCACTTGGTTAAGATCTCTGGTAAAAGTCACACTCACGTTCAGCTAAAATGAAAAAGCACTACCTTATTAAAGTTTCATGTTTCCCAAAAATATTTACATGTCTTCGACCAGAAAGTTGTTTACAGTGTAACCCAGTTTTGGCATTAATAATTGATTTGCTGCCCTAAGGGTTAAACTATGTGTTTCAGAAAACTATGTGCTGGATACAGATTTAAATCCTTTAAGTAAATAAATCACAAAATGTCTCTCATATGCAGAGTTTTCCAACCAGCAGCATTTATTTATCTGTCTCACACACAAGACAATTAATTAACAGTCAAATTCATAATTTTATTTTATAAATAATTTGTTTTAGGCATTGTTTTGTTCTGTTTGATCCAAACAAAGAGAGTGGCAGACCAAAAGGCATCCTTGAAGCATGTTTTATCAAAGGTGGCAATGGAAAAAGCACTTAATGATGTTGAGGAATAACTGCACTTTGCCATTCAAGATTCAAGATTCAAAGATTCAAAGTGTTTATTGTCATGTGTACAGACAGAAAGCATGTTTCCCTGTACAATGAAATTCTTACTTTGCCGTCCACAGTAAAATGTCACACAATTAAGTAAAAATAAAAAAAATAAGACAAATATACAAGTAATAATAATGGAAGTATACCAAAAAAAATACAAATATACAAAAAGTGTAAAGTGTAGTAAGGTGAGGTAGTGCAGTTGTGATGGTGTAAAGTGTAATTGTAAAGTAAAGTGACGTGTAAAGTAAAGTGTGTAAAGTAAAGTGAGGTAGTGCAGTAGGTAAACAATTGTTCATGTAATGTTGTGACTGTGATTGTAGACTCCTATCTGCTGTTTAGGAGTCTTATGGCAGAGGGAAAGAATGAGTTCTTCATTCTGAAGTCTGCATTTCACACTTCTGTACCTCCGTCCTGAGGGTAGAAGTGTGAACAGACCATGTTGGGGGTGGGAGGGTCTTTGAGGATGGAAGCAGCTCTTCTGTGGACTCTGCGGTGGTAGATGCTCTGCAGAGAGGGCAGTGGAGTCCTGGTGATCTTCTGCGCAGTCTTCACCACTCTCTGCAGGCGTTTGCGGTCCATGACAGAAGTGCTGCCGTACCACACAGTGATGCAGCTGGTCAGGACACTCTCAATGGTGCAGCTGTGGAAGTTGCTGAGGATCTTGGGCGACATGCCAAACTTCCTCAGCCTCCTCAGAAAATACAGCCGCTGTTGAGCCTTCTTGACCAGCTGTGTGATGTGAGTGTCCAAGTGAGGTCCTCATTGATGTGGACACCCAAGTATTTGAAGGTTGCTCACCCTCTCCACTTCAAGTTCCCGGATGAACAGTGGCTGAGGCGTTCTCCTCTCCCTCCTCATGTCCACTATCATCTCCTTTGTCTTGTCCGTGTTGAGGGTGAGGTTGTTGTCTTCACACCATGACACCAGACTGGCCACCTCCCTCCTGTAAGCTGCCTCGTCACCGCCAGCGATGCGTCCTATCACTGCGGTGTCGTCAGCAAACTTCAGGATGATGTTGTCCTTGTGAGAGGCGACACAGTCGTAGGTGTACAGGGTGTAGAGGATGGGGCTGAGTACACAGCCCTGTGTACTCATCAATGCTGTGAGGAATATCTGAAGAATTAAAGAGGAAGGAAAGAGTAGATATGAGTGTCGCCGCTCTGTCCCGTGACTTAATGATGAAAGTGGGACTTACATAAACCGACATGGTACCCCTTTGTAGTCAGCGCTTTATGAGTGTTGACTTGCTCCCTATCTTGGCTGATTAGTCACACTGATGACTTTCCTACAGATTATGTGAAAAAAATGTTTGATCCACTAAGCTTAAAAAAAGTTCTAGATGTAATTGAGAAAAGATGAGAAATTCACCACCATATCCGAAACTAGTATTTATCAATATTAATGTGCCCTGTACACTGACCACGCATAAGATTTCATCCTTCCTTGGACCACTTTTGAAAGATACTGACCACTGCAGACCAGAAACACCCCACAAGAGCTCAAGTTTTAAAGACGCTCTGACCCAGTCATCTAGCCATCACAGTTTAGTCCTTGTCAAATCATTTTTCCTGCTTCTAACACATCAACTTTGAGGACAAAATGTTCACCTGCTGCCTCATATACCCCACTCACTGAAAGGTGCCATGATGAAGAGATAGTCAGTGTTATTCACTTCACCTGTTGTGGTCTTAATGTTTTGCCAATGTTTGTATATTTAATGATAATCATATGCTGTTGATGGAGCTTTACTTTTGAGATACTGACCACTGCAGACCAGAAATACCCCACAAGAGCTCAAGTTTTAAAGACGCTCTGACCCAGTCATCTAGCCATCACAGTTTAGTCATATACATATACATATACATGTTTTTGTTTGTCTCAAAATGTCTGCAATTGAAATTGGTTTGTAGCAGAAGTACGCTAAAAATGCAAATGTGCCCTTTTACAGTGCATTTGCAGTTGTGGTAAAACATTTCCTTACACTGCCTTTGCCCAGAGAAAGTGGCTATAATGAGTTGAGATCATTCTCTTATCTTGACTTTATCCTTGTGGACACGGCAATGTGTGGAGTGTGGCTAAATACACATTTGAATATATCAGAAAAGTACTTTTCAATCTCTGTAACTGACATAGTAGGTAGAGACCATTTTAAGAAAAAGAGCTAAACAGAAGAAAGAGAGAGAAAAGGAAGGCTACATTGAGAAACAATGAAAATTGCACTGTGCCCATGTTCTCCGAGTACTCATGTTTCCCACCAACATCAAAACAACATGCTGGGCGCCCCCTGGTGGCGGCTGCCGACAGTGAATTTCCCAATAGGTCTAATAAAGTAATTATTATTAACATAAATAAATAAATTTTCTCCCATCTTTCACAGATGAGCAGTAAGCGCTCCAGCAGTTTCCGACGAGCCATCGCCAATGGCCGCCGCACGCTGCAGAGGGAGATCCTGCTGGATGAGACGGGGCTGGGCTTGTACAAACGTTTTGTTCGTTACGTGGCCTACGAGATCTTGCCCTGCGAGACGGACAGACGCTGGTACTTTCACCAAAACCGGCTGTGTCCCCCGCCTGTCTTCATAGCCGTTGTCACCATTGTGCAGGTACATCCCACGCAGCATGTGACAATAACATTCAACACTGACTTTGGATTCTCTGTCTTTGATCACAATTTACATTTACATTTACATTTATTCATTTAGCAGACGCTTTTATCCAAAGCGACTTACATTACATTACCAGTGTTACAGTCACTGGAGGCAAGGTGGGTTAAGTGTCTTGCCCAAGGACACAATGACAGTATGAACTGTGGGGCGAGCGGGAATCGATCCTACTACCTTCCGGTTGGAGGACGGCCGCTCTACCCACTGAGCTACTGCCGCCCCATTTATGAGAACTGCTAATACTCAGGGCTTTAGTGGCATTTCTAGGATTGAAACCTTACTCTATACAGCCTCTATACAGGGATTTCTTTTAATACTAAATACAGGTCAGTAAGCACCCAGGTGGCTGCCGCTCTATTAACTAACCTATTATGATTATCAGCGAGGGCACTTTTTTAAATTGTATGAATTAAGCAGCAAAACAGCCTCTTAACAAAACTTAATTTGCCCCAAAATCACCGTAATTGGAATTAGAAAAAAAGCCAAGTGCTCTCACAGTGCGTCCAAAGGGTACTGAAGAGTCTGCAATAACAATGAAGATGTGATAGTAATAATATGGCTCACATTCATTTTAATTCAAAAAGACAATGAGTCATTATTGTATGAAGAGAAATGAATGGAGTGGAACCAGATGTGGCAGGGGCTTTATTGTCTCGTAATAAGCATCAGCCGAAGGGATAGAGAAAAGGAAGAAGTTGTCTTATTTAAACCATTATTGCTCTGAGACACTTTGAAACCAGGCAGAATGTTTTGTAATATATAGTCACTGCTGTGTTTCTGATTTCTGTCACAGATTATTGTGTTCATGTGCTACGGCATCATGTTGAACAAATGGGTACTGCAGACCTATCAGCTGGACTTTATGAAGAGCCCCCTGGTATACCATCCGGGCCACCGCGCTCAAGTGTGGCGCTTCTTCAGTTACATGTTCATGCACGTTGGGTACATCTGTCACTTATATACGATTCTTACTTCTCCTTTACTCAAATAAATCTGTATGTTTCTCGGGACCATCATATAAGCCTTCAAAACCAAAGTATAAATTTCTGATGTTTGAAGATGTCATAAAAAAGGAAGCTACCCAAACCAAGATTTTATAACAAGAAGCACTGCATAATTTGTTATGACTTTCATTTTGTTCTTTCTTTTTTATGTAAGTTTGGAGCAGCTGGGCTTCAATGCCTTACTGCAGCTGATGATCGGCGTCCCATTAGAGATGGTCCACGGCATCTTGCGGATAAGTCTGTTGTACATGGCTGGAGTGCTGGCTGGTAAGTTTTCGCTGTTAAAAATAGACCGTTCATAGATGTGAAGATTGAAAGCACATGTTAATGGCTGTGTTATCCCTTCTAAGAAGCGGAGAAGGTCGCTTTTATTGGCTGTTTGTTTGGGAAAATACATTGTTTCTTTTAACTACTAACCTCATTTATCACATCTTGTGTTGCTTTTAGATCTTCTCTGAAGTAAATGCTCAACAGGATAGACTTTGTGTCAAACTTTTATTTATTTTTTCTCTAGCTGGCATTTGTAACCTATTTGATTGTTTCTGATAAACTTGATCCGGCTCTTGTCCCCGTGCTTTGATAAATGTGTTGTCGCTGATGTGAGCAAAGTGTACTGACACCCACTGCAGGGAGGTCAAGCCACTGCTCTCCAAGTCTTTGTTGACAAGAAACCTCATTAACTCTCCTTCAAGCCAGAGAGGGGATAAATCCAGGTTCATTGCAGAATGCGGTTTCTCATTGCAGTTTTAATTCTAAAAAGACATACCTACATTAGTGCTGCACAATATATCGCAAATGTATTGTTATTGTGATATTATAAATTGCAATATCCATATTGCAAAGAATGACTTGTATCACAATAATGCTATACTCTTCCATTTTATAGACTTTTACTTTTCTTTCTGTTAGAATCATCTAAAATTCTCCAAAGAAATATTTAAATCAAACTGTAGCGTCCAAATAAATAAGGCTTGGTTTAGGCTCCTGCTTTGACGAGTGGAAGTTAGTCCAGAGCTCTAATCTACATTACTGTCATCTTCAACTTCTGTAATCTTGATTTCTTGTAAATCATTATTCCGATTATTGTCACAAGATGAAGTTTTCTACATAGTCGATCCACTAAAAAACGTCATGGGCAGACACTCACAGTTTATTTGCAGAGACACGCACACACTTACTGCACATGAATTCTTGTAGCTTTGATTTATTTTAGCCATGATGACAGACTAAGAGTAAGCAAGAGAGCGAGCGTGGGACTTAGCGGAGGAAAGTGGGAGAGTAATGCAGGTCCTGTCTCCGGGGAATTAGCCTAAGTGCTGTTTGAGAAGCTGTTTGCGCATTTAAGCCGTGGCCTTAGTCAGAAACGGTGAATAGAAAACTGCAAGAAGATTGTAACCCCTCTCTGTTAAACTAGTACGGCTGAGGAGGCAGTTAGAGGTGTGCGGTTCACTCCAACCAGAGGGAAGCAGCTCAGACAGCAGCAGCTCTACTGTGTCAAAGGGTCAAAGGAAACAGAGGGTTTGGGCATAGCTGGAGATAAAAAATAAAAAAAAGCTTTAAGTACAGGTGGTTGATCTTGATCTAGTACACCACTAAAATATCTTCAAAGATCAAATAAACATATGACCACAGTAATAAAAACATATGGAATAATATTGGAGACAGATATATTCAGCAGATTCATAGCATATTCCTATCATCCAGCCTTTCCCTCCTTTTCATTGATGTGGTTAATATTTATGTTGTATATGGGCTTTGATTTTTGTTCTATAGTGTTAGACTACCTCGTCTCATCTCTTCAGATTTGATAAATATATAATTGCTTGTGGATGCTAGAAATTGCCCCGTGTTATAGATGTTCTGCTCTGTGAAATTCTCAGGGTATTTTCACTTCTTCTTCTTCCTCTGCCGTTTTAGCGCCCATGGCAGTCTCATGTTTATATTCATGCTCTGCCTGACGCTAACTTCTGTCATGTTGGATGTTGCATCTTGGGAGTTTTGTCGGCCGTTAAGACTCAGTGGGCGTTTTTTTGGACTGACGTGTAGCAGATATTGTGCCTTTTGTGTGTGATTGCAACAGTTTGTTTACTTCAGGGCTTGCTTTTACATTGAAGATGCTGAGAGATATACATCCCATTGCGATAATACAATAAAAACAAATTCTCATTTTGAAAAGCATTCTGGGAAACATCGATCAACATTCCACCACAACAACAGGGCAAACATGTTTTGATGCACCTTTTCTGTCTCGTCTCGTTTTTTCATTCCCCAGCCGCTACAGTTTCTTTCAAGATATTGTCAGATGCCAAAACACCATGTTTTTCCCTCGTAGCTGTGCAGGAGCCTCAGGCCGTCTACCTCCTCTCACACTTACGCTAGAACACACTCCAGATTTTACCCTCAGCCAGGCGGCCTTTCATAAGAATAAGCCTCAGTCAGACATACTCTCTTTGGCCCCAAATCAGCTCACGCGTTAGTGTGTCAATATTTTGTTTTTGCTCCTTTACTGACTGCCAGTGTCTATTATTCAATGGAGGAAAGGAGCCATGGGTAACACTTTGAATCAGTGGAATTCTGAGCTTAAATGACAAATTTGGCTTTACTGGAATAAGATAAGTTCATGATCCTGAAAGGATATTGAACTAATGTAGTTTTACATTTACATTTAAAGACTCCATGTAGTATTAGTTCTACTTCGGGGCTGCTTAACACCGAGGCTACAGCAGCGCCAGAAAAGTGGAGGGAAGGGGCCAATACTATGAACTGTCCCTTTTTGGAGTGTAAAATAGAGGTTAGGTACTCCATTAGGAACAGTTCCAGGACAAGTCTGCCGGAGCCTGAACCAACATTATTGTCTCTATAAACCAAGAGCAGAGACACAGGATTCAGGTCTAAAGCCACTCCGTATCTTCCAGAATGTCTGTCCAATATGATTGAATTTTAACACATGACAAAACAGTGAGTACAAGTCCCTTCCACTGATTTACATTTAAGAAACACAAACTGTAGCTGCCTGGCCCATTTACAGACAGATATTCTTTTTGTTTGGTTCCAATATACTCCCATTTATCCTCAATAATCACACCTAATTCAGTTTGCCATGTTTGTGTCACATCTAATACAGCTAGTGCATCCATCTTATCAGCACATTATAAAAACATTTAGCTGTTGAAGTAGCTGTTGGGAAGATTACATTTAATCTGGATCTGTTCAAAAGAGCACAAGGAAGTCCCCACAAACATTTACATTTTACATTTTACATTTAGTCATTTAGCAGACAAGTGAGAAAAACAATGGAAGCAATTTTAACAACACAAGGTAACAAAAAGCATAAGTGCACCAAAAACTAGACCCAGCACAGTATACAAAGCTAAGAATGAGAGTTTTTTTTTTTTTTTTAAGAAAAAAGAATCGATAGAAAGGAAGTAGAATTCAGTGTTTGCCATTCAGGTGTTGATGGAAGAGATGTGTTTTCAGGCGTGTTTTAAAGATGGCTACAGAATCTGCTGATCTTGTAGCAGCAGGTAGATCATTCCACCAATGTGGAACAGATCCAGAGAAGGTACGTGAGAGTGATTTTTCCTTTTAGGGATGGTACGTTGTTCATTTGCAGAGCGCAGGGATCTGGTAGGAACGTAGGTCTGTATTAGTGAGTGAAGATATGAGGGAGCAGAACCAGGGGTGGTCTTGTAGGCCAAGAGCATAGCTTTGAATTTGATGCGGGCGTCAAACACAAGCCAGTGTAACCTAATGAATAGAGGAGTTACGTGCGCTCTCTTTGGTTCATTAAAGACCACTCTTGCTGCTGCATTCTGGATCAGCTGCAGAGGTTTGGTTGTGCAGGCAGGGAGTCCAGCCAGTAGAGCATTGCAATAATCCAGTTTGGACAAGACAAGAGCCTGGACTAGGATTTGTGTAGAGTGCTCTGATAGGAAAGGTCTAATATTCCTAATGTTGTAGAGGATTAATCTACAGGACCGGGTGCTGGCAACATGACTTGTGAAGTTGATCATCAATTACCACTCCCAGATTTCTGGCAGTGCTGGACGGTGTAGTGATTGATGAGCCTAGTTGAATGGAGAGGTTATGGCAGGTCCCTGGGTTGGCTGTTCTGTTTTTGCAAGGTACAGCTGCAGGTGATGGTCCTTCATCCAAAGTGAGATGTCACTCAGAGACATGCCGAGATGCGAGCAGAGACCGTTGGATCGTCAGGTTGAAATGACTGAGATTGCGTTTACTTTTGGCTTTGTTCCTTTACTTTGATCTTCTCATACAATGATCTGTCCCTATGTAAAACAGTCATAATTGGACTGGTTTGTTTCCTTTAGTGCCACAGTTCTGAGCTGAGGAATGAACTATTATGTAGTAAAATTGTAGTGCTTTTCTCCAGACAGGCTTTTCCTAAAAAAAATAAACAAACATAACCTTTTTTGGTCATGGAAATGAGGACCCGTTTTACGGAGAAGTCATGGTATCAAGTCACTAAAATGTGTGGCGACACATCTTCAATAGAGGTCCTTTAAACAAGATGTAAATATTTGTTGTGTGACCTGTTTAAAAGGAGTCCTGCTCTGACAAACCTCTCTGAATAATGAAGACGTGACAATCCAGTAGGACCAGTTGAGTACCTGAACCAAACCCTGTTAGGTTTTTGAGCGCATTAGCTTCTTGTGACTGCTTCCTATGGTTCCCGGACCGTGCTGTAAATTATGCAGCAGGATATTTAAGCTCCATGTGTCCGTGCTCCTGTTGCCAGAATAAGCTGTGAACTGTAGTAGCAGCGTCAGTCTGCTCCATATTTATTGCTGCCCTCAGTCAAGTGGAGGATGAAGAGGAGGAGGGGCGCGTTGTTAAGGTCATTTGTGGCCTGTTGGGAATTTGTAATGCAAATGTGATAAATGATGGCATGTCGGTATAACCAAATTGCCGCCAACTAGTCGATGGTGTCATTATGTTACGGCATGCCAAGTTACGTGCAATGTTTAATCTTTGAGCGGCTGATGAATTTAGTTCTGGTGCGTTGCATGGCCACAACGGTGTCAGCTGTCGGCTGCTGCCATGAGAGTAGCTCATTGTCAGTCCTAATTTAGCTCGACGATTGTTTCTGCCGCCTGACTAATAAAAGCCTATTCAGATTCCAAATGACTGCAGGTCTTCAGGCGTATTCCTGCCTGTGTACATTACCTAGTCCATGTTATGTAAGTGGCATTGTGCAGATTTCGGCTGAGTAAATATCTGCTCACAGTGTATATGAGGCTGGTGCACAGCCAGCACTGCCTTTGTCATCACCATCCATTTTGCTGATGTTTGGTTGGAGGCACAAAAATAACTTCCAGATAGATTTTAATGGGAGCATGCACTAATTTTTTGAACCATTTTGTAGGGTTTGCCATGATTACTTTGTCATGATTCTTGTCTGTTAAGAAACTTCTTACTTTAATGTCCTGTGCATGTCTATATCTATGGTATAATGTGCTGGAATTTCACAAAAAAATGTAAATAATTCTAACACATTCAAAATACATTTTATTATAGTCTATGGCCTAGTTAGTGTAAATGACTGTATCTCTAAACCCATTCTCTAGCTCTCAGCCAATCACAGCTCACAGAAGACAAGGAAATACATCAAAACTGTATGAGATGTGGCTAGAGTTTCTGATCTATACTCACTAAGATAACTGGAAAGAATGGGGAAGGTTTGCTTACACACGTCCTCCTCATCTACATAGTGTGTCTTTTAAAATAAAAAAAGGTGCATTCAGGTTTTTAGTGGAGGACACTTTGATATGTTAAAAGGCGGATAGTTGCACTTGATCTTTTTAGTGAACATTAAAGGAAGTAATGGAGCTAAGAAAAAAACAGCAAAGACATAGATTTAGCTCACACCAAATGTGTTTTTAATAAATGCCGCTCGTTGGTGCTCAATAAAGTAAATGGCTGCGAGCAGACAGGCATGAGATTTTAAAGGGAAATGAGAGTTTTTCCTGGAGCAAAGCTGAGTCAGATAGAGTGATGCTGCCACGCCTTCAGACTGCATCAGCGGCATCTGCACCCCTCTATTAACGAGGAAAACATAGAGATGAACACACAGGAGTATAAGACAGATGAGAGGATTCAACACCAGCTTAGACACATTACAGTTAAAGGCAAAGGGATTCTGCGACTGATTTTAAAGGTCTGAGATGTCCAACAACACACATGATCTGATTGGCTGGGAGTACAGATAGGAAATGGGAGGGGCGGGGTCTGGCCTGTGTCAGAACGTTTATTTCGTCACTGCCAACTGCATACCAATTATCCCCCACTGTATGTCTCTTTGAAGGGCTCACAGCAACGTGCCAGGAGTCGCCACGTAGACATAGGACGCTAGGATGCAAGGTCACACTTTTGTCCTTTACTCCATTGTTAGATACATGCCTGAATCTTCTTGGTTACAAATGCCTCTCTTTGGCTCATTCTCATATTTACTTTGGGGTTTAGCCACAACATCTGAGAGCATTACTAACACATTCTGATGTTGTTTCTTGTGACCTCTCCTTCTCAAACCATGTACACTGCTTCTTCCAGGCCCACATTATATCTTAAAGTACTTCTAACACTCAAGCACAGACCTGAGTGTTGTTAGACCGTCTGGTGATGTGTTTCTGAAGTGCTCCCCTGGTGCCGAATCGAGCCAAGCTCCGAGTGAGCGAGATGACCTTGGCGCGGTGTAGAGGCTGCGAGTGTGATTATGGTTATAACCCCCTTCCCTGTCCCACCCAGTGAACTCTCTCTGGGTGACACTGAGCCTACGTCCTCCTGCAGCCCGGCTCATAACAACAACAGGCATGAATATTTTCAATCTAATGCGGCCTCATTAAATCTCTCCCTATTGTATAGAGTGAGCCCGCAGTGCAGTCTGGGTAGTCGAAAGCCAATTGAGATGGCTGATATTTCATAGTCGCTCTGTGAAGGAGTTGGAGAGCAGCGCCTATCCCATTTACTTAGTTGCTTTTAAGGTTTTTTTTCTCGTTGAAGAAGTACACCTTGTACCAAGCTGTGACTTTAAAAAACCTTGAGGAAGGGAAGTGATTTCATGGCCCTTTTTGTCTGGATGTTTGAAAAATTCGAGTCATTTCCAACCAAGGTCGGCCATTATGTCTGTAGCTGAAAAGCAGCCGTTGAGTGATAAGCGCTCGAGTCGTAAAGAGAATGTGGCTTTTTGTATTACAGCTTTTGTAAGGGCAGAAACCTCAGGAACATTTAGGACTAATTCTTGCAAAGACTCATAATTTTAACATTCTGTCTCTTTTGTCTTTGTGATTTTAGGAATATTTTGCCCACACAGCCATAATAGGACAGATAAGATTATACTATACAGTATATACATCAATGCTTGGTGCTGTGCTGAATCTTCTCAGCTGCTTTGAGAATGTGACGAGTGAAGATTGATTTTTCTGATGCCCCCTGTGCATATATATATATATATATGTCATTAGGGAAAAAATGTGTTTAGTGAGCTGCTTTTTGTTTACCTGTGGTGTTATCTGTTATTGTAGACGACATACGTGCTCGTGTTACTGTGTCTCAGCTTCGGATCTGTTTCTTGAAGTTGTTCGTCTAATGATGAGGCAGAGCAAAGGTGTGCAGTGTTTTGAGGCTTTGACAATCCTGACAGTCTGGATGCTGTGGCACAGCGTGACACTGAAGATGAGGAAAAACCTTGCACATGTGACTCCCATCTCAGCATCTAAAAGGATTTCCACCACCACCCTTATGATGCACCAATAGACACATGAAGATGTTAGATTGCACACGAAATGATTGACTCATTCGGTGAAGATTGAACAATTTTCTCTTTCTGTTTTCTGTCTAGGTGACACAGACATCTGTGTCTATTTTGTGCAGGTGGAAAATATATTTTAATACTCAGGTTTCTCATTCTGACAGCACTATTCTATCGGCCTTTGAAATGAACACCAATTTATTAAATGACATTAAAAGTTTTTTTTTCAAATAGAAAGACAGAGAGTAGACTAACGACTTTGTGACAGCTGCTGTAAGTCATCTGACATTTTCACATCTTTACCTCAGTCTGCCTGCTCATATACAGAACTTAAGTGGGTTTGCTGTGCTATATCTTTGTAGAACTACTTCAAAAATTATTTTAGTCATAGCATCTGGGCTGGTTGGTTGATATATAGGGCAATAATGTCATATCACATTTAGTCAGAATCCAGTTTCTCCCAATATAAAAATATACTCCTACTCAAACTCACATCAACTGTAACTCAAATATACAATCAATAATAAGTAGTACTAAAATTGAAAACATCATATTAGTGATATTTTTACATTGTCAGTAACAGAAGCTTACTTAACTGCAGCATCACTGTGTCAACTCAAACCATGACAATCCCTTTTCCCACGTCTTCATTTAGTCTGCCTCTCCTCTCATTTGAGCTGCTTGGTAAATAAGTCTGATCGGGCATCTCCATGGTTTATGAGCCCAACCAGGCGGCCCTGTGACTGTGGCACTGCTGACTGCAGCACATCTCTTTGGAGGGCTGTGATTGAATGCATAAGCAGGCAAAAGTATTTGGAGAGACTACAGTGCAGAGGGCACACAGTGCAGCAACAGTGCCCCATCAATCAAGGTTTCCCCTGCTCAGAGAAGTGTTACTAGATCAACCAAATGACAACATTGCGGCATCGCCAGAGTCACTCTTCTCCAATACAGACTGACTCACCTGAATTAATAAACACTCAATGTCCTTTAATTGCCCTATCCTCAGTAATTTATTGTCCGGAGAGGCATTGAATGCAACTCAGTGCATGTTAATGTTCCCTGTGGTAAACCTTTCAATTCAAACTAAGGTTGTTGTGGCTTTTATTAACATTAATGTGACTCACTTCCTTATATGGAAAGATACTTCTGATTTAAGTCTCATATTTTCTATATACAACAGACAATGCCATGGCAGTCTACACTTAATAAATGAATCTAGACATAGAAAAGCCTTACATACTGTCATACCCCATCATTAAGCTCCAACAGCAGCTGTAATGGCGTCAGGTTTTAATACAGCAGTATGATTCACCATATTATCCAAGGATTAGGAGGAGTTTTACTGGAGCTTTCACTAGTGCAGTTTTTACTGGAGCAGCCACAGACAGATACTGCCGTAGGCTCTGTCAAGCTATGGCCTTAGATCAGTTTAGCAACCCCTTGTTTTCAACTTATCCCACAGAGACAGAACATACAAAGTTGACCTATAGCTTAAGGGCTGCCTGGAGTAAGTGCAGCGGTTTAGAAAGTTTGGTTTAACAGAGGATTATACTGCGCTAGATCAAGTGTATTCCTGAGACGAGGGATGACCTATACTCCAGATCATTTTTAC
This sequence comes from Perccottus glenii, assembly GCA_024416835.2. NCBI lineage: Eukaryota > Metazoa > Chordata > Actinopteri > Gobiiformes > Odontobutidae > Perccottus > Perccottus glenii. Next base: position 13,344,036 of record CM044566.2, on the reverse strand, counting down.
CTTTTATTTCTGAATGTTGCACATTCATGAAAGGATTGTCGGTCAGACGCTCGTGACGACTTCAGAGAGTCAACAATAAACAATGCACGAATGAGATTGAAAGTATCGGCGCAGGAAATAAAACGCTGCACCTCACGTCTTGAGCTGCTGCTGAGTGCGAAAATCCTAAATCTCAAATCCCCCCTAAGCAGGAGAAGCCACACGACAGGCCTGTTTAATATTCACACTGTATTTGGGAGCATCACACCAAAGCTGAGGGCGCAGGAGGAGAGAGCAGTTTGTATCCTCCCCATGGAGTGCGTCTCTTCCTCCGGGTTTTTCTTCTCTTCCTCGCGCACAGATGGCGATGTCACATCCCCGACGAGTGGCTTTTACCGAGATGTAGTTAGTGTTGGAATTAAATATTGTCACATTAGAAACAAACAGCACTGCACATGTCTCAAATATGTATCGAATAACTTTGGTGTAAATAGGTTGGCTCATACAAGGACTATATAAAGCAGTGAGGCTTAGAGTCATTAAATTTAAACTGACTTCCCCCTCCCCGGACACTTCCTCCAGCTCCATCTGGGATTTCCTAGGTCAATATCTTTACTTTCAGAAATTTAGCCTCAAATCTTTCTAAACGTCCAGTCTGGTTTTATTTTGGCAGAATACCACATTGTTTTCTGATGTTCCTCTAAGACTGACCATTGCTGATGTACTGCTGAAGTGTAAGGAGAAAATCAACCAGCCACTTAGGAGTAGCAGTTTTTTTCATATATATATTCCCGCTAAAGCATTAATGACATTCAATCATGTGGACCAATAAAATATCTAACCGAAATATCACAATCGTTACAACTCCAGACAGCATCTTATTATTCAATCAATATTACATCAAAAGGCTTTCCCGGTCTCCTCTGCATAAATGTCTGCAGAAGACAAACTCCGCTGTAGCTGCTGCTGAAGTTGCTCTAGTTCACTTTCCCTCTCACTTTGAAGAGATCAGAGACCACATGAGAGATGCGACTCTGTATAATTACAATTTTGCACATCTACAAGAAATAGGGACAGTGTGAATCTTGTCACGTCTTAAGCTGAAGCTTCAACCTTCATATGTTCCATAAATCCACATCCGAGTGGCATCTTGGTGTCAGAGCGCGGCGAGATGAATGGCCCAGGAAGGCGCTCTTGATTACCATCTGTCTCTCCATAATCATCACTGCCATCTTTGGCTGACAAGGCGTTCTTTAAGGCGCTGTTTACTTTGCCGCTGTCCCCATGGCGCACGCACACAGGAATATGAATGTTACAACATGCATTATAGATCTGAGATCACAACTCCTGCAGACTCCAGCTGTGATTAAAAAGAGCCTGTTTTGTTTTATCACTGCTTCCCTTATCAGCTCATTTGAATAATTAGCAGAAGCTGACAGCGTCCTCGCCAGCAACTGTCATTTCTCCTGCTTAGGATTCTGTCCCACAAGCTTCTTTACGTGATTAAGGTGTAGCAAAGCACACAGGACGACATCTTTAGAGGATATGGACAGCACTTAAACTGTGATTTTATTATTTTGTTAATACCTTTGGTGCCTTATGATGCTAATGATAATTCTAACTCTAGGAAAGGCCACCCAAATGCTAACAGCCTGAGTGAGGCTATTTTATTTATTTTTATTATGCCTTTACTTTATTATCCCTGTGAGGAAATATATTGTTGGCATCCGCCACCAGGGGGCACCCAGGTACCCCAGTCATGTCACTAACCATAGACTATAGCATGTTCTGATGTTGGTGGGAAAAACCCACCCAAGCACATGGAGAACATACAAACTCTATATGATGTAGATGACATAGATTTGCTCTGCCCTTCTTATTTATTGTGTTTTTATTATTGTGTCTTTGGCTGTTTAGACACAAATTCATATTCCCATCCTGTCATCAGCCGCAATCCTTTCAAGCATTGCCAGGTCATGTGTGAAAGGCGTAATTTCAGATCATTTACTGGGAAATATGTGTGAGAAAAGAACAGGTAAAGTAGTTATGACAGTATTTTTGATTTTTAAACCGCTCTGATCTGATAATAAATAAATTAAAAATAAAGTAATTGTCTCCTGTGCAAGAATTAGACCGTTTCTTCAAGTTTATTTACAATGTACTTTTCCATTAACAATCCTGCCTTGGATTCATACTCCAATATTTTGTTCCGATTCTTCCCCCTTTTTCACTCACAGCCTGGACCACTCCTACATTTGTTTGATTAAAATAACATTTGGCTGCATCTTTGGCTTCTTTCCATGTCCACATATCCCAGATTAGACCTTCTCATGAATATAACACGGGGCACACAGGCAGCAAATTATCCTCTTCAGCAAGATACACCTGCTGCTGCTTTCTATTTCCCTTTCAAATGCCAGCATCCTGAAGGAAAATTCATTCAGACCATATCCATTTATTTTGGAATATTTTTCAGCCTACCTATAAGTATTAAAACAATAAAAGGGTACGTGAAGGTCAGCTGATAAAGCATGGCTCTCATGATTTTTTGCAGAATCTTTATAAAACGCTGGGAGGAAGGTGACTGGAGCTGCCGTGTGATGCGTAATCAGACTGGCTCTTTGTTTTGCGCTCTGTGTCTGAGCGACCCACACACAACAGTAGCTCTTTGGCTTCAGTGCCTTTTCTGTGTCTAATTCGTCTCTCCCCGTCTCTGCAGGCTCTCTGACAGTGTCCATCACCGACATGCGTGCTCCCGTGGTGGGAGGCTCCGGGGGGGTCTACGCACTCTGCTCAGCCCATCTCGCCAACGTTGTTATGGTAACTGCAATCATCATTGCCCACATTGTTCAAAAAGCCATTCAATGCAGTCTAAATGTCACACTGAGTCTCTAAGTAAGAAGATGGGGAGCTAACCATCCTCCTCCTGCTACAGACCTGTCATATTAATGTGACAAACATTTTTTACCACTCAGCAGAGAGACCGCCATGAAATATTTTACTGCCCATGTGACCTCTTAGTCATGTGTCAGCAAAACAGGGCCTCTGAGTTGGGAAGAGCCACCCTTGAGGCTCATATTCTAGCCTCCTAGTGCCATTTACAAGCTCAGAGTCCTCTTCTTAAATCCTGACTGTAATGACCAGACATTTTGTGCAGTTGAGAGGTTCAGCTATCAAAGTTTTATAGTTTTATATCCAGTGCAGTTTATTAAAGTGAAATTATAGTACACTCTTTGTTTATGCATTTTACACAGTCGGCTTTAACTTGTAATGTTAGGGTTAGGGTATTTAATCGCCATACATTTTTCTCATAAGTTTATATACCATGGAAGAATTTGTGATTTTTGGGCCATTTTTCAGAGAATATGAATAACACATAAAGTTTTCTTTCATTCATAGTTAGTGGTTGGATGAAGCCATTAATTGTCAAACAATTGTGTTTACTCTTTTTAAATCATAATGACAACAGAAACTACCCAAATGACACTGATCAAAGGTTTACATACTCTTTGGCCTGATAACATGAACACAAACAGGTTTGAATGGCTACTAAAGGTAACCATCCTCACCTGTGATCTGTCTGCCTGTGTGTTTCTATAAAAGGTCAGTGAGTTTCTGAGCTTCTGACAGACCTTTGCATCTTTCATCCAGTGCTGCACTGATGTTTCTGTATTCTCAGTCATGGGAAAAGCAAAAGAACTGTCAAAGCATCTGCAGGAAAATTTGATGGCAAGATTAATGCAGCATGTTATCAGAAATACTGAAGGAAAAGTTGCTCTCATCAGCCCAAAAGCTGCGCATGGGCCTTACTTGAACGTACCAACATGACAACAATCCAAAGCACAAGGCCAAGTCGACCTGTCATTGGTCACAGCAGCATAAAGTGAAGGTTCTGGACTGACCATCTCAGTCTCCTGACCTCAATATCATTGAGCCACTCTGGTGAGATCTCAAATGTGCAGTTCAAGAATTTACAGGAACTGGTGTCTTTTTGCCGAGAAGAATGGGCAGCTTTACCATCTGAGAAAATAAAGAGCCTCATCCACAACTATTACAAAAGACTTGTGTCATTGATGTTAAAGGTGGCTATACACAGTAATGAAAACTTTTGATCAGGGTTATTTGGGTAGTTTCTGTTGTCATTATGGTTTAAACACAATTGTTTGACAATAAATGGCTTCACCCAACCACCTAACTATGAGTGAAAGACAAGTTTTTGTGTTATTATTTATATTCTCTGAAAAACAGCCACAAAAATCCCAAATTCTGCCAGGGTATGTACTTATGAGCACAACTGTATATTAGCAGTCATCCAGATGATCTCAGAAGTTCCCCATGAAAGAAGAAACTTCCAACTACATTAGTCAGAACTCTCACATTCACAACCTCCAACAACAAGGCACTGCTGACAGCGGACTCACCCCTTACAAAACAAAATAAGAGACAGAAACAAGAGAAAATAAATCAAATTGTTTTGGTTTACCCAAGGATAACAGGTTTCCTGGTAAAGCTTTTTAAATACAACTCAAAAAACCAGAGGAGAGCAATCTATTGATTCAGTGTGTGCATAGGACCCGTCCGCAAACGCCTGAAGCAGCTGAAAGTGGTTAATATTTTACATTTTGAGACTACAGACAAGCTGTTCGACCAGCTAAATCTTTCCACCGTGTGCAGAGGATTGTCATCTATTAAAATCCTTGATTTTTAAAAAGTCTAAACAAGGATATTTCTTCTAACAATGTGTTTTAAGGAATAAAACAGTCTTGATAAAATACAAAGAAAATAAAGTTGTACACTTCATGATAAAATATGTTTTGTTAGCTTGTAAATGCTCCAAGATCAAGTTTATTACAGCAGCAAAAAAATAATAGTATTGTCACATTTCATCTTTTTCATGAAATAAATCTGTTGATTAGTCTCTACACCTATCAGTGGGTTTACCATTTCTTTATTTCTTTTTGACAGCATCCAATGTTAAATAAATCATTAGTGACAAGTTATACAACGTGCAAAAAGTTTACAGAAACCCAAGTGTGTCACGTTTTTTTAAAGTTTATCTTTCACTCTTCTTCTTTTATTTATTCTGAAGATATTTCTTGAATTTTTGATATATTATTCATGTTGAATCACTGAAAATAGCTGCATTCAGAACAGGAGCGTCCCTCGGTGTGTTGTGTTTGTGTCACATTCTATTATGTGAAACGACTCCGCGTTCCCTACGAGTGTCGTGGCAGTGTTACATGTGACGAATCAGTTTAACTAACGCCGCTCTTCAGTGTGGGCAGTGGACACGCAAGAGTGGAAATCAAGGTTCGAGAGCCGAGACTGTAACTGTTACACAGCCATAGCAGCAGACAAACACTCTGTTTTACGTTTGGTGTCGACTTGTTGTCGACTTGTTGTCGACTTGTTGTCGGGGAAATCCTTACAGGCACGTCTTAGTTGTCCTTTGATAACTCTGCTCTCGTTTGAAGAGAAACACTTGCATCTTCAGTAACTTTCCATCTGCCATCAAGATTGAACAAAGACATTTTAAGATTTTGGGCAAAGTTTTGAAATACCGCAGAGAATGTCACAGCTCAAGTGTCGGCACACATCTTTAGGAGTTCCATGCACAACTTTAGACGTCGCACTGCTCATTTTATGTATTGTTTCTGAAATGCAAGCACTTCTTTGAGCTTTTGCACCCACCTTGTCATCCTCTCTCAACCTCTTTAAACCCATCTCCGTCTCGTGTCAGCAGTCTGATAATAAGACCTGTAACAGACACAATGGATTGGACGTCCTCTAGTCAGAATATCAACCTTCTCTCTTCCCCTCTCGTCTCCCGCCGAGTCATGTCAAAGCAAATTGCCTCCCATCAGGAAGCAGCATCACTACCAGCTCAGCGCTATTGTGGAGCTTACCTCTGTGACAATGCCCTAATACTCTGACAATCATCATCTATTTGAGCATGAAGACTCGGCTAACGTTCAGGTTTTCATTATCATGCCGAGAGAAGAGGTAAAACCACTGGCAGTAACCTCAGGATGGAAGTGAGTGGTGTAATTCTTCATCCTGATGAGCAAAAGTGTTAACCTCAAGATCTCACTGTTCTTTTATTATTTATTTATTTTTTTTCTACTTTAGAGGATTTTTGCAGGCCCTTTCTGATGATTGATATGAGTGCCACTAAGTTGTGTTAAGAATCCAGGTGTCTCTCATACGTCTTTCTTCAGTCTAATAATGTTCACAGGCCCGCCTCATGTAGGGCTTCTGTGTGTGTGTGTGTGTGTGTGTGTGTGTGTGTGTGTGTGTGTGTGTGTGTGTGTGTGTGTGTGTGTGTGTGTGTGTGTGTCGTGATCTTTCTCGCTGACGGGACATCTTTGCTGTGTGTTGCAGAACTGGGCCGGGATGCGCTGTCCGTACAAGCTGCTCCGCATGATCCTGGCTCTAGTTTGCAGTAAGTTCACTAATATTATAATTTTTTGGTTACATTTACATCATCAAGACCTCTTAAGATCATGCAAGAGACCTGCTACTTCTATTTGTTACCATTGGGTAAGTCTCACTACTTGTCCTTTTTCTCCGTGCAACAGTCAATACTCTGTGGCTTTCATTAGAGAGCAATATGTTCCTTCCATCTGTCCTGAGCCTGCCGCCCCCGAAACTGCAACTCGAGCTGGTCTCCGGTGGAATGTAAAATGTTCCTTTGTGTCTCACAAAAACACGGAGGCTGTGTTTTGAAAATAAGATGACACATTGTTTGTGGCAAAGTATTTGCTCTGGCTTTATGGTTGCCTCAGTAATCGGCTGAATTGGGAATAGTAGGACTAGTACTTATGCTGAAAACTTTTATCACAGTGAAGTATTTTATTCCCCTTCTGCACTTTTATGACCTATAAGAACAATGGAAACCCTAAAGAAAACAGGTAGGGCTGTCCAGATTACTTATACTTTAATGAACATTTATTTTGTCGGTCAGTCAGTGACATACTCCACACGACCAAAAGTATGCACGCGCTTCCTTCACACCCATATACAGTATGACTTCAAAAGACAAACTATAGGCATTCATCTGCAGCTTTAAAGTTCTGCAGTCCTCTGGGAAAGGGATATAACTTTTTTGTCACCTCACTGAGAATCCACCCGATCTCCAGAGGTGAGACTCGAGGCCGGCCAATTTCTCCAGCACCAACCCGAGTAAATAATTTATTCATGGACGCTGTGTTCCTTCCACAAACTATTGCCACAAAGTTGAGGCTGTTTTATTGGAATGAAGCCCAGATTTCTCAGAGGAACATTTCATATATTTTGATAATGTGACTTCTTTATCCTGCAGTGAGCTCTGAGGTGGGCCGTGCCGTTTGGCTCCGCTTCTCGCCGCCTCTGCCCTCGTCGGGACCCCAGCCCAGCTTCATGGCCCACCTGTCGGGGGCCGTGGTGGGCATCAGCATGGGCCTGCTCATCCTGCGCAGCTACGAGGAGAGCCTCCAGAAGCAGTGCTCCTGGTGGGTCATCATCTTCTCCTTCATCACCTTCCTGCTCTTCGCCATCTTCTGGAACATCTTTGCCTACGAGCTGCTGGGCGTGCAGATCCCGCCTCCTCCCTGATGAAGCCCCTCCCCCTTCCCAAGCTTGCCTCACAACGCAGTGACTCCAAACTAAGCCCCCTTTTGCTCCTAGTTAGCTTATAATTTTGGGTTCAACCTTTCAAAACAAGTCAACCGAGAATCCTTTTTTACAGATACTTTGCAAATCAAAGAAATATGTCTCTTTTATTAAAGAGGGATTACAGTAGCAACAAGTACAGGTGAAAATACTCCTTAGATCCTTTTTGAGGAGCTTTGTATGTCTCTTTTATATGTTAACATTTTAATCATATTACCAGCTTTAAAGCATCTGGGCATTGTGCTTGTTATGTGTCTGATAGTTCATGCTTCTGTAAAACAGAGGACAAAGTAAACTGCAGCTGAGTGATTAAAAAAAACAAAAACAAGAAAAGTCAAAGCAGCAGTGAACCTAGACCTGTTTGGTTTCCATTTGGTTAAAGCTGTATGAAAAGACCAGACTCCAACAAAGCACAGCAGTAAGACAGTTTGTTTCCAAGGCGAAGCAATAAAGCAAACATAAAAGTAGCAGTGAAATATGAGTGTAGCAATCACTTATCGAAATGTTACAGCCTCATCATCACTCACAGCGGTCACTTCTGCTGTGACACTGTGCAAGGTTTCTGGTGCGGTAAGTCAAAACTAAACACTTCTGAGCCAAAATGGAGGAAAAAATCCAGCTTTAGTCATTCTAGCTGAAGCTTGTTATTATATTGTGTATTATTTTCAAGGAATTATACCTACACTGTGGTAAAGAGGAGCATTTTACACATGACAATAGCATACAAAGTACCAGGAGAGAAGATGAGGGAAAAAAGGAAAGCTGAAGTGTTGCATTTTGTACCTGATGGTGAACCCTTCAGTAACCTGTGTTTCCGTGTCACACTCTGACTGTCTTGCTAAGGCACACCGTGTAAATTATGCCATGTCATGCTCCGTGGTTCTCGGCGAGACAAGGACACTGTCTCCTTTTTGTCTTTGAGTGGGTGGCAGACAAACCAAGGAGAAGTCACACTAATAAACAGACACCCACAAAGATACTGGCCTCTGCCTGTTGTGACAGACTGGACTGGGGCTCTGTCATCGCCTGAACTTTGACCTTTGTAACCCAGAGGCATTGGGTCCTCTGTCAGGCCCAGTCTATACCTCAGTTTCATTCTTAGGGACTGTATACTTTTGTAAAGGAATGTACGTACAAGAAGAAAAAAAAACAAGAGTGTTCTAAGTCGTCCCTGTTCATTTTGATTTGATAGTGGATGTGTATATTGTATGTTCATATCTAAGAGTATATTTATTATTTGGATTGTCCTTCCTCTTTGGGAGAAAAACTGACATTGTTTCAAATGGTGCAGAACTCAATGCTCTGATTGTTGTTCTTCTGATAACTCCTGTATGGCTCTGAAAAACAGTCTATGAGGCAAAATCTCCAAATTACAGATGACCTGCTTGGTTTTATAACTCTTTTAGTGCTTTATAAAATAAGCCATAGAAAGAACTAATTACAGAAAGCGTTTGGTTTGAGTAGTTGGCAAACCTTAGCCAAAAGTTCATTGTTGGACAAACTGTCCAAGATAGTTTCATGTAGCTGGACTCATTTTTACAGTTTCTTCATAAGCAAACACTTCTAGAGAACGCAGCTATTTTTCAAGTGCCAAATCCTACACTCTGTTCCAAATTACTTCTCTTCTTGCTTTGACTGCACATACATTCAAGGTTTTGCAGAGAGTTGAGGAAGAGAGCAATTAGATTTACTCACGTTACATTTTTACAGTAATTCAATCAATAATTCATTTAACTGTCCAGTAGCTGCCCGCACAAAAAGTTATGTATTTGCCGATTTTGACAGTTGGTCATAAATACAGTTCTCAGCATTTTCTTCCACATGAAAGTGTCAGTGGCAGTAGGAGAGATTTTGTTAAATGACTCGGTCGGTGTGAAAAAGCCAGAATAAGCCATTTTCAGATATTAACTGCATAAAATGTAAAGATCAGACGATGTGCGATGATAATGAACCCTTGATGGAAACTCCTATGTATACCAGAGCATATTATTGCTCAGGATAGCAGAGATGCATTGATGAATAATGCATCTATACCCCGTTAGCCTATAATGAAGATGAAGGCGGTGTCGGAGAGGAGGTTAATGTGCCTCTTTAACTTAAGATTCACAGGAACCCAGAAGGGTTGTAAAAAGGGCTAGTACAGGCTATGTTTTTGAACATCACATTAACTGTGAAGACCACTCCTCCCGGATGTACTCGTGGGACTGTAACTGAACAGGAATGGTTTTCCCCTTAAAATATGTGTGTTATCACTTTTTAGTGTTTTAGAACAGAGATGTTTGAATTAAAAGTGCATGCAGTCTCAGATGTGTTTCAGTGACTTAAAAAAGATCATAACCCATTCAAACTAGTATAATAATGGATGACCATGCTTGCTCTATGGAGGAAAGGCTCTGACATTTTTCAGATATAATCGTAGTTTAACACAGTCTTGCACCTCTATTGCGCAACTTCACTGGTGCTCACTACAGAGCCATACAGGTCACAAATGACAAATAAAATGACAAAATGACAGTTGTTTAAGGCTGAAAAAGATGCAGCAGGTCACGTTGTATTTTAAAGTAAAAGAAATGGTTGAGGTCTGAGTCTCCTGACAGGCAGGTGCATAAAATATAGCGAGACAGTGGTAACCATGTCTCGCCCCCTCATAAACCTGAGCAGATCTGTAAAGAACTACCTGCCTGTCAGGTGCATGTCACAACCCAGCAGTATCAGGGTGATTCATGGCTGCTGTGCAGAGCCTTAAGATACACTGCAAACAGGATATCTTTCTGTAATATTGACATCTGACAGGCTGCATGATGTTAATTTAATGTCTGTCTTTGTACTATTCAATGTGTTTTGAAGAAAAAATGGTATTCACTGGAAAGCAATTATTCAGAGCTGTCATCAAGAGAAACATTAGGGCAAATACCTGTGAGTCTCATCCATTATGAGCTCTTGTGACTGTCCTATGATAAGGCACGGTTCATACTTGACGTTCTCTAACGTGCCATATTCTTTACTGCCATAAACATTGTGCAGGCCTTTTGATTATTACCTCCCTATGCTAATCCATTGTACTGTTATGCCCGATGCCTTGGACTGAGCACAGTGCAGGAAAGCTGCTTTGCATTTGCTGCATGGACGATACACAGTAAATTACACCATCATGCACAGAACTCGTAGGAAAAACACGTCTGTTATTTTAAAGTCCAGTTGCTCCTTTTCTTCTTGCCTTTTCCTTGTGTTAAGTGTGACTGAGATAAACGTTACCCTCACAGCAGGACTGTACAGGACAGCAGGCCAGTGTAGCTCCACAATATTTGAAACACATACTTTAAGAGATTTAGGTATTTAAAATGGTGTGCTAAAATGTTAAAAATTTGTGCTAGTGAAATTAGATAGTAAAATTAAGCTAAAAAGGCCTCACATGTTTTAAATAAATACATATTGACAAATTTATGCCAATCTAATATATTCTCTAGAGTTTTTTCACAAATACTGCCTAAGCCACTAGGGGTTATGCTGAGTTTCCAGTTGGTCTTGTAATATGAGAAAGGTTTGAACAAAGTCATATCTATGCTGCTGTGTAGTCTTCATGAGCTGCTTACTTATATTAATAAAAAGGTGCCAAGCTTACAAGATCCAACCTCTCACACTAGACAAGAGGTTGTGCCAACAGCGTTTACAAAAGAAAAGGCGGAAGAAACTATTTTTTCCTGGTCATGAGGAAACTAAAGGAAGACTAAATTTACATATGGATAATTTATATATCAAAGTCCTCATTATTTCACTATCTATTGTACTTTTTAAATGTTCTGAACAGAACCATTTTATATTGTAAATATATATATATATATATATATATTTTGTTTTATTTTGTACTGTTCATTGTACTTTGCTTTAATTTCCAAACAATATAAATAAAGAACAATACTGTGGCAACATCCCACTGCTTTGTTATTTCAAGACTTTTTATTATACAAAATATTATATACATGAAAAAGGGTTTTATCTTGTTTTTTGTTTCTTCCGTGGTTTCTCATCATATTTAGAGCACCTCTTAATGTTGCTTATAATGATGTCCTGAAGACATGGGAGCTGCTCCCGAGTGGCAATGGTAAAGGCCCACAGACATCGCTCCAGCCTCTGAGGTGTCCAATCCTGCTGGGGATCAACTGACAGAGAAAAGGAGGCCAAAATGTGACGTTAACATGTTATGTTGAAAAACAAGTGCAATTGAACCTTGTGTTGCTGCCATTAGCCCACCTTCGTTAAGTTTTTTAGTCTGCTCAAGCATCTTGGTTAGGTACAGAGTATAGTGTTTGACTGTGTACTGGATGGGCTTTAGCCCCGGGACACTCTCCATGGCCTCATCAGACATGAACGCAGCTTGCTCTGGGGCTGCTGCTGCCAACACAGCTGCAACAAATGAACTCAGCTCTGAGCCAAAGTCAAGTGTAGCATGTTAACAGAGAGCATGGCGTACTGCCACAAAGCTGAGCAATATAAATGCTCACTTAGCCTTTTAGGACAACTTAGCCTTTTAGAACAATGCCAGAGGTGTATTCAGACTACTCAAAGCTTGTTTACAGTTGCATTAGACCAGAGAGCTGCTGACCTGAAGCTGTGGCTGGGCCAACACCTTTCAGAGAGCTAAGCTCAGTGATCGCTGCGTGGACATCAGGCAGGAGGCTGAAGGCCTTTCTGGAACATTTCTCCACAGTGTCCACACTGTTGGATGCTACCAGCTGCTGCAGACGAGGTCTGAACTTCCCTCTCTTCAATAAAAAAATAAAGCACTTAAGGACACAGATTATATTCAGAGTACTACTGGACAACCATGTTAGATGTTAGAGACACTTACTGTGAGCTTCCACTCCATAAGCTTCACCAGCTCTGACAGAGTGATATGTTTATCAGGCCGACTTGAAATATTAGTAGGGAGCTCTTCTTGGTACCTCACCAGGAGAACACAAATAGGTGATTAATTAGATTTTATTTCCCACTGAATCTAAAGCATCAAACAGGTCAGCCTAAGAGAGAGTGGGCTTCATAAAGTCAGTCAATTTTTTTACCCACTTAAATTACCATTTGTCGAGAGTCAGGAGCTTTTGGGGTGTCTTTCCTTTCATTCTGGCCTCTACTACATTCCAGTATATCTGAAAAACGCTTCTCCATGTGGCAGACTCCTCACAGGTAAACATAGCACTCACGTCAGGAAAACTTTTTCTTGGTAACCTATAGACACAAACAATTACAAAAGAGTTTAGATGTTTGTTGTCATTATCCACGGAATCAAGCAGCAAACATTAAGCTTTGCACTGTTATTACCACTAACGTAACAACTTACCAAAGGAGAAACTTGAATGATGACGGTGCTTCCGCCAGAACACAACTCTCGCGATAACATGAACGGAGAACTTCCGGTACTGCAAATGGTAAGCAATAGTTTCTGAAGGTTAATACTGTAAAATACCTGCATATCAGTTTTCAAAAACATCCATACTGGGTAAGGTGTCGGTGTTTGATGTCCTTAGATGTGCCACTCAACTTTAAAGGATCTCCTGCTTTGCATTATGTTTTCTTTGAGAAATTGTGTTCAGGTTATGTGCTAGCGTTAGCATCACACACTGGGATCGTGCTTCTATTTACTGCACAACAGTCAAATGAACTTTAAACCCCAAACGTTCAGCGCCTCAGTCAACAGTCTATTCTAACTTTTTGGAAATAAATTATGTAAATTCGAAATTTTAAGTAATTTAAAGTATTGTCTTAAGCGTTTGTATTACTTATGTATGTACTAAAGTATCTGATTATTTAACTTACGTTTAATGTAAAGACGTGAATATCTATGTATAGAAGCGTACGGGTTATGGTAGGGTAAGACATGACAAGCAATGATAGGTCTTTAAGGTAATATGTTAAAGGTATAGCTCAATATAGGTTGGTTAAAATATCTAAATTTGTTTAGTATTGTACTTTTACTTGTTAAACTAATATATCATTGTTTTTACACAGATGGAGTGGTGCTGCTGTATCCGCTGCTAAGATGACAGTCTCTTATGTTAAAGCTGACTCTGATGGCTGAACATGACGAGGTCCATGTGCTGCTGCTGTCATTAACGAGGTCAGCAGTTCAAAATCAGGTAAGGCTTTTTGTATCTTTCATTTGTAAAATAAAAAGAGTCTGTATTATGTTACTGTTAATACATGTGTACTGTGTAACATTACATTCTCATTGGCTGCCATCTGGTGGGCGACTGCTGTAATGTCATTATGTTTGAGAACTGTTGTTCTAATGTTAAGGCATCTGTTTATTAACCATGATCTTACAACTGTTTACTGCTTTAGGAAAATGGAGAAGATGTCACGGGTCACCACTGCCCTCAGCAGCAACACCGTCACTGGCAAGACAATGTTCTGTCACTTAGACGCTCCTGCTAATGCTATTAGCGTGTGCCGTGATGCCACGCAGGTTGTTGTTGCTGGCCGCAACATCTTTAAGATCTACAGCCTTGAGGAAGAGCAGTTTGTGGAGAAGCTGAATCTCAGGGTCGGGCGTAAACCCTCTCTAAACTTCAGTTGTGCAGATGTTATGTGGCACCAAATGGAGGAGAATCTTCTGGCAACAGCAGCCACCAACGGAGCAGTAGTCACTTGGAACCTTGGGAAACCTTCACGCAACAAGCAGGACCAGCTGTTTACAGAGCACAAACGTACTGTAAACAAAGTGTGCTTCCATCCAACCGAGGTTTACATGTTGCTTAGTGGCTCACAGGATGGCTTTATGAAGTGCTTTGACTTGCGTAAGAAGGAATCTGTCAGCACTTTCTCAGGTAAAATATACCATTTGAAAAATTAAAGGTAGTGTCATGTAAGAACGATATACACAACAACAGAACCAGTTAACATGTCAGTAAATGCATAAAACCTGTGTTTTAGGTCAGTCAGAAAGTGTGAGAGATGTCCAGTTCAGTATGAAAGATTATTTTACATTTGCTGCATCCTTTGAAAATGGCAATGTCCAGCTGTGGGACATCAGGCGACCCGACCGATATGAAAGGATGTTTACTGCCCATACTGGTCCTGTGTTCTGCTGCGACTGGCACCCTGACGACAGGTAAGATATAACATTATGTCACAAACCAATGATGGTAGCTTGGTATGACTTTGGGATTGATCATCTTATTTTGTTTTATTGTATTCATTTTAGAGGGTGGCTGGCAACAGGAGGCAGGGACAAGATGGTGAAGGTGTGGGACATGACCACTAACAGGGCCAAAGAGATCTACTGTGTCCAGACTATTGCCTCAGTGGCACGAGTCAAGTGGCGTCCTGAGAGGAAGTTTCACTTGGCTACCTGCTCAATGATGGTGGACCACAACATCTACGTATGGGACATTCGCAGACCATTTATTCCCTTTGCTACCTTTGAAGAACACAAAGATGTCACCACTGGTATTGTGTGGCGCCACCAACATGACCCCCATTTTCTACTTTCTGGCTCCAAAGACAGCACTCTTTACCAGCACATGTTTAAAGATGCTACTCGTCCCGTAGACAAGGCCAACCCTGAAGGCCTTTGCTTTGGACTGTTTGGTGACTTGGCCTTTGCAGCCAAGGAGAGCCTGATTAGTAGTGACGCCAACAGAAAGCCCTACGCTGGAGGCGACCGTCGCTACCCCATCTTTTTTTTCAAGAAGCCAGACCTGACAGAACAATTTGCACATGTGTCTAGTGCCCTTAGCGTTTTTGAAACCGACTTGGACAGCAACCGCATGGACTGGTTTGTCAAGACGGCACAACTCTACCTCCTTAGTGGGAAACCATTTGCAGAGCTCTGTGATCACAATGCCAAGGTGGCTCAGGATCTCAAACGACCTCAGGTCAGTCAGATATGTTTTTCAGCTAATATATGAGCAGTTTAAATGTATGACAGTTGACAATCCAATCTTATCTCACTGTGATGTGTAAAATACTTTCTTCTGTATTGGAAAGGTTTCCACCACATGGACCATGTTGCGTATCATGTTCTCAGACCCAGCAAATCTTACAACGCCTGGTCCAAACCACCACAACCTCAGTAAACTGGGGAGTTTGCCTTTAATGAGCAGGTATGAGGTTTACTAATTCAAGTATGTAACGTTTAATTAGCATTTACGTATTTTGTGCAATTTAGTTTCAGTATGAAGGATATGGCTGCAGACAGAACATTGGAGCGTAGTAAAAGTGAAAACAGACAGGACAACATCCATCTGGATCTTGGCAACTCCCACATCAGCAACAATAATGAAGGTGAGTGAGTGTATTCAATTTAGAAAGGAGAAAGATAGTCATTTTTGAAACGTTTGTGTGATATGCAGTACTTGATGCATTTCCCGACAGAAAATGAGGAGACAGAGGGGAGTGAGGGGCAGGCCGAGTACATGTTCGGTGATGCTGAGTTAGATGACGATGAACTCTATTCCATGGAGCATGAAAACCAAGCAGGTCTCTGTTTAAACAAGATACAACAGAATGCCTTGCTGAAATCAGAAGGAGTGAACTGTTTTTACCTAGTAGCTTTTTTCTTGTGTCATAACAGAGGAGCAGGAGTATACGTTGCCCCCAGAGGGCTTCCAGCTGCGTCACGAGATCATGGATAACCCATCTGCTCCCGAGCACTTACAGCAGGACAAGGCCGACTCGCCTCATGTCAGCGGCAATGAGGCAGAAGTCACCTGTTTGACCCCCATTGAGTCTTTCTCACTAATCTCCATTTCCCAGCCATTATACTGCCCACATTTACCCGCAAGCTTCTTTTGTCCTATTGTGAGCGAGATGCTGACATTTTACGCTGAGCAGGGGGACGTGCAGATGGCTGTATCGGTGCTCATAGTTTTGGGGGACAGGATTCGGAAGGAGATTGATGAACTTACGCAGGTCAGTTTCAAATCTCAAGACTATGGTAGGCATCTAAAACATTTTGTAAATACATTCGAAAAGTAAAATGATAAGTAAAGAATATTATAGGTTAATGTTTTGTTTATGTCAACACAATGTGCGTCAACTCTGTTTTAATGTAAATAACCACATTTGAATGACTGCTTCACCTTGCAGTTGTTGGTAGAATGTCATTTTATTGAATCTATAAAATTAAATGTCATTGATTTACAGCAGGTAAAAAAATATTAGGAAACCCTTATGTTTTTGTGTTTTAGGAGCACTGGTACATGTCCTACATAGACCTGCTGCAACGGTTTGAGTTGTGGAACGTGTCCAATGAGGTCATCAAGCTAAGTACCTGTAGTGCCATCACTGGTCTAAACCAGGCCTCTACCACACTGCACATCAACTGCAGTAACTGTAAACGGCCTATGAACACCAAGGGCTGGATTTGTGACAGGTAAAAACACAAATTGTCTATAGACACAATCGTAAACAAATATATTTTGATGTATCGGACCTCAGCTTTGACATGACTGTTTTTCAGATGCCACCAATGTGCCAGTGTCTGTGCAGTGTGCCACCATGTTGTGAAAGGACTGTTTGTATGGTGTCAGGGTTGCAGCCACGGTGGACATCTCGAGCATATTATGAACTGGCTTAAGAGCAGCGCCCACTGCCCGGCTGGCTGCGGCCATCTGTGCGAGTACACCTGAATACCACGTCTACCACAGGTTCTCACACCTGTTGTGCTGTGGTAGTGGAATCAGTCCTCGCTGAATGTAGACTGGATGTCCACATAGACCTGGGATTTTATACACAGCAATGTGTGTGACGAGGTAAAGGAAGAGCCAAAGTCTTCTCCGGGACCGGCGTCAAAAACACTTTTAGTTGGTTGTAAAGAAGTGTCTCATAAATGGAATATGTTTGTACATAAGAAAGAAAACCTATTTTGAAGAACTGTAAATAATGTTTAATTTGGAAGTAATGCATTAAAGCAATACAAACTGAATTAAATTGTGAGGTTGTCCTGAACCAGCAAATGTTTTGTTGCCTGCTTTCAACAAAAAAAATTGTTCATTAGTCCTTGTTTCTCTCGGAGCGGGGTGGTCTTTGTCGAGTTTTAGAAACTCATAAATTCCTCTTTTAAATTAAATGCCATTAATTTATATATAAATATTTAGAGGGAGGCTACAAAAGAGCTGACATCTTTTATATAAAGTTAAATATAAACTGTGGTTGAAACACTACTGCTATGGTGTTTTTGTTTATTCATTTATTCATCTTAATGAAAACTTAAAAACTGAATCAGTACGAAACAGAGCAACTTACTAAAGTTTTTGTTAAAAAGACCACGAACGCAAGAGGAAGATAATTCAAATGTTCAGGAGCCATCAATCTCGAGTAGTAAGGAGCTCAGCTCTGTTAACGTTAATTCAGCAATTTCTCCATCACCAGCAGCGCTCCATCAAACGTCTACTTCATACATACAGCCACATATTAGCCTAATTAATAGGGTTAAATGTGCAATTATGAAAATAAACGAATCATAATTTACTATAGTAGCGCATTCATTGTTTCAGACTCGCCTTAGCCTAGTGCCAGCGCCTTAGCCTAGTGCCAGCACTGAGGAGGACTTACGGATGGATCTGTTTTAACACATTCATCCGAGTTGGATGTGTTAGCAGATCCACATTGTGTCCGCTGAGCCAAACTAATATGACAAGCATTATTGTTGTTACATACTGTATCCACTACTGTATCCACTACTGTATCCACTACTGTATCCACTACTGTCGTGCTGATTTGATGATAGTGTTGAGTTGCGTCTGTCAGATGCGCGCGTGTGTGTGGTGCGCGCTAATGCTGTTCTTACCGTTATGTTCTTAACACAGCTTATGTGCTCTGATTAAATGTGGTGTATTCAAGCAGGTGTAGTTGTGTTGGTCGGCAGTATAGCTCAGTGGGTAGAGTGGCCGTCCTTCGACCGGCGGGTGGGCGGTTTGATCCTCGCTCAAAACATCATAACATCCCGCTCTCCCCCACGTACTGTCGTTGTGTCTTTGGGCAAGACACTTAACCTACAGTGGTGTTCCAGCTGTAACACTGGTAAATAGCTTAATGTTGTAAAGCGCTTTAAAGTGCCTACTACAGTAGGTGGAAAAGCGCTATTTAAAAATTAATATTAATATTATTTTTTTTATAATTGATGCATTTTAGGCTAGGCCCACTCGATTTTCTCTGGGCCCACCTACATTGTGATTCCTGGCTACGGCAGTGGCATAGTCAGCCGGATGTCACACAGTAGAGTCAAGGTATTGTGTGAAAATGTTTACAGTCAGTTTATATAAACTGACTTTGTTTAGAGCCTATTGTACTTCCCTGTACACTGCACATCTGTGGTCTAATTACAAAAAAGGAAGTCTTCAGAAACTGACAGTGGCTTACAACGACGCCCTAAGATTATTATTAAAAAGACCTAGGTGGACAAGTGCCAGTGAACTGTTTCTGTCATCTCGAGTCAGCACATTGTCAGCTGTTTTAAGAAATTTGATGTATAAAATTATTTGTCGGCTGAATAATTCTGAAAATAACATTGTTTTATTGTTAACTAATAGTGACATGCGTTACAGTGCTATGGAAACACTGGTACGCCTGCCTTTTAAAGGGTTAGAAGTCTATTGTTTGTTGTACTTTGTACCTTATGTTTCTGTGTTTGTTTGTCTTTTTTATATTTTTATATTGGACCTCGAGTCTGTAACAAAAGTCTATCTGTAGATGGAGGATGTTTTGAAACATCCATGTTTTAATTGAAATGAGGCAGGCCTCTAGACGTGTGATGTCAGTAGTATTATTCGCTTTTGTTGGTAGATACAGCTGTGTATCATCAGCATAACAGTGGAAGTTTACTCCCCATAACTTCTGATGATCTGTCCCAATGGTGGATCCCAAAAGGATTCTAGCCAAGCAAGAGCAGAGCCAGAGATAACAAAAACTTATTTAAGTCTGTTGATTAGGACGGCATGATCTAATCATATAAAATGCACTGCTGAGATCTAGCAATAACAGAAGAGCCGATAAGTCCTTACAAAATGTGCATTTGAAAAAATTCGTTCCTTTGTTTTTTTATCTATATTGTGTATTGTGGCAGTTATGCTGATGTCAGGTGGTGCCATATTTTCACATATTGTCGCAAGCTTTCAATCTATTTTGCATAACATTTCTCTAATGTACTGTAAAATGCACTTTTATAAATAAATCCTTTTGAAACTTTTTTCATTGACTCAGAAACCCAACAATTCCTTGTTAATAAGTGTCAAGGAATTGTAGAAATCATTCAGCGATTCATGGAAGCATTTCCTGTTTCAGTCTGACCCTAACATTTGTAATGAAATAAAAAGTCTGACCCTAACATTTGTAATGAAATAAAAAGTGACCCTAACATTTGTAATGAAATAAAAAGTAAATAATCCACACAACACCAAACTAAATTTTTTAGAATTTATTAATCTTTTACATGTCCAAATTGTCCAAATTGTCCAAATTTACTTAAAATGAGATTGAAGAAAAAGGTAATGCAAAGTCATCTTGACAAAGGTTTCAAAGCGAAGATGTTTTATCCCTTGTCCAAGGAGGAGGACAATTCTGAGAAAATGTCTCTCAGAACTGACAAAGTCAATTGACAATAGATAAAACACCTTTACCCTGAAACCTTTGGCCAGAGTCCTTTGCTGTCACAGGTTTCAAAGCGAAGATGTTTTATCCCTTGTCCAAGGAGGAGGACAATTCTAAGAAAATGTCTCTCAGAACTGACAAAGTCAATTGACAATAGATAAAACACCTTTACCCTGAAACCTTTGGCCAGAGTCCTTTGCTGTCACCTTATCTTCATAATGTCCTGAATGACTCAGAACCTTCACAGATCTAATATTAGATCTTGGTGAAGGCCCTGCTCACAGCCGCAAAGAAGCGTGAAAGAAGCGACTTTGGTCGGTGCTGTGAAATCCTCAGCTGAATGTTTATATGTTTAGCAACGTCTGCCTCAAAAGCAGAATCTCCTCTACACGCTGCCTCCAGAAGATTTGAGGCTGACCCATACTCCAGCACAAGGTTTTTGGCAGCTTTTTTGCCTAGTTTTCTCAGTTCTTGCTGGCTTATTTTGGTATTACCAACAATAAGCAGGTCCTTGGCTTTCTCCAGTCTTTTAACTACTGCATCATAGTCGTCTTGGCAGCGGACTCCAGCCATTTTAAATATCTTATTAATTAGAGCACTCAGGGCATCTTGACAGCCGTTTTCTGGTACAGGGTCAGTCTCTGTAGTTTCCAGTGGACTTCTGGTTTCCTCGTGAATAATGGGTTTTGACAGGGCTTGGAATCTGTTTGTGAGTTTTTGCTCAGCCCACTGCACTCTTCCATTCTTGTCTTCAATGACTGCCGTTGATGCCAAAAGAGGCAGGACCTCCAGATGCAGCAGGTCCACAGATGGTGGCTCATCCTGACTAAATTGAGATTCTTCACACAGGATAATCTGAGCTGTGTTACCCTTTGTATCTCCAGGTGCGTCTCCCACAGTAACGTCAGCTGCGTCTTCAGTTACCTCAGGTGTGTCTTTAGTTACGTCAGCTGCATCTTTAGTTACGTCAGGTGTGTCTTTAGTTACGTCAGCTGCGTCTTCAGTTACGTCAGGTGTGTCTTCAGTTACGTCAGCTGCGTCTTGTTTAGTTACGTCAGCTGTGTCTTCAGTTACCTCAGGTGTGTCTTCAGTTACCTCAGGTGTGTCTTGTTTAGTTACGTCAGCTGCGTCTTCAGTTACCTCAGGTGTGTCTTCAGTTACGTCAGCTGCGTCTTGTTTAGTTACGTCAGCTGTGTCTTCAGTTACCTCAGGTGTGTCTTCAGTTACCTCAGGTGTGTCTTGTTTAGTTACGTCAGCTGTGTCTTCAGTTACCTCAGGTGTGTCTTTAGTTACGTCAGGTGTGTCTTTAGATACCTCAGGTGTGTCTTTAGTTACGTCAGCTGCGTCTTCAGTTACGTCAGCTGCATCTTCAGTTACGTCAGCTGCATCTTCAGTTACCTCAGGTGTGTCTTTAGTTACGTCAGCTGCGTCTTCAGTTACGTCAGCTGCATCTTCAGTTACCTCAGGTGTGTCTTCAGTTACGTCAGCTGCATCTTCAGTTACCTCAGGTGTGTCTTCAGTTACGTCAGCTGCGTCTTCAGTTACGTCAGCTGCCTCTTCAGTTACCTCAGGTGTGTCTTTAGTTACGTCAGCTGCATCTTCAGTTACCTCAGGTGTGTCTTCAGTTACGTCAGCTGCATCTTCAGTTACCTCAGGTGTGTCTTTAGTTACGTCAGCTGCATCTTCAGTTACCTCAGGTGTGTCTTCAGTTACGTCAGCTGCGTCTTCAGTTACGTCAGCTGTGTCTTTAGTTACGTCAGGTGTGTCTTTAGTTACGTCAGCTGCGTCTTCAGTTACCTCAGGTGTGTCTTTAGTTACGTCAGCTGCGTCTTCTTTAGTCACGGTTATTGGCAGCTGTTTGTCTTCCCAGGTGACTTTATTTGGTTGGTGAGGCACCGTGATGTCATCATGAGGAAAGTTGTATCCAAATACTGACAGCATTCTGGCAGCAGCGTTCCTCTTTGCCTCTTTTTTTGTCCGCCCTCTCCCAATTGCAGTCTTGTCAACCACTGAGACTTGCATTGTAAACAACCACACGGTTGGTCCTCCGCTCACATCAAGGACCTGGTACAGGGGAGGGTTTCCTCGCATGGATGTTACTAGGTCTGTCAGGCAGCAAATTGGGTTCCTGCCAGGTTTGAATACTGGAGCGGGTTTCCAGAGCCCAGGGGCGGTTGGTGATTTCTTTTTCCATACTGAAGACTTGGGAGGCCTGGGTTCAAGTGGCAGAGCCCTTAAGCCAACCAGCACTTGTTGTGCTGCCATTGTCTTTGCAATTATTTTTGTGGGTCCTTCTCCATGTCCGATGAACTCACCAACTTTTGCCTGGCAACTAAATATTGCGTTATGGATGGGACCTACCCTTTTGGTCTCCAAAAAGTGAGCATGCAAGTCGTGTTTTGTAGCAAGTTCATACACCTCGCAGATTTCGTGTTTGTAATTAGCATCTAGTTTGTTCAGCAAAGCCATGGTGTGTCCTTTAGTGCTCTCCATGTTAAACACTGTGGTAAAGTTAGGCTATTATCCGACTGAACTGGCGTTTATAGATTATTTGTATTGTTGGTTGGTTTCAGAAAGTAATTCTGTCTCTCAGCTTCAATGTGCGTCTTGTCTCTTCAGAGCAAAATATTGAAATGATAAATATTAGTTCTTTCTTCCACTAGAGTCAGAAACAAACCGCTCTGTGACGTCATGACTCGTAATGCTTTGAACAGGCTTCGTCATTGATAGCCTGCGCGCATGCGTAGACTCTACTGAAAAAATAATATATAAAAAATAAAAACAAAGGAACGAACCTTTTCAAATGCACATTTTTTAACTTGAGAAAATTATAACGCGATTTGGAAAATGAATTTTAAACACAAATGTAAACAAAGTGGATTATTTGCTCTGAGTGTCAAACATATGGAGGTAATACAAGGCCAACCCCTAATAGTGCCGTATATAGAAGTTAGCATCATAACATTGAATCTGTTTTGATTAAAATAAAAAGTATTAATAACCAAAAAAATAAATAAAACACAGCACGACATAAAATTAGGTTTCAATCACAACACATTTACACGTTTTCTAACTGAACTTTTGTGCCTTTAGTGGCCGACAGAGGACGCAAATGTTAAGGTTACACTAAGCTAAGTGCCACTGAAACGTTGAATAAGCCACAAATCAGTAGCCTGTGACAGTGGTGCGTGTTATTATCGCAACCATTGTTGTCCTTCTGTCAGTATATTCCAATACAATTATTAATATGTTTTATATTGGTCAGAGTAAACCAAGGACAATGTCGCAGTGGTTGTTTACCCAGACACCGTCAAACAGAAGAGCCAAACAGAAACCTCAGTTTTGTTTCTATTGTTTAGCCATAGCAACCTCATCTTGTCAGATTAACACTGTTAGAGGCTGGAGCCAGGGACACTGATTCAAATGGACGCCCAGGAGCAGCAGCTCACACCGGACTGTGTTCAAGCGCGAAATCAACCCCTGATGGAAGTCAACGTGAGTACAGGTTCTTTTAGATTCCTGCTGCTTTCACTGTCGTTTTTGTATATTTGTCCATACTTTGGATTTATGAAAAACTTTTCACTTTCACTTTTAGCTTCAGCTGCGTGATAAAAACGATCAAACTTTTTTTAGTGAAGTTAGTTTATTATCAGAGACCAGACTTAGTCACCTGGCCAGCTCCAACACAGAGCTGTCCTGCATCCTTGTTCAGAGTCAAGAGGAAAACTCAAGGTACCACACATCTGTCACTGGGACCTGTGCACAATCATGTTATAAATGGCTGGATCAATGTCACAGTATTATGTATGTCACTTGTTCCACAGCTGTCCAAGGAACTTCTTGAGGAGAAAATACAGAATAACAAACTTATGGAGAAGTTTGAGGAAGAATTTTTGGACTTCAAAGACAAAGTGTGTACACACAATTTATTATATTTACATATATAGTGTTTATGGTTTGGTGAGTCCTAAGGTGACCATGTGTCCCTGTCCCATGTCCCAACAAATATCTGTAAAAACACTTTTGAACAGACCCTGTCCCCATTTTAACAAATACCAATTGTTGCAACACATTTCAAAACAATGGTACATCCAGTTATGTCACTGAGTTAATTTTCCTTGGTTTGGTTTTTACTTCTGGGCTTTAGTGTTACCACTAAAGCACTATGACACCAAGTGTCATAGTGCTTTAGTGTTACCACTAAAGCACTATGACACTTGGTGTCATAGTGTACTTAGATTATGTTATGAAAAGGTCTTTGGATATTTTTAATAAATGACTTAATAACTTTATATGTACCAATACAGTTCTTGTTTCATTTTGAGTGGACAATGGAATTATTATTGTTTTATACAGAGCACAGATCTTTCGACTCTTCATTATGCCGTTGGTTTGAGGAAAAAACTGAAGTGTACCAGTTTGGAGGTCTAGAAATAGTGTCACCCTATGACTAGGTGGTGGGTGTAATCCCCTGCCAGGTCAGGGACTCTGAGTTAAGTTAGGCATTCAACACACTTTTTTTTTTTTTTGGATTAAAATATTGTGTAACTTAACTTCTTCTCAATGATTTATAGTGTTTTTCTGCAAATGTCTTTACTGTAATCTTTCCAACTCTTTCTTATAATGTATTAGTGGTCTTGTATAAATATGAAGTAGCACAGAGTTTAATATGATATATCTGTCCTCGCTAGATACTGAACCAAGACGGTCTGATAACACAACTTGAGCTGGAGCGAGACAAGTTGAAGTGTGAGCTACAGGCTGCTGAGGCTCGTCTGACAGTTGGAGAAAGGTCTGGGAGAGACCTCACTCAGGAGTAGCTCCAAGAACTCTAAGAACTTCAAGACCAAATATTGCCTTATTTGATGTAAACTAATTGAATGACTGTGAATATTCTTTCTCTTTGTAGTAGTTTTAAGTATTGTGGCAGTTATGCTGATGTCAAGTGGTGCTATATTCTTTTCTTTACAGTCAACAAGAGTTGATCAAATGTAAGAGTAACTGAATAAATTAGGAACAAATACACACATTATTCTTCAAAGTACAATTTTTGAATTAAAGTCATTGCTTGTCATTCCAGCCACAGCCAGAACAAAGTTCAGAAAAAAGATGCTCACAACTAAAGCACTGCAGTGTTAGTTGTTTATTTAAATACAGCATCTTGTTAACCATAAAAACAATTTTTTTTACCCTTGATTAAGACAAAAAAAAATCAGTCACCTTTCTAAAAATCTGATTTATTTTTGATTTGTATTAGAATTCATGGGAATAGGCCTGGTTGTAATACATCATGCATTACAGGGCACTTTTGAAAGACAGGACGTTTGCTTGTCAACAACTTACTCATAAACTAAATGTTTTTAAATTAAAAGTACAGATCTTCACAAACTGGGTAAGACATTTGCAAGAAAAATAACTCCTTTTTTTGACATTTCATCCAAAACACGAGTACTTTATTGAAAACACACTTCACAGAATAAGCCTTTGCTTCGAAACAGAGAATTTAGTTTGTGCTTAGTCCATTATTACAGTGCATCTACAGCCACCTTTATCCACAAGCACAGGTTCAATTACTCTTTCAGCTTGCTTGTTGTTCTCTTGCAGTAGTTGCCATTGCTTCTGGCCTTGTCCACATCTGGCGAGCTCTGGCCAGTCTGCCTGATCCAGACGACCTTTACTTCCAGAGCCCTGTTCTGGACCTGCAGCACTCGGCTTGTCCTTTGCCTTGTCCTATTTCAGTGATGTTCTTAGGGTGGTACATTCACCCTTCGTCATAAACTTCGTTTCCCCTTCATACTAAAAAGAACCACACTTATCTAGTAGCTAACCACAAGCAGAAGGAAGATTTCCTCAAGTACTCACCTTTGAACATTAAGGCCTTTCCCAACTATCTGAGACTTTTTCAGGGGCACTTAATCGCCTCAGGCTCTGAAGCACAGTCTGAAGGTTCCCTGCTGTTGACAGTAATAACAGAAACACACGCATTAAAAAGTTTTACCTTTAGCAAAGCATTGCCACAGCCACTTCAAACATTATCATTATCTTACCCAAAGGATTAAAGGAAAAGCAAAAGCATTTGTAACATTTGTAATAAATTAAAAAGTCTGACCCTAACATTTGTAATGAATTAAAACGTAAATAATCCACACAACACCAAACTAAATTTTTTAGAATTTATTAATATTTTACATGTCCAAATTGTCCAAATTTACTTAAAATGAGATTGAAGAGAAAGGTAATGCAAAGTCATCTTGACAAAGGTTTCAAAGCGAAGATGTTTTATCCCTTGTCCAAGGAGGAGGTCAATTCTGAGAAAATGTCTCTCAGAACTGACAAAGTCAATTGACAATAGATAAAACACCTTTACCTTGAAACCTTTGGCTAGAGTCCTTTGCTGTCACAGGTTTCAAAGCGAAGATGTTTTATCCCTTGTCCAAGGAGGAGGTCAATTCTGAGAAAATGTCTCTCAGAACTGACAAAGTCAATTGACAATAGATAAAACACCTTTACCTTGAAACCTTTGGCCAGAGTCCTTTGCTGTCACCTTATCTTCATAATGTCCTGAATGACTCAGAACCTTCACAGATCTAATATTAGATCTTGGTGAAGGCCCTGCTCACAGCCAAAGAAGCGTGAAAGAAGCGACTTTGGTCGGTGCTGTGAAATCCTCAGCTGAATGTTTATATGTTTAACAACGTCTGCCTCAAAAGCAGAATCCTCTACACGCTGCCTCCAGAAGATTTGAGGCTGACCCATACTCCAGCACAAGGTTTTTGGCAGCTTTTTTGCCTAGTTTTCTCAGTTCTTGCTGGCTTATTTTGGTATTACCAACAATAAGCAGGTCCTTGGCTTTCTCAGTCTTTTAACTACTGCATCATAGTCGTCTTGGCAGCGGACTCCAGCCATTTTAAATATCTTATTAATTAGAGCACTCAGGGCATCTTGACAGCCGTTTTCTGGTACAGGGTCAGTCTCTGTAGTTTCCAGTGGACTTCTGGTTTCCTCGTGAATAATGGGTTTTGACAGGGCTTGGAATCTGTTTGTGAGTTTTTGCTCAGCCCACTGCACTCTTCCATTCTTGTCTTCAATGACTGCCGTTGATGCCAAAAGAGGCAGGACCTCCAGATGCAGCAGGTCCACAGATGGTGGCTCATCCTGACTAAATTGAGATTCTTCACACAGGATAATCTGAGCTGTGTTACCCTTTGTATCTCCAGTCTCTCCCACAGTAACGTCAGCTGCGTCTTCAGTTACCTCAGGTGTGTCTTCAGTTACGTCAGCTGCATCTTTAGTTACGTCAGGTGTGTCTTTAGTTACGTCAGCTGCGTCTTTAGTTACGTCAGGTGTGTCTTTAGTTACGTCAGGTGTGTCTTTAGATACCTCAGATGTGTCTTTAGTTACGTCAGCTGCATCTTCAGTTACCTCAGGTGTGTCTTTAGTTACGTCAGCTGCATCTTCAGTTACCTCAGGTGTGTCTTTAGTTACGTCAGCTGCATCTTCAGTTACCTCAGGTGTGTCTTCAGTTACGTCAGCTGCGTCTTCAGTTACGTCAGCTGCATCTTCAGTTACCTCAGGTGTGTCTTCAGTTACGTCAGCTGCGTCTTCAGTTACGTCAGCTGCCTCTTCAGTTACCTCAGGTGTGTCTTTAGTTACGTCAGCTGCGTCTTTAGTTACGTCAGCTGCATCTTCAGTTACCTCAGGTGTGTCTTCAGTTACGTCAGCTGCGTCTTCAGTTACGTCAGCTGCGTCTTCAGTTACGTCAGCTGCCTCTTCAGTTACCTCAGGTGTGTCTTTAGTTACGTCAGCTGCGTCTTCAGTTACGTCAGCTGCGTCTTCAGTTACGTCAGCTGCCTCTTCAGTTACCTCAGGTGTGTCTTCAGTTACCTCAGGTGTGTCTTTAGTTACGTCAGCTGCATCTTCAGTTACCTCAGGTGTGTCTTTAGTTACGTCAGCTGCGTCTTCAGTTACGTCAGCTGCGTCTTCAGTTACCTCAGGTGTGTCTTCAGTTACGTCAGCTGCATCTTCAGTTACCTCAGGTGTGTCTTTAGTTACGTCAGCTGCGTCTTCAGTTACGTCAGCTGCGTCTTCAGTTACCTCAGGTGTGTCTTTAGTTACGTCAGCTGCGTCTTCTTTAGTCACGGTTATTGGCAGCTGTTTGTCTTCCCAGGTGACTTTATTTGGTTGGTGAGGCACCGTGAGGTCATCATGAGGAAAGTTGTATCCAAATACTGACAGCATTCTGGCAGCAGCGTTCCTCTTTGCCTCTTTTTTTGTCCGCCCTCTCCCAATTGCAGTCTTGTCAACCACTGAGACTTGCATTGTAAACAACCACACGGTTGGTCCTCCGCTCACATCAAGGACCTGGTACAGGGGAGGGTTTCCTCGCATGGATGTTACTAGGTCTGTCAGGCAGCAAATTGGGTTCCGGCCAGGTTTGAATACTGGAGCGGGTTTCCAGAGCCCAGGGGCGGTTGGTGATTTCTTTTTCCATACTGAAGACTTGGGAGGCCTGGGTTCAAGTGGCAGAGCCCTTAAGCCAACCAGCACTTGTTGTGCTGCCATTGTCTTTGCAATTATTTTTGTGGGTCCTTCTCCATGTCCAATGAACTCACCAACTTTTGCCTGGCAACTAAATATTGCGTTATGGATGGGACCTACCCTTTTGGTCTCCAAAAAGTGAGCATGCAAGTCGTGTTTAGTAGCAAGTTCATACACCTCGCAGATTTCATGCTTGTAGTTAGCATCTAGTTTGTTCAGCAAAGCCATGGTGTGTCCTTTAGTGCTCTCCATGTTAAACACTGTGGTAAAGTTAGGCTATTATCCGACTGAACTGGCGTTTATAGATTATTTGTATTGTTGGTTGGTTTCAGAAAGTAATTCTGTCTCTCAGCTTCAATGTGCGTCTTGTCTCTTCAGAGCAAAATATTGAAATGATAAATATTAGTTCTTTCTTCCACTAGAGTCAGAAACAAACCGCTCTGTGACGTAACATGACTCGTAATGCTTTGAACAGGCTTCGTCCATTGATAGCCTGCGCGCATGCGTAGACTCTACTGAAAAAATAATATATAAAAAATAAAAACAAAGGAACGAACCTTTTCAAATGCACCTTTTTTTAACTTGAGAAAATTATAACGCGATTTGGAAAATGAATTTTAAACACAAATGTAAACAAAGTGGATTATTTGCTCTGAGTGTCAAACATATGGAGGTAATACAAGGCCAACCCCTAATAGTGCCGTATATAGAAGTTAGCATCATAACATTGAATCTGTTTTGATTAAAATAAAAAGTATTAATAACCAAAAAAAAATAAAACACAGCACGACATAAAATTAGGTTACAATCACAACACATTTACACGTTTTCTAACTGAACTTTTGTGCCTTTAGTGGCCGACAGAGGACGCAAATGTTAAGGTTACACTAAGCTAAGTGCCACTGAAACGTTGAATAAACCACAAATCAGTAGCCTGTGACAGTGGTGCGTGTTATTATCGCAACCATTGTTGTCCTTCTGTCAGTATATTCCAATACAATTATTAATATGTTTTATATTGGTCATAGTAAACCAAGGACAATGTCGCAGTGGTTGTTTACCCAGACACCGTCAAACAGAAGAGCCAAACAGAAACCTCAGTTTTGTTTCTATTGTTTAGCCATAGCAACCTCATCTTGTCAGATTAACACTGTTAGAGGCTGGAGCCAGGGACACTGATTCAAATGGACGCCCAGGAGCAGCAGCTCACACCGGACTGTGTTCAAGCGCGAAATCAACCCCTGATGGAAGTCAACGTGAGTACAGGTTCTTTTAGATTCTTGCTGCTTTCACTGTCGTTTTTGTATATTTGTCCATACTTTGGATTTATGAAAAACTTTTCACTTTCACTTTTAGCTTCAGCTGCGTGATAAAAACGATAAAACTTTTTTTAGTGAAGTTAGTTTATTATCAGAGACCAGACTTAGTCACCTGGCCAGCTCCAACACAGAGCTGCCCTGCATCCTTGTTCAGAGTCAAGAGGAAAAACTCAAGGTACCACACATCTGTCACTGGGACCTGTGCAAAATCATGTTATAAATGGCTGGATCAATGTCACAGTATTATGTATGTCACTTGTTCCACAGCTGTCCAAGGAACTTCTTGAGGAGAAAATACAGAATAACAAACTTATGGAGAAGTTTGAGGAAGAATTTTTGGACTTCAAAGACAAAGTGTGTACACACAATTTATTATATTTACATATATAGTGTTTATGGTTTGGTGAGTCCTAAGGTGTGTCCCTGTCCCATGTCCCAACAAATATCTGTAAAAACACTTTTGAACAGACCCTGTCCCCATTTTAACAAATACCAATTGTTGCAGCACATTTCAAAACAATAGTACATCCAGTTATGTCACTGAGTTAATTTTCCTTGGTTTGGTTTTTACTTCTGGGCTTTAGTGTTACCACTAAAGCACTATGACACCAAGTGTCATAGTGTACTTAGATTATGTTATGAAAAGGTCTTTGGATATTTTTAATAAATGACTTAATAACTTTATATGCACCAATACAGTTCTTGTTTCATTTTGAGTGGACAATGGAATTATTATTGTTTTATACAGAGCACAGATCTTTCGACTCTTCATTATGCCGTTGGTTTGAGGAAAAAACTGAAGTGTACCAGTTTGGAGGTCTAGAAATAGTGTCACCCTATGACTAGGTGGTGGGTGTAATCCCCTGCCAGGTCAGGGACTCTGAGTTAAGTTAGGCATTCAACACACTTTTTTTTTTTTTTGGATTAAAATATTGTGTAACTTAACTTCTTCTCAATGATTTATAGTGTTTTTCTGCAAATGTCTTTACTGTAATCTTTCCAACTCTTTCTTATAATGTATTAGTGGTCTTGTATAAATATGAAGTAGCACAGAGTTTAATATGATATATCTGTCCTCGCTAGATACTGAACCAAGACGGTCTGATAACACAACTTGAGCTGGAGCGAGACAAGTTGAAGTGTGAGCTACAGGCTGCTGAGGCTCGTCTGACAGTTGGAGAAAGGTCTGGGAGAGACCTCACTCAGGAGTAGCTCCAAGAACTCTAAGAACTTCAAGACCAAATATTGCCTTATTTGATGTAAACTAATTGAATGACTGTGAATATTCTTTCTCTTTGTAGTAGTTTTAAGTATTGTGGCAGTTATGCTGATGTCAAGTGGTGCTATATTCTTTTATTTACAGTCAACAAGAGTTGATCAAATGTAAGAGTAACTGAATAAATTAGGAACAAATACACACATTATTCTTCAAAGTACAATTTTTGAATTAAAGTCATTGCTTGTCATTCCAGCCACAGCCAGAACAAAGTTCAGAAAAAAGATGCTCACAACTAAAGCACTGCAGTGTTAGTTGTTTATTTAAATACAGCATCTTGTTAACCATAAAAACATTTTTTTTGCCCTTGATTAAGACAAAAAAAAAATCAGTCACCTTTCTAAAAATCTGATTTATTTTTGATTTGTATTAGAATTCATGGGAATAGGCCTGGTTGTAATACATCATGCATTACAGGGCACTTTTGAAAGACAGGTTTTGCTTGTCAACAACTTACTCATAAACTAAATGTTTTTAATTTAAAAGTACAGATCTTCACAAACTGGGTAAGACATTTGCAAGAAAAATAACTCCTTTTTTTGACATTTCATCCAAAACACGAGTACTTTATTGAAAACACACTTCACAGAATAAGCCTTTGCTTCGAAACAGAGAATTTAGTTTGAGCTTAGTCCATTATTACAGTGCATCTACAGCCACCTTTATCCACAAGCACAGGTTCAATTACTCTTTCAGCTTGCTTGTTGTTCTCTTGCAGTAGTTGCCATTGCTTCTGGCCTTGTCCACATCTGGCGAGCTCTGGCCAGTCTGCCTGATCCAGACGACCTTTACTTCCAGAGCCCTGTTCTGGACCTGCAGCACTCGGCTTGTCCTTTGCCTTGTCCTATTTCAGTGATGTTCTTAGGGTGGTACATTCACCCTTCGTCATAAACTTCCAGTTTCCCCTTCATACTAAAAAGAACCACACTTATCCAGTAGCTAACCACAAGCAGAAAGAAGATTTCCTCAAGTACTCACCTTTGAACATTAAGGCCTTTCCCAACTATCTGAGACTTTTTCAGGGGCACTTAATCGCCTCAGGCTCTGAAGCACAGTCTGAAGGTTCCCTGCTGTTGACAGTAATAACAGAAACACACGCATTAAAAAGTTTTACCTTTAGCAAAGCATTGCCACAGCCACTTCAAACATTATCATTATCTTACCCAAAGGATTAAAGGAAAAGCAAAAGCATCTGGATGCCTTTGCTTTAATCCTTTTTGTCAAGATGACCTGGATGACTGAGAACCTTCACAGACATTATCTTACCCAGTTCTTCTTCATAGGAATCCAGCTTTTTCATTAACTCCACAACAGTGGCTCCAGCTACAAAAAGAAAGGTATATTCTTTATCACATGACATCAAACTATTGCCTAGTATTTTACCTCAACTTTAAGATGAGCAGTCACCTTTAGTTTTACCTTTAATATCAATATCAGCACTCCCATTCCCATCAGTGGCAAGACAGGAAAGCAGTTCATTGCAGCAGGCCCTAGTCTTTGCCAGGACTCCATTCATATCCTGGGCCAGTCTGTGATCCTCCACAAGCTCAGCATGGACCCTTCTCCATGCCATTTTATCCTCCATTAAACAGCCCTCCATCACTGTGCGCAGCTCCTTCTCTTGGGACACTTGGCTCTGCAGGCTCTCTACCTCCTCACACCGCTAAAAAAAAGGGAAAAGGTGAGCGTTCTAGTAACAACAAATTCACATAAACACATTGCTTCAGATATAGAACGGTCTACTTTGTGCAATTGAATGGCCATTTCTTGCATCTCTGCTTCAAGCTGGTCAGCGTAGGCTTGTTCTAGTGCGTCACTGGGTGGTCGAGCATTACTGTGCCACCTGGCAATAGCAGAAGTCATCTTTCGTTTGGGGCCAAACAATCTAGAAAACCAGCAACAGATTATGGTATCATTATAGAGCAAAGCTAATTGCTAAAATAGACAGAAAGTCTCTTACGTGATGCCAATTTCCTTTAAATCATTCTCAGTCAGGGTGAGAAATATTCTCAAGTCAATGTCTTGCTCCTCAAGTAATGGTAGATATTTAGAGAAGCCAATTTGCTCCAAAAATTCTGCCAGGTTCTATGCAGATAAAATATGTTAAGTTTGATGGTAAAACCAGATGAAACTACTATAAATGCAGTCTTGCCTTTGGCCCAGAATAGGAGGGAGTCTGCGAGTGTATCCCACAGTTCCCTGTGCTGCTACTTTGAGCTGAATTATTGCCTCCATGGCGACTCTTGCCTTTAGAGTGATGGCCCTTATTTATTCGTCGGGAGCTGCTCTTTTTGTTCTGGTCAGAGTCCTGAAGAGAAAAATGGGGTAGTGTGGGTTTCGATGTCACAGTTTCAAAATAGAAAACAGTGTGAACATTTGAATCATTGTGGAGTGTGTGCTCACCTCATTACTTTCCACAGAGCCTTCCCAATTGAGGCCCATAACTTGAGGGAGGCATTCACTGCTGCTACTGCTGCTCCTCATGGTGGGCATGTTATTCTCAAAGAACGGACTGTCATCTGCAAATGACAAAAGCTGATGTGTCAGACACACTTATTACAACCAGCTTAAAAGGACTTCCTTAAACTCTTAAGTCTTGCACCTCTGCTGCTGTTGCTCTGACCATCCAACTCATTAATAGGAGATGTCACATCACGAAAACGAATGCCCTCACTTTGTTCTCCAATGTCAGAGAACGTCATGTAGCCTGATGGCACGGCTGGCATTTCTGGTGAAAGAAATATGATCAAGACCACTAGTTACTTCATCTAAAAATTAATACTTTTAGGGTGCCTACCACACAGCTTGTTAGTCCCTCCTACTCTGAACTTGGCAATGGCTTGAGGCCCATCATGGATGCTGACACCTTTACTGCGTGTTCGACTTGGCTTTAGCCTTGGTGGTGCAGTGTCAGAGTCTTCAGATGAGCTCAGGTCTTCAAAGTGACCTTACAATTTAAATCATAAACAAAATAAAACATAAATGAACAGTGAAGAAAATTTTAACAATGAAAAGCCAGTTGCAATACCTGGCTTGATCTTTTGAGAACGTGAATCAATAAGACTGACAATCTTGGTGTATCCATACATCATTGCTAGGGCACGAGCAGTTTCTCCTTTAGCGCTACGGTGGTCTATATTAACTTTCTGTGAAAGGCCCAGAACAAAAAATGTTGATTCCTTAATTCAACTTCACATGAATTTTAGTAGTGTCATTTAGTAGGTCATTGGTGGCCAGCATCAACAAAGATTGTGAATGATCTACTTACGTGATCTAGAAGGTACTGAACAATGATTTCATGTCCAGAAGCGGCAGCCTCAATCAAGGGAGTAAACCCAGTAAGGGGCTCTCTGTGGCAGAAAGTGATGGTTTTTAAAGGCTACAAAAGAGGGCTGTTGTCGTGATGATGAATATGACTCACTTGACATTGGCATCGGCGTTGTTATCCAGCAGGAACTTTACAGTCTGTTGGTGTCCTGTGCTTGTACAGTGGAATAGTGCAGTCCAGCCTCGACAGTCCTTCATTTCCAACTCTGCACCTTGCTTTAAGGGTATTTGAAACCAATCTTCAAAATGTATTTGCTCAAGTACAGGAGATAGCTTGCATCTTTAAAAGATGTGAAATTGTAATGACTTTGGTTTGTGAGAGTCTGGGGAAAATATCACTGACAAAAGTTTTAAATTTAGTATATTAATTCCGTTTGCTAATCTACAAGTGCCTCTTACAATGGATAATGAATAAAACACTAATTGAATTTTACAAGGGCACTTCGTACCTGAAGCAGAAAGTATGCAATGCTTTCATTCCCACAGCTTGCCGCCAGCATCAAGGGGGTAAGTCCCTTCGCTGTCCTAGCATTTACATTTACACCAGCCTCCAGCAACAGGTTGGCTATGTTGTCATGACCGATGTAGGCTGCATACATTAACGGCGTCCACCCGCCAATGTTTTTTTCATCCAGACCCACTTCACCCCTATGAAAAAGTCAAACTTAAATGAAAAAATGCCCACACTACTGAAAAATATTATAGGTCACATACATTAGTAATTCAGTAACTCTTATCAAAATGGATAAATGTTTGAATATGAAAAAAAAGTCTTGTCATAGCTAATAAAACTATTATTCATTGTATGGTTTTCTGTGGTTGCATTTCACTTTATAATTGTATACCATGTCCTTTTCAATTGTTTTGTGTCTTTTGAACTTTAACGCAATACCGGATGTGTTAGCAAAGTGGCTAGTGAGGCAAAACTGGACGTTGCCATGGCAACGGAACGCTCTTCTAAGGGTATCATGGGATGTTCTAGTTTCGGCTTTATTTTAGTTATTGTAATTCTTGGCGCCTACTTTTTGATGTACTCTTTCACTACGTCGTATTGTCCAATGGAGCAGGCAGTGTGCAGATCTAACGGGACATCCAGCTCGCCGGACCGTACCAAGGACTCCCCCAGCCACAGAGAAAGACTGGCCCCAAGCTGCTCCGACTCGCTGGCTTCATCACTGAGCTCAGACATCCTCACCCTCTGTGTTGAGCCCCTGAAACCAATAAAGTTCAACACTTAATCCGGAATGTTTTGTAATATAAAAAGTACACTTCGAACTGGTCTTGAAATTGCTCTAAAGTTTGGCCTTAGCGCGAGATATGTTTTCAAAACTTTTCTTTGCCATGCAGCAAAAAAAAAAACGAACTACAACTAAAGCTTACAGATTAAACGTTGCAAAGGACCAACATCAACCTATAGCTTTAGTTAAGGACTAATGCTATAATTTTAATACTTACAAGCAGCAACTTTACAGGTTTGGCAGCGGCTGAAAATGTTTGTGTTACCTTCTATTGTGTTCGTGCAACTGCAGGCCCCGCCCTTTCCTGTTAGTTTTCTTGGATTCATTGCAAACCATAGCTCTGCAATTGTGTGTTGTCTGTGTATATTGCCTATAGGACCTATGTAATATATCTGTTCTGAACACTGATAAAAATAGATAAAATAAATGGCAATTAGTTTTTCTGACTGGACAGCATGAACTAAAACATAGCAAATGAGCTTAGTACAACAACCAGCGTCACTTAATATATTATAGATTGAATCCATTATTTTAAGAAAAACTTTTATTGACTCCCTATTAATATAATTGTTGCGGAAAACACTCATACAGCATATGTCACATGGTTGTGGTAATAAAACATAATATTCTTCTACATATTAATGGGATTTATGACTTTATGAGTAGCAAAGAATCCAGAAACATTTCTAGATGTGTACATGGTCTGTTTGTGTTACTACAAATTACAAAAAATTAAAACGAAACTCCTCCTTTGATGGTTTGTAGACAAAAGGCATCTCATGTTGGTTTGCTGCGGCTGTCGGCTGAGAGCTATTAGAGTTTGTCTGGCTCTCTGGCGTCTGATCTTTGATTCCAACTCTCCGGTGAAAAACTGACTTCTTTGGAAAACTTGACACTGCTCGAACCTGTGCTGATGTAGCTTCTGTCGGGCAAATGAAACAAATTTATAAAACACAATGTAAACATCCATAACAGTGAGATATAGTTACTTTTAAAGAAATGTCAGACTACTGCTGAAGAAATACCATTCTGAATAAGTTTCAGCTGTTTGGACTTCTCTTCTTCCATTTTCTTCCTGTAGTCTCCAGCCATTGCTCTCATCACCTGCCTTTTTTTTGCCAGAGGAGCTTTGGAGCTTTGTAATGTTTTAATTGCTCGAGAAGCCTCCTCTCCTACCAGATGAAAATATTTAAAATATTGGAACTTCTTAATTTTGAACAAATGTACTTATTGTTAAAAGAGGCAGCATTTGTGTTGTGATTAAAAACATTTTTAAAAAGAAATAATTTTCCAATATTTACTGGAAACAAAAGGGACGTCCATCTATGCAATTTTTTAAATGACACCTAGTTTAAGAATTTTAAGTCTCACTTAGGAGTAGATAATGCCATATGCAATGTATGTACTGCTGTTAATAAATGTTAGCACTAAATGTTATTATATTTTACATTTTGTATTGCCACAAAAAGGATGTTGACGATACAGCTGTTTGTTCCTAATATTTTAATGATAAGGCTTGATGAAAACTTGTTTCCACTTACTCTGTTTAGACGTGGCTTTTTGGGACCTCATCCCCACTTCTAGGTGCTCAATGCACCAGTCCAGTTGTCGTTGTAGCTGCTCCTCTGTACTCTACAACACATGTATACTAATCATTATATTAAATAAACCCCCACATACTTTTGTCACTTGAAGTCCTACTGACCAACTCTGTTTCTTCACATTGTTGTTTTTCCTCAGTTAAAATCTGCTTTTGGGGCTTAGTGCTATCCGACGGTTTGTTCTTAGGAGATTTCTTCTTTTTCTTCTTTGATTTAGCTGATGTTTCCTGTGGGCTATTCTGCTCTAAAGAAGGATTTCCCACTTCAATGCACTGTTGGTTGCTTGAAGAAGAGTCTAGTGTGTCTAGTATATCTGTTGTGTCCATGGTTTCTTGGGGGTGAATTTGGAAGTTAAAGGCAAAAGCTGAGCCCTGTCCAGTAAAAGATAATTGGCTGGTTATGGGCTCTGTCCTGTCCAGTGATAGAAAGGCTTTGTCTTGAATCTCTGTAAAGTTTTCCGAGAAGTTGAATCTGAAGGAGTTGTCAGTGCGGGTCCAAAGTGCCTTCCCAGTTCTGCTTTTAGTGTCGCTGGTTGACTTCGCCCTAATATCTGTTTTAAAATGAACAATTAATTATATGCTTATTGGAATTATGAAAAACTTATGAAACTTATGAAAAACATGTCTAAGAAGACTTAACACAAACTGAACAAACACCAAAGAAAACGCTCAGTTAAAAAAACCCCGTTAACTTTCAGTCACAGCCACAGTGCCTTTGTGATGAGTTTGCGTATAGTAGATATATACGTTTAGGTACCTATTGACAGAAGCTTTTCGGTCATTTTCCGGTGTTTATCAGCTCAAAGGACGAATTTGAGGACCTTTTGTTTACCTGTTCCTTCAGACGTGCTCATAGATATGCACCATAGATAGTATAAATATGATATGATATGCACACAACTCGTAGCCGTTTGTTGCTCGAACATTTAGCGCCACTTGAGATACGTCCGACTAGTTATGTTTCCCCAATACACGTGGTTCCGCTTATGGTTCGTGAATGGGGGCAGGGTATTTATTGAAGCCATTTAGGAGCAGTCTGTAACAGTGTAGATTAGAATATCCCTATATCTTTTGCAAACTACAATAATATATTTGTAGCTATTTAAAACACCGTTATCCCCATGCTGCGATGTTCAGCGTTGAACTACAAAGAAATACAATCTATTAAACCCATATAGGCTCATATACGCTAGTACAGTTTTAAGTCTAGTAGTATAGTTTATATTCATTTTATTTAACGTTATTTCAAAAGCAAAAGCCCGGTTTGTTTCAACCAATCGCATTAGGGCTAGGCTTGCGTCTGAACCAATCATAGCAGCGAAAGGCGGGATTATAGGTTGCTGTATCTGAGAATATAAATAGCTTCGGCTTTCATCGGTCAAAATAGTTCACCACGCAACCAAGGAGGCTGTTGGCAACTGAGAGATATATACAAGGTATTCAGTAGATTATTGGTTTTTGTAATAGTATTTATGTGGTTATTTATTGATATTTTAAATTGTTACTAAATGCGGATGGAAGACTTGTTAATTCACAACAAACAGTGCGCGCCATAATCGGAGGCTAATGCTATTTAAATTTGCGGTAACTGCTATACTTGCGTATGTTTCGTATAAGACAAGGTTAATAACCAGCATTTAGTCTGTTAACGCAGTGTCAAAAGTGTGTGTGTGTGTATATATATTTTTTTGATACCGTGTACTGTTGAACATTGTTGGAATAATAGCTAGCTGGCGCCATTTTGCAGCCGTCCATGCTAGCTTTAAATTAAGCACAAGCAGAGACGTGTGTGTCTCTTCAGCGTTAATGGTGGCAGATCTTTTGAAGAGGCTAA
The DNA here is from genome assembly GCA_024416835.2 of Perccottus glenii. Lineage (NCBI taxonomy): Eukaryota > Metazoa > Chordata > Actinopteri > Gobiiformes > Odontobutidae > Perccottus > Perccottus glenii. Next base: position 13,304,690 of record CM044566.2, on the reverse strand, counting down.
AATGTTTTGTCACACAATTGCTGCCAAAGTGAAAAGTTGGCAGCATGTTAAGAAACCCCTCCGCGTTGTTTAACCTCTCATGAAGCCTGGGTTAAGTGTAACCCAAACGGTTGTTAACAAACGGTTCAACAATTTAAGTGTGTTCAAATCCTCCTATGCAAATGTCGAACATGACGAGTGCCATTGTTAGCGTTGTCGAACTATACACGAGTATTTTTTTAGGATAAGTCTCATGATGCAATCCAAACAAATTAATTAAGCGAGTATAGTTATCTTATTGTGAACATATTGTTTTTCAGGGACTACAATTGAATCATGGCTCGTACCAAGCAGACCGCTCGTAAATCCACCGGAGGAAAGGCGCCTAGGAAGCAGCTGGCTACTAAGGCCGCCAGGAAGAGTGCGCCCTCCACCGGCGGAGTGAAGAAGCCACACAGATACCGGTGTGTGTGCTTAAAGAGATCATTGAGATCAGACGGCTGTATTATGACCATTACATCCTATGAGATGATAAACTAATCCCCTTTTTTTTTTTTTTTTTTTTTTAGACCTGGTACTGTTGCTCTGCGTGAGATCCGTCGGTACCAGAAGTCCACAGAGCTGCTCATCAGGAAACTGCCTTTCCAGCGTCTCGTCAGAGAAATTGCGCAGGATTTTAAGACCGACCTCCGTTTCCAGAGTGCGGCTATTGGTGCTCTGCAGGTATAGTTTTTTTTCTTGTTTGTTTTAAGATCGTTAACTTGTCATCCTTAATATAATGCTCTTATATTTTTTTTTTTCGGTCTGACTTTAGGAAGCCAGTGAGGCCTACCTGGTTGGATTGTTTGAAGACACCAACTTGTGTGCAATTCACGCAAAAAGGGTTACCATCATGCCCAAGGACATCCAGCTGGCAAGGCGGATTAGGGGAGAGCGGGCATAAACTTTGATTTTATCTTTTTAGTGGGGGTGGTTGGGAGGGTAGGGGTGTACGGGTTTTTTTTTTTATGTGTATCATACTAGACCAGCATGTGTACTTTATTTTTTTTGTTTGTAGTTGCATGCAACCCCAACTTTTGAGTTCACTTTTTTTCCTCTTGGTAGACTAGAATTGCCATATCTGTAAATTCTGAACAATCCATTACCTCTCAGGTTTGCTCTACTTTAGACTTCACCATAACCTATGTGCATGTCATAGGACCCCTTTTTGTGCTGTAAATAAACTTTCCGCTACCTCAAGTTGTGACGTTCCATGGATTTGTGCATGTGTTTGGTCAGTAAGGCATGATCTGAAGGAGCTCTAGGTTTACTCTTCTAGTTATCAAGGAAATGGGTCTCTATATCAACAGAAGTCAACACATCTAGTTCAGAGAGGCTAACTGGACCAGTGAAAACAATTCTATAGAAAATTACATGAATAAATGCCTGTGTAGACAGAAATGAAACATGGGCCGTGTACCCCCACATTTGTAGTGCTTTGCCAAAATGGTGCACATTGAGAGCAAACTTGTTCTAAAAAATGTATGAAATTGATTTGCAATAATATAGCAGTTTACAAGAGCTTGATCACTACACCTTAATTGTGACAATGGAGAGACTGTATGCTGCGTAAGTAGTTTTGAGTAACTGCAAAACATGATGTACACTTGAAATAAACTTTACTTCAAGATGGCAGGATTGCTGGGAGACACTTCACATACACAATGAAAGTTCAAGTTGCAATTCACTGTTTGAAACAGGGCATTAATACTTGACTTTAATTCATGTCCATGTTAACTTGACTTGTCAGCTTTATCTTCATCTGTGGGTAGACTGGGTAAATTCTCATGAAGTGGTTTGCCAGATTGTCCTCTCAGAGCACACCATAATAAAAAAACAGTGCAAAAAAGGCTGATAGGTAGGACTCTCTGCCATGGTTGTCTGTAATGACTGCCCATGGAGCTGTCCACTTTCCAGGTCTTGTGGCTGGCCTTACTCGTGGAAAACTTAATGGGCTCACTTTTCCCATTTTCCTCTGCAGATTGCTTGATCCCGGATTCCCTCAGAGAGCTTATTGCCAGAAGACGTACACTGCTCAATCTACAAACAAACAAAAACACTTGAGAAAGTTTCGTGCTTGCTACTTCTTTACTGATTAGTAATTAAGGAGATTAATAAGAGTCTGACTATTCATCACAACTAAAGAGGCGGGTTAGGGTTAATAACCCTTAGTTGACACAATAGACTGTAAATAAGACTTTAGTTCTAAAGATTATACCTTGTTCCTGACATAAACCCTGTGCTAAAATAATGACACGGTTATATATACATATTCCTGTTAGTAACGTCATACAGCTAACAATAATTCACACAAGAAAAGGTTTCAACAAAGGCATCTGGACGTAGGTTTGAAGCATAGATTGTAAAAGGTGAAGACTTTTCGTCTTGGACGGAGTAACTCCAAAGACATTAATTTACAGTCTTTCACATCCTCACCTTACGGTCGTAGTATGAAATATCCTTTTATTCAAAGCCGTTCGTGCCAGACACGAACAGAATCCTATTATCAGAGACATCTTAAACAACAGTCCATCCTAGTCTCCAAAGAATAGAGTAAAAAATGTCATTATCGAATCATTACTGCTCAGGTCATGTAACACATTGCTGTCCAGCTTTAAAATCATACCGGGCAGCTCTTCGCAATGGTATCAATGGTTCCGCCAAGAACCATTAATACCAATGGTAATATATTTTTGGTGAAAATAATTATGCGTGTTAACTTGATTATTTAAAATAAGGTTTGTTTTTTTTTTGGTTTGCAAATATTTTCTAATTTGATATATTTTGTAATTAAGAAGTGATTTCCTTCACTTCAAATTATCTTATACTTGTGTATCTTTTTATCCATTTGCTTCAGTCCACTACATTGATAGTTTAGTTTATACGTTTAATATGTTTAAAATCCAGAGAAAAAAAAAACTTTTTCCAGACGTCTGCTACAGGTGACATCACTTCCGGTTTTGGTCCCATGGTTTGCGTGAGTCCTTTCTGCTTCTTCACCACGCTTGTTTCCTTGGTAGCGTCAGGTAAGTTTACTCTGATGGTAATTTTTAAGAAATCCATGTTTGACCGGTTTAATAGTTAAAGATCCTAATTAATGAATGGTAGAACTCATTCGTTCATTAGTCTAAGTAGTCGTTGTGTCAGTAGCTATACATTGTATTTTACAAATAACAGTCAAATTATATTGTGTCCATATGTCCTTCTTCCTTTCTCCTTTCATACTCTCAGCCGCTCATTTTAGTTTACGGACATGACCAAAAATAAACATTTGAGTTTAGAATCTTGGGAGGGGTGTCTTATAAGGAAGAAAGTGGAGTCAAACGACAACGAGGTTAAAATAGAAGCAACCACTGACAAAAAGGCGAATAAGAAAAGGAAAAAGAATAAACTAGAGGTAAGCAGTAGGCTACAGTTATTATGTTCCCATATAGTTAGTCTTAAATGACTCAAACTGTTTATGTTTTTCAGGAATCTTCCTCAAAGATCCCCGATGTACCAGTAATAGTAACGAATGAAACACAAAAGAATAAAAAGCACAAAAAGAAGAACAAGACAGAGCCATGTGAGGTAAAAAGTTTTTCATTTTTATTCTTTTTATATTTGCATTGCTGCATATTTAAAGGCGCCAATTGCAATTTAGCGTGACTCAATATTTTGACATAAACATATCTGAAAGCAAGTTTAAACAGTCCTCCAACATTATGCTAAACAAAAAATAAGATCGGCACACTTTAAACTGTAATCAATGTTTATATTGTGATATTCATTTGAGGTCAAATTTTCTAGCCACAGCAGCATTATCCGTCATCATTGTAAGGTGTTGTATTAAGTTTTTTTTATCATTTGATGGATATATGACTGTTCTGGAGAAAATAATACAGTCTAAATGAAAGTATGTACCTACAGACACTAGCATCATGAGCACACATTGATCTGCCAGAGGTTGGCCCGTGCAGCTTAGCCCATGTGGTATTCTGTCGAAGACAGACTCTCAGTTTATCCTTGAAGGTCTCTCCTAGGAAGCTGTAAATGAGTGGGTTGGACAGCTGTTGGAGAAAGCTGCCAGTCTGACCGTATGTCCTGTCAGTGGGTAGTCCTGCCACAGAGTGCTGCCATTTGTATTCGTCCTGAGAAGATGGACCCTCACAAAGACGTTCTCTGGGAGCCAGCAAAGGAAAAATACAACAACAGCAGCTGAGATCATCCTCTGAGCTTTCTGTCTTTGAGGTCTACGCTGTTTCACGTCTTGTTGTCGCTGGTTGTGTTGAAGAATAGCTCTTGCTATTTTCCAGTAACACACACATAGAACACAAAAAGGCAACAGGAAACCAAACATTACCTCCAGCCACTGAATCTGAGTGACATTAGCAAAACAGAAATTATGTTCCCATGTGTGCTGGGCTTGAGCCACAGCAAACGGTAATACTGTCAGAAGCACCGAGAACACCCAGATGAGAAAGCAGCTGAGGCAAGAACATGGCATTCGGCGTCCCATTGTGGCGGTTAGCACTACATACCGGTCCAAGCTCATCCATGTGAGGAAGAAGACGCTGCTGTACACGTTGACATTCTGAAAGAGGTTCATAAAAGTGCAGAGGGCCGCTTTGTAGCCCACCAGCACCAAGTCGGCTACTGCCAGGTTTACAAAGTACAAGTCTGGTGAAGACAGGTGACCATTGTTGACCATAAGGATGTTGCCAATAAAGGCAATTGTAAATAGGAAGATAGTGTATAAACTTGAGAGAGTGAGACTGATGATATAGTGGTGATGAATCATGGAGAAAACCAGAAACAACTCCAATTGTGCCATTTCCTGGTATTGTAGTGATGTTTTCATTGACAACATTATGGCCAACTGTCATGTCCACATTACTTTTCTATCTGAGGCCATGAGAGACTCGTCAATGTCAGCTGTAAACGTGGTTCTCTAGTTTGAAAAACATACTTGTCAAAGGAGGAAAAAACTTGCCATTTATATCTATAGATTTGAAATGCAGCAATATGTAAAAAATAGTCAAACATTATTAGACTTAAATATGTCAAAGGATAAAATATAAATATTACCTATATTTTTTTAGCTTGCATTGAGTTCTTTCTTTTCTTGGGGAGAGTTGGTTGTGACTCTGAACACACATTGTCACAGTAAATCTAAAACAATTAACTGTGACGCCCACTGCTTACAGAAACACAAGTCATTCAACCAACACTGCGTGTGCATAAAGGAGAAACACACAGTTTATTTCCCTTTACATTACTTTTGTAAATAATTTATGTACTTATGAACATATACGCATCACCTCAAAAGTGTTAATGTTTAAATCATAATTAATTTAACTAAAGTCACACATCTAATGTGAGCTGGACAATGAGTGTAGACAGATCAAATATATAAAATAAGGGTGACAATGCACTGGCAATCTATACGCATATTTAAATTGAAATAAGATGAAGGACATTCTGGTCGTAATACAAACTAATAATGACAAATTTATAATAGAAGGTTTAAAACCACCGCTCATTGTTCTATTATTATTATTCTGCAGAAAGCTGTCATGTAACTGGCTGTATTTCGCACAACTGCAGTTGATGCAGGCTTGCACTCAACTTGTGACACCTGCAGTTTCACTATTTCAGGAACATGCCTAAATTCCCTAAAAGGACATTCAGTTGTGACAAAATATTGATAGTTCTTTTTGCTTCATAATTCAAGCCAAAATTTGCTCTAACTTTTCCACCTAAATGGTACCTTATGGCTTTTTCCATTTGGTTGAAATAGTCTTTTGTTCAAAGCATGGTTATGCAAAGTTTCAAAGAAATAATATGTGTGTTATTACTTTATTCATACCTGTTAGTTTCTATAAATCTATAATACAGTATTTTACAACAGGATTGAACTCTTTTTAAAAATAATAATAATGTATTTTATATGAAATGCACATGTCCGTTTTATGACTCCATGTCTTGCAGTGTGTCTGTGATCTCAATTTGTGGTGTTATGATGTTCCTGTTGGGCTGTGCTTGTCCCGGTCTCTGGCAGCAGTCCCTCATTTGTCTGATCACTTCTTTTAGAGTTTCCCGACACGGCCTGTGTAGGAACAGTACCAGTATCAGGCTGATGCTGCTCCCCGAGAAAAACACAAATTCAGATACACTGAGAAAAGCCTTCTCTCTGTGGCTTAATTCCGCCTCGTTACGCACCTGCGCTGCTCTCACTAGAGCCACACAGTAAAAAAGCTCACAAAAGAACATTGTCGCGGTGACTGTCATGAAAACGAGACCCTCCTCAGACCCCGACAGGAAGCGTCCGTTAGTTTTCCACTGGCGCACGCAGCCTCCGATGAGTAGAGCCAACTGGAGAATGTAAGGAACCAGGAAAGCTAGGAAAAGTTTAGCAACTGCATATGGAAGACACACTGAATCCATGAAGCATTCGTCTTCTTCAGGTTTACCAATCACAGCCAGAATCAAGGCTATCAGCACAGAGGCCAGAATAACTATAGCAGCGCAGACTCCGGGTTTTCTCAACAAAGCGTGAGATGGTGGGTCCAGGCTGAGGACATAGGCCAGGAGCGCCAAGACAAATAAACTGCTGACAAAAATTGTGTTTATTGTGAAGGAGATCGTTGCACAGCCTAAAACAGTGGTCTTCAAATAGTCAGGTCTATGAGCCACTGCATAAAGGGACAGCAGTATGAGCAGTAACTGTAAACCACAGAAGGCCCAGAGCAGGCAGTCGAGCCATGCCACACGCCTTTGAGCCCTAAAGGTCAGGGTGAAGGTGTAGAGAAGGAAGCAGGCTGCAACAAAGCCTAGTCCAGCCAGGAAACTATAAACATAGTTGGCCCTAGACATGATGTCGTTGGCTGCGATTTCTTCCATGGAAAAGTCCTTGTTTGTTACAAAGGTGGAGGTGGTATTCTGGGTGTTGTCTATAACGGTGACGTTGGAGGGAAGTTGGATGGTGCTTCCCTTGGTAGACCCCGTATATAGTTCTGACTAAAAATGAAAGAAAGCAGGCACTGATTAGACACCAGTAACTATATATTTTTCTTTTTCCGTCACCTCAGATTATTTTCACTTCACAGTCAAAAAGATGCATATTTGTTGCATCTTTTCCAAAATGCAAACGCATAATTAGCAGGATTAAAATTTTGAGTTTACTTCACCCTCAGTCTGACTCATTTTGTTTCTCTTTGAAATGAACTCAAATCAATAATTTCCTTCCTTCATTCAGACGTCATACTGAACCCTGTATATGTGCTTGTGTTTAAAAGCTTGGTAGATTTTGTGTCTTTGGAGTTCGGTGTTTACATCTGGCTGTACTTTGTTCACCACGAGGAAACTGCCTACTCGGTAAAATCCTTTCCTACTTACCATTTTGTCGCTGACATTCACTCTTCTGTTTGAGTTGCTCCTGGTTACCGCCTTAAAGCCAAATCCCTCGGAACGATGCTCGTTATATGGACTCTTGTTTCTTAGTGCGGAGGTCTCTTGTATTTTGGTGGGCAGAATACTTTCAGAATGTCTTCGTGGCCATGTGATCAAACCCCTTTCCTCCCCTCCCCTTTTTTTTTTCATTGCCGTACACACCAAGAGCCGTTAAATGAAAGCATACTGTGTTCCTTGTTTAACTTCCCTTGAGTCTAAATAGTAAATGGCCTTAACTGTGGGTTAAAATTTTTGTACATTTTTGCCGTTAACATGTCAAAGCCACTTAGAGATAGAAATCTAAATGCAAAACTTTAGCATTTGTTGTTGGCTGAGTTAGTCACACAAAATCCATTTTATTATAGAATACATTATCATTGTTATGTGTATATAGTGAAAAAACAAATAAAAAGGATATAAAGATGTCTGCTGTGGTAAAAGGAGACCTTGAATGCTAGGTTGTTTACCACACACACATAAATGTGTGATGTTGTAAAAACAGGAAACCTTAATTTAAAAACTGCTCTTCTACAGGAAGTGATCTAAACTCAAAAAGTGCATTGGTCTTTAGACTAAAAAAAAAAAAATGTGTTTCTTAGGAAGACAATGTGTATACACACAAGTATTATTCACTGCAGCAAATTCTGAATGGAGTTATACAAACTCACAATAAGGATGTGAACGGGAAGCTCTGCTAACGTAGATAACTAACATTAGGCTTTGTTTTGCTTTGGTTTGACAGATTTCAGAACAACCCAGTTTCCCAGATGGGATTGTGCACCAAGGAGAGGAAGACTTAAGCCCAGAGGAGAGGAGGGTCCTGGACAGAAAGATGAAGAAGATCCTTAAAAAAGAAGAGAAGAAGAGGCTGAGACAGGAGGGGGAGACATTGCCCCAAACAGAAGCAGTCGGCCCCACAGCTGCTCAACAAGCTTTAGATTATCTCACATGGTAAGAGTCAAGAGAACATTTGTAGGTGAAGAAATGTGACTGTATTACTACAATACTGTTGTTACAGAAAAGTGTTACAATTATACAATAGGGCGAGAATACAATAATAAAAATAGAGCGGCAAAAAAAAAAGGCCTCATCACGGCAAGTACATGGAAGTGTAAACCCAACAGGCAGTACAACGCACAAAGAGATGCTTTGACATTTGAAACCACTAAGCTTCAATATATTATATCCTAAAGGCAAAGTTTAGGAGTCTAAGAAGCAATTGTATATATTCACAGGGCTAATTGCACATGCACATTCTATGATAGTGTTTTTTCTCTTCCTTCTCCAAACACTGTTAAATGAATGGAACATGGTGGCTTATACGTGCGGAACACCTCTGGTTTTGACTTTGCAGCTGGGCTGAAAACAGACTAGAGTGGAAGTTCCAGAAGACCAGACAGACGTGGTTACTGCAGCACATGTTCAACTCTGACATGGTAATTAACTCAGGGGGGTTTCGTAGCAGAGGTTTCCTGTTATACAAGTCAAGTCTTTAAATATATTAAATTGGAAATCTATTATCGTCTAATATCGACTAAGTGGGAATTGGATACAATGTCTAAACTATTTTAATACACTTGAAGGCAAACAAGATTCTCAAACCATTAAATAAAATAAAAAAGAATGCAGCAAATGAATCCAAGCATCTTAAACTATAAAATGTCTCTTTTCAGATTCCAGATGAGAAGTTTACCGTGTTGCTGCAGTACTTAGAGGGGCTTCGAGGAGCAGCGAAGGATACCACTGTTCAAAAGGCTTTGGTTTTGGTTCAACAGTCAGGAGAAACGCCTGATGACACAACAGTCCAGCAGAGGGCGCAACGAGCGAGAGAAGTCATCCAGCTGCTTACTTGACATAGACCGCAGAGTTATTAAAGTTTTGTGGTTGTCAACGTGTTGGAATGTTGTCTTTTGGGAAGTTTTGATTGTACTCCAATTTTGTGTCCTTTAATTTGTTTCCGGTGCACATAACACAGAAGGTGTTTACAGTTTGATGTCTGAGGAATGTTTGTAGTTGGGACATGTTTGTGCCTGTCCGGGCCCATCATTTTTGGAGACATAATTGATAATACCATCATGTTTATTGTGTAAATTGTTTTGTATTTTACATTACATCAATTGTCCATCGTTCTATTGCTTGGATTGGTCAATTTCTCCTTTTCCATACTACATTGTGAGACTCAGATTTTATATTTTGTAATCATTTAGTGGCTGTTACTACAAAAACACAGGTAATGATTGTCTTTGAGCTATAAATGTAGTGAAGAAATGAGAATGCAACAGGTTTTACTTTTTGAATTGACTTCTATTTTGTCATTTCATAAAAGCAGATATCACTTCCCTAATTAATAGAAATATATACAGATACATACATATACATACACACTAGTTTACATAGGATTTTTAATAAGGCTGCACAATGAACAAATAATTAGAAAAACAAACGTTGAGTCAGACATTTTTTACTAAGTTGGTCCATACATGTTCTCCCTTATCCAGCAGCAAAACCAGTTTTTGCACAGGTATTACAGAGCACACTAAAGTATTATTCAAATTTTGACAATTCCCCATGTAAAATAAAAATGGCTACACTGGTTACAAATGAACAGAACATAACTGCTTCTGCCTTTCAGCCACAACTCTTGAGAAACATAGTGCCTCATAAAGACGGTCCATTGAGTAGAGCTTTTCTGATTGCCATAGTGTCAAAACTTTTAATTAACATCTTGATTTGATCATGTGACCTTTTTCCTGGAGATGATTTTTTTTTACTCTAGATTGATGGTGCCAGTGTCTCCTCTTAAATGTTGATCTTTAACTGTGTCACTTACACGGTCTTCTAGTATATCTGCATAAATTAATAAATGTATATTTCAGATGATTATACCAACCCAAAACCTGACAATATAGTGGTTGTTACTTACTTGGTTGTGAAGCAAAGGAAATATTGTTTACAGTGAGGAGAGCTTGCAGCCTTTCAATCTCTTTTCTCTGTTTTTCAAGATCCTAAAAGTAAAGTTAAGAGTTGATGTTGTAGTGATACTCGCTATTATTGTCTTAAAAAGTAAGCTAATGCAACCATACCTCTGTGCATTTTTGTAAAGAGTTTTGTGTTCCCGGATTAGCCACAGCTTCCGGTGGGTCCAGCTTCACTTTGTGGCTCCTTAATAGACCTGCATCCTCAAAAATATCTCTCAACAGATTATTGTATCCCTGTGGGACAAAGTGACGAACAGATTTTTAATAATTTTATTGTTTTACTTCACTTTGTGAGATAGAAAGAGATGCTACAGTATTGTTCAAAATAATAGCAGTACAATGTGACTAACCTGAATAATCCAGGTTTTGAATATATTTTTTTTTTGCAAAGTGGCAAACAAGTTACCAGTAGGTACAGTAGATTTTCAGAAAACAAACAAGACCCAGCATTCATGATATGCATGCTCTTAAGGCTGTACAATTGGGCAATTAGTTGAAAGGGCTGTGTTTAAAAAAAATAGCAGTGTCTGCCGTTGACTGTACAAACTCAAAACTACTTTGTTTTACAAAAGTTTTTGTTTCTAGGATTTAGCAATTTAGCAAACTAATATTTAGTTGTATAGCCACAGTTTTTTAAAACTGCTTCACATCTGTGTGGCACCAACTTGTGGCACCTCTCAGCTGTTATTCCACTCTATGATTCTTTAACAACAATCCACATACATTTACATTTCTTGGTTTTGCTTCAGAAACAGCTTCTCGGTTGGATTAAGGTCCAGGGATTGGGCTGGCCACTCCATAACATAAATTTTATTGGTTTGGAACCAAGACTTTGCTCGTTTACTAGTGTGTTTGGGGTAATTGTCTTGTTGAAACAAACATTTCAAGGGCATGTCCTCTTCAGCAGAAGGCAACATGACCTCTTCAAGTATTTTGACAAATGCAAACTGATCCATGATCCCTGATCCCTGCGATAAATAGGCCCAATATCATAGTAGGAGAAACATGCCCATATCATGATGCTTGCTTCACTGTCTTCACTGTGGACTGTGGCTTGAATTCAGAGTTTGGGGGTCGTCTCACAAACTGTCTGTTGCCCTTGGACCCAAAAAAAAAAAAAAAAAAAGCCTTTTTTCTTTTTTTAACAGGGACTTTGCGGGGGATTCTTGAAAATAGATTCTCTTCACACAGACGTCTTCTAACTGTCACAGTACTTACAGTTAACTCCAGACTGTCTTTGATCATCCTGGAGCTGATCATTGGCTGAGCCTTTGCCATTCTGGTTATTCTTCAATCCATTTTTGGTTGTCTTCCATTTACTTCCACATCTCTCTGGTTTTGCTCTCCATTTTAAGGCATTGGATATCATTTTAGCCGAACAGCCTATAATCTTTATAGGTTTTCCCCTACTCCAATCACCATTTTAATCAAATTTAATTCTGAACAATGTCTTAAACAACCCATTTTTCTCAGGCTTTCAAATGCACGTTCGACAAGTGCTGGTGGCTTCATCCTTAAATAGGGGCCACCTGATTCACACAAGTTGGTGCCACACAGATGTGAAGCAGTTTTAAAAAACTGTGGTCATACAACTAAATATTAGTTTATTGATTCACGGGATTGCTAAATCCTAGAAACAAAAATGTTTGTACAAAATAGTTTTGAGTTTGTACAGTCAATGACAGAACCTGCTATTTTTTTTTAAACACACCCCTGTCAACTAATTGCCCAATTGCAACCTTAAGAGCGTGCATATTGTACTGCTATTATTTTGAACAATACTGTATGTGGAATGTTTCCCCCACCTGGTTAGTGAGGAGACCCTCATAGAGCGCTCTGCTTCATCCCATTCTATTTGTAGTGACAGTTTCAAAGTTGGATACACTTGAAAAAGAAAGAAAATCATCATCAGTAAATTATTTTGATTTGTCAAGTACCATTTGCTCGCTTTAACAAATTGTCTTACCTAAAAGAGAGTGTGGATGGCAGACAAGTGGCGTCTCAAAAGTTAAAGAGTACACACACGTGCTGGGCTCTGAGACCTGAGCAAGCTTGCTACTTGAATTACAGACTAGAAGCACCTTGAGAAAGTTGGCAATAAATCACTGTTAAAGTAATTTCTATTGAAAGAATATGTTTTAAGCGGATCATGGTGCATTTAGAAACAAGTGCACTAACCTTTGTTTCCCTGTTTCTAGTTCCACATGCATCACCTTCTCTCATCCACATCCCGGTGAAAGTGTTATTTTCAATTTCCCACTCTTGCCAAATCCTGCATAAACACACACATGCCGACTTAGTAATGCTTACTCATTTGCCTCTGGAATAGTGGTTGTGTTTTCTACAACATCATACCCCAGGATCCCACTGTAGGCATTCCATCTGAACGTCTGCTCATGCTGCGTAACGTTGTGAAATGGACAAAATTCATATTTATACCTGCAAAGTCCAGTCACACGTAAGCAGATTATTCAATTGCTACATTTCAAACAAATAAACAAACATTTCAAACAAATAAATTCATGGAAAAACATTACATCAACGACACAAATGTAGCTCAGTTTAAATTTTTTATGTAATTCTTACATTGACTGTGTAAGAGAAAAGCACTTCCCAGCCAGTAGATGAAGATGTTGAGGGCCTAAAGATAAACATATATAAAATAAATGAGAATGATACACAGAAGGGGATCGAAATAAGGCAAAACGTTCACACCAGACACTGGAGAAGGAGTCACTCTGGGCTGTAGTCTGTTTGACTGAACCATAAAGGGGTTGTTCAACCTAAAGAGACATAAAGAAAAACAGATTACGGATCAAATGACACATACTGTAATATATTGTAACCTACATATTCTGTGTAACATACCCGAAAGTGTTCGGCTCCTCTACAATCTTCATTTTGCTAGCAAACCCATGATTAACTGTAAAACCATGACAGCTGTTTAAGCAATTCAATGTACAATTTGAATACAGAGTCAGAAGATCTATTGTACTTACGAAAAAGGAACAGTCCAAGTAACCACGGTCTTAACAAGAAAGATATCATTTGATAAAAACTACACATGACGGCTTTTTAGTAAATGAATGTACCGATCGACATTTCCTGTCCTGTTGGTAAGAGTATCATGTGATTGGTCATCTGACCAAAAGAATGAGTGCACATGCGCGTTGAGATTTTAGACGGCATGCTTCCACGATACAAACAGTGGAGTTTTTCCTATCTTAAGACATCTAAACTAACAGAGAGTTTACGCATAAACATACAACGAAGGGATTAAGCTTGATATTAGCGAAGTGGCGATAATTTGTACTGACAACTAAGTCCTTTTTAACTGTCTCTAGTGCATGTTTTGAATCAGCTAGCAAGCTAAATGCCAGAGAAGTGGTGCGCAACTAGCCTAAACAGCTGATTAGTTTAGCTTTAGACTCGTGTCCGGCTGTCTGTAGTAGATAGTATATTTTAACGTACAACATGGGACGAAAGAAACAGGGTAAATTTGTGCGTGCTGATAAGGGAAAAGAAAGAAGACATAAATTAAAGGGGAAATCATTGGAGACCTTTACAGAAGAAATGCACACAGCGTTTGAAGGTGCTGCTCAACTGAATATTTGCACCCAAGTATTTGTTTTTTAATATCTGATCAATATTTACACTTTCCATATGTTTTGGTGGGCATTTATGCAAGTATTTGTTATTTGGTTTATTAGTAATGCTTTATTTGTTACAGTAGGCTACATAATAATAGTAGGTAGATCCATATCATTTGTGAAGAAATAATGTTATTGTTGTGTAATTTATGGAGCATTACTTGAATGTTCTATTGTTATTTCTATAACAGCGAGTCTTAACTTGGAAAAGGGAGCAGAAGCCCCAGAAGTGAAACTGCCTTGTCCCCTTGCCATGTGGGACTTGGGTCACTGTGACCCCAAACGCTGCACTGGTAGAAAACTGGTTCGCAAGCGCTTTGTCCGCAACCTGCGCCTTAATCAGAGATTTAACGGACTTATACTGAGTCCAATGGGTGTCAAGTATGTGACTCCAGCAGACAGGTGTGTTAAGTTGATTCCCATGTATTATATATTTATATCGACAGCTACAATAATGTATATGCACAATCAATAATGCATCTTTTGACTGTCCCAACAGAGAGATTGTAGCTCAGAATGGGTTAGCAGTTATTGATTGTTCCTGGGCCAAACTAGAGGAGACCCCATTTAACAAAATGAATGGAACACATCCGCGGTTATTACCATACCTCGTAGCCGCAAATCCTGTCAACTATGGCAAACCATGCAAGTTGTCTTGTGTTGAAGCTTTTGCTGCCACATTCTGCATCGTAGGTATGGCTTTCATAAGCTGTAGAAAATATTTCTTGTCTTCTTCTTTGTTTTCTTGCATTTTATTTCTATATTTATTTTTCTGTATTTGACCCTGCAGGGTTTGAAGAACTGGCAGTGCTTTTACTGAAAAAGTTCAAGTGGGGGACAGTGTTTCTCGACCTGAATAAAGTTCTGCTGGAACGCTATGCTGCTTGTCAAACAGAGGATGAGCTGCTGTCTGTTGAAAAAGAGTTTCTCACGTCAAAACCAGAGGAGGAGGAGTTTGGTAAATCACTTTTATATCAAGTCTTCCTGTGATGAAGAGATGTCCTTATTAAAACAATATTTAATTGAATGATATTCCAAAACATTTGTTGAAAGTGGCTATAATTGTCACAAATTGAGTGATTTTGTGTGTAAATGTGTACAGATCCTTTTGATGTCAACTCGGGAGCAGAATGTATGAATCTCAACAGACGTCAGTGGTATGTTTTTAGGAGATAACAGCATATTTGGTTGTTTTATTTATTTGTTCATCCAATAATATTACTTAAGAGTTTGAATTTCTGCACACCTAAGAAGTCGACAGGTGCATTAGAGGAGATACCACAGAAGAAGACAAGAAAAAACTCCCACGTGTCACTCAGTTGACCAAAACGTTGCTAAAATAAATGTTTGGAATAAGAGTGAGACAGTGTGTGGGAGTTTTTTCTTGCTTTCTTCATCCGATAATATTAAATATGAATACTTTGTTAATTATTTCCATTTAGTACACCTCTAGCCGAAGAATCGAGTGAAGAGGACACATCAGAAGATGATGAAAAGGAAGATGAAGATGAAGAATCAGAAGATGAAGAATCAGAAGATGAATCTGAATCAACTCAAGTCCTGTATAAACCGGATGGAGAAAAGACTGAATCTAAATAAACATAAGGATTCCAAAGTTGTCAAATATTTTTAATATTCTAAACCAAAATGTTATGAGCCATTTAGTTTTATACAATTATTTTAAAATTCAATATGGAATATTACATTTTCTGCAAGATAAAGGGCTGTTGCTTGTCTTACTGCATTATGTGAGAAACATAAATGGCACACAAGAAATGTCTTGTATAATTATTGAAAAGTAGAAAGTAATATTAAAATTGATAAATGTACAAAATTATACAATTAAAAAGATACTTGTTTTTTTTTAGTTACGCACAAACTATTTTACACCTGTGAATTTTCCTTTCCAAATCTTTATTCTACACATGTAATAACACATTTGTAACACGTGAGGAGACTATTTTCTGCTCGTAGGTGCATGACACAATCCTGAGGAGATAAAGTTGAGTACGTTGTAAATGTGTAAGGGGCGGACACAGCAAGACTCTACTGCTGACTGCGGTCCTGCGGTAACATTGTTGTGGAACGACGTCACAGCTCGAAAATGAAGGCACAGAGGCAGCCATTACTGGAGCTTCTCTAATTATTTTATTCCAAATAAATACTTGCGGAAAATTCCCATGGCAAGAGCCACAAGTCAGCTGGTAAGGGTTAAATCTTAAAAAATAATCACTATTCTAAACCGGTGTTGAAAATGTACAATGTGATGGCTGTTTGACAACAAATAGTTAGGTCGGGCCTTAATTTGGAGAGCGGTGCTAGCCGCAAAAGACAGTTTAACATTACGACTCAGCGAGGTTAGCTCGATAACAACACACTATATTGCCAATGCCGTTTAAGGTGCTTTGATTTATCCAAAAAGTTTAGTTTATTGATAATTGCTGATGAAGGAAAAACAGTGGGTATAATACATTTTAGTGAAATGCATTTTAGTTTTTTCTCGCTCTGTAGTTTGGCTAATGTTCTCTGTTGGCTGACGCTAACTGTTAGCTAAACAGGTTCGCGCTTTTGAAGGGGTTTCCTTGTAGCTAACGCTAGCAGTAGCTTTAGTGCGATCCTCTGCTAGTTCGAATAGTTGTCTTGATCTCTCTTTATCTAGCACGATTGCCTAGAGTACTAACATATACATTTTTAGTTTAACAGTGCAATAGTAACATTGATACCTTCATGAAAAACGGTGCTGTGAAGGTGACATGCGACTCGAAGCTATTAGCTTGGCGAATGGTTACTGCTAAGCGGTTCACTGTTAGCTTTAAGTTTATAACTCTGCCAATGATGGCCGGCTTTATTTGACAAGCCAGCATTAGCTAACAATAGCAAGCATTACTACGCCCAGAAACTTCATACAGGCCTAATGTTAGTCAGAAAACTCAGGATTGGGTTAACAGAGCTACACGGTTGACCGATAAGTTATACGTGGACTGATGGCTACACGACTTGGTGGCAATAATTAAGTCAAGTTCGGAGAAAACAACTAAATGGCCACACCTTTGCTTCTGAAAAAGAAGAGACGGGGACAACTATTGTAAACCTGCTTTAACTAAGTTGGGTTTACATACTTTTTAGTGTTCATTCTTTTCTGTGGCTCATGTACACACGCACCGGGTTTGCGGTAAAAACGACCTATAACCTTTGTATGTTGTCTTAAACACTCAAATATTACGGTTTCCACCTGAATTTCCATCACTTGTGTCTATAGCATAGTACTATACATTGAATAAATAACAGTTAAATCTGTGTGACATTAAACAAGCAGTTTTGACACGGACTTGATCCGCGTTAGAGGGTGGGACCCTTGGGGAAACAGTGGCTTTTTCAATGCAGTTTACATGTTCTTATCATTTTAGACTTTGCTCCTCTTACTTTAAATTGTAAGTATAGCTAAAATAGCAGCTTTTTATTTAGTGTACTGTGAGTTGGTGTAATTAGGGCTTGTACTTCTAAATAGGACAGAGGTGCTATTATCTTTTACTCTATAGTTAAGCAAGTTATATGCTTATAATGTAAAAAGTATTTTTATTAGAAGTTTTATTTGATAATACATTATATAAAACGCTGCAATACTGTATTACTATCTTTTTCACACGGACTTCCTGAGTTATGGGCTGACAATTTTCTGTCTACTTCCTCTCCTCTTCCAGTATGATGTTGTGCCCATTCAGTCGAGTGTTGTCATCTGTTCCTGCTCGCATACATCAATGGTAAGAACCCACTCTGACTCCTGCTCGCCACTTGCTATCCCAGGCGCAAGCAGTAGCCACTGTCCCAGCATGGAGGGCTCATCCTCGGAGACCTGTGCTGTAGGAGCGTCAGCCAGCAGCCAGGCTTCAGACCTTCGCCCACAGCCGGCTGTCCAAGCCCCTCAGCCACGTAAGAAGAAGCCAGAGGACTTCAAATTTGGCAAGATACTGGGAGAAGGCTCATTCTCTACAGTACGTACCAAGCATTCCACATTTGATCTGAATTGTACTCTGGTATATGTTGCTACATGCTATGCATTCTTTTGATCAATATGGTTGGATGGGTAATTTAAAAGTTCACCTGAGTTAAACTGACTGCTTGGATATAAGACATTTACTTCTGTACAATTTATGTTATTTTATTAAATTAATGTAATTTATTTTGTTCTGTCAGGTTGTCCTGGCAAGGGAGCTGGCAACAGGCAAGGAATATGCAAGTAAGTAACTTACTAGCGTTTGGGAAATATAATAACAACTTTATTAAGTATTTGTCCAAACTTAGCCCTTTTCCTGCCTTTCAGTTAAGATATTAGAAAAACACCATATTATGAAGGAGAAGAAAGCCCAGTACGTGAAGAGAGAAAGGGATTTGATGTCAGATCTTGATCACCCATTCTTTGTCAAGCTTTACTTCACATTTCAAGATGACGAGAAATTGTGTATCCTTTTGCACCATTTTGTTTAAAATTCTCTTTCTCAATGTGTTCTGTTATTATTAAAAGTGCTTCATTGTGTGTGCTTTACCTGAGTTATTAATTACACTCAAGAAAACACTTTGCAACTGGTATAAGTTGAATCCATTTTTGTTTGTGTAATTTAGAAATCACTCTTCCTTAATTCCACTGTTTATAGATTTTGGTCTTAGCTATGCTAAGAATGGTGAGCTCCTCAAATACATTCGCAAAATTGGTTCATTTGATGAGACTTGTACTAGATTCTACTCTGCTGAAATAGTTTCTGCTCTAGAATACCTACACAAAAAGGGCATAATACACAGGTAAAATATCTGTTAAGATGTTATTCTTCTTGTTTTTCTCCTTTTGTGCAATTACTTCATAAATTGCAATCAACTGTCATTTTAGAGATCTGAAACCAGAAAATATTCTTTTGAGTGAAGACATGCACATCCAGATAACCGATTTTGGGACAGCAAAGCAGCTGTCATCTGATAGCAAGCAAGGTACAACCCCTGAAAGGTTTTGTTCAGCAAAACATGTAATTATTATTAGCTCTTTTGTTGTACTAATTTCTCTGCTCTGTTGTTTTGCAGCAAGAGCCAACTCTTTTGTTGGAACAGCACAGTATGTATCTCCAGAGCTGCTAACAGAAAAATCTGCTTGCAAGAGGTATTTTCTTGTTGTTACTATAAAACTGTTCTTTTTTTTTTATTATTTTAAGCTCTGAATGTATTTTTTTTTTTTTTGTTTTGTTTTTAAGCTCTGACCTTTGGGCCTTGGGATGTATTATCTATCAGCTGGTGGCTGGTTTACCACCATTCAGAGCTGGGTGAGTATGCAATAACTGAACTTCCTGTCATTTCCCATGTGTTTAATTTCACACAAAACACATTTTGAGTAGAACCATTGTCCAGACATGCAGACATTTTGACTCTCTTTTCCTCTTTTGTGTTGTAGAAATGAGTATCTTATATTTCAGAAGATTATAAAGCTGGAATATGAATTCCCTGAAAAATTCTTTCCCAAAGCCAAAGATCTTGTTGAAAAGCTGTTGGTATGTTATCATGGTGTTCTGTACTCAGAACAATTGTCATGTAAAGATTTGTCTGTACTGCAGTCTTTTTTTAATATTAACACGTAATTCTCAGTCACTGGACCCCTCCAAGCGCATTGGCTGTGAAGAGATGGGAGGGTATGACCCTTTAAAGCAGCATCCTTTCTTTGACACAATCTCCTGGAGTGATCTTCACCTACAGACTCCCCCGAAGCTCACGCCCTACCTGCCAGCTATGTCTGAAGACGATGAGGACTGCTATGGAAATGTGAGATATAGATTCCTGTTACAGTTTTTCAGTCCTGTTTTTCATAATTTTTTGATATACATATTTTGTTTCTGTATGATGTCCTCAAAAATCTAAAATTGTTAAAATGTTTTTGTATTCTTTAGTACGATGACCTTTTGAGCCAGTTTAGCAACATGCAGGTAGCCCCATCCAGCTCATCACACTCCTTGTCGCCACACGATTCAACACCTCCGCAGAGGTCCAGCAGTAACATCGAACAGTATATTCATGATCTGGACATCAACTCATTTGAGCTGGATTTGCAGTTTACTGAGGAGGAAAAGCAGCTACTGCTGGACAAACAAACTACTGGAAACACTTGGTAAGTCACCTGTCTTGCATTTTATATATATATATATATATATATATATATATTATTTCCATTATTATGATTATCTTTTCATACCACATATATTCTTATTGTCTTTAGAATTTGTATCATATAATGATTTCTTGCTTTTGTCTCTTTCCTCATTTTTTACATATTGCTTTGAAGATAAAATAACTAAAACAAGTGGGTAATTTGCTGTTGTTTGTTTACACAGGCACCAGTTTGTTGAAAATAACCTGATCCTAAAAATGGGCCCAGTTGATAAAAGAAAGGTGGGTGCATATTTTCATTTAATTGTACATGCAGTTGAATGTGGATGATTTTTAAAATGTTTATAACCAAAGTAGACAACATTGATGCTTGCAGGAAAACCCATTTTAAATCTCTCAGATGCATAAGTACATTGCATCCATCTTGAAAAGGGGAATTCCCTACTGTACTGTTAGGACCTGCTCCATAGCCCCCTCTAATGGTGATTATAATGAGTGGGGCTTCTCATTGCAGGGCTTGTTTGCTCGACGAAGACAGCTGCTTCTCACAGAAGGACCACACCTGTACTATGTAGATCCTGTCAACAAGGTCCTAAAAGGGGAGATTCCATGGTCCCTCGAGCTACGTCCTGAGGCCAAGAACTTCAAAACTTTCTTTGTTCACACGGTATACAACTGTTCATCTGATATCTGACCATATTTACTTGATCGACATGTTAATACATGATTTTTGTCTAGTCTGTCCTCGCCATGCTATAATTTTGTACCTTTTTATTTTTTCAGCCCAACCGAACATATTATTTGATGGACCCCAGTGGAAATGCTGACAGATGGTGCAAGAAGATCCAAGAAGTCTGGAGAAAGATTTATCAAAGGCACCAAAACCCGGGCCTATAGGAGCAGAGGTCCCCTAGTGGTCACACCTCCTTATCACTAAGGCCAATCACTGAGCAGAGTAATACCTTCTTTAGTGCCCTTCATGCACCGCAATGTAAACAAACTCTTAGAGACGCTGGCATCTAAACCTTGTTTGTTTTCCTGAGTAGAACCATGGGAAAAAATACAACTGTGGATTCAGGTTTGCTTTGCTTGTTCTTTGTGCTCTGTGTGAGGCTTTTATTGCAATTTCCATGTATGGATGATGTTAAGACTGCCACCATGCACATCTGCTTTTTGTTCATTCTGCAGGGCAAATGAGAAGGGTAAGCTTGTCTATATAGAGGCACAAGCTTGGGTACTGCTAGGACTATCTTGAATGCAAGGACTGGTTTCCTGCTTCTGTGATTTTATGACACAAAATCAAGCTTCTGTGAACCAGAGCCCATCTTGATATCTTAATTCAACCATATCCTAATCCTAAATTATATGTACAAGCTCGAGTCTGGCACCACTTCGAATGCATATTCCCTGTAGTTGTAACATATACACTAAGCTTATTCAGCCTCATTAACCACATTACGTGTTTTTTCTTTTTGGTCATTGCTTAAAAACCTCCCTTTTTATGATTAATAACAATAATAATGTTTAGGTACTTGCTTATTGCAGTCCAATAGAAGTTGTCAAACCAAACATGTCAATTATTAGGGATGTGCTGCTAATGGGGTGGGTAAACAAGGCACTAGCTTGTACTTCCTAACCATCCACTTGCTTATCTTTCCTGCATGACCAGTTTTGTAGCGCAGCCTTGTTCGCTTTTCTCTCTTAGGGCACTGAAGATGTAGTTTATTTATGTTTAAAGGTGGGTATTTTTGAACACAACCATTGCAAACATACTGGTTTGCTAAACTGTCTATTTCTTGTGGTGGGAAACATTTTATTTAATTTAATATTTTTTTTGGCTCATGCTCAGTATGTCCTTTTGAAAATGATATCTTATGTGCTGACCACATGCATTGCTGAAGAGAAAACTTGCAAACATTCACATACTATCATTTTTAGAAGCAATCAAAGCAAAACTGTTGTCCCTGGACCTGGACAAGATGGCAGAATACCCATGTTTTAACTCTCAGTTTTCAATGAGAGCTCACTTTTTTCATTCTGATGTCTGGCCCCCAAAAATGTAACTGTTTGATTTAACTTGTGCTCTTGTTTTAGCAATATGTAGTATCATAATGCTTTTAATTTTTTGACATATTACCTTCAGGTCCTTTCAAAAGGCCTTCTTCCTTCAGCTGAGTCTGTGCGTGCAGTGTGACTGGAATATAGGTGAATAGGACCCTCTGGCCCATGGGCTGGGGATCGTGTGGCTGGATGTCAGTTAAAGGATATGTCTGATCCAAATAACCGATGAAATTGCTGTATCTGTCTATAAAAGTTGAGGAATCACTAGAGTGGTGTTTTCCTCCAGTTTGATAAATTGTTTGAATCAAGTCGATGGCAGTCAGTTACATTGTATATGGATTACTCTACATGGCTTGTAACTGACAAGAACTGTGATGTACAGATGATGTATTATTAAAATCTGAAGCAAGTAATGCAATGATATTAGGATACAGTTTTTGTATTTTTATTCTTGTATAAGGTTATTTGATGGCTATTGTTTAGCCTCTAGTTCATTCTGTGTTATTTAAATTCTAATATATGAATCATATTTGGATTGAAGTCATGTTCAGGGGCCATGTTGTGTATGTATTGAGATGTAAAGCCTTTGAATGTGAATAATTATTGTAAACTATAATATTTTACAGCTTTTTCTTACTATATCATACATTTTCTATTTGCTCAGTGATTTAATCATATTCTGATAATTTAATGAAACCTGTTCATTCTCTCTCTGATTATTTGTGTGCGAGGTCAGTAGATGTTGAATGATGAAATTTTCCACTTCCTGCTTGGTAGTCCAGTAATTAAAGCATGTAGGGATTTAGACATACAGATAAAGTCACGTGTCCTGTCTTCTGTTAACAACCAGTCAAGACACTGTAAAAGCATTAGTGGCAATGGCATCTCATCTTTTGCAGCATTGTAAATAAAGTACCGGCCCATTATCAGTGGTTTGTGTCGTGAAACTATTTTATAATTCGCACTTGTCTTCGCTTATCTATTTTGTATCCTGTTAAGAGTCCCGAGGGTTGGAGCAAGTTGTTAATGTTCCCCCACCTCAAGCTTTACAAATTAAGCACTGGTTTGAGCTTCTCTCAACGGCTTTGGACCGGACGAGGGGGCGAACACTTGAGAGACATACATTGACAAACAACCATTCACCATATTTAGATTCATCAATTCATCAGACGTCTTTTGGATGCGAGTGAAGGTAACAGGAAGGAAATGAAAATCAAACAAAACACATCAGGTCCATCAGGTTTTTTTTCTTTTACTGCAGTTTCATTGTTAATTTTATTTAACTCCGTTTTACTGTTGCTTTTACTGTAACTTCTATGTTTCATTTGAGTGTTATTGTTTTAACTAAGTTTACATTTGCTCACTTTACAAATCGCAATCCCTTTTCCCTCATTATCTTTAACAGTGGAACAGCACTGTCCTGCACCAGTACCGCACTAACTAATTAACTTGGGAGGACCTCGTTCACTTCTCTAGAATAATTTATGCTAGTGCCTTACAGAGCTGGTGGAGTTATAGCTACAGTAGGAGTGGCCGAGAAGCTGCTGCTTTGCCTGAGTTGTGGTGGAGTCGAAGTTCGCGTCTGCAGCTCGAAATTTCCTGTGCCTGTCAGACTGAGCTGAGAGGCGGAGGAGACGCGTAAAGGGAGATGGCAGAGAACAGCTCCGAAACCAGCGGCTCCCTTCACCGCAGATGTTTGGCCCACTCCTCAGCGGAAAGAAACAGCTCATCTGGCCTCGGGGCATCTAAATGGATTCGCCTAAACGTCGGGGGGACATATTTTTTAACAACAAGACAAACGCTCTGTCGAGACCCCAAATCATTTCTGTACAGACTGAGCCAAGCTGACCCCGAGCTAGACTCCGATAAGGTAATGCTAAGCTAGTCGCGCTAGTTAGCCTTGGAGTAACTACTCTCTTAGGTCTTTTTTTTTTTTACGAACTTAAGAGATGTTGTTCAAGTATTGTAATATATATTGAAAGTGTGCATGGTACACTCTCATCTTAGACTTATAGCTGTGTAAAATGTTTTTTATTCCAAAAACATGCCGTAGTTAATTGATTTCATTTTGTGGCTATGTTGCTTTAGCTTTCGAGCTAGCTAGATTCCAACAGTCACCGCATGATATATGATCTTGCTGCTTTCTGTGCAGCTCACTTTTACTGTTTTTAAAATAATTGATATTTGCATGTTGCGGTAACATTTGTGCGTGATTTATCATCTGTTGTTAAGTCTAGTGCTAGTTTGAAGGAGTTTTTGTTAGTTTTCAAAAAAAAATTAACTCTACAAAGCCCATGGAAACTTTCTTCTCGAAAGCCATTGCCTTGCGTTCGTTGCCCTCCTTTTGGTGTCATGTCAAATAGTGGCCACAATATTGTTTTCTCCAAACTTTAAACACAGACACTCTAAAGTTTCCCCTGGTGTGTAAAAGAAAATCGAATTGTCTATTTACTTTTTAAAGCATTTTGCACTCTGGGTGGACTTTTGAGGCCGGTTATCCTTCATAACCTTTACCATAACAACTATTGACAGTTTTATCTTTTGTTTATGTGTAATCTATTAAAGCACAATTTTATAGCGTGTTTTCTAGTCAAATATCTATCACATACAATTTGTGCTCCATTTTGGTCCATCCAGTGTCTACAAAGAGTTCTGTAATCAACCTACATGTTGCTGTACACATAAAAGACTTTTAAGATTTTATTTGGCTCTGTTGGGTTGGCTGCCTGTTTTAAAACTGAAGCTCCCTTAATGAGAATATGACATTATCAAGTGGGGTGAGCTGTTGCTGACAACTAATGGCTTGGAATGAAGTCATTCATCTCCCCTGAATGGCCTCATTTTTCCACAAGCTGCCTTCTGCATCAAGCTTTTAGGGGCCACCAGCACAGTCACAATGCAATGTATTAGTCTGTGTGTGTGTGTCTGTTTACCGTGCACGTGATGATGTACTTTACTGCTCCATTTATTTATTGTTCTCATCTAGTTGGCTCATCGTAATCACCTCGACGCCCTTTATGTGGACTCCATGGCTCATCTCAGATATTCATGCACACAACTTAAGCTCTGAATAATCAGCTTGCCTTTTGTTCAGTTTATCCTCCCATGAGCAACAGATCAGCCTATGTCATGTCAATCCCTTATCTTAAGTGCATTTTAGTCTCTCAAGCTGTGACTGCATCTCTCTCCTGTGAGCTATCAAGTACAAAAAAATGTTTGCTAGAACTATTTTACTGTGTGTGAATAGAAAGTCTTGAGTTCAGTTCAGATCATGAGAGAGCACTGTTTTGGCCAGTATTGTGTTTCCCCAGCAAAGGAACTGAGTGGCTCAGTCACGCTGCCTGATGTGCTTCAGCAGGGCTCTTGAGAAGAACTGCATTATTCATGTTGTTGACTGGAGCTATTGGGGTAGACTAGGGAAAGAAAGTGGATAAGTACTGTCACGTGTAGAGTCATAACAGTCCAGTCTTGTCTGTTTTTTTTTTTTTTTTTTCATTTATTTATTTATTACATTTTTGTCAGAATAAACAAATGCCACTCAACGCTGTTATGTTGGTGTGATATTGCTGCTCTTACAATTTGCCTGCTCTGACATTGCCATGTGCTTGTCAGTTCTAAGCATATAAAGCTCTATAAACTCTCATGAGTGGTCTGTTTAGCAAACCTCTGCCTTGAACTACTCCATCCATGACTGCTCAAGTGCTTTCAACCTTTTAAAAGCTGCATAAATTTTTCAAACATACCATCTTTTTTGTTTCTTCAGCATCTTATTCTTTTTATATTCATATCCATTTGCAGCTGCAAGACGTCTTCTTTGCAGCATGTGTGAAGGGAAATATGCCTGCTTTTTAACATTGAATTCAGGTTGTGTGTCATGCCTGAGCACACTAAGGGAGGAAACGTAAATATTTAACGGTTATACTATCTCCTCCTGCTCTGTTCTCTCACTCTAAGTGCTCAGTGGGACACTGCAGTGTGCTGTTGGTAAAGTGTGTGTGTGATTCTTGACTGATCCTAATGCCCTTATTTGACCAAAAGTACTTTATACAGAAGGTATCTTGTGGATTTAGCATCAATAAAATAAACGCCCACTGAGATGGGCGTTTTGAAATTTACTCTTTAGAACAACATTTCTTGCCTGTAATGAATAACCTTCTTCAAAGGAGTTCATTCAATGCCTGTACCTCTGTTGGCTGTTAGCATGAACATGTTAATAAGTATGTGTTGATTAATTTTCTAGTGTTTGCTGTCATATAATGTACTTTAAAAAAAAAAAAAAAAAAAAGATTGGGGCCTATATAAGCCAATGCTTGCTCTCTAGAGGCTCTAGACTACTCTACAACACTGAAACTTCACTGCGCTAAGTAGCTTGTCATGTGACAAAGAAGATCTTTTGCAACATCTTTAGGCTGCATTTCTGCAGGGCACTTGTGCTTATCTCAGCCACAAGAGAAGCCCAATAATACTTTTTTTTTTTTAATACAATGCATAACCAAATGACTTCACGTAAATTGTTATATGCTGTTTGCAGTTAGTTTTGATGATCCTTTAGATGTGTGGCCTAATAGAACAGGCGATTAGTGGGGAGAATTCACATTTGACTGTCTGGTTGTGTGCTATATTTCAGGTCATTGTGGAAGTTAACGTGCAGTAGCTTGTGTATTTGTCATCTGAGGGATTGCCTTTCAGTGTAATGTGTGTCTGCAGAAGGCCTTGTTAGACAACATGAGCTTCAAGGGTGGGTCACAGCGGAATTTCCTGCAGGAGGATATGTATTGTACACAGGAGAAGAGTGATAAGGTTCCTACTGAGAATCCCACCCTTCTAATGGCTCTGTTTATACTGATTTCAAGTTGTCATCGGTTGAAGTTAGTCTGCTTATGGTTTTGAATGCATGGTTAACCACACTAAACATGGCTTGTCTAATCTTAACTGGCCTAATTCAGGTGAACCCCCTCCTCAGACAAGCTGTTATAGCTTTTTATGCCAGCTCTCGGAATAGTATTTGTCAAGATAAGGGCACCTTAACCTCTGACTCATGTGTCCCACTCCCAATATTTAGCTTTAAAGTGGTTGCCAGTGCCACCTTTTCTAATGCCTGCCTATGTCCCAGCAGCTCCCAGCACTGCCTCAGCCCTCGCCTGCTGCTGTGTTTGTTGCTTCGTGTGTCCCAGCAGGGGCCCCCAGAGACGGCCTTTTGTTTACAATTAAAAACATTGTCCCCTTTGTGTAAATGGCTTCACATTTGAGCCACAAAATAAGCTTTATCAAAACTGGGTCATCAACTATAATAGAAGGAGAGGTCCCAATAGCGTTCAGAGAGCTATTAGGCTTTAGTTAAAATGGCAACTGACAACTATTTTAAATTTAACCCCCTACTGTAGAGTAACAAGCTTACTCCCTTCTTATTGGAACAATGCAAACGTAGTGACACGATTTATTCAGCAGAGGAACTGGGAGCGCTTGAATAGCCACTTTCCCAGTAGGATTTTCCTACCAGTCAATGGGAGTACTCCTTATTTAAACACCCTAAAGAATCTTCATATGTATTAAATATTATTTGTGTCATATGTCAAGGTCATACTGTTATAATTAAAGTAGCCATGTGTGGGAAATGGGCCACAGCCTGGTTTGGCCTTGCTTCGTCCGTTCTGGCCCACCTGCACTCGTGCTTTGGCTGGAGTGACTATAAAAATGTTAACAATCTAATATGAGGTAATGAGACCAAAATAGAAATCCACTTTGCTCTAGTCATATAATTTTAGGCGTCAAAAGGAGGTCAGCCAAATGAATAAAGAGATTTGTCACAAAAGGAATTGCTCTGGGACTGTTGCTCATCATTAGAAAGATTAATGGTTTTTGAGTTAAGCCATCTCCTATGCACAAAAAAAATTATAAAATAAATCTGTTGCATTGTAAAAACTATGTAAGAGTTAGAGTTGTTAGAGTTCAGCCTTCTTAGAGGAGGTGCCCAAGTTGTGCAAAGTCATTATGTGGTGTGACATTTTTGTAAATGTGTGTGTGGAGTATTTGTTCAACCACTCTTTTAAACTGAACGTCAAAGACCAGACCACAGTAACCACACCCATGCAGTTTTATCCCGGTCCTCTAGGTAGAATCCTACCAAATCTTTTTTGTTCTGTTCTCTAATTATTTTCCCGCTCTCTTCTTGCGAGACAAAGGCTGACTAATTACAGAGCTTACAGAAATAGGGGAATACCCAGTGGTTGTGAAGGAATCAGAATCAAACCCAAGGCCTCTGGGAGCAGTAAAGTGATATCATCACGCTGTGTGTATGTCCTGTCAACCTCTGCGCAGATAATCGGCACATGAGCTGACCTAGTAATTCACATCCCTTGGGTTTAAGTCGTCCATGTGGAATTTGCTTTGTCCTTACCCTGAATGTTTTTAAATAGATGCTCCCACCCAATCAAACGGATACAACATTTTATCACCTGTAGCTTATTTTATTCATCATGTAGTAATAGTTTTTGTTTTTTACAATTTTAGGATGATACTGGTGCCTATCTCATCGACAGAGACCCCACGTACTTCGGCCCAGTGCTAAACTACTTGAGGCACGGCAAACTGGTGCTCAACAGGGACCTGGCAGAGGAGGGTAATGTTTTTGTGGCACAAAAAGATTATGTAAAGTGTAATTAAAAGACACAACATCAAGGTTTGATAGAATATTTTTTGTGACGCACTAGAGAGCTTCTTAATATTAGTAATGCATGCAATATATAAAATGTTTGTTGAATAATGTGATGGCAATAAGACTTGTTCTTTTCCAGGTGTTCTAGAAGAAGCAGAATTTTACAACATCACATCATTAATAAAGCTCATCAAGGACAAGATCAGGGAACGTGACTGCAAAACCTCACAGGTCTGTGGAGGATAGTCAGGACTGTTCTGTGTCAGTAACCGTGTGGTGCCCATTTGGTTTCTGATCCTCTTGGTAATCTATCTATAGGTTCCAGTGAAGCATGTGTACCGGGTGCTGCAGTGCCAGGAGGAGGAGCTGACCCAGATGGTGTCTACCATGTCAGATGGCTGGAAGTTTGAACAGGTAAAACTTTTCTTGGAGCAAAGCATTCAGCCTGTATTTTTTTTTTTAATGTGCTTCACCTACCCGGCTGTGCTCACATTGACCCATAAAGTCCAATTCTTTGTATTACACATGAATAAACTGCCAAACGTGTTTCTCATTGTTTGCATACATGATCCGAGCATCCCCCTCTGTGCTCTGATTGGTTGTTGCAGCTTGTCAGTATAGGTTACGGGCGAGCCAACCAGTCAGAGTTTCTGCTGATTGTGTCAAGGGAGGTGAAGGGAGAGGAGTCTGCTTTGCCAAACAACAGCGGAGAGGTGTGTCCCACCAACTTTTGTACATGGGCTGGTCACTGCATGGTCCCTGTGTTGTCCACCAGCATCCTGTTGGCCAGTGTTTGTTCCAAGTAGACACAGAGCTGCTGGGCGTTTATCAGTTGATTCAATTTTTTGAGTTCATAGTGGGGCAATGTGAGCATTCTCTCGTCTGTGAAATCTTTTTGAATTTATATATATATATATTTTTTGTTATTCATAACACACATACACGCAGTTCCCAACCATGGCTTTTTGTGCTTTGCTTTGATCTGGCCACTTGGTTTCTTTTGGGCCTGTCCCTGGACAGAGTTATTGCTGTTTAGAGGAAGAAACGGCATCAATCAAAATATAAGGAAAGATTTAAATAGCCATTTACATGAATCTGATGTGTGAATCTGTGAGGTTGTAAGTTGCTGTACAGGACTGAATGTATAGTCAGGTTCATAAATATTGGGACATCAACACAATTTTTATCTTTTTGGCTCTATACACCACCACAAGGGATTTGAAGTGAAACGAACAAGACGTTCTTTAACTGCAAACTTTTAGCTTTAGAATTACAACAGTTTGTATATGTGCCGCCCACTTTTTAAGGGACCAAAAGTAATGGGACAGATTAACAATCATAAATCAAACTGAATGCTTCGACTGAATATATTTGAGACATTATTTATTTGATCCTATTACTGAGACAGAGTGATAGGATCTCCCCTTAAATTCTAATCTCCTCACACAAGTAACAAAAACCCCTACAAATCCTTCAGATGTAAAGACTACAAACCTTCTAAAAGACTTGTAGTTTATGTAATTGGTTACATGTTGAGTTCGAGCAGTGGGACAAATGGGATTCCTGGAAGTTGGTTAAGATTATTCAGTAGTTTTTTTGCAGCGTTGATGTGAGAGGGATCTGTTAACAACAACGTCTCTGACATTAGAAGTGGCTAATGAGGCAAAACATGTCTGAACATGCACCTGGGTACAGACAAGAGTTCTCATTGCCTGCACTTTAACATTCAGCACAAGTGATCAAACAGAAATGGCCTCTTTTTACTTTGTTGTATTTTTCATTATCAAAGATTAAAATTTGTTCCTTTTGTTTTGTTTTTAATTGCTATTCCACATACGTATTTTACACTGCCCTCACTGATGTTGCATTTGAACCTTTTCTTTTTGCATAATAGAACTACCAATGGTCAAGTTACAGCACTATAAGCTATTTGCTTTGTTCACACAATGGGCCTAGGTCAAGTTCAAGTCTATTCCCTATTGATTTTCCAGCATGTTTGCTTCCTCTGATCCACCACTTTCTGCTCTGGTAGACATAAGTGACTGTGTTTATTAGCTATGCTGTGGTGTCATTGGGGTGTTTTTATTGTGGACCACAGAAGTATACCATTTTTCATGTTTTCACAACTCCCTGTGTTATACTGTGATGTTTCAGTCTTTTTAAATAATTGTTTCACTTTGGCCTATGTCATTGTAACAAACTACAGTACAAAGTAATGAGTTATGTCTTTAGTCAAAACAAAACTCTTTTTTTGAAATTCCTAAGACTCTTGAGCTGTTTTTTGTGTTTTGTGGTTTGTTGCTGATTCGTTCTCTGCACTTGTGTCTCCGTAGTTGGTCAGCATAGGCACCTCTTACAACTATGGAAACGAAGACCAAGCCGAGTTCCTGTGTGTAGTTTCCAAGGAGCTGCACAATCAATCATACGGGACAAACAGTGAGCCCAGTGAGAAGGCGAAGGTAAGTTTGAGCCGAATGTGGAACGGCCAGTTTTCAAATCCATCCACAGCAAACATTACTGAATGAAGGCCTGTGCTGGAGGTTTTTAAATGACTTGCATTTACAAATACGCAGCCACTGAACTGAAAGCAGCTTTAGTTTATTCATGAGAAACTTTTCCTAAAGGGAACGTTGTGAAAACAAGAAACGGGCTGAATAATAAAACCATAAATGATTAGGAAAGATAAAAACACACTTGATGAATGAAAAGCACAAACAATGAATCATGTTGCATTGGACTGGGATTAGGACATCTACCGTCTAAAGATTAATCCCAGTTAAAGGCATTAGCGGAGCACAGGTTTGTGGATTAGTAGAGCTACTGGCAAGGTTTTTTGTTTTCTCAAGGGCAGGAAGCACGCTCTGAGAGAATCCAAGTCCCAAGGGCTCATCCCCACAGGACTTGTCTTAGAAAGCAGCCACACACGCTGAAGCATGTTTAAATTAGGTCTGTGCTGACACTACATGTCCCACTTAAAGAATCGTGTAGAATGCTTTTTAATCCAGAGGCACATTACCAAAATCAAGTGACTCATTTTGTAAATGAAAAACATTTTGAAGTCATTAAGTTGTAATAATTATACTCATCAAAATAATTTGTCACAAATGAATTGTGCCTCTGGATAAACCTAAACCTGCCCATTTGTCTAAATGTTATTCGTTTTATCCCCTACCATAGATTTTCTTTTTTCTCCTTGTTTTCCTTTCTGCTATTTACACCATTCATTTTCATGACTTTACTACATGCCTTTCTTGTCTTCTTCTGTGCTATCTGCATGCTGCATGCTGCTCAGAGCGAGGACGAAGAGACGGATTATGAAATGAATGACTCTGATTAGGGTTGAGCACTTATGACAATCTGGTGAGTGCTCAACTGCTCGTAGTGCCTCCACCGCTCGCCCCTTGATTGTCCTCTTCCCTTTCCAGGGTGTCCCAGTGCACTTTACACTACCGAAATCTAGCTTTTCATTTGTTTGTCAAAAGCCTTGAGCTGACGATACTAAACTGGTGTGCAGTGACCAGACAGGTTATTTTTCAGCTGGTCAAATAGATCTTTGAAAGCAGATGGTAGCGTAATTAAGACCCTTGTAATTACTGCCATGCTTGCTGCTTTGGTTAATTGTGGGCATGCTAAATCATAAGCTGCTGCATTTTGACTTATTGAAGAAGAAGACGGCGGCATACTATGCACCCTCTTTTCATCTCTTCGTCTCTTTAGGTAGAGCCACATGGGTCTGCTCCTGGTGTAGCATCACTGTAGCGCCCTAATTTTCAGAAGTCATTTGGAAGGACTTGAAGCTTAGTTAGGGTATAGCCCCAATCCAAAAGTAGCATGTGGACAAAGATTGTGAATTAAGACAGATTCAATCAGGGAATCCCTGATAGGGTTTTGTTGCTGTGTAAACCAACCCTAAATATAAAAAAGCTTTGTTTTGGCGGGCTACTAGTAAATGCACAGGGCAGAAATGAGTGCTCTGGGAAGAACGTCTGGGTTTTAAAAGTGTGTGTTTGCTGAAATGCTTTTTTTTGTCTTGGCAGATTCTTCAGGAAAGGGGTTCTCGGATGTGAAGAGGACTCAGTATTACAAACTCCAGGTGTTACGATGAAAACATATCATCTTTGTGGAAGAGCATTTGGCACAATGGAGTGTTTAAAGGGGGATATACATTTCCTTTTGATTTCCCTCCATTTGCTTTATTTTTTTTCTCTTGCTGTCTATAGTTATGTTTACTGACAATTTGTGCCTGTATATTAAAACTGGACCTTTTGGATTTAGCCGCAACATATTTTTTTTTATAATTGAAAAGTATAGAATTGTTATTTACAAATGTTTATTGCTAGTGGCTGATATCAACAGGGCCAACAATTAACTCAGGGTCATCTTTTGAGTTTATTCTTAATATCCTCCAACTCCAGGGTCCGGTAAGGGATCAGTTTGGTCATGTAAACCCCTGTATTAAAATCATTGTTGGATTAACTGAGATGTTAAGAAGGGAAATGTGCATTTATTTAGTGAAGGTTAAGATTTAGACTAGTAACTGTAAATGATCCCCAAAGGCTAACATGCTATTCAAAGTTACATTTACATTTGTGATCAAGAGGTTCTGTCTCAGTAAGATTTGGTTCTGACATAAAATGGAAATGAATAACTGCACACTAAGTATTGACGGTGAGATCTGCATGACCTTAAATGTCCTAGTAATTTGACTATGCATGTACAGGGGCATTATCACTTTTGTCATACAAGCAATTGAGGTTGGAAGTTTACCTGCACCTTGGCCCTATGCATTCATCTTGAACTGAGTTTTAGCACACTATCAATGTCCTTATGCAACATCAATAAGATTTTACTACATGTTTTCTAAAGTTTGTAAATTATGGTAAAATTCTACACAGAAAATTGCTACAAAGCATTGTCCGAATCTTGTGAAAGATTTAACACAGATTGTGAATGCATTCGGTCAGATGTACAAACCTCCACATGTGACCTCATGACCTCAATTCGATCTGATTAATCCCTGAGTTCACCTCATGTTCATAAATATAAAGTAGACTGCCTTTTTTTTTTTTTTTTTTTTTCTCAAATGTGAAATTTGTTTTACAGTGTTTTTTTTTTTTTTTTTCTTAAATAATAGTTAAGCTGAGATACTTCCTGTCAGGTAATATATCCTAGACATAATAGTGTTTCTAAAATCAATTTATACTGTCTTATCCCTAATTAGTTTTGTGTTTGAGGGAATATCTTGTTAATGAACTTTTTGTGCTATGGACGTTCTGGGGACTGGAAATGTTTGATGGCAGTGGTGAAGGAAATTCTGTTCATATCTAGAGATCTTTGTCTTGATGTATATAATCCAAATTCAATATTTAACTCTTAAACTGCACGTTTTGTACACTGTATAAAAACATAACTTCAGGTAGAAGTTGTTTATACTGGATCTTTGATTTATAGAAAAACTCTTGACCATTTTAAATTCTGTTTTGCATTGTTTGTATAGGTCTTGAAATTTCTGATTTAAGGTTTAAAATGATGCTGATGAGTGTCTTTCAATGAGAACATGCCTGAGACATGTTTTGATACCAATAACAAAGCTAAACCTGGCTGGCTATGAAGTTGACTGTTACATTTTAAAGTGTATTATTTTATTTTTTTTGGGTGACTTATTATCTAAGCATTTTGAATTGTGTAGATTTATACACAGCATTACAGCACTACAGTGAAGTAACACTGCACATTGGTAATCGCCTGTAATGTTTATGTAAATACTGCATTTAAGAACACTTAATAGCTATTTGGAGGTTTGAAGTTTTTATTATTTTTATTTTTAAAAATAGGATAAATATTACATTCACAAGTAATCAAAGTGTTGCCTTTTCCTCCCCATTGACCAAAATCCAATGTCTTGTGTTCTGTGCACATTGATCAGTGTCAGGGATGTTTAAACTTTTTTTTAATGCTGGCACACTTGTACAAATGTACACTGTACAAATTGAGTTATGGACAAACACAGAACACATACACGTGACAAATAATTTTATATTGTCTGGGATACTAGTATGGAATGCATGTTTTGATATACATATACACACACTTAACCACAGAAGGGCTTTTAAAATAAATAAAACAATTGAGAGGTTCAATCAGACTGGATTTCCTGCCAGCGCTAGGCAATGTTTACATTTTGCTATAGTATTCTGAAGCCTTCCAGTTACACATTGTCTTGTACTCCATCACATGCTACTACAAGCCTGTCTTGTGTGATTTAAACGCATCTAGCACTCCATGTACTGATATTTACTGACATGTTGACTAATAACGACCTATGCTACAGCGCTGCAGACAATCTTGTATTCTGCTCTTTCAAAAGGCTTTTATTTGTGACCATTGTTGGCTTAGAGCAGTGGTTTATTTAGGTTCTCTGAAACCATTGCAAAGAGATTTAGTGTTTTGTTTGACTTTCTTGTTTCTTTTAGAAAGCCTCTAGAAAACCAATACATATATCTACATATAATGCTCTCAACAATTTTTATTTATTCTATTTTCAGCTTTGCCTGTGATCATTTTATGTGATGGACAAGCTTATCAAATCTGTAGCCTAATACTATTAAGTGCCCAGTTGTTCTGCATAAGCCACATACCACTGTAATGCATGGTTGTATATGATCACATTTGTAATCATAGAGCGAATGTTTCATCTTTTTTCTCAATCCAATGATCATGTTGGTTAATATGGCTCTCATATCACTACATAGATCACTCCTATGATCTTATGCAATGATTAAAATGTAAAACTAATTATGAGGTTAAGGGTATAGATCTTTATGGTCTTACATAATGTAAACCCAATAAAATGTCATTATTTGTGTCTATGCGTGTTACTTTGAACATTGACATAAACATGAAACCAAATCATAATTTGATTAACAGCGACACCTTGCGTTGACTTAAGACATGGTCGCCTAAAAAAAGCCTGTTTATTATTAGTCAATATTCGGTAAAGAAATGTATAAGCTACTAAAAAAGGAATGCCATGCACAATTGGGATATTAAACTTCTTTGAAGAAAATTCTATTTCTCTAGCTGTGTGGCTTTAAGTTGATGGACACGCCAGAGCGCTGACAAAGATCAACTACAGGTAAAGATAGTAAAAACGTTTCCAGACAA
This sequence comes from Perccottus glenii, assembly GCA_024416835.2. Classification (NCBI taxonomy): domain Eukaryota; kingdom Metazoa; phylum Chordata; class Actinopteri; order Gobiiformes; family Odontobutidae; genus Perccottus; species Perccottus glenii. Next base: position 13,268,592 of record CM044566.2, on the reverse strand, counting down.
CACCACTGTTTTGTATGAGCACTAATGCTTTCAAGCAGACATTTATTTAAAGTAGCTAATAAATCAAGATATTCATTGAAACTATTAAGGAATTAAAATTCAGATACACTCTATCTGTGCGCCCGCTTGTCAATGGGAACAGTTATTAGTTAAATGCACTTGCCTCCTGAGCTTCCCTTCAGTACAAAAGCCAAAGGCGGAAGTTATCGACATTACACTATTTCACTTTGCTAGCCGTATCTGGTTGGACTCGAAGCGGGTGGTTGTTCAGGAGGGAAACTTTACAAGCTTTAACAGGATTTGAGCACGATTGATTCATTTCGCGTAATTAATAGACACCGTGCAGCCTGATTGAACGGTAAGAGCACATCTTCATAGCGGAAAATATAACACATTCTTGCCTCGCAATATGGTATTTTGGCCGCTTCTATTTGCGCCATTTTCGCTAGTTTTGTATTGCACAATGTGCGCCATTTAGCTCTAGCGCTCTTTGTCCCTTTCCTTCATTGGATCAAGGTTTACGTTTTCTTCCTGGGGATGTCACATCTCCGGGGCCTTTGACCTTTTAAGAATGCATTTTGCGGTGAATGACGAGCAGAAATAAGCCCCATCGTCTCCCAAACAGTGTCCAAATCAAGTACAATTGCGCATTTTTGTGCTGCATCAGGCCGTGTCAGCGCTAACAACCCTAGCGCCTGTTGTGGTACCGTTCTGGCGCACACGAGTTAGCTTCCATGCTAACCGGCTAGTAGCTTGTTTAGCAGCTTTAGTTTAAATGCGGAACAAGGGCCGGGTAGCTTAATGTTCTATTTATGTAGATTAAAATGAACATTTTCTTGGTTTCATTTTGTGGACTCGTGGCAGTTTTAAACTCCTTGAGCTTTTAAATGCATTGTTGGACTTACCAGTGCCGGCTAACTGCTAGCTTTCCAAAACCTAGCTTTCAACAAACGTCTATTTTTAAATTGGCGTGGATGAAAATTTTTGATTGTTAACAGTGTGTTCAAAGTTTGCGTAGGACTTAATATGATATTGGCCAGGCGTTACGATTTGGTTCCGTTTAGTTAATAGTCCCATGGTACAGTGGAGATACAACATGTACTTATGATAGTTTTTAATTTTATGGCGAGTCAGTAGTCAGTGTAGTTGGACGGTGTGTTCAACAGCGGACTAATACCTCTGCATATGGTACAAGCAATAACGAATGTGTCCTTTTGTAAAATTGTTAATGGACTTTCCTGCGCATCACAACAAACATCTCTAAAGGGATCAAAATTGAGTTGTGTAGTAATTATTCCCTGAATGATATCTTAGTTGATCAAATTGTGGTAGCTCCTGGTTGTGAGGTTAACGTTCACTAATATATTTTATTATTGCAGGAGTCCACAAATCATGTCTGGCATTGCGTTGAGCCGGCTAGCCCAGGAGCGCAAGGCATGGCGAAAAGACCACCCATTTGTAAGTGGGGTCACTTCAGGCTTGCTTTTTCTATGTTTCTCTTTTTATTCATTGACCTACTGATTTGCCTTTTCAGGGATTTGTTGCTGTACCAACTAAAAATCCAGATGGAACCATGAATCTCATGAATTGGGAATGTGCTATTCCTGGCAAGAAAGCAGTATGTATTGTACACTTTGTTAAAATGTATTGCCCCTTCACATTTGTCAAAGCCAAACTGCAAATTTTAAAAATGTTTTTCCTCCAGACACCATGGGAAGGTGGCCTTTTCAAACTCCGTATGTTATTCAAGGATGACTATCCTTCTTCTCCTCCAAAATGTGAGTAGTTTATTCTCAAATAAACTCAGCTGTAATAATCTGAACAGGGATCTTTTTTTTTTTTTTTTTCATAACTTGGGCTCATTTGTCAGGTCTTTTTGGGGGCAAATCCCCATGTGCTAAAAAGTGTCAAACACAATTTGTCCATCTTGCAATTCTAATTCTGTATAAACATGCATCCATAAAAATATTTGTTGTATATTTTTATTTTTATTTTTTTAACTTTTTGCAAATTTTCTAACTAAGCACAATGTCAGTTTGAATACTTACAGTGACAGTTAAGCAGTAGGGATTGCAGTCTCTTTTTTAAAGGTCACAATTGGGTAATATTAAGCCCTGGTTGCACGCAAGATAGGCGTTGCTGCTTTTTATTTATTTTTATGCTGTCTGTACTTGAACGTCACATTAGACATTTTATTGTTTCAGGTAAATTTGAGCCACCACTCTTCCATCCAAACGTGTATCCATCAGGCACAGTATGCCTATCTATTCTAGAAGAGGACAAGGACTGGAGACCAGCTATCACAATAAAGCAGGTAAGTTTCATTAACCTTTTACTTTAGGTAACATTTTCAAAATTATCTGTTTTTAAATATTGCTGAAACCTCTCAATAACCAGAATATGACATCAGTGTGACGCTGTTTGTGTCTTGTAGATCCTATTAGGTATCCAGGAACTCCTAAATGAGCCAAATATCCAGGATCCAGCCCAAGCAGAGGCCTACACAATCTACTGGTAGGTTCTCTGAAAATTATTTGATTATTGAAGATGGTCACAATTGCTCTTTCAGACAGATGGATTATTACAGTGTGAAAATAAAAGTGAGCACTGACAGTTTTAAAGTATTTGTAACTAATTGACTTGAGATTGAAAATTGTGGTATCTGACAAATACAGCTCTGGAAAAAATTAAGAGACCACTGCAAAATGATCCGTTTCTCTGGTTTTACTATTTATAGATATGTGTTTGTTAAAAATTAACATTTTTGTTTTATTCTATAAACTACTGACATTTTCCCAAATTCCAAATAAAAATATTGTAATTTAGAGCATTTATTTGCAAAAGGATAGTAATGACCACAGAAGTGTTTTTTTTAAATACTTTTCCTTATTAAATAAGATTTTGGTTCAGGTGATCACCTAACGTCTGTTGGGATTCAACTGTTGGAATGGAATGGTTGTAGAGATGCTGATTGGTAGCAAAAATTGCAGTGGTCTCTTAATTTTTTCCAGAGCTATTGTCGTTTTTGATTTTGACTTATTCTATTGTATTTTATTTATTTTTTATTGTCTTCATAATACTTTTGTCTTTTCAGCCAAAACAGAGTAGAATATGAAAAAAGAGTTCGAGCACAAGCCAAAAAGTTCTCCCCGTCATAAGGGTGAAGAAATGGTTGGCTGCTGCAGAAGGAATGAGTTTAGCAAGGATCACCTCTCGCTCAGTCTCTCAATGAATGTGCTCCTCTCACATCGGGACTTGCTTAAAAGACTTGTATTTAAACTCCACACATTCTGTGCCATCCACCCTCCCAAACTACCGTCGTCTGTTCTTAATTGCCGGTTGGCACATAATGCTGGGAGGGGATGGGTGCTTGAGCACCCTGGTTCTTTCTTTTAAAACATTGTCTTACGTGGTGCAAGGGACACAGCTCGGTACCAGTCTGAACTCCATGCAAGCAGGCGGTCATCAATGTTCAAGAAAGACGTGTCTTTTTGTTTTACTTTTATTTCCCTTTTTGTTTCCCTCACATGTAGTGTACATTTAGCTTATTTCGTTGTCAGTATTTCCACTGCTGTATAATGACTGGCACTTTTATACTGTTGTATCTCACTAGTGTCTATAGATGGCTCTGTCTAATGCTCTTTCCCAGATTTTCTATTCAGCATGCTGTAATATATCATAGACTCTTCTGTCTTTTTTGTTATTCAGAGTTGTTTGCTTTGGAATAAATAAAAATGGCCACAATGAATGGGGCAGGTAGGCTTTCTTCTTTATCCGACTGTAAGGTTATATGGTGCTTTGTTCATGTATGTGTTGGCGTAAATAAAACTTTCTATAAAATGTATGCATTGTCTTTTATTGAGTGAGCAGAATATACAAGTCCAGCAAGCAAAATCAAACTGGATACTACCCAAATCAAAGCGTAACAATTTCAACACAAAACAATCCTAGAAAACTAGAAAATTGCAGGTTATATCCTTTTGTGCCCAGAATGCAAGTAATAATTCTTATGCTGTTAAGCTTGATTTCTAGAGGGCTGAGTGCTTTATTCAAATCTTAATGTTCAGCTGAAGTAAATGATTATCAGATTCACCCATAAAAACTTGATGCTTCCTCTATTATTTTGTCTCTTATATCCATGCGTGTGTGATATTTAGGTGCCTTGCTCCCATGATGTGCTATAAGCAGACTGCTGGAATGTACTTAGGGTGCAGTAATCGTTGCAGTACCAGGGATGGCCCTTCTCCAGAGACAGGTCACTGCTGAGCCAGCACCCAGAGTCCCCTTCAGATGGACTCCCCGGCTGCAGGTAGAGGTCTGTACTCATACAGCTCCCTACAACTGACGGCAGACCTGAGGTGCTCACTGTGTAAGGGATTCCCGGCTGAACCACACTGTTGACGGGTTCACTTTCGTTGATGTATCCACTGTTCTCAATTACACATGGGTAGACCTCATGGATGTCTGTGCACTTTGACAGCTTGTCAATCTGAGATGTGTTCTCTGTCTTTGGTATGTCCATGGCATTCTCCATTATCACCCAGCTCTGAATTGTAGATTTATATTAACTATCCATTACAATGATGTACGTATACTGCAATATAATGCTAACCCTACCTTAAAATCTCCATGGCAGTCACTGTAAAGTGTTTGAAAATAGGGCTCTGGAGTTGGAATAAAAACATTTTGCTTCCACCTGAAATTGCAAAAGATTTGACATTTGAAAACATTTTCAATCATTAATTATTACACAAATTAACGGGAAAAGTATATTGTACACTACAGCAACATAATCAGTAATGTACTGTAATGTGTATAGATATAAACCAATCTTCTTTTGATGAACAAGAACAACAACAATTTAGCATTACATAAAAAATATTTTTGAATGTCCTGTTGTTGGTTAAAAAATCTTACTTTTTAATAGGAACAAAACACAAAACAATGATGAGTGGCACCAACAAACACAATGGGATGAGCACCTTTTGCAGCATAAAGACAGGAGCAGTGGTTTCTGTAAGAGAAAGTGTTTATATATAAATACAATATCATGGATTAAATACAAACAAGTCTTGTTTTAAAGTAACACTAACGTTTTTCCCCAGAATTGAGTGACAGAGAAAATTACTAAAAGTTACAGATCCCAACAGAAAGTTCTCAGTGGGAGCAAATTCTGAAAAAGTTCTGTAGCATTACTGAATTTTATAATAGATTTTTCCTTTTTACCATCTACAGCTGGGACCGTCCTCCAGTGAAACACGTTGGACCAGGCACTCCATTGTCCATAGTAAGAAACTTGATTGGGACTGGACCGTACCTTGGCAGCATACTCAGAGTCTGGTATTAATTTATCATCTTCTAAAGTAAAGGTTGTGTGGTCAGTGTGGATATCATGTGCTGTCCCCTGTGAGAAAGGTTAGTCCTGTTATTAATGAGTGCCACATATTTAGATTAATTACACCCGTAATTATGAATCCTACATTGTGTCTGCGTCCTCTTTCCTCGATACGTAGATGATACTTTAAGTACTGCACCAAGTTATATTTTGGCTCATAGGTGCTGTTCCAGGAAAAATGGTGTTGACCTGAGCTTTGGTTCAATGTGAGACAGCATGGTGCTTTTGGTTTTACTAATATTAACACAAAACAGATGTCACAACAGAACTAACACAATTACATTTGCACTGTGGGAAAAAAATATGATGCTCACTGGTTTTTACAGGTTTGAAATTGTTTTCCAGCAGCTCACAGCTCTTGGTCACCTTTTGCATGTGGCAGAGTGAGATTGTGAACTCATCTATATCCACAAAGCCATCCTCTACTTCAACAGAACAGGTATAATGTTCATTGGACCTGGATAACAAACACTGAAATATCCTAGAAAGGAAAAACAGTCAGTTCAAATGTAATCAAATGCGTTGGTTGCAAAATGTCTACTTACTTTTCTTCTATTATACGTTTTACTTCCAGCCACACAGTACTGAAGTTTGACGGCAGGCTGGTCTCCAGGGAGCAGTTAATAATGTACTCATAGTCATTAATGCACTGGAGCTTGTGGTTCATGCCTAAAAAAACGGGCAGATTGTGACATATCCTGGATTTCACTTTACTTACTTCATGCAGTTCAAATTGATCTACTATTGATTTTCAACATCAGCCTGATTAGGAGAGAAAAAATTACATATTCATGTTAAAGTGAAAACAGATTTTTACAGACCATTCTCACCAAGTCTACTGGTAGAGTTGCTAAGACTTCCTTCAAGACGAACAACGCTGGAGGAAATCAGTAGAAGGATGAGCACTCCCAAGCTCCGTGTCGAGTTGAGATCCATGTTCGGAGCCAGAATGGGCATTACGCCTGTCCTATTAGACCTTCATTTTGTCATGCTGCCTTGACGCTTTACCAGAAACTGGTGTGTGAAGAAGGTATCAGCCCATCTTTCAAACTGTCTGACACTTATCAATACCACGTGACAACTGCAAGAAGATACTATTCTTTTTTTTTTTTTTTTACCAAAGCAGTTGTAAAATAGAAAGCCTGTTAAAGTTGCAGCAGTGTGGGTTGCATAGAAACTTTGGTTTTACCCACAGCACCACAGTGGGAACTAGCAAATAAGACATTTAGATACATTTATAGGTACAGATACAATTTGACTCACAGGGCAATAATATTGAGTAATAAACTTAATAAAAATTTTGGAGCATTGATAAGAGAACAGTTCAATGTGTGTTACACTACGTTGTCCTGGTTTAAGATCGGCGCATGAGGCAAGGTCATTTTTCACAAATACTTGGTGTCTGTGTAATAGTAGTTTATAAACAGGTTTGCAGTTACCACAGTGAACATTTCAAACAGTTACGCTGCTGCATGTCTATTTAATATTTTCTGCTTAGTCGTCAGCCTAACTTAATCAGACAGGAAACAGCTAAGTTCAAAAATAGGGCTTCAGTTAAATCAACCATAACCTACCTTACCACAGAACATAATGTAGCAGATATTTTTATTTAAGGCTTTTCTGTAACTCCGTGTGAACTTGTTTTCAGCATTAAAGTATTCAAATTGTGCAAGAGCATGGCCTGTGTCTATCTCAATCTTGTTGCAGTTCCTGTGCATCTGATATGGACATTTTTTTCCATTATTTGTGATAAGACTGAGCACACAGATGTTATTTTTGAAAAGCTTGTGGTTTAAATTGAAATTATCAGATGTAGAACTAGAACAGGGTTATACTTAAGTATTTTATTGATGGTTCAAAGTGTATTTGTACAGCTGCTTTACACAACAAGTTAGTTTTAAATGACAGTATATAAATGTATGTACATTTTTAGACATGGTGAAGAGATTTAGGCACACTATCACAAGTCACTCACAGGCCAGTTTGCTATCAAAGGACGACAGAGTGATGGCAAAGGCTTGCAGGGCGCACATGGGGTAGGAGTAATCCATGGAGAACACGTCCTCTGCCACACGGCCAAACTGCATCACAATGTAATCCTCTGGGATAGACATCAGCAGGAGGGCACAAAGAAGAAGATACCCTGAGTTTGATGTGGACAAAAATCAGAAACATTTGATGTTTGAAAATGGCAAAAGTTTGTTTTACCATTGTCAGGGTGAATGATCTGGAAGTTTTTGACAGAGGCTTGTGTGACACGGCCATGGAAATTTAGTACATATGAATGTGTCTGCTCGTTCCAACTCGGGGATTTGTTGTTTAAAGTGATCAGTTGGTCTGTGTTATGGTTTGTATGGCGGGACAGCAGTGTCTCCAGTTCCTAAAAAGACATTTACAAATTTATCAATGAACCTGTAAAGCTATAAAAATATAATTGTCTTTTCTTTGAACCTGACCCAGCCAAAAAAAGTTTTAACTTTTTAAGCTTTGACCTTATGTAGACACATTACAATTACACAATTATGACCACAACAGGCCGTCCAAGATGTTAAAAAAATAAGACTACTCACTGCATTAAATGGGACTAAAATTATTACATATAAATAAATTCAGTTGCTGACTTATTTTTGGCTGGGCACTAAACATATCAGATGAGTGACAGCCAACATACATTCTTTGGTGCAATGGACACTCGTTCATCATCAATCATGCCTGGGATAATTACGGTCATTTTTCTGGGACCTTTAAAACCCAGCACATTTGTCTCCTGAAACATAAGATATTGGTGTTACAGATTTATTTGTTGTCACAGCATGTATTAGTTTTATGTAGGTAAGCTTGGACTCACATAACAAATTGCTGCCAGTTCTTCTCGCACGGATTCACTCTCTTTTATAAAAGGCTTTTTCTCTGGGTTTTCTCCCCCATTGTAAACTGTGAATTTCGTACCTAGGACATTGGACCTAAACCAGGCAAAGATGATATTACATTAATAGCTATATGGTTAATAAGATCTTGGACATACTCTAGTTTGTAATGGGTAATGTTTACTCTTTGTACCAGAGATATTATGAGCATTTTACATCTTTATACCTGAGTTTTCCAATGTAGCAGTTTGTATTTCTGGACAGATTTGTTGGGTCGGTGGAGATCAGATAGTTGGCTGTTTTGCACTTTTTTCTTTTTCTTCCCGCCATTAAAAAGACCTAAACAAAAATTGTTTAGTAAAATTAAAGTAACATAAAAATGTGATTATGCTCTGTTTAGATGTTGAAATGGATTAGTATAGACCCTCTTGCCGTCCTCCTTCTCCATGTGCAGGTAGTAAGTTGGAAACATGCCCTTCTCCATCCCTCTCCTGTCTCGGGTCACCCTACACTGGATCGTCACCTCTTTTAGAGCTGGACGCAACGCAAACTTCTCCAGATCCTCCACTGACATGGGAGAAGTTGACTGAAAGACCATTTCACCATAAAAAATGTTAATGCTATCCCAGAGTGAAACCCTAATTCCTTATAATTCAAAACGAGGCTCTTACTCACCCTTTCATTAGAGTCACTTTCTGAGTTTTTCCTGTAGTTTGAGTTAAGTGAAGCGAGACTCGTCTTCTCTTTTTTGCTTGACTTTTTTTCTTTTTTCTCTTTTTCTGAAGTATCTTCATCTTTGCTTTCATCGCTGATTTGGCACATGGCTGTAGAGATTAATTCATTCATTTATTATCACAATAATACATACACAAAAAACATAGGTTATCACTCACTTGTGTCAAGTTTATTTTTCCTCTGCTCTGGCTGAGAGGAAGGCCACTCTCCGTTTTCTTCCTCATTGCATCTTTCATTCTGTTTCTTGTTTTTCGGACTTGCCACCTCGAGAACAGTGTTTATCTCTTTTTCTGAGTTTCCCCTTGAATTTATCTCTACAAAAAAGCACACAGATACATGTTGAAACAATGCCATTTTACATGTTGGGAAACTATAAGTTTATCAGAATGTACATACTTTTACAGTCCTGCTTTTGAGTCTTTGGTGTATTTTCATTGTCCTCAGATTCTTTCACTTTGGTTTTCTTTTTGCTTTTTTTCACCTTTTCGTCTCTGTCTTGATCTTTGTCTGATTCTTCAACATGTTCTCTCTCTAAAAAAGCAGACGGTTGCTCATAAATAATCAATTTATGCAGCTTTAATAAATGACTAACACACAAAGTCTTACGTTTGTCTTTTTCTTTTTTCTTTTTGGTCTTCTTTCCCTCCACTGGGACATCATTTTCAACTTCACACTTTAGTTCTAGCTCTTTGTCTATGTCTAAGTCCATTGTTTTGAGGGTCACTGGTTTCTCTGAAGGGAGCTCCTCTGGTATTCTGGGAGCTGCCATGTCACATTCACCCAGTGTGATTTCATCCACTGGGTTATCATGAGCATGTTCAACCTGGTCTTCTAAGAATAAAAAAAAAAGTAAATATAAAGATTGTCACTTAGACTGATTGTCTTCACTCACCAGTCAGGGAAATGTTGCTCAGGGAATTGCTGATCAACAGAGGTGTCTCATCAGATCTGATTTTCTGCTTTCGCCTTTGCCGTGTGTCCAGATTAGACACAACCATCTGAGCGTCAGCCCTCTTTCTTTGCTGTCTTTTCATCATCATTGCTCGCTATGGGAACAACCACAATAATTATGTTCATAGTAGGAATCTGTTGCTATTATGATTATTATGATTAAGATTAGTGTAGGCTACAGTTCATGGCTGTGGCCAAGGTTTAGAAACAGTTAGATCCAGAAAATCTGATGTTAAAATAGTGCACTGTGTAAGTATGTTGTTTATATGTAAGTATGTTTAAGGTGATCTAATACAATAGTACAATTTATTCATCCAATAATAGACTCCTTTTGTGTTTGTAACCAACCCCAATACATTTCCAACGGTAGAATTAACATTATTAGCCTCCAACAGAGTGAGTCCAAAATTAAAATGCTTGGATAGGAGCAAATAATTAATTGTTTAAATAAATCAGTCTGCATAACTGTTGATTAAAAAGAGGAGTCAGGAGTCACAGATCTCGGTGCAACACCTGTACTTATACCGTACTCAGGCCTGTCCAGTTATTAGTGACATGACATCCTATGTGTTTTAAGTCAAATTAATTTGAACCAGATCAGAGAGAACTCATACCATGACACAATTAAAATAACTCAATAAATATAATAAACGATATTTTGCAGTCTATTTCTCTTGCATAAGTGCGACTTTACAGAAACCCCAAACTGTATGCCAAACAGCAGCAGGTGGTTTTGACACGGCTAGCTGCTGTTATTGTGTAAATTGTTGCCCTTTTTATTTTTTTTTTTTTTGCCAAGAATGTATTTTTACATAAAGGCTAAGTATTCGGCCGTTAATAATTGCTCAAAGCTCATAGCCTAGATATGGACAAAGTTATTCAGAATGTCACAGTAAGCTAAATGGCTAATTGAAGATGTTAATTAGTTAACAGTTTTTCATATAAGTTGTATCTGTTTCAATATCACTTTACCTGATTTTCCAGTTTCTGATGTCGAATGTCGGGGTCTTCCATGTTGAACAACTTTGAAGAACTTTAAAAACCAACGTTGAGAAAAAAAAATGGAGCCAGTTTCAATAAAAGTTTCTGCTCAGAAATATATTTGCAATTGAACAGCCTTGGTTTGATTGTACAGCCTTCTCCATCTGAGTATGTCCACCTGGGTGTAGCAGAAGGCAAAGTGGATTAAAGGGGGATAATGTTCTTAAACTAGCTACGCTGCAAAGCTTGCTCAGTGTGGACAGGGAATCCGGGGAAAAGACAAGCCGACCATGATTAGCTACTACGTGGATGAACAAAGTCTGTTTCTTTCCATGAGGCCCCAATGCCCACTAGCAACAACTGTGTCTCACTAACTATGATGCACACTATGACGCCGAAAAATATCTTTCACTTCAAGAGAAAATCCGCACCTCGTTTCTAAACTCTATCTACAGCTGTTTTGTTGCCAGACATATTAGCATCATATATTAACGCAAAAACAAACGCTGCACTGAAGCGGGAAACTCACGCGTTTATCCCGTTGCCATGGATACAGCAGCCCTGATGGAGCGCACTATGAGCGGACTACAGCGACTTCAACCTGACTGACAGTAAATTTATAAGCAGCTAGCGGTGTAAAAATGTTATGTTTTGATATTTTTATATAGTTTTAATGTTGTAATATACTAAAAACGTGGAACATACATTTTTAACAACGCACATTTTATTACTCCTCATACTTCAACCAGCTACGTGAAGTGGTCAAGAAGCAGCGCTGTGTCCTTCACAATAAAAGAAATACATATGGCACTGAACGGTTTACGCTTTACGCAAAGAAAAGGGTAAACCAAATAGGACGTCATATACATCACACTAGTATTTTATGACTAGAAGTGGATTACAATACCCCTAGAATATTCATCTGCAGTGCTGTGCTGCTTTGTTCATGAATGAGTTAAACCGGAAAAAACATACTGTTGTGGTTGCTAGGATACCGTGGTGCTGACACACTCGACCGGCCCTAACAGGTTTTTTCGGGTTGTAATGCGTTTCACAGTTTAAAAGTTGTTTTTTTCTTTGTATGGAAAGTGTAACATTGACATGTGACGTTTTCTCTGAGTAATGTTATTTTTATCTTTCAAATCTGCAAGCATTTTGAAACAAAAAATGGATACAAAAATAAAGGTAGGCTATAGAGTCAAAGAGTTCACATGTTCCTACTCTTTTGTGCATTGTAATACATATACCTTGTACTCTAGATGCCAGAAGATATGAAAGCTAAAGTCATGCTATGGTAAGAACTGTGTTTGTTTAGATCATTAATGCATTCAGCAATTAACGGTGGGTATATCTGTGTGTGTTCTAGGACAGATATAAGCTTCCATGACATGGAAAAGCTTGAGAAAATACAGTCAATTCCTGACTTGGAAACGTGTGTAAATTATTTCTACCCAAATTTAACATAAATATATGCATGTCTTTTCAAATAAGACTAACCTATTCCCTTCTCTGCCAGTGCTTTATGTGAAGTTTTAGAAGTTGACCTTCCTGACCCAAAGCGAGGAATTCTCCTGGAGCTTTATGTTCAAACTATGCTTTTTTGCAGAGAAAATAGCTTTAAAATAGAACAAACATCTACACTTCTGTCCATTATTAAATCTATCCATGAGGCTAATGTAGGTGGGTAAATACATAAGTTCAAACACTTACTGATTGACAAATAATTTAACTTGAGGAATTGAAATGTCTTTGTGTTAACTCTCTTCCCTGCAGTAACCCCCATCAATAACATACAGCAATGTTACACATATTGTAAGGAGCTGTTGCTCTGTCACTCAGTTAGGGTATGTATGATGACCCAGTTTATAATTTAAAACTCTGTGCACTCTGCTAACAACTGTCCATTATTATAGCACTCTCAGTGACTGTCTTTATTGTTGACCACAGCGACCACCCTTTAGCATTGACCTTTTCAATTTAGAGGAAGTAAGTCACATCTATACCTATATCCACAACAGCTACATGAGGCACTACAAACTCTACAAGTATATTTTTACCCCACAGGTAACATGTGAAACAGAAACTTGGTTTCAAGTCAGTTTACATGTGTTGACCTTTATTTATGTTATCTTCATTGTATTTTTCTACTTCAAAGGTAAAACTTGATCTGTCTTTGACTTACTCTGGGAACGTAGATCGGGAGGATTTGGTTGTTACACCAGGTGATGATTTAACTGTAACCTTATTTCTTACACATATTATAATTTGATTATATATGTTTTAAACATTATATTTATGCACCAGATAATAAAACAGAAGATTCAAACCTTTCCATCACTGAACCAGGGGACACCATAGAAGGTATGGACATGTTGCAGAATGTACACAATAAAATATTTTTGTTTTATTTATTGTTTTAGTTTAGTATAGTAATAACTATAGTAATATAAGTATATTACTATATTTGTATATAATTTCTGTATTTTACTTCATTTTCAGCTTGACAGAGGCACTGAGCATTACATCAGAGAGCAATTTTGTGTAAGATTGTGTAAGCAAGATTGTGTCTAAAAGGATGTACCAACAAAAGGACAAGAACACACAGTCTTTTCAGACCAATCAGGGAGCTAAAAATAAGCTGTCTTTTTATTGTTGCAATTGAGTTCCAATAATTAGACATTAAAACTATATTAATCCACCTAAAATGTTTGCTTTATTCTCAAGAAATCCTGTTTTATCTTCATAAAACATTATCAGACATACACATGCCAGAAAATGAATCAAAGTGGGGGAAAAACAATTGCTTTTTTAGGTTTTAAAACATAAAAAACATTTACAGTTTGTGTAGGAGGACGTTTTAAAAGACATGTCTGCATGCATGACAGCATTACAATTTCTTGTTAAAATAATATATTTTGTCTATGTGTCATGTTGTAAATAATTTAATTAAACCTACTGCACACAGTACCTTTTCACTCAGACTGGGCAAACACAATGTTTACTAGATACAGTACATAATGTTTCATAATATTTATCTATTGACTGCCAGTGCAAATGACCTACCATAAAAGACTTTAAAACTGCTGCGCACATTAATCAAAAGTCAAATAGGCAATATATATTGTATACTGTGCATTTTTATGATAAAATTTGTATAATCTTAATAATCGTAGCATAAATTAAGGCAAATGCCCTTGTCTCTAAACTTCTTAAAACACAGTCACTAGATAGACACAAACAACACCCAAATGCAGTTAGTAAAATTAAAATAAGGAATGTAACCATGCTATTTAGGTGTCAAAGTCCTCTAACCCTAATAGCACAATCTTGGTTGTGTTCTGAAAGAGAGCGGCACGGTTCTGCTGCTCACCTTTCTTTACCCAGTGCCCATAGATACGAAATGCACAACCATCAATAAGTTTACGGACGCCTCGGATGGAATAAGGATCCCTGGCCAACACGTCCCGAGTTAGTGGGCGAACCCTGCGGTATCGACTGAACATTCTGATACAGGCTAACACAGTGACTATCAATACCTGAGGGAAAAACAAATAAAAGGAAATTAGATGCTACATTAACACACCAACAAACATTCACCCTGGGAATAGCTTATGTCGTAGCTCACCCTAAATGACTTTCTTGGGCTAAAGAATCGCAACTCTTCTTTCTGGTACAGCCGGAAGAAGGAATGAGCCAAAGCCTGCTCAGCTGTCAGACGGGTAGCTGGGTCCACCACAAGAAGCCTAGATATCTGAACAAAGGTACAGTTATATGTAAAACAGATACAGTCAGGTCCATAAATATTGGGACATGGACACAATTCTAATCTTTTTGGCTCTATACACCACCACAATGGATTTGAAATGAAACGAACATGATGTGCTTTATCTGCATACTTCTATGTTTAATTTGAGGGTATTTACATCCAAATCAGGTGAACGGTGTAGGAATTACAACAGTTTGTATATGTGCCTCCCACTTTTTAAGGGAACAAAAGTAATGGGACAATTGGCTGCTCAGCTGTTCCATGGCCAGGTGTGTGTGGTATTCCCTCATTATCCCATTTACAAAGAGCAGATAAAATGTTCAGAGTTCATTTCAAGTGTGTTATTTGCATCTTGAAACTGTTACTGTCAACTCTCAATATGAGATCCAAAGAGCTGTCACTATCAGCGAAGCAAACCATCATTAGGCTGAAAAAACAAAACAAACCCTTTTTTCAAGTGGCCAAATCAACTGATGGAACATCCTTAAAAGGAAAGAACGCCCTAATGAGCTCAGCAACACCAAAAGACCCGGAAGACCATGGAAAACAACGTTTTTTTAACCTTTAATTAACCAGGATAGTCCCACTGAGATTACAAATTGCTTTTGCAGGGGAGTCCTGGCCCTATGTGTGTTTGGGGGAACTGTGGTGGATGACCTAAGAATTCTTTCCCTGGTGAAGAAAACACCCTTCACAACAGTTGGCCAGATCAAGAAAACTCTCCAGGAGTTAGGTGTATGTGTGTCAAAGACAACAATCAAGACTTCACCAGAGTGAATACAGCGGGTTCACCACAAGATGTAAACCATTGGTGAGCCTCAAAAACAGGAAGGCCAGATTAGAGTTTGCCAAACAACATCTAAAAAAGCCTTCGGAGTTCTGGAACAACATCCTATGAACCGATGAGACCAAGATCAACTTGTACCAGAGTGATTGGAAGAGAAGAGTCTGGAGAAGGAAAGGAACTGCTCATGATCCAAAGCATAGCACCTCATCAGTGAAGCATGTGGTGGTAGTGTCATGGCGTGGGCATGTAAGGCTGCCAATGGAACTGGTTCTCTTGTATTTATTGATGATGTGACTGCTGACAAAAGCAGCAGGATGAATTCTGAAGTGTTTTGGGCAGTATTATCTGCTCATATTCAGCCAAATGCTTCAGAACTCATTGGACGGCGCAGATGGACAATGACCTGAAGCATACTGCGAAAGCAACCAAAGAGTTTTTTAAGGGAAAGAAGTGGAATGTTATGCAATGGCCAAGTCAATCACCTGACCTGAATCTGATTGAATGAGCATGCATTTCACTTGCTGAAGGAAAAATGCCCCAAGAACAAGCAGGAACTGAAGACAGTTGCAGTAGAGGCCTGGCAGAGCATCACCAGGGATGAAACCTAGCGTCTGGTGATGATGTGTTCCAGACTTCAGGCTGTAATTGACTACAAAGGATTTGCAGCCAAGTATTAAAAAGTGAAAGTTTGATTTATGATTGTTAATCTGTCCCATTACTTTTGGTCCCTTAAAAAGTGGGAGGCACATAAACAAACCGTTGTAATTCCTACATCGTTCACCTGATTTGGATGTAAATACCCTCAAATAAAAGCTATAAATCTGCAATTAAAGCACATCTTGTTTGTTTCATTTCAAATCCATTGTGGTGGTGTATAGAGCCAAAAAATTGAATTTGGTCCATGTCCCAATATTTTTGGACCTGACTGTATTACTATTTGCAGCCAGTATACATTTCCACTTCAAAAACAGATCTATAATTGCTAAAAAAGACACATTTTTGTAATAGTAATCTAAGTAATCTTACCAAATCTTTCACTGTGTCAGACCTGTCATCCCATTCTGGGGAGCTAAACTGATAGCGACCCTCCATGATCATTCTCAGCATCAGCATCTGTTTGCGATGCCAGAAAGGAGGTGACCCAGCCAGGAGGGTGAAGAGGATGACTCCACATGCCCAGCTGAAGAACAGACAATTCAAAAGTATGAAGTCAGACATTTTAGACAAACCATCAGAATATACAGAAGACTTACAGGTCAACTTCTTTGCCATAACCTGGGTGCAATTCATCCATTGAACATTTCAGAATTTCAGGTGCCAAATAACCCGGTGTTCCACAGAGCTCTAATTTGAAAAAAAGAAAAGAAAAACATGCATTAACAATAAGAGAGTCACAACATAATGATACCAAAAATACTGAGCATTTCACTTTGTCACAATACCTCTAAGTTTTTCACCAGGTTGAAGCTGCACTGAGAAACCAAAGTCAGACAATTTAATATGTCCCTGATCATCAAGAAGAATGTTCTCAGGTTTCAGGTCCCGATGAACAATGTTGAGGGAGTGAAGGTACTGCACGGCCTCCAGCAAAGCTCGCATCATACTCCTGTTATAAACAGCATCAGCAACTTTAGTCTATGTCAAACCTCCAGTAGCAAGATAAAAGGTACTGTAAAAATTGGTTATTACACATTCCAACGAGTATGACTTGCTCGTTGGAATAACAAACTAATAGTAGTTTGTTATTGCTAAGAAGGATCCAGTTAACTTTTTATTATTGGCAGAAACTCCACTGCAATAACTTTGCCACGTCATGATAAGGTGTGGGTTAATGATTGGGGCTTACCTCGTCTCCTTTTCACTCAAGGTTACTTTTTCAGTGAGGTAGTCAAACAGCTCTCCTCGCCTCATGCTAAACAAAAAAAGAATCACCTTTGAGAATTTTTACATGACTATTATCTTTTACATAATATGGATATTTTTCTATGGTTGTTTTCATACTCACAGATCAAACACCAAAAATATGAAAGTTGCTGACTCATAGGAATCAACAAGAGTAACTAAAAGTAAACATGACAGTTTATCACTCAGTCATGAGTAAATACAACAATAATTTCAATGCAAAACAGTTATACACACTTATTGAGGGGTGTCCCTTCACCATGTTGAGTAATTGAATCTCCTTCAATGTGGAGCTTTTCACCTCTTCCAGCTGCTGGGCAGTCATCTTTTCTGCTGTTATTTCAATAATCTTCACTGCCAACTCCTGCCCTGTGTGTCTGTGCACACACCGGCGCACAACACTACTCACACCCCTAAAAACACAGAATAAAGCATGTTGTCAAACCACCAACTCCTCAGATCTGAATTACTTTTTTTTATTTGGACTCACCTGCCAATCACCTCCTTTGGGTCATATTTCTGGTAAAATTCTTTGGCCCCCACCCAATCAGGTAATTCCTCTCCAACAACAATATCTTTGGTCATAATGGTCATAAATCTGTAACAACATCATGTCACAAATGTTACAGAATAAGTTTTGTTGAATTGCCTGTCTAAGGGTAGTAAATGGAGTGCATAAAAGATAATTTGGTCATTTAGACTAGAGTACATATAGTGTTTGGGTTGTCAGTATATTTTTACAACTGAAAATGTTCA
Source organism: Perccottus glenii (assembly GCA_024416835.2). Classification (NCBI taxonomy): domain Eukaryota; kingdom Metazoa; phylum Chordata; class Actinopteri; order Gobiiformes; family Odontobutidae; genus Perccottus; species Perccottus glenii. The sequence continues at coordinate 13,250,452 of CM044566.2, read as the reverse complement.
AGATTGGGCCTATTAGATACATGGATTTACTAGAACTTAAGCTATCTGACAAACGTATTGGAGTAACAAGTATACAATTCCCTCTGTGCTGTGAAAACTATAATGTACCTTAAATGGCTGTACATTGCACCAGTGCTATTTCACTACAGGAACTTGAATGGTGTATGTTTAAACGGGAAGTTACTTTTAATATTAGGTTCATCACGAATTAAAGGTATTCTGTGCACTTAATTTAATAATAATAATTTTCTGTTTAGCTGACATACAATACAATACAATGCACCCTACTAATGTCCTTAGCTCATCTCAACTGTTAGCTTTCAAGGTCTTTAGCCTTTCTGTAGACGCAGTTGACCGCTCAGAACTAAATTTACTCACAGTGAAATCCAACAAAGACCTGTTAAGTTCAGCTCGAAAACATTAATGTGAAGCCATGGTTGTGTGCTATCCAATGACGACAGCAACAGTCATAAAATGCTAGGATTTGCAGCACTTAGATCGGACATGAACACTATTTACATTCCTCTCACATTCCTGTCAGAGAGTGTGTCAGTGCTGCCCCCTTGTTGCTGGGCTGAAAGCTTAGAGTTTTGACGGGGGTGTTACTCTGTAAAATAAATAGTAGGACTGAATGGGTTATACACCAACAAAAGTTAGCAATAATTTTAATTAGGATTAGGATGTGCGTTATTTATGTTTTATAAAAGTTTTATAAAAGCTAAAAGTTACAATATTTTGTGATACTTATTCTTAATTTATATTTTTCATCGTTGACATGTCCCGGCGGAAGTTAGGAATCGTCACTTCCCTTTCTCTTGATGGTTCCGTTGTCTATCGTTCCTTGTAAAGGTTTGTTCAGTCTAATTTTGTCTAAATATTTTACAGACTTTCTTTGATTAGCCATTGCATGAGGTATATTTAACATATGTCAGACTTGGTAATAAATCCTCTGATTATGAATCATTTGCTTCTTTGAGCAAAGCAGACCAGAATTAGTCGTGTTTACGTTAGCTTTAGCTTATGTCTTAGCAGGTTTGATCATGTGCGTAAAACCTGAAGTTAGACAATAATATTTGTAGAAGTACTATGTCTTTCTTAAAAGTGTCTGTAGTAAGATACAAGAATAGCATGATACAAAAACTATCAACTGGTTTATAAGGAAAGTGATAGTGAGCTAGTGAGATCCTGACTACCATCAGAGCATGCCCTATAATGTGTGTGAGTGATTACTTGAAAATAATATATGATGAATGAATGAATGAATAAACCATTTGTATTTTTGCAGTGTGAGGGAAGATGTCAGGTGCTGGGGGAGGGAAGCGCCCCATGGGTGGGGACAGCCCCCCTGGCCCACCTGAGAAGAAAAGCAAAAAGGAGGAGAAGACCACCACCACTCTCATCGAACCTATTCGGATTGCTGGTGTCTCATCCACGGTTAGTTTTCCACAATCTTTTACTATGTCCACTACACCTGTTTAACATCAGGTCTGAAAAGGTTCTACTATATTTTCCAAATTTCATGTGTACAGGAAGAAATGGACATGAAGGTCCTCCAGTTCAAAAACAAAAAGTTGTGTGAGCGTTTGGAGCAGAGACAGGCAATGGAGGATGAGCTACGGGAGAAAATTGAGAAACTGGAGAAGAGACAAGCCACTGATGACACCACTCTGCTTATTGTCAACCGTTATTGGTCTCAGGTACTAATGTTATTTATGAAACACATAGCCATTTCTATTCTTCTGTATTTGATGCATTATTTTTCTATTTAATTTTACACAAGAACATGCATTCAATATCCATGTGTTTTCTGCTTGTATTTGTTCAATAATGAATTGAATCACTTTGTATTTGGGATATAGCTGGACGGAAACGTGCATGTTCTACGTAAACGCATTGAACCTGCTCCACCAACTCCTTCTTCCCATGTTCCGTCCTCTGCCCCGCTCCCCGACTCAACACCAATGGAAGAAGATGGTGTCAACATGGTGTCTCCAGCTGCCACTGTGCCTCCACCTCCACTGCCAGAGGGACAGAACGACATGGAACAGACAGAACAGCAACAACATGAGCGACAAGAGGAGAGTGTCCTAGAAGAGCAGCATCAACCCACTCCCCCTGCAGGGGCTGAAGAGCAAGTAACACCTTCAGAGCCACCACAGGATTCTGCAACAGGTTAGAACATCATATTTTTACAGAAATTTAAAGCCTTGTTTACTCTAATGGATACCAATCAGTATGAAATTACATTATTTAAAGTGGCATCCCCTAAGCTAGATTGCGTTTCAGGTGATGGTTGTACAGGTGCAGTACTTTGTATTTTGTGTCATGTACAGATGTAGCTTCTCCTCCTCCCCCTTTGAGTGAGAATGCCAAGGCTTTCCTTACTACACTGGAGCACAGCAGTGAGGAAGAGCTCACGCTTCATCTCCAGGACCGAATGCAGTTCAGCAAAGAACTCGTTGCCAGCTTGGTCTGCGTCTTTGACAGGCTAAACAGTCGTATTGACGACATGTGCAAGAAAGTCCACACGGAAGGTAACTGCTTAAATGGGACTCACTACGTTTACATGACACTAGAGAAATTCTGACCGTAATACCTTAGTCCAACTATAACAACTGTAATTCAAAATTTCAAGATGACATTTCTAGTTAATGCAATTTATAGCTGAGTTTTGCGCACTTATATGGTCGGAATAATACAGACTGACTTAATCATTAGAGAGTAAAGTTGTTTAATAGCATTTAAAGCTACTAATGAGTGAATGCAGCATTAGTGGAGTGCTGCAGACTCAATAATCCACTGATGAACCACAACATGCACCATACATTATAACCAATTAGGACATGAAAAACATTTGCAGAAAATGATGAGCAGGTTTTGAATATGTTATTCATCAGCTGCTGATGTTATTATAGCAGTATGTGAAGATGATAACCAGTCTGAAGTCATCAATACAAATCACAAGCTGCTGGATGAAAATAGCCGATTGAGACACCTGACAACTCAGTTGCAAGGCCGACACCACAAAATGTCCATGGAGGTATGTCATTTTCATGCATTGTAATGGTGAGCAATTTGTTTGTCCAGTGAATAAAAATGTTGTCTGCATTCTTTTCCCCAATTGTACGTTGACCATTAACAGACATATCTAACTTGTCTTGTAGTACAATGAGTTGGTGGACAAAGTGACCAGTGCCGAGACCAAGGTGACTGAGATGGAGACAACTGTGGAGGACTTGCAGTGGGACACTGAGAAGCTTCGTAACCGGGAACAAAAGCTCAACAAGCACCTTGCAGAGGCTATGGAGCAAGTATGTTTGAATACTGTATCTACATTTATCTGAATATTAAATATGAAATCTATGTTTGTTTTCTGACTTGTATTGTGTATTTGTAGCTTAAGTCTGGCTACAGCAGCACTGGGAGCTCTGGTGGGCTACCTGGAGGCCAGATTACACTAAACATTCAGAAGGTAGGTATCAGAACCTTTTATATCAATATCATTAATATGTCAACTGGCCATCCTAATGTATGGTTATTGCATGTCCAAGAGGTCATTTTTGTATTTATTTGATCATTTTGTAGTTTGAAAGTCTCAATGCAGAGTTGGAGCATTACCAGGAGTTGGCAAACAGCCGAATGGCAGAATTGGAGAAACTCCAGCTGGAGCTCCAAGAGGCAGTGAGGGAGAGTGAAAAACTCAAGGTATTATTGCAATCTCTGTTTGACACAAAGTGGTTGACTTTGTTTCACCCTAATAGATTTATTGACATACAATATGATTTGTAACTTCAGATGGACTTGCGAAATATTCCAGAGGAGGTTGTAAAGGAGACCACAGAATACAAATGTCTTCAGTCTCAGTTTTCACTGCTGTACAACGAATCTCTTGGTGTGAAGACCCAGCTGGATGAGGCACGGGCACTTCTGCTCACAGCAAAGAATGCCCACCTCCGTCAGATTGAGCACATGGAGGTAGGATCCGGCCTTGTTGATAGGAGCCTGCTTTTCAACCTTGCAAATGAAACATGAATGTGTATTTGGTTGTTACTTTTCAAATGAGTACTGCCTTGTTTTCATTGTTCAGAGTGAGCTGTCACTTCAAAAGAAGCTGCGGACTGAGGTTATTCAGCTGGAGGACACCTTGGCCCAGGTGCGCAAAGAGTATGAGATGCTGCGCATTGAGTTTGAGCAGAATTTAGCAGCAAATGAGCAAGCAGGTATGTTTAAAAACCTTTTCAAGAGTGTTATTAGGAAACCATGAAATGTTTTAGTTAATATTGCTATGTAGGTAATAAATTAAGATAGTGAATGTCTTTTTCTCTCAGGACCAATCAACAGAGAGATGCGACACTTAATCAGCAGTCTGCAGAACCATAACATGCAACTGAAAGGTGATGTGCAGCGTTTTAAAAGGAAGCTGCGGGAAACTCAAATGGAGATTAATAAGGTAGATAAAAACATTCTTGTATGTTTAAGTCAGATGATTATTAGGGGCTTGTTATCTTTAAATACATTTCCTTTTCTGTATAGTAACAAAAGTGATACATTTTTTTTTTGCCAGTTGCGCTGCCAGAGTGGTGACACAGGGGTCCTGATTCTGGAGGAAAGCACGTCTGATAGCATTGATGTTAAGAAGGAGGAAGAGGACGATCAGGAGGAGGAGGAGGAACGGAGAAAGGAGTTGGAACGTCAGCGAGCACGGGATAGAGAGCGTGAGAGAGAGGCTGAGCGTGAACGGGAGCGTGAGCGTGAAAGAGAGAGGCAGCGCAGTGATGAGCTTAAGAGGAAAGACTCAGACACACTGAAGATGTTACGAGTAGAACTCAAGTATGTCACTTCCTAAGCTACTTTGTAAAATACAGTTTAGATAAACATATTTAAAGTACATATGCTGTCAAATTAAATGTATTTTTTAAATATTATTTTAGAATTTTATTTTAGAATAGCATTGATCTTGATTACGCCATTAAATCTAATTGTCATCTTCTTATCAGGAAAGCCCAGGAGTCCCAGAAAGAGATGAAGCTCTTATTAGACATGTACAAATCTGCCCCAAAGGAGCAGAGAGACAAGGTGCAGCTTATGGCAGCTGAACGCAAGTCCAAAGCCGAGGTTTGTCAACTGTTCTACTCTTCAGTAAAACATTGAAGTGCCACTGCTTCTCACTGCCAGTGCTTTTTAATCCCAGGTGGATGAGTTAAGGATGCGAGTGCGAGAGCTGGAGGAAAGAGAGAGAAAGGAAAGCAAGAAGCTGGCTGATGAAGATGCACTGAGGAAGATCCGTGTGGCTGAAGAGATGATCGAGCATCTGCAGAAGAAACTGGCTGCTACTAAACAGGTAACTGTGTGCTCTCGTCTTGCACACTTTGAACAGTCAAAAGGAAACTGGAAAAAAGAAGGCAAAAAAGAGAAGGGAAAAAAAAAAAGTAATGGAGTAAGTGTAGCTAGTTAGTTATTAATGCCCACCCATGGAAGTAATATAAAATTTACTTCCAGTGTAGAATGTATAAAAAATGTCAAACCCCTTGATAAGGAGGTTTTGGTTTTGTCACACTAATAACTATGTAACAGATCAGCACATGACGTGTCATACTTGGCTGCTCCCAGAATGTTGAAGCATTCTTTTGGAATGTAATTAGTGACGGATAACAAATCTCGTGACATTGAAAATATAAACCATTTATCTGACTGAGGTCAAATATTGTCATTGTGAAAAGTGGATACTCCCAAGAGCTAGTGCAATACACTTGTCATGATAGTATCCCTTTTTAAGGCAGTCCTTGTGGTGCATTAAATATAATCTGTCTTAGAGGCGTAGGACTTAATATAATTTGTATTATTCTTGCCCAAGCAATCCTGAGAAGTTACTCTTCTTTTTTTAATTATTTTTTTTGCCATTTAAGTGAAGTGCACAACATAGAAATGCATTAAATCAGCCTAAAGTGTTATCATTAACATTTGGAATTTAAACCCTATCTAAAGGGAACAAATTACAGATGTTGTTTTTGAAGGGCTGTTTTACTATTGATGAGAATAAACATGGCAGATGTTATGACCTGATAGGCCACAGTTCTTTATGCTTGGTAACTCGAGCAGAACAATTTAATTATCAGAGGGTAAAAAGCAGACAAGGCCCAGGCTTGCTTTTACCTGCTACAAGTTCAAGTGCATTGGGTAGATTATACTGGCATCAGATGTGTCTGAGTAGTTTGGTCCCACTTTGCAGCTGCAAGTTATTAACTTGCCAGAGCTACCTAATAAAAAGCTACTTGTGAGTTCATATGACTTTTGTTTATAGGTCCTCATTGGCGTATAAGAAGCAAACTCTGAACCAACTGAGACAGAGAGAGATGTTTATATATGTGTGTTTTGTAGTATAGAAAAAAAAATACATGATGCATAATGATACAACTGCATTTGAATAAGTTATCTTAACTTGTAGGTATTCTGATTACCATTGTTGGTATTACTATAAATATTCCCTGTGGTAATATATAGTGTGTATTTGAGATATGTTTGTGTTTGTTCACGTGTGTATATACATATGTAATTGACAGTTATCAATTAAGTAAGCAGCTACTTTTTGTTTGATTTTCTTTTTAATTGTAACAGACCGGGGTGGATCTAAATAAGTCTGACTTTTTCCGCTCCATTTGAGCTATTGATTAATTTGTGTTCTTAATTTAAGGTGAATTTACCATGTTGTATAGATCAAGTGCTTCTTATTGAATTTGTTATATGTCACTATTGCTTGAAATAAAACATTTCATTTATTCATTCAACCTTCCATTGATGTGTTTTTTTAGGAGGAAGAGAACCTGCTGAGTGAGATGGACGTCACTGGCCAAGCCTTTGAGGACATGCAGGAGCAGAACAGTCGGCTGCTGCAGCAGTTACGAGAAAAAGATGATGCCAACTTTAAGTTAATGAGCGAACGTATTAAATCTAATCAGATCTACAAGTTACTCAAAGAGGAGAAGGAGGAGCTAGCTGACCAAGTCCTCACTTTCAAAACACAGGTATTAAACTCAGAACGCACAATTGGTAGATTTTATGTGTAAAGGCGCTGACCTAGTCTCTCTTTACGGCTGAGTCAGGTTGATGCACAGCTGCTTGTTGTGCAGAAGCTTGAAGAGAAAGAGGGTGTCCTTCAGAGTACACTGGCCTCTCTGGAAAAAGAGCTGGCTCTGCGGACACAAGCGCTGGAACTCAACAAGAGGAAGGTGAGACAGACATTTTCAGCCCACACTGAACTTATCACCCGACTGTAGATCATTCCCAGATGGCTTTCTGGTCTGTAGCAAGTGCCAGATGTCACACCTTCTCATAGCATCACTTTCATGTTGGTATGTTCAGGTGCCTGTGGGAAGTTTTTACATCTGAGATTTGGGTGCCACATGTACAAGCATTAATGAGCTACATTGTTTGAAAAGGAAATGTTTGCCGTGCATTTATACACAGTTTTTCCAACTAGTGTTTATTGGGTGACACATTTCTTCTCATCACTAGCATTGTTCATCCATGGCCCTGTTAAAGGTGCAGAGGATTTTCAGAGAGCACTGGAGCAGATTTAATAAAGGCAAAATTTAATTTTACTTTCTACAGTTTCAGTAACAATACAGTTATGTGCTTACAATGTGTTAACAATAAAGTTAAAACGGAAACACATGAAAGGGGCGACTTAGCTTGAATGAAACCAGTAGTTGCCTGGAAGCAAAGAAGAGGATCTTAAAACTTATTGTTCACTGTGGAAAACTGTCGTCACGGACGTTATGTTAACAGCACAGTAAATAAATAAAAGCATGTAACCCATTAGTGTGTGCCACAGACAGATTGTCTAAAGGTTAAAGAGATAAATTCAAAGGTTGTGTCCAAATACAAGCATCCTGTACCACCTCCACATTACAGCTCAGGAATCCTTGCTTGCATTAATTGACTGTGTCCGGTTTCTTCCGCACCGCAGGCTGTGGAGGCTGCCCAGCTGGCAGAAGACCTGAAGGTGCAGCTTGAGCACACACAAGCCAAGCTCAAGGAGATCCAGGTCTCCGTGGCTGAGAACCGCACCGCCCGGGAGAGGGAGAGCAGCAACTTGAAACGTGCACAGGTAGGCGGCATTTGACTTGTGCGGCTTTTATGACTGAAAATAGGTCACTCTTGAAGATTTTTGAGGTTTTCTGTGGTGCTTTGTAGGAGGATCTGTCGAGACTCAGGCGCAAGTTGGAGAAACAGAAGAAGGTGGAGGTCTACTCTGATGCTGATGAGATTTTGCAGGAGGAAATCAACCAGTACAAGGTGGAAAAATCAAGAAAAACTATCAAATTATTTGCTTGGCAAGGGAGTTTTTGTAAATGCTAACCCTTATTGGCACAGGGAAAACTCATGTGAAAAAAAAAAAGATGACTTAAAGCAAAATGCTACATCATTTATAGTTTCATAGGTTGGCAGTAAGACTTAATAGGTACTATTTCTTTGAGCCAGAATGTTACAGCCAGTTTGTGCTTGGGGGGATGTATAGAGTTATTCTTTTTTACACATACGTCTTCTTACTATCCTGTGTCTAAATTTAATAGTTGACAGTTTTAGAAAACATTTGTCTCACATTTAGAATTTCTTCATGTTTCCAGGCCAAGCTGCGGTGTCCCTGCTGCAACATGCGAGACAAGGAGACTGTTCTCACCAAGTGTTTCCATGTTTTCTGCTATGAATGTCTCAAGATGCGCTATGACACACGGCAGAGGAAGTGCCCCAAGTGCAACTGTGCCTTCGGAGCCAATGACTTTCACCGCATCTACATTACCTAAACAACACAGGGGACATGGGACATAAAACAAAAAAACTAAACTAGAGAACCAAAGGGGAGGACAAAAACACACAAAAGCAAAAGAACTGAGCATAGTGAGAATAGTGACAGATCTGTATTCCCTGTGTTTCTCTTTGGAAAGACTTCTTACTACTTTATTGCCAGATGATAAATAATTTTGTGACCAATGTTGTGCTGTAGTTAATAAACAATTATTTGTGACACACTGTGATATTTCTACACATTGAGCCGCTCTGTCCTGATTTCCGGTTGTCTTACAAGCTGGGCCCACGTTCAGATATTTTTGAGTTGTTTTTACTGTGTTGAAGTTTGATGGTAAATCGCTCATTGTCTTTTTTATATTGCTGGATTTAGATAAAAGTGAAATTTAAATTTAAATTACAAACTAAAAGAAGCCATCTTTTTCTGAGTTCAAGATCACATGTGTAAAACAAAGTATGTTTCCAATATACAAAGTACTATTAACAAAGCCTGAAAGACGTCAGAGAGTTTGGCACCCGGTCAGCACATACAGGAGAGTTTGGATCACCTTGGGCACAGTCCTCAGTGTGTGTTCATCCCGTTGTCATGGTTACTATTGGAGAGTTTGACAACATCTGCAGCTTATAGTGCCTCATTACAGATGAAATCACTGCAGTGGAAAGTCAGCTCATATGGGTGTCCTTAGTGGGCTGTGCTGCTCCAGGTCCTGCTAAAGGTTAGCCGTGACAGTGGAGTGCAAAAACATCTGTCCAACAACATGCTTCGGAGCTAATTGAGCCAATGAAAACCCCTCTCCCTCAGTCCTGGTGATGTGAACTATTTACAGGGAGGTTAGTCAGCGTCTGTTTGACGTTAGCTTTTGTGGGAAAGGCAGTTCGCACCATGTTGCACACGCAGAAAAAATTCAGACTGCAAAAACGGAGTGAATACATAAAGTTTATCAGGCATTTGGGATCCGTTAAGTGAAAGTTTCATGAGAATTAGTTGGCAAAGCCAATAGTCAGTTCGTTAGGAGTGGTTGTTTACGCATATCAGTCTGCACCACCTGCCATAAACACATGAGTAGTTCTCACTTGTAGAGGTCTTTATTAAGAGGTGAGACAATGCTGTGACAGGGGCAGCCTGATAGCACTGCAGGCATGCGTCCTCTGGCTTTGTTATTGCATATTTGTGCAGCAGCAGCAGGCTACACCCAGCCCTACAGCGCCCCGCGTCAGGGACACTCTATAGATCCTAAATGTGAATCTCTCAAAAACAAGCCCATATCAGCTTTTTGTTTCTGCTCTGGGATCTTTAGTGGAGCAAGAAGACGCTTATCCAAAGTTTCTCTTACAACAGAAAGTTCAAAATGTGCACATAGGCCTATAGTTTTTATGGGGAATGTCATCTGTTTTCCCCTACAGTTGCTGTTTCTCTTTTCTGTGTATGGGACCCACTCTCATGCCAGAGACTTGTGTTTTTTGGCAGTGAGCAGGGAATGACGTCGACAGGCGTGGTAATAACAATGAGAACACTATTAAGTCCAGACTACACAGACCCTGTGGCGTAACAAAATGTAAAAAAAAAAAACACATTACAAGGAGTGGCTCCAAAGTGTTTCAGTTATGTGCAAATTTACAAACAAGTGTGATTTAATTCTATGTTTTATTTGGTGGCCAGTAATGAGAGCACACAACACGGTCGCGGAGTTTCCTGAGAGTGCGCGCAGAACGTCCGAGCAGTACAGTACATAGGAAATGAGTCATAGGAGCTGAACTGTTAGCGTGGGTGTGTGCGCTATTAAAACAAGGCGCAGACTCCTCCGGGTGACTCACTCTGATGCTCGCTTTTCCATGGTGAAAACCGACCAGCGCGGGTTGGTGAGCAGATGAACTTTTGGGAAGTCTGTAGAAGACACCGAGCAGCTTTTAACCCGCAGACAACATGGCCTCAAACACTTTGTGCGCCTTGTGTGGAATTATGATTGCAGCTGTGGCACATTTCCACGAAGTCAACGCACAGAAAAGTAAGTGTATGTTTAATGTTTGATTAACTTTTCATACATTCCATTGACGTCTTGTTTAAAACTCTGTCAAAACTGAGTGATTGATTGTTTCCCCAAGTTTAAAGTAAAACTGATTGTGTTACACGTTTGTCTATGTGAACATGGACACAAGCCTGGTGGTCCACCGTTATAATGGACTCAGATAGTGCACTGCTTACATAGCGGCTTCCTTTACCAGCAGCATTTCTCACCGGTTCCGCATTCCTATCTCCTTATTTCACCCCGTCCATCCATGCCCCATGAGCCGACTGGACAGACCACATGCATCGCAGCTCTGTTTTGTGTCCATTCAGGACAGATAGCCTTACTCTTCTCCTGTTTCCCAGACTCTTTGAAGAGATTATCAGGTGGGGGTTTGGCTTTACCCCAGACTCAGACTGATATCAAAAGAGACAACAATGAATAAAGATGATTCAGAAAACATTTCCTTGAATAATTTAAATGTCTGTACAATAGCTTCTATCAGTGTGAACCAATCTCTACATCTGGACATCAGCTGTTGGTCCACCCACCCCCTCCTAGCTCATAACTAACTGCAGATACCCCACACCCAAAAACACCCTTTGTCAGCCTAGGTGCTTGGGGCAACAACACTAAATAGTTCAAAACCTTACAACCTCACATAGACAACTCTGAAAATAAACTGTTTCTTTTTTGTGGGTAAGCATTTTCGTCCATCTATAAACAGTGAGGTTTCACAGTTTGGCCCGTTGAGTCAGGTCACAGTTCACCTCCTTCCTGTGACCCGACTGAGGGTCCAGCTGCTCTTTCTCGGCCGATGATGTAGGGCTGAAGTCATTCGGAGAAATGCTTCCAAGATGTGTGACACATTCTTTTACGGCAACCACTCTCGCTGCTGTAAAGCCAGTGAAGCGGGAAGCTGCGAGGGATGAAGAAGTCTCTGAGGACACATCCTGTAACCGGACCAGATAGTTACACAGCCAGAGGTCCAAATACCTTCGACATGACTTTTTACAACAGATGTCTTTTTTCTTGTGAGCTTGTTAATGGCCGGTACTGGCTGGTCAGCTTTGTGTCTTCAGTAACGTGAGCCACACAAGTCCAACCTTTTGTTCAGTTACAATGTGGCCTCTGGAGCTCATTCTCAGAGTAAAAAAAAAGGTTACCCAGATCTGGAGATATATCCTAATTCCTCCTTATGAGACAATCAGCTCAAACTGTAGTGTTTCACTGTTCAAGTTCCAGCAATAGACTTGTTAAAGAACTTTCTTCTTTATTTGCAATGAGAGAAAACTAATGACTAACTACAAAAGATTTTTATACATAACTAATCATGCAATAAGTTTGACACATCTGGGTTTTGTGAGTCAGACCAGTGTTCATGCTGAGCTCATCTTTAGGCCTAAATGCCAAATCCATCTCATTCATTACAGTAACAGTAGTGTGTAAAGTTAGCCAATATTAGCTCAACTGGCCCTTAATACAACACGCTTCCATTTCTGAACAACTCATTTAATCAAATCATTTCACAAAATAGGACACTTGTCCTTGAGGCAAAAAAAACAGCAAGTTAATATTGTTCTGCCTCAAGGACACCTTGAGGCAGAACAATATTAACTTGCTGTTTTCATTGATGCAACCACAATTTCCTTAAGTTTCACTAAACTACTTTCAGTTCATTTCACACTCACCATGATGAGTATTGCTATGACGAGAGTAGTAACCCCAAGTGAAAAGGCTGTTCAGGAGTGCATGTCCCTACTACTATCATGTTCTAAGTCAAATATAATAGGTTGTTTCACAGATATGCCTATCGAGTCTGGGATTGTTGATTTCAATTTAAAGATGTGTATTGTTTATGCAAAGGTCAAGATGTAACTATATCTAGAGAAAACAGGTTAAACTAAATCACTTGTAAGAATGTTTCTGTTTCTTCTACATGCTCTCTGTGTTTCATCTCCTGCTCTAAATCTTCCCCTATCATCTGGGAAGTGAAGAAACTTTAATTGTTCAGCTGTGTGGAGGTTATAAAAATAGATAGGTAGACAATCTCACGCTGTTGTCTCCCTTCTCTCACAGACCGGCCGGTTTCTTCTCCTTGAGCTACACACTGTGACAAAACAATTCATAGGAAACCCTCTGCAACAGCACATCCTGCTCCACACATGCTCGCACCCTAAGTTACTAAGTAATACTCAGTGGTGGCACAAACCCAAAGGAATTTCCCAGTTTCTTTTTAGAAGAAACCCAAAGCTTTTCATGTTCACCAGAAATCTTTTGTTTACACCCAGTGTAGTTTTTGAATCAGTTCCCACCACCAATAGTGTCTGTTTTGTACCTTGTGTGAGGCCACAAGGTACACATATGCATGCATTTATAATGATGCATGGCGACAGTAGCTTTGCATTTACCAAAGCATTTGTGACCAACACTGATCTTATTTTAAAGATTGCTCAGACAGTTTAAAATGTGGCACAACACAATGATTATGTTGCATGAGAAACAATGTTGAAAGGATAAGATGGTTAAGGATCAATGGAGCTGTTTATAACTAATATCTCAATAAAAACATCTTTGTGTTTGCAGGTCAGTGTGCCAGTGCAGAGTTCTGGAACTCAGATTTGGACATTTGTGTACCGTGTGCGTCGTGCAAGCAGTACCCCAAGACTCCATCGTGCAACACATGTAAGTCCTCTCCTGTTATGAGGTCCATTTAACCGGTGTATTGCAAAGACCATTACTACTCTTTTTTTTGTCTTGTAATAGGCAAGTCTGTGGAGGAGACCCATGATGTATGGAAGCTGGCAGCCATAACCAGTTTCTCAGTGTTGGCTGTGGTGTTGGTGGGAGCCGCACTGATTATAGGGGTCATGGTGCATCGACGCAAGTCACACAAGCGACCTCTACGTGGTGCGTGCCCTGTTTACTAAGCAACAAACCTTCACCTGTTTACTAAGCAACAAACCTTCACTTCATTGCTCGTATATTACAACCGGTCAGAAATTCCACGACTATTCTTTGTCCAAGTTCCTCATGTTTGTTTGTTTTTTCACCCCAGAACCCATAGAAGAAACTGCAGGACCACTTTATCAAGCATAACATTCCAGTGAGTATTCATTTTCATGTTGGTGTTCCTTCTCAATAGAAAACTAAAATGCAACAGCAGTTTATTCATGTATGGGACTCCTTTTTCTTTTGCTTTGTTTAACCTTATAGCCTCATCGTCCTTTGGGAAAAGATGTGACAGCACCACAAAGTGAGCAGTCCAGTGGTTCCCTCTTCGTCTGAACTCTGGGCCTCTGACTGTTATTATAATGTGACTGCAGGGTATCTCTCAACGTGAACTGGGACTGTTTTAACTTATTACACTGTCGGCCGTGGAGATGCGTTCAGTTCTCATCCACTGTGTAGGTCCGGTAGTGACTTACGTGAATCAACTCACAACTCTGTAGTAACATTGTAGTGAAGTCGACTTAGTGCGTCTTTTTATTTCACTTTTTTTTTTTGCCCTAGTTTAGAGGAATAATATTAGAGTATAATTATAACATTTCCAAAAGGATGAATGATTATGGACCATTTGCATAATTATATGTCTTGGTGTCTCATAAATGAACCCCACATGAGATAGTCTTACTGTCTGGCACATTAAGGCCATTTGAATGTAGCTACTTTTAGATGAATTGCATCTACTCTTGCCAGTACCTTATGAATGAGTTGTTTTCTGACGCTACAGTTCACAGACATGAACTGTATTTATGCACTGTTTGTGGGTCCAAAACAGATGCTCGCTTTAGTTTTGACATTACCACCCTGTGTGTTGCAACAACTCATGAGGATTCAACGCACTCACACGACAGGATGTTTAAAACACTAAACACACAGGAAGGAATGTACTGTAGTAATGGAAACTGCACCTATAGTTGTTTAAGGTGGAGCTACACTATTTTAAACGCTGCCAAAACGTTTTAGATTTACAGACAGAAAAAAAAAAATAAGATGGAAGTCTGGTTTGAATTTTCTGGAAACAGGATGAAAACAAGTGGGTTCCTGTTTCCCACATTTTTCTTTTTTTTCACAAACCCTTGACTGAGAATTATTCAAATCGTGTTTTTTTTTTTGTGTTTTTTTCTAGATTTCTAGATTATTTATTTGTATGCATCTTACAGCGTTGTCAGCTGTGAGATACAAGCACATTTTTCTTTAAAAGGACTCCGATGAAGAATATTCCAACAAGGCCAGCTGTCATTGTTACTGAGCTAAAAAATCCTGCATTTTTTTTTTTTGCTTTGTATAGATCCATGTAAATATTGTACATGCACTGGCTATAATTTAGACAATCTTATAAACTGCTTTATGTACCAAATGTATTTTCACAATAAAACTGACTTGTTTTCTAAGTGACTTCATTATTATTTTGAAATGGAAATGAGCTGTTAAGATATAATCTATGAAAAGCATCTCTGCTTTGGCTTAATGTACATTGTAAACTGTCCTAAAAAAACAAACAAAAGAACAACACATATATTGTGTTTAACTGACCTAAATAGTAATAGTATAAATATTAAATCAGCCCTGAGCAGACATTTTAGTCAGTGCATATGATTAAATTCATCAGAACATGTGTTTTTTATTACATGAATGCTTTTCTACTAGACAAAAAAAAAAGTCTCTGGGAACATACAGAGATCCAACCTCAGTATGCTAAGGTGAAATGAAATGTACAAAGCAAGAATGATTTCTTAAGAAAAATCTTATTGCTTAAATACTACAACTAGCTAGTTAGGAAGGAATTGTGGTAAAAAAAAAAACCTCTAAATACTTGACAGGCCCGCTGCATTGTTAGACACTTCCTGTCTTCTTTAGGCAACACGTGTCTCTGCTACACTAGGAAAATCACAGACAGCAGAGAAATACTGTAGTGCTTCAGAGAAATGACATCAAGTGCAGTGTATTTGCCGCATGCTGCATTTTATAGTAATTACTGGGTAGAGTGGCCTTTTGATGAGGTATTTTATACAGCAGGCCAGCATTGAAAATACAATGTTTGCAATGGTTGTACAAAAGGCACAATGAGAAACTGCTGACAACAAAGAGTGCACAATTTAAAAAAAAATTGTTTCTGAATTAAGAATAGATAAAAACATTGTTTTTGTGCTTTAGCTTTTGACCAAATAACTACAATTTATCACACACTTCTGTGATAAATAAGAGGTAACTGGAACTATACAGTGAGTATAGTATTGTGCAAGGAATGGAGACCGCTACCATCAACCTACAATTTAGGCACTGGCACATGTTAAAAAGTGAAACACCATGCAGGGAATGCAACTAAAGACAAGTGTGCTGCCATTGCACAAGTGAAAAATAAACCTTTGAAAGGTTTACCCAACAGAAATACACAAATGTCTTCAGCAGTACAGATATTTAGTTTGTAATATATCTTGTTTTGTCACTGACCTTTGTACACACCCAGAGGTACTCGACTAAAAATAACAGACTTGCTCAATGTGAAGGCCCAAAGGAAGTGAGCACTGCTCTGACATTGATAACAGAGCTAACAAAAGGATTCCAAGATAAGTACAGGCTTTATATTGTGTCTCCTAAGAACAAGAGAAGCACTCCACACATTTAAACATATTGCATGAGCATTACTGCTCAGCCGTGTCAACGTACTCGCATAAAACCAACAAGAATACATGTTTCTGTCAACTTTTGGTTTTGTCAGTAAGGATAGAGTGGATAATTGTAGTTTTATCACCTGCCACGGTTTTCTTTTATACTAGTGTACATATAAAATATATTCAGCTGTATTGAAAACCGAGGCTCTTCATGCTGGAGTGACGTTCACTTGAAAAGGCAAGTCTTTTGAAAGTTTCTGTCACAATGATGCACATGCACATAGTTATAGTTACCAATAAAGATCACACTTTCTTGTACTGTATACTTTTAAATATTAGTCAAAGAAAAGCACTCAAGTCCAAATCCGTAAAAGCATTCATATCCATGTTAAATGACGGCTCATTGGTGTTGTTCTGATGCATCTTCTGATGATGCCGCAGGTTGGATTTACTCGAAAAGCGCTTGTCACACAGCAGACATGTGAAGGGCTTCTCTTTGGTGTGGATCCGTCTGTGGCATATGAGCTGGGTGGACACGCGGAAAGCTTTTCCACACTCGACACACTGGTAGCGCTTGGGCTCCGTGTGAATGCGTCTGTGGTTTTTGAGAGCCATAAGGTTGGTGAACTCCTTCTGGCAAACAGAGCAGAAGAAGGAGCCTGTCTTGTGGCTGTTCTTGTGGTTGAGCAGGGAGCCGGCATGGCGGTAAGTGCGTCCGCAGTGCTCACAGACATGGCCCTTATCTTCTGTGTTAGCTGTGTCATTAACTTTCTCCTCTATATGAGACAATGGTGATGGTTCATCTTTGAGAGTGGTGCCAATTGTCATGCCATTATCTTCAGCTGCATCCACACCAGATTCATATTGGCCCTGAGCTGCGTGATGTATGTTTTGGTGCTGCTGGAGGCTGGCTGTGTTGGAAAAATTCTGCTGACACACACTGCATACCACACTTTGGTCTTTGGAGTGCACTTCCATGTGGCTCTGGAGGTGGGAGGCCAGGCAGAAGGTCTTGCCGCACTCAGGACAGCAGTGGCGCTTCATCTGGGAGTGGATCTGCAGACTGAGCAGGTCAGGGAACGTCTGGAGACACAAGGTGCAGTGGTGCAGGTTTTCTGAGTGAGTCTTCTTGTGATTGAGGAGTGAGCCTGCATGGCGGTATGAGCGCCCACAAAGGTCACACCTAAAACAGGAACGTTTATAGTCAGTGTCTATGTTTAATAAATTTTTAAACAGTGTGACATGTTTAATATCACCAGCATTAAAAGAGTCATCTCTATTTATAATATTTCAATAAAACAAACTTTTACTATGTCTAAGTAAGTAAACAATGTCCATTTGGTGGAAACTTAAGTGATAGCTTTGTGACTTTCCACCTGAAAGAAATAGGTTCCTCATTTAGGTGATTTCTTATGCAAACTGAAATTTATCTTAGACTAATCATATGTTTCTGTACTTCTTTTAAGGAAGCTTGAATGTTTCACTTTGTTTTATCATCAGCAGATGCAGCACAAACGGTTCCTGATTCAGATCTTACTGGACTAAACCACATAAAGAGTAACAAGTAACAAGTAACCCCCCCATCTGCAGCCCTGCCCACAGGTCAGTAGATCTGATCAGTAACACGTGTCAAAGAAAGTCTCAAAAAGGGGAACTTATTACACATTCAACTTTTTTTAACCTGAGTGAAGTGGCAGAGGGGACAGTACAGGGCTGAATAACTTACATGAAACACTTGTCTCCCCTGTCAGAGTGCAGGACTCCTGAAACACTCCCCTGACCTCTGCAGCAGCGGTGTCTCTTGAGGCCAGACCTTCCTTGGAAGCTCTTACCACAAGCTGGACAGATGAAATGACTGGCCACGAGGTTGTGGACCTTCTGATGTTTGTATAGGATACTGGCCAAGCGGAAGGCCTTTCCACATGTGAGGCAGACATACTTTTTCTTCTGAGTGTGGATGCGTGTGTGATTGCGTAATGCCATAGGGTTTGTGAAGTGCTTAGAGCAGAAGGTACAGATATATTGTCCAGTCTTGTGAGTGTTTTTGTGGTTCAGGAGGCTGCCAGCATGACGATAGCTGCGATTACAGATAGTACATGTGAAAGGGCGCTCCTCTTTAACTGTAGATACATTTGTTTGATCGCTCCCGTCACATACGTGGGCTGTAAGTTGCGTAAGTGAAGGAAAAGCCTGCTTACATTCTTTACACTTGAACAGTCTGGACTTGAAACCTCGTCTAATTTCGCTGCCTTCATTCCTGAGGTTTGCACAAACGTGGACTAAAAGCTGCCTCTTTGCCCTAAATCTTTTTCCACACTTTTGGCAAGAATGCCTTTTAAATGCAAAATGGGTCCGCAAGTGGTTCTTCATTGCTAGCTGATTAGAATAAGTGTTGTTACATATGGAGCAGTAGTATTGACCTGTTTTATGGGAGTGTTTGTGATTGACCAGACTTCCTGCATGGCGATATGTACGGCCGCATTGGTCACATGCAAAAGGCCTCTTGTCATTGTGGTCCTCTGACTTGATTGCTGCCTCAGGTTTTAATTCTTTAACCGCCTGTTGAATCTTTGTCTTGGATTTGGGTAAAAGCCTGACTGGCATTGGCACTTAAGGACTGCATTCCTTCATCAGACCTTCTCTCATTCATTTGCAGAGCCTGGATCTGGTTGTTGAGTTCCTGGATTTTGGCTTGGTTTTCTTTGTGTCTTCTCAGGTGGTTTAACAGCTGCTTCTGGATTTTGAAGGCTTTCCCACACTCGTGACAAGTATGTCTAAAAGGAAATATGAAACATATGGTTAATTCCAGGTTTGCGTCACAAGAAACAAGATGCAGACAAACTACCAATCACTTGGTAGGATTAAAATGTGTTTTTTGTTCACCAAGTTTAAATTTTGTTTAAATGAGATTTTATATTTTTTAATATTTTAACATACTTCCAAAATTGACCATTACATTTTTTTCAAAAGAAGTAACTAACCTTTTGATATCAAAGTGGGACCTCTGGTGGTTTTTTAGAGCCAGCAGATTGTAGAAACGCTTCTGGCACACATGGCATCGGAACACACCTGTTTTGTGGGACTTTTTGTGGTTCAGGAGGGAGCCAGCATGTCTATATGAGCGGCCACATTGCTCACACTGATATTGTCGGCCCTCAACCGCCTCTTTGACCAAACCTGTTGTGTTGTTTTGGCCTTTCATTTCATCTTCAATATTTGCTGGGTTGTGATTTATGTCAGGCATGCAGCCATGGCTTTCAAGATCTTGGTAGCTAGTACAGAAGATACCACAGCTGCCACAAATGACACTCTCATTTTTTACTTCACACTCATTTCTCTGTTTACTTTTGTCTAATTGGTCTTTACTGTGCAAAAGCTGATGATTATCCAGGTCTTGCTTATTTTCAAAACTTTCACCACATGTGCTGCAGATCATCATCTCCCCTGCTTCATCTTTCACTTCATCCTGTGAGGACATGGATGCAGGGTTTGAGCAGGAAGGAGTGCTGTGGGACTGTGTGTGCCCTCGCAGATGGCTCCTGAGAGCCCTCATGCTGCTATAGCTGTTTCCACAAATAGAGCACTGAAAGATATCTCCATCGTCCTTTCCCTCCTCTTCACCAGCCTTGCCACTATCACTATTTACATTTTCAGGAAATTTATTTTCAAAGAAACTCTGGTTGTATTCACCATTCAGTCCCCTGAAATCCAAATTACTGTCTGGGTCGTCTACAGAGGCACTGTCTTGGAGGTGTATATTACTGCTATTATAGAGATTACTTGTAGTGTTTAGTTGCTGTTGGAGCAAAGGGCAACTGTGTGATTTAATCCCTGCAATATCTGCAAATGTTTTGCCACAGTCCGCACACATATGCCTCTGCATTAGGTCATCATTGTGAGGTAGTTGCACAGTCACATCCGAGGGAAGCTCCTGGTTAAAGTGCTCATTAAACAAAGATTTATTGGTGAGATCAACCCCATTCTCCTGTTCTGTACCAAGGGCAGGGTGTATATCTTTTTCTTGTGGGGAGGAGTTGTGTTGGTTTTCCAGAGTTAGCGGCTTAAAGGAGAGCCAGTCCCACCCTCTTTTGGGGTTAAAAGATGTGGGCTGTGCTTTGTGTATACAAAGGTGACTTTTAAAGGCAGCTAAATGAGGATAGTTCTTTCCACATATAAAGCACTGATAAATCCCCACCTGGTGTGACTTTTTGTGGTTAATGAGGCTGCCAGAGCGAAAGGGATGCTCCTCGAAATCTCCAGGTGGTGTCCTCTCAATGTTATTAGTGTTTTGTGTTTGGGCAACAATGTTTGTGTCTATTATGGGGGGTTGTCCCTGTGTGCTTTCGGAAGATGTTTCATGTTTAGAGTAATCTGTGTAAAAATGGCCATTACTTGTGATCTTCTCATTAGACAGATCACCAGCTATTACGTTATCTATGGACGATGCAGACGGTACATTGTTTACAGGTGATGTATACTCAGGACAAACCATATTGTTGTCATACAATGAACTATTATTCTGGGACAAGCCATCTTGGTCCTCAAATGATAAAGATGAAGAATTGTGTATTTGGATGTGTTCCTCAAACTCTTCATTGTTTGGGAATAACACCTGACACAAGTGGCAGAAGTTTCCTGGAGCATCCTGGCTCTGAGGTGAAAACTGGTCCAGTGATGCACCTGTGTAAGAGCCACAAAATGAATCTATTTGACTTTTAGCTTTGTGAGTTCTCTGATGGCTATAAAGTGCAGCAGTATTGTTAAACAATTTTAAACACACTGTGCACTCAAACATCCCAGTTTGGTGAGTCTTTTTATGGTTGGCCAGGCTTCGGTGGTGAATATAGGATTTGTCGCACAAATCACATTTAAAAGGTCTATTCAGCGAGTCATCGGCTTCAGTTTGTGTGCCAGAAACTACATCTGTTTTGTCATCAGATGTACTGTTTTGTTCAAAAACTCCAGCACCAACTGACAGAAAAAAATTTGTGTGTCCATTATTTTGATCGGCACATGTGACATGCTCCATATCTACTTTCCAGAGAGAATGTTCCTTTGTTCGTCTTGCTTCATGAACTCTTTCATGTGTAGCTAGTTGTGAAGCCAGACGAAAAGCTTTCCCACATTCCAAACAAAGATACTTTTTCTGTGAAGTGTGGCTGCGGAGATGACTCTTAAGTGCCAAAGCGTTGGAGTTTTCTTTCCCGCATATATTGCACTGAAAAGAACCTACATCGTGAGTTTTTTTGTGATTAGCCAGGCTGCCAGCATGCCTATAACCACGTCCACATTCATCACACTTAAATTTGCGTTCCTCTTCTTGTTGGTGTGTATCCATGTGTTCCATCAGGAGGGGCATATTAAGATACACCATGCCACACTGTTTGCAAGAAAAACCTGATGGCCTGCCAGATTCTTGCAGAGCCATTACCAGTGAAAAAATGAAATGAGTGCAACAGGCACGGCAGGTTTATAGGAGAGGAATTCATTAGATACCAATATTTTCAGTTTATAAAAGGAGGTGGCTGTTTATAGTAAGGTCCGTGTAACTTCCATTATTAAGAGAGCCGGGTTTGTTGTGTGGTTTAGAAAAAGGAGAGAAGGCTACACATTGAGCTGTAGGAAAAAAAAAAAAGAAGATATCAGTTAGAGTCGTCATAAAGCAATCACTGAGCATATAACCGTGTACTGTAAATATATCCGTCTTAAAAGTACATGATCTGCTTTAAAGGATACTTTTACTTTATCATTTTGAGATGTCTGGAAAATCATACCAGAAATGTTTGCTACATTTTACTGATATAAATCCGGGGACCAACGTCTGTACAGATGCACCAATACAGTAAGCTGTAACAGGGGGATAGCAGTAGCATCCGTGCGGCTAGCAGCTAGCTAAACAAACATTGCACCAAAATACCAGAAACCTGTCGTTTTAATTCGAAATAGATAAAAGCATCAAATGAAGTACCTGCTCGAGCACTGATTCAATGCAATGGTCTTTAGATACTTTTTCATATCGCCATTAAAAACATTATTATTTTAAGTCGTTGCCCATCACATTTTTACAATTCTCTTGTTGCTAGGAAACAGGAAATGTGCAGCAGTGAAACGCTTCCCTCTTGTTAGCATTAGGAAGAAAGCTTAAATTTAAACTTCAACTTTCTACGAATTAATAGAGCAAACAGAAACGTATGTTATCATACATTTTACTACCAAGAGCCTTTGGAAATGTTAGCCTAGGCTAGCTGAGCTTTTGCCTGCTAGCACAAGAAGTACCTTGTAATAAGTTGAATGATAATTAGTCAGCCAACATGATAGTTCGGTCGTGTAAGCTTCTGTATTTTACAGACATTTTGGGTGGGGAATCATCTGTCGCTGGACCCTAATGAACAAACTGTCATTTGACATTAAAGGAAAAAACGCTGCACACTTGTCTTGCCGAAAGCTTTCGTCATCATGGTCCTAGAGCCA
This sequence comes from Perccottus glenii, assembly GCA_024416835.2. NCBI lineage: Eukaryota > Metazoa > Chordata > Actinopteri > Gobiiformes > Odontobutidae > Perccottus > Perccottus glenii. Next base: position 13,227,552 of record CM044566.2, on the reverse strand, counting down.
CCCTCTTCCTGCAGCCGCTGCTCAACACGAATCGCCGTGTAAATGCACTGTGTTCCCAGACGGGTTCCTAGACTTTTCGATTATTTGTCAATGTCCTGATCCAGGTAAGAATGGCATTTACATCTACAGAAAGTCGGCGCTTATTCTAAATCCATCCCGTATATCCAGACTCGGTGATGACGATCGCACTGGAGCAGCCCTGGTCCTAAAGCCAGACATTTTGAGCTGGAAAAATAGCTAACATACTAGCCAACATATTTCCATAGACATTGTCTCCGGTAATAACATTGTGACATGAAGTCGCTGATGTTTTCTCAAAATCTCTGGTGAGTAAATGTTGGCACATTGACATTGACATTGAGTGGTCTCTGTCATTGCACCAACTTCCCATGGCTTCAAAGCGCCTAGCTTATTGTCCCTGAGGTCCTAATGCCAGCCATTTTGTCATTTAATGCTTAAATGCGTATATTTCTATCAAGAGATTTTTTTTTATTATTTCTAGTTCATTAGCATGTCATGTCACTGCTTTTTACTTTTCTGTATTTTTTCAAAGTTGCCTTAATGGCCTTTCTGTTTAAAATATTATGTTGGCTTTTAATAGCATGTCTGTTAATTTTGTTTTATTTAAGTTATTTTATGTTGTTACCTTGCAGATTTAAGAATGACCTCTCTCCAGCCTGGCAGCCCACCTCTTGCAGACAAGTATACACCTACTGCACAAGCTGAAGAGAGCCACCAAGAGGAAGAGGCAGTAAAGGATAAGCCTGCAAAAAAACGTGGCAGAGGAAGGCCCCCTAAGGTCAAACCTTTCTTCAAATGCTTCAGCTGCGCTGAGGTCTTCAGAAGTATCCCAGCTCTGCAGAGCCACAAATTGTCAACACACTCAAAAGAGCACCAACAGCAACACTCTTGTTCACAGTGTGCTAAAGCTTTCTCCAACAAGGCTCAGCTCTCCAAGCATAAGCGTACCCACTCGGATCAGCGGCCCTTTCAGTGTCCTGACTGTCACAAAGCTTATAAGACTCCTACCGAGCTCCGCAACCACAGCCGTTCCCACACAGGGGAAAAGCCCTTTGTATGTACTGAGTGTGGTAAGGCCTTCATGCAGGCCATATGTCTGAGGATCCATATGACGCAGCACAGTGGGGTGCGCCCGTATTCTTGTCGTCAGTGCTCCAAGAGCTATCCCACCTTGTCCAAACTAAAGGTGCATATGCGCTCCCACACTGGAGAGAAGCCCTATTTCTGTGCTGAATGTGGTAAGAGTTTTGCAGATCCATCTGTTTTTAGAAAGCACCGGCGAAACCACCAGGGCCACCGGCCATACGCCTGTGAAGAATGTGGCAAAACATACACAGAACTGAAAGATTTGAAAAATCATGAGCGCTCTCACACTGGAGAAAAACCATATCTGTGTTCTGACTGTGGCAAAGCGTTTTCTCGCTCCTCCTCCTTGGCATGCCATCAGCGCATCCACTCTCAGAATAGACCCTACCAGTGTGAACAGTGCGGCAAAGGTTTCACCCAGCTGTCCTCGTACCAGTCTCACCTCCGCACTCACTCTGGTGAGAAGCCCTTTCTCTGTCCGCAGTGTGGCAAGATGTTTTCAGATCCTTCCAGTTTCCGACGACACCAGCGTGCACACCTTGGTTTTAAACCATACCCTTGTGACAAATGTTCCAAGCGGTTTAGACAGCCGGCTGATCTGGCTGTGCATGAACGTGTCCACTCCGGAGAGCGACCTTACAAATGTCAGAGCTGTGACAAAGCTTTTGTAGCATCATGGGATTTGAGACGCCACATGCTTGTCCACACAGGACTCAGACCTTTCTCCTGCACTGAATGTGACAAGTCATTTGCGGAGCGGTCCAGCCTCAACAAGCACCGCCGCGTGCACTCAGGAGAGAGACCTTTCATATGTGAAGAGTGTCTAAAGTCATTTGTTGTCTTATCAAGCTTGCGCAAACATGAGAGGACCCACCTTGCTGGACAGACTGAACAGCAACAACAACAAGAGCCTGACAGTGGGTCAGCCTCGGGTTTCAATGCTAACACAACCCTCCCACAGTTCTCTTGCAACAACTGTGATGCCACTTATGGGACGTGGGATGAAGTACAAGCCCATGAGAGCCTTCATTCTATTGACTCAACTCTTCCAAATGTAACCAAAGTTGTGCTTCTAGGCCAGCACGTTTGTGAAACTTGTCAGGCGGAGTTCACACAGCTGGAAGAGCTTCAGGAGCACGAGAAGCAGCATCCCAAGCCCAGGCCTCATGTATGCGACAGCTGCGGCAAAACTTTCCTCAACAAATCGGGACTGCGTAAACACCAGAAGATCCATTCTAGCAGCAAACCTCATAGTTGTCCCCACTGTGGCAAAGCCTTTCTGTTTGCTGCTTATCTTCGCAAGCACTTAAGGACCCACACAGAGCAGACAACCCCCCCACTTAGCAACATAAACATTATCCACACAGACCCACTACCATCCCCTTCACCCCCTGGTGAGCTGCCCCCCAGAACAGTGGAAACCAGTGCCATGTCACTGACTGTCCCTGTGACTGTCCCCGTCACCACTTTTCCGACTCTGCCTGAATACTTGGTCAAGGAAGAGGGACTTTAAGACTTTTTACTGTATTTTACCAGTGGCCTTAAATCCCCAATGATGATGGTCTTCTGTAACAAAAAAGTCAAACGTGATCTTTTTTACTGAAATTGTCAGAGCTTTGTGTTTGTTTTGCTGTGGTATTTAAACTATACAATGTACACTTTAAAATTGAATTTACCTTACTGTTCAAAACATAAGCCTATATAATATAATCTTATCTAAAATGTAAACTTAGTACAGCTCTTTAAACTCTTCCTTGACTATATCTTAATGTGTTTTATTCCAGCTTTATCATTTTTTTAAAATTCTGTACTGTATCTGTTTAATTTCTGAGCTAAAATCTATTTATGAAAAACATGTAAAATGCTTTGTCATTGATTTTTATATGAAATGTTTGAGTAACTAATGAATATTTATGTTTTCTTCATTTGTGTAGATGTGCAGTATTTTAAATGAGCATTTTATTTATGTCATCAGTAAAGAAAACTAAAGTCTTGTCAACACGAACCTGGAACACATACATTGTCGACAATGACATTTTCTAAAAGCAGTAAGGTGCTTAAGGCATTACGACTGTAACCCAATAGCTGAAAGCATTTTAAGGTGAGCCTCATCTGATTTACATTAATGCTCCAATAATTTGTACCTACCAGCTTTACATCTGTGGTGACATTTAAAAGTCCTTTGCTTTCCACATTGTTTCTGCAAAATACAGTTTAAAAAAATTTACCTTTCTAATCAGCTTTAAATAATTTAGGACAAAACTGACCATATAGTTTCTCTCTCACATTGTATTATTTTATAATTTATTATTATATTTTATAATACAATGTGCTAATTTCTGCCACATAATTGTAGCCCAAGGGTTGTATGCAAAAAGGACCCATGTAATGACTGTCCTACAGGCTTGAGTCATGTCCAAGGAGGTAAAAGGTGGAGGTCAAACAGTTGGCTAGAGTTTGTGTTTATCCTTCACTGTGATAGACTTCCTGTTGCTGTGCTTCATGGTGTACAGCAGCACTGCGCCGGCATCTGTTAGAGGCTGTAGAGAGAAAAAGAGTTATGTAGAGTCACAAAAAAAATAAAATAAATACATATACCCATTTAAAGCAGAGGTATGGATAACGGATTTACCTGTGAATCTGAAGTGACAGACCTCTGCAAAACAAAAAGCATGTAAGTGTATGCGTATGGTTTTATTCAATAAAAGCATAGTATCTTATGAACATGCAGTAAAAACCTACCCTTCTCAAGGTGTGAATGTTTTTGTAAATAGGGTCCATGGTTTTCATCCATTCTTGAAACATCTGTTTGTCTTTTGCGCTGCAATTATGAGCACTGTAAACGGGAAACAGTATCAAAATGTGTTGTCTTAAAGCATAGGTAGGCAAATTATATCTTAGTAAATTCAACAAACTCATTTTGAACATTGACTTAAGGAGGGGGAAACTTATAATGTTTTCTTCTTATTTAACAAATACTTTGTAAGTCCCATACATTGCTCTCTCTATGAGCTTCCTCTGCTGCTCTCCTTCCCTCATAGCGTCCAGGAAGCGTCCTCTTACAGCCAAGGCAGCCGTGGCTTGTGAAGAGTTGAGCTGAAGAATGGCCAAAGACAGAGAGGACAGCACCTTCAAGCTGTGAATCAGTTATAAACATTAGAATATCACTGAAGCATTTAAAATCATCTCCAGCTACAGCCTTGCTTTTATATAAAAAAACTAGTAGAAACCATGAGTGGTGTGACCTTTATTGAGTGAATGAAGTGAACAGACAGAGCTGAGAGACTCACTTGTTATTGTGTGAATAAATGTTGGATAAATGAGGATATACACTGAGAGCCAAAGTGCAAGATGTGTGGCTTTAGTTTCTCAGCAACAGTCAGTCTCTTACTACAACTACTGTGCCTAGGGGCCTTCTAAATCTTATGATAAAGATTGAGGATAAAGCTTGGGATAACGCTTGGGATGAATATGTTAGATGTATCGTGACATGTTGACAATGAGGCAAATGGCTAGTGGACAAAAGTGCAATATTATTATTCTCCTCACCTGTCATTAGTAACATCTCCCTGAGCAGTTATCACGCGCAGCATTTTCTGTCCATTTCTTTTGGTGTATCTGATTTGCAGCTGGTGATACACAGTGATGCCAGAAGCTGGTGCTGGCACTGAAAAAAGATGTTTTAACATAGGAACATATGAATATTTGGATAATGTCTTTTTAAAATCTATTTAATAGAGAGACCGTTACTAGACTAGGGAAGTATATTCAGTCCTCTCACCTTCTGCATCAGGTTTATTGGCTCCATACTGGAAGGTTATCTCTTTATCCAGGCCTACATTCCCTATTTCTCTGATCCCCTTGTGACCAGCATCTCTTTCTCCTTTCACACATCTAGAAGAAATATACAACGATCAGCTTTTGTTGGAACATTTGGATGTATCTGGGAGTACATATGAGTATTACAGAGCTCTTACAATGACTTTGGCAGCAGAAATGTCACTGTGCAATGTGTGGCTATAGTCCTGTTCTCGATGATTTCTTCAAATTCTTCGTGCAACCTGTCGGGACTTGCTATGATTACCTACAAGTCAAAAGACAACACAAGCCAACAGGATGAATAAAGTATAAACATAAAAAAGAATCAGTAAATTTTGAGCATAAAACCACAATTCAGTTTGATCCTGCCTTACTTTCCCTCCTGTCCGATCTGCGAGGGTCCCCAGCTCATCCAGTCTGCAGTCTGTCCCCTCTATTGAAAGCACCGACACAGTCACACTAACAAAAAAAAAAAAAAAGAACATTTTATTAGTCTACAACCACACTTTCATTTATGTTGATGTCATTTTGGGGATGTGCTGACCCCTGATTGGCTGCGTATTCCCCCAAGTCCTGGTAGAAGATTGTGGATGAAAGAAGAGTGCGAGCGTCAATGTCCTCCTCTTCTAGATTTCCCAGTTCTGTGTTAGCCTTTCCATCAGTACAAATGATAACCTTAGAGAAAATAGACAGTATTTTTTATTTTGAATAATTAATATTAATATTTTCTTGAGAATGACACAAAACACCTAATGGTTAACTTTTAATATATCATAATCTATATATAAGGGTTTGTATTGGCATTATGCATGTCAGAAATCCTCTACCTTAGACCCCGGGCATTTGGACGCCATTTCAATGGTCAGTAGAGCGGCTGGACCCAAAGCTGTGGTCCCACTTTCCTTTAACCTTAAAAAAAATAAAAATAAAACCTTACTTAAATACCATTTCAGAAATTATTTCTTACCGCTCAGATTTTTACTCTTACCCCATAACTTGTCTCTGCAAGTTGTCTTTGTTCTTAGAAACTGGGGGTGGAATGGGAAAAGCGTCAGCTGCTTTTTTGAGATATTCAACATCAATCAACTCATCAGTGCCGAGGTAATGTGTTGTGTGGGTTTCGAATCCATGCAATGTGACCTGGTGACACACATTATTACAGTAAAGTGACCTTTCTTTATTTAGGGGCTACATTAGTCAATGTAATCAGTAAATTACCTTATAGTTGAAAGTAATGAGTCCCACCCGTGTATTTGGTTGTTTTTCACTGAGTATTTGCAAACAGTGTAATACAGCCTTTTGGACAAACTGGTTAAAGAGTCATATATTTAAATTACTGCCATTGGGAGAGCCCTACAAAAGAATAATACTTAAATGGAAAAAAAAAATGGAATAGAAATGGTACCTCAAGTCGAGATCTGTGGACCACTTGTTCTTCCTCAGTGACCTTAAACAACAGAGATGACTACATTAGAAACTCCAGTGGGGTGGACTGTGCTGTCAAAATCAGTAAACGCATCATGCTGGTTACATGGTTTTACTTGTGACGTGATGCTCATGGAGCCTGAGGTGTCGATGCAGAAGAGCAGGACGGGGTCAGTGGCCCGCTTTGGGTCAGGGCAGAGTGAAAACAGGACATCCAGAGGACATTGTGGGATACTGGTGGGAATGTTTATTGGCCTAGACTGACAGAAGTAGCATACCTAAAAGATAACAATACACTGTCAAACATAATGAAAGTATAAAGCATAAGCATGGTCCTTAGAAGAGATTTACAGATACTGTTTCAATTTGCATTTTCTTCATTGAAATAAAAGGTGAAGTGAATTTACCACATTGTTGTAAATGGAATCCAACACAGCATTGCACATGGGACAAAAGAGGGGCTCTCCTTGTATAGACTCAACTAAAACACATGAGCAGGAGTTATTAACATTGACATTCAACACTGTGATAAATGATTATGAATTAAGATAACAAACCATTTTCTTCTGAGAGCAGTTTTCCTAAACTGACAAGGACCACATTAGGGTTCCCAGGAAGAGACACATTTTCCACTGAGCCTACAGACATAACGGTTTGTATTACACTGTCAAATATTAACTGCATTGTCCAGAGAAATGAAAAATAAAAATTACTTTGAACGGGCTGAGGGGTTGATTTTGTAGAAGATGAGGATGATGACGGAGGTAACAGTGCCAGATACACAGGCATTGACTGCATAAAGGCAGGCCTAGGAGGAAGGGTTGGGACTAACACACAGAAATGTATATTTTAATATCTAAATCATTTCTTTCAATGTATACAAAATTTAAAAGATCTATAAGAAAAAAAGTCTTCTTACCCAATTCCTCAGATGGCTGAGTGGGGCTCGTCCTGGCTGGTAGCTTTAGCTCGTCCCCACTGCCTTCTGGGATGTCATATGAGTAGATCGGGTCCCAAGGCTGAGGGTTTAGTTTAGGCTCAATTAGAGGTTGTTCATAATCTGGATTGGCGCACCAGGGTTCACTGTAAGAAAGAGGCCGGGACGTAGCAGCAGGTCGCATGTGTGGTGGGAGAAGAGCTGGTGGTGAAAGAGGGACACAAGTGATTACTGCTGCTGTAAGTGAAACTTCTTTACACTGAGCTTTGTGTTTATTTCAGTTGGGTGGTCTTTTACCTGTCTTTTTGGGAGGAGTCTGTTGAGGAGGGGTGTTGATGGTGTGGTAGTTTTATTGAGTAAACTGGCATTTGCGTAAAAAGTGGCTCCAGCCTTTGTGACCTTCTTGACCTCGTTGGCCGTGACCAGTTCAATGAACTTGAGGGAAGAGGGGACTTGTTTGGGTGACGGTTTGACTTCTGAGGGGGCCGTGGGCGGGGGAGGAGGAGGAAACTTAGGACGGACAAGGTTCACAGGAGGGAGCAGAGCTGGAAGAAACACAAATGATTTGACACACGGTTTGTTAGGCTACTTTTTTCCTATCCATCTGTTTTTGTTCACTCAAGTGTTTTCAGACAAAGGAGCTGATCAATGTTCATCACATCAGCTCTGATGGCTCTTTGTTACGTATGTGTGCAATAAAAAGGTTACTTGCGTATTTTTAGTTAATAGATTTGTAGATAGCTATTATTTTGAATCACTGTTATTTTAAAGTGACAGTACAGTTGCTTGAACACAGATTTGGGCCACCTCTGACATCTTTTTGAGCTCACAGACTCTAGTCTAGTGGTAGGGTGGAATGACCTTTGTGTTGTGAAGAAACTGTGACTACGGTGGCTTTCAAAATATAGTATGTATGTAAAAAGAATTTCCTCTAACATGCACTCTGAGATGTATTTTGCTCTTCCTATGTTTCCCAGCACCTATGTTTCTTCCTAAATCTGAAGATATAAGGTGTCTTGATGTGTAGGTGATGGTAAGGTCCACTTTTTTTATATGTTGTTGTTGCTATGGCTATCAATCAAGAAAGATGTTTTCACACATAACCTACAAGGACTAATATTAAAAAAAAATATGAAAACCTCAAGCCAAATCTTACCTGATCGCTTGATGGCAGTGGGGGGTTGTACTGGCGGCACGTAAACAAATCCACAAGCAAATTCCATTGATGATTCTTTCTGCCACATTAACCAAACATTCAACAAATGTGTTATAGTGTCACCGTATTAAAGTAAACAAAGTAGTTACAGAGCTATGGCAAACACGCAGCTAATACTTATCAACCACAATTTAAAATGAAGAAGGTGTACTCACACATCAAGAGAAGCCACCATATACAACCGTGAAACTCTGAGTGGACCGACTGCTGTGAAGTTTTTTTTTGTTATGTCACAAATGTCGTCCAACAGGTTTCTTACTTCTTTATGGCAGCAGTGCTGCGGGTTAGTTGGTTAGTCAGTTTTTTTTATCTACTAATGCATCTGTGGTGGGCGGATTTCCTTTAAGGAGTGCTGTTGAGTGAGTAATTCTAAGAGCTGGCTCACACATCTGTAGAGCCGACTCTTGTTTTAAAAATGTAGTCTATATAAATGAAATCATTATGTAATCATAAAGTATTTTAATTTAATAAAATAGACTAACCTTTAACTATGTAAAGGTTAATTGGCAACTCTAAAGTGTCCCTAGTGAATGAATGTGAGAGTGAATGGTTGTCTGTCACTGTTTGTCTCTAAATGTTAGCCCTGCGACTAACTGGCCACTGTCTAGGGTGTACCCCGCCTCAGGCCCAAAGCTGCTGGGATAGGCTCCAGTCACCCGCGACCCCTAACAGGACTAAGCGGTAGAAAATGAATGAATGAATGAAAAAATAGACTAATAATTCAAAAAAACATATTAAAAAATTATAATTATATAAGCCTAGACGCACACACACTCATTCGTTTCAGCCTCACGGTCTGTTCAACCACACACACACACACACACACACACACACACACACACACACACACACACACACACACACACACACACACACACACACAGGAAATTGAGTCGGAAGCACAGCAGCATTTGGAATCATTTTAATGATGTAGACAATGTTAAAGCACAGTGTAGAATTTCCCAAAACAAAATCTCATATAAAGCCGGTTCTACGCACAACCTACACCGGCATATGCCAACTGTGAAACTAGCGGTCCCACTAGTGAAGGTGGTGGAGCGACTGGAGCCAGCACCTCCACAGTTGGCGATGTATCCACTCAGTCAAGTAGGCCTCTATAATGGACCAGTCTGTAGCCAAAAAAGGCCAAATTGATATTGCATTGGCTAAAATGTTATATAACAAATCAATGCATTTTTAAAGAAATTGTGAGACATTTCATGTAATAATTTATCTAGAACTGTTTCACACATATCATAGTCAAAGTCGTGCCTGACTCCATCTGCCGGTGGATCACAGACTTCCTGACAGACAGGAGGCAGCTTGTGCAGCTGGGGAATAACATCTGGACCTGGACCATCAGCACTGGAACCCCCCTCATGGCTGTGTCTTTTCCCCTCTGCTCTTCTCCCTGTACCAACATCCACACCTCAGGCCACCAGTCCATTATGCTACTACTAAACACAGAGGAGATGATTGAATCCTCCAGCACAGCAGAGAATGTGCTTCCTGCGCCAGCTAAGGAAGTACAACCTGCCGCTGAAGATGATGGCGCAGTTCTACACAGCCATCCTTGAGTTTATCCGCACCACCTCCATCAATGTGTGGTACGCTGCAGCATCTGCCAGGGACAGAGACTGCTGCACATCATACGCACAGCAGAGAAGGTGGTCGCCTGCAGCCTTCCATCTCTCAGGTAGGTTAGGCAAGCAGGTCGGATTGGTTAGACCATTTGTGTGATAAAATACTGTTGGTAGGCCTTGCAGTGAATATGTATAAAAACACAATCCATTCATACAGTAAAACCTTTTATTTTCTAAATCTAACCCATCAAGTACCTCTACATATCATTAAGTAAACAATTACTTGGAGACTGCACACGTGATTGTAAACCTGTGTCTGTAAATGTTTGCTTTATACTTCATTTTTGAAAAGGTAAATAAATAAATTCTCTTTTACTTTGTCAAGACATGCACATATGCAAACACTTTAGAAGTCACAAATACAGCTTACACATACAGCCTCTACATTCTTGTAGATATGTTCATTTAAAAATATTGCAGACGTGCCCAGATCAGAAGAATATAAGGTGTTTGCTGGGGACAGGTTAGAGTCAGTGGGACAAAGGTTTTAGACTTAAGGTTTAAAAAAAAAAAAAAAAAAAAAAAAAAGTTGGTGAAAAGGGCTATTGTTTTAGACACAGCAATGTCACTCCATGACTTCAACGTAATTGGCCGGATAGAAGCCTTCTTTCCCATCGCTCAGTACGCCTCGACACCAGCCCTGGTCATCCTCTTCCTCCACCTTCAGAATCACCTCGCCTTGGTTCACAAAAAATAAAACAAAAAGTTTTGAATTTGAGGATATGTCCTGCTATTCACCTCATCCTACCCTGCTTGGTTTAAAAAAAACTATACATCTTTACAACTTCTTTACATTTTCTTAGAAGCATATGTTTAAAACTGTTGGCATCCTGTTGAAGAAAAGGTTAAAGCAAAAGCATCTGGGCTCAGTTTTTAAGGTGAAGACATTTCGTCTCTAAGAGACTTTATACATTGTTATCAATAACACCCTGTTATTAAAAGGTGTAGTGTGTTGGTTTTGGCAGACAAACCAGTTTGAGGTCTATTTTGAGAACATATTTTTTACCTAAACAGACATTGCTGGGTGTTTTTCTTCTTACCATAGATCTGATTGCTTTTCTTGCAATGTATTTGGTTGTAGAATATTTGAATGAATGACACATAAAGAGAAAACAGTTGTTGCATTGGAACATTATGTGTTTACCTGCTTTAAATGAGAGCTCATCCCCCTCCTCTCCTGTGTAGTTATACAGCGCTCGCACCTTCACTCCTCCAATCATCACCCTGACACACAGTTAAGGTAAAAAAAATATATTTTTGTAATGTATTGGGCAGTTAATATGTGATTAGTTAGGATAACTTACGGGCAAGACGCTTTTCCTTTCTGGTCTTTCATCTTTCTCTTTAGCTTTTTCACTGAAGGAACCCACTCCTGATTGAAAAACAAATGTATCATAAACAGATGTTTTGTATCAAGTTTCAATTAAAGCTTCCAATTAGTTTACAATATTTAATTAAAATGCTGCCACTTGTAGTTTATTATGTTTTCTGTAAAAGTTGATCATATAATGTATTTTGTGTGTTTAATGTTACCACAATCTTTGGCCAGTCAGTGGGCATGCCCGGGCCCTGGTTGTTCTTCCACCATTTGAGGTCATCCTGTTCGCTGATGGCCATGAGAGTGTCGTGCAGCTCACTGTAAACTGCCTTTACACTGACACAAGGACACAGACTTGGATTTAATATGCATTAGGACAGACAAAGGCATCGGTCTATGGAGGATAAAATGAAGAAATACCCACCACAATGAGCATTTAATTTGCCAACTTGAACAAATGCAAATTAACTTTATACACAAACCAGTAGCCCATGTTTATTATCAAATCAATTTCAAATATGGACAAATAATATATGGACAAATAATATATATGGACAAATAAGACAAATCAAAATGGGAAATAAATGTTGGTTGTTAAAGTGTAGCCTGTGGTAATAGTTGTAAATGTATTTACTATTCTGAAACCATTTACTCAAGTGGCACACGTGACATGTCAGCACTAACCAAGTTACCTCTCATTGTTTGTAACATCCAGATGTCTGTGGAATAGAGAGGAAGGCCTGCTTTAAAAAGCTGATCCTTTTCCTCTCCTCCTCCTGTGACTGTTCAAATATGGCCTCCATCTCCTCCATGTAGCGAGGTGTGTAGGATGTGACATCCTCCAGCACTTTCTCATAACGTTCCTTCATCTGCAGGCAGCACAAGAGAGCCTTATTTTGAAAAGCTGTCACCTCAGGAAGTTGCATTGTGTTCTTTAATGCAGTTGGCAAAAGCATGTGTAAATCTTTCACTAGAACACAATATGATGTAACAATAACATAGCTCTGTACAAGGGAACATTTGGAGCAAAAATGGGAGGCCGGGGGGCATGTTTGGAGTTTAAATAAATAAATAAATAAATATCACCACATGCTTCAGGCTAATGAAACCCAGTGGAATGCAACATGTATTAGTGGGAACTCAATGTTCCATCAATAAGACTCTAGTAGACATGAGTGAAGAGCTGTGCATGTGCTCAAGTCTGTCCTCACCTTTTCCTTTTCCTCTGTCAGCTTGGCTTTAGCGTCGGTGAACTTCTGTTTTTTCTCTGGACTCAGCTCGGGGTTGTCATTCGCCTGCCTCTCTTTGTCGACAGCAGCTTGTTCCCTTTGACAGGCTTTGTGGTACGCCTCTCTGGCTTTTTCCAGCTGCAGAGACACATTCACGCATGTTATTTACTTTACTCTAGATCCGTTATGTGTTAAGTCATGTGGATACAGGAGTGAACTTATTTTATTCCACAGTCATCAGCAGAGTTAAAGTAAAAAACAATGTTGTGCTTAAGGCATTTGTTAACAATTTTAACCAATCACACATTCAAGTGTCTTGGATATTTTTGCGTATAACATTTTGAAAAGGTTGATTGTTGTTAGGCTGCTTTAAATGTTTTCAGAGGCACCTTGACAATCTTTTTGGTCCAGGGTTTCTGCGCTCGCGAAAAACTGCTTTTATTCTCATGACTCTCCCTGAAGCCACAGAAGATCTTTTTAGTAAAGGTCTCTTTCTGCCACGTCTTGATCCGCTCCCCCTCCTCAACCACGAGGGACTGTGAGATGGACGAATGCAGGGCAGACAAGCGCTCGGTGGAAGTGAAGAAACACTGCCAAGCCTTCATGAGTGAGCCATAAAGCGGCCCTGGGGACACCGAAAAAAGAAACACGGAATGAAATAACACAGAAACATGGAGAGGGGGAAGAGAGAGGGGGAGTCATGCGCAGAGTCATGGAACCAATAAAGACGTAATGACCTCCATTTGTCCAAACAAGCACAGATGCACTCATTTAATAACAATCAACAGTTGATGTGAACTTGATGAAAGGCTGGACTAATGGTTCTCTGACATGCAGCGTCTGAACTGACGACAGAGGTAGGTAGTAACGTGTCACACTCATTTTGTTACATTTAAAAAATTGTAAAAAGTACATGTTCTTTCTTTAGCAAACTCTTTAGGGTGAGCATGGTTTCACATTTAGCAATTTCATATGTTCTCCAGCAGACTATCACATATGCTGCAGGAAGAAACATTTTCCTGTCTTGGATTAGCAATAGACCCACCCACAAAATCGAACTGGCACAAACTTTTCCTGGAACTGTTCCAAATGGAATACCTGACTGCCATTCCAAAAAGAAACAGCTCATGGAGATACCGGCCCAATACCTCCGCTTCGCTGGTGGTGCAGTGGCTTCCTTTGATGTGGACTAATCACTGACATAATATATTTTCTGTTTTTTCTTTTCTCTTTCTTGTTTCCTTGGACAGTGCTCAACTGTGTTTTTTTGTTCATTTGTTCTTTGTGTTCTGTTCATTTGTGTTTTCTTATTCAAAAAAAGTTGAAAAGAAAATAATGTACAAAGAACTTTTATGTAATTGTTTCTGCATGGTTGCATAGCACTGCTTCAGCATGTGAGGAGCTTTTCATTACTAAACTTCACTTTTACTCAAATTCTAAAAACAATTTAGTTGCTGTTAAGTAGCAAACAGAGTAAGCAACTCTACCTCTATTGGGCACTTACTCGAATCCACTATGGTCTTCCACTTGGAGCTCCACTGGCTCAGCTGCTGGGCGTACTGTTTCTCCACTTTGGCTCTTTCGAGGAAGCACGTCATGATGTCGTTGCAGGCCTGGTAGGACTGGTCAGTTCGGTGCACAGTCCGACCATAATTCCCTGGCTGAGAAAGCAGAGAGTGGTGAGGTCTAATGATATAAAATGTTTTAGATTTGATATAAAGGGTATTCCTCACCATCCAGAAGCTCAATTTCTTGGAATCTTCAAGTGGCTCTTTGGGGAGGCAGGCCATTGTTCAAAGATGTCTGTTGTAGAGAGGGAGAGAGGGTTGTTGTTGTTATTCAGCAGAGTTGCTAGACTGGTTATTGGATGCACACACAACATCGAGAAGAAACAGCTTTTATTGGCGGACAGGTAATAGTGATTATCGTGCTGCAGGTTGGACGTCTGTGCTGTGAAATGTGCTGTGACTGTGTGACCGGTATCTGAGAGGAAGTCATTGGCAGCTGACTCTTAGCAGCATGTGTTTGGTTCAGTCTATTACCATAACAACTTGTGTTATTTACACGACGTGGATACATCTGAGGCCCTGCGTGCCTGAGTGCATGAGTAAAGGGGAGTGTTCCAGGGGCAGACTGGAATTCACAAGGGTGGGATCTGCCAGCAGGAATAGAACAGCTGCTCCTGCATTCTTCCTGTTGCTATCCCAAAATAAACAGCATGGAAAGGTCATCTTTCTTCCTGGCTTTGACAAATACATAGTATATACCAAGCAATAAGTTACACAACTTTAAAAGATATAGACTGCAAAGTAGTGTGTTTTCCTTGTTGCAGATCGAGTGATGAGCCTGACAAAGTGAAAGGGCGTGCAAACAAGCAGAGAATGCAGCTATATTCAGGCCTGTTCGGGAGTGCTGACACATGGCTGGCTGACTAATATGAAAGTGACTAACCACACCTCATCACAAGACAGACTATGGAAGAGAATCTCCTGCTAGCTGCTGCTCTTAGTCATATCGTAATGTTCACTTTTAAAACGCAGTGCCTTTGTAGTTTAAAATAGATTTCTGACTTTGTTTCTAAAGAATGGGTTAAAGAAGCAGCTCAGGCTTCTGTCATGTCATGTCAAAGTGTCTAATGCACAAGCCAAACAGGAAGCTAAAAGCAAACAAAGTGGCGGCAGAGTAGTCACAAAGTAAGACTTACATTTCTCTCTGAATCACCACTGATTACTCAAGTGATCACTTGTTACTGTAGGGCTGCTCTGAGGGTCTCCTACTCCATTTGTGAGTCCATCTCCCCCTTCCCGTCCCAGTGAGCCTCTCTTCTCCTCTAACACACGCACTTTCCTTTCTCACTGACCTAATTTTCCCCCTTGGCACTTAAAGTTACACTCACAATTTGTTGATTTAAAAGTGGGTGGGGAAATAAAAATACAAGTGTTTGCGTGGTAATCCTTTTTACTGTTAATTGGCTTCAGGTCAAAAAGAGGGAGGAACTTACCGTACTAGCTCTGCTTCTCAGACACTTCTTACTTTCTGTTTTTCTTACTTGAACTCCATCTCTGTCCACAGTCCTCACTTTGACTCTCCACACTCTGCTAGTATAAAAACGGCTGGGAGAATCCCACTCCTTCCCTCTTTGCCTGTCCCTCCCTCGGTCTGTCTCAATATGGTGTTAATGAGACAGTGAACCCTCATTTTGACCCAGCACTGCTCACAGAATCATGTCAGTGTGGCACAAAGTCATGTGAGCTTATTAGTGACAGTGTGTGAGAATGGGGGGACTGTCCTGTCAAGACATGCAACATTTAGCCCCCTGCACGGCCTAAAAAGACACTGGGTTACGTGTGTAGCATGTTTACCTCTCTGTAATGGTGTATTATCTGTTAAAATAGCTGATTCTACTAGTTTATACTTTCTAAAGCCTAGAAAAATCAACAAAAGTTTAACCCAGTTTGCCTTACACGCTAAAGCAGTGCTGGAAAGTTAGTAACTTATTTACCGGGCAACATTGACGACATGCCTTACCTACTTGGCTAGTAACCATCCTCATGGCCATTAGAGTCAAATTTAGCTAGCTCACGTGCTACCACTAGTTTTTACTTGGTTAGCCATGGCGTCAAACCTCATGATTTCACTATTGTCTATTTGAGTGAAGGTATTGGTAATAAAAAGTTTGAGAAAAGTACAGCTGCCATTAATTGTGTGTTTAAGCTACAATGACGAATGTGTTTTTACAACGTCAGAAACTGCTAAAACATACCAACTTGCTGCAGAGACAAAGCTATGTTGTGTTAGTATTTACCTGGGGGTGTATTTCAAGCGCTAGGTGGCTTCTTTCAGAAAAACAACCGTTGACACGTGTAATGTAATTGCTAGCAGGCCCTGAGTAAAGAGTAAAAGCTGTGCAACTTGAACCTTACAAAAGATTTATATATATACAGTTCTCCATAATGAAGCTGAAACAGGCCACCATCACAGCAAACAATCGACATTCATCTTGTTCCAAGTTGTTTTCAAGCCTTACAGGCATCTCTTAGTTTACTGCATGAGTGAAGCCACAGCTTGGTTTGAATTAAGCCATCTCATTTCTCCCTTTTGTCTTATTAGTGTGCCGAGCCTGATGGGGAAAATATCCTGGGAAAAAACAAAACCACCTATCGTTCAACCACCTCTGTGTTTAAAGAGTTGCTGCCAAATGGCTCAATTTAAAACAGGCCTTTTCAACTGGATTATGATGCAAAAAGGAAAAGGAAGGAAAGATGAGAAACAGAAACAGGGCTCATTTAAACTTTTATTTCAACACCTTAGTTATACCTCTATCATAATATTCATCATTATATAGTGTATTTTATTTAAAACAAAACTTTATATATATATTTATATATATAAATACTTTTATCTCTGCATACTTATGATCATATTGTGTGTAGTTGTATTTATTATGCATTTTACTAGACCTAAATCAGAGTTTGTAATGCTTTCTACACTACTGCTCGGTCATATGGTGTCAGGGTAGTGTCCATTCATTTAGAGAATACAAAGTCACATTGAGGGAAATGCATTGTGGGCTTCATTAGGGTCACCACAGTGCGAGCAGTAGAAAGCATTGAAAGGGCAAAACCGAAAAGAAACAAAACAAGGCTTCAGAGAATTTGTCCACACTGTTTGGAAGACAAAGATTCTTAAACAAAAAAAAAGATACACATACTTAATATTGTTATAATTATAATACTATGATTTCATGTTCTCATTGTCATCATCATGAATACATATGGGTCTATAAATGATAGGTTCTTGCCTCACAGTTGAAATAACTGCAGCAAATATCTAATGTTCACAATTTCAGGGAGCCTATGAGTCACATACATCTAAACATATCCCTTGTTCTGGGCAAATGTGTGAGACATAAAGATTATCCGGTAACAAGAGTATGTTTTTGGACCATCATAAATATGTCTCAAAAAAGGCATTACAAAGAAAGAGTTAGAAGTTCAGTAAAGCATTTGGCCACCAAGGCAGACACACAGAGTCAGACAGAGGCTAATAGTGAGGAAGTCAGGCAGACAGAAGAAGCAGTAGAAAGCCCTTTTATGATCACTGCACCTGCTGTGAGACACAGAGCACACCATATTATGGCATCAAAGATTTCTTGACCTGTGCTATGGCCATAAACATGTTCACCTAGAAAAGATTTGCACTTTGAAATAACATGCAAACCAGTCTGCTTTCTCTTATTTCACTTTCTTGTCTTTTTATGTAGAAAATAAGGTTACTTTCTGATATTTGTGTAACTTTGTACATGAATCTGACATATATAAATACCCTGACCAGTGATTGCAATCAGCACATAGTACAAAACAAATAGTTCTACTGTTGTGGATCCCATTTAACATACATGTATTAAGGGCTCGCAAAGAACATACACACAAAGCTAGTGGGGCGTTTATTTTGGGTAATATGGCAAATATATACGTAATGTAATAAAGAATACTTTTATTTTTAATAATTTACAAACTAAATCTTTGTTGTCATATTCTGACTCTGGGTCCAGTGCTCACAGCTATTTAAAACTCAGATGTGCTTAAAGCTACAAAACACATGTGGACCTCACAATTGTTTATGATGATTGTATTCACTTCGGTTTCTGGCCACTATCGGTAACATTGGGTTTCAAGCAGCAACTTTTCAAATCTTCTTTGAACTATGATATTAGTTTCTATGACAGCAGGTGGTATGACAGTCCATCTGTCAACGAGTGTGAATGTCCGAGTGCATGTCCGAGTTTGTCAGCCCAAAGTTGTGTCCATCCAAAGTATATCTTTCATTTAACACATAATTTTCAAATCCCAAAAATAATTGACTGCATTATCTCGGCAAATATCTCGGCAAATTATCTATGGCAAATAAGCTGCCCTTAGTCCTTTTTCCAGTCCACTGTTGTTCTCTGGTACATCCTTTGATATTGTTCCTCTTTGTCATTAAGAATATTGTCCTTTCTTTCATGTTAGAGTACCCTCAGTCAGTGTCTTGGGGAGATGTAGTGACATGCAAGGGAGAACTGGGTCCCCTGGGGAGAGAGGTCAAATCAAAGAATAAGAATGGGAGGGAATCAAACACAAATGATTCAAACTAAGTATGGTTGATACAGCAGAGGTTATAGTAAGAATGGGGCAATGGCTAAGAAAGACAAAAAGAAAGGAGTGTTGCACAATAAAAGAGGATGGCCCAGCTAGTATGTAAGGAAGGAAGAAGACTTTCCTTCACCATCCGGACCTTCCTTTGTGACTTTAAAGATGCGTTTTTCCCAAAACAGTCAGTCTTCTCTCACCTGTCAGTGAGTTTCTTCAGTGCCCGCTCGATGTTCATTCGGTGGCCAACACGTGTCACTCCCAGGTCCAAGAAGTCATCCTTGGTTAGTGAAGGTAGATGTGACCCGTCAATCTCATTGTCCATAAAACGGTCCCTGTGTTCACCCAGGTTTAGGTATGTCAACCAGTCTGCCACGTCATACTTGGTCCAGTATGGCAGGGGCTTCACAGCGAAGGGTTTGGCTGGTGGTGGAGGGGTTAGGTGGGGAAAGTTGAGGCATGACGGACTGGGAGGCAGGTGCAAAGGTGAGGATGCTCCGGAGAGAAAGTGAGTAGGGGAGAGGGAGAGGGAGCGTGGGTTTGGACTCTGAATACCTGATGGGGAGAACAGCGGTGTTGTTGAAGTGTGGTAAGTGTCTCCAAGAGGGAGGCCAGGGGAGGGGGGAGTGAGTGGGCCCGGAAAGTCAAAGGGATTGCTGTAGACAGGTGTGCAGGGAAGGATGGGGAGAGAAGAGGGTCTTGGGGGAGCTGGGCTATGCTGTTCTGTGTTATAGATGAGTGGGCTTGGGGCGCGGCGCCGGGAAACTGAGGACCGCATCTCTTTAGTGGGACTGCATTGGAAATCAAAAGTTTGTCTACGCATCTTTGAGCGGTGCTTTGGTGACGTTGGATATGGACAAAATGTTGGCGAATGAGGAGGGTGGGAGAGTATCGGCGATGTGGGGATCTGTGGCGATGGGGAGCGTGTCCAGTTGCTTGCGTTGTACGGGTACTTGAGGAGAGGGAGCGACAGAAGGGGTGGCCGACAGATTAGGGGTAAGGATCTGACGATGTTGTGGGGAGGAGGTTGGTAAGGGTGATGTGGAGCGACCAGTGGGGGGGCTGTGAAACATATCAGAGAAATCTGCTGAATATCTGAAAGTCAAAAAGAACAAACACACTTTTACAAACAAAAATTCTTTGGCAAACAAACAAAGTCATCTAGTTTCAATTTTTCTGACACAGAGAAACAAGGTTAGCAAACACACACATACAATATTTGATATTTATTGAGGAGTATAACATAGAAGCTGAACAACATACATTCTAGCAATCTATCAGACGCACACCAAGAGTAACAGTAGGGTTTAGTATACAAAGTTTCAAAATAATATTTTTACTTTTTGCAGCTTTCACCAACAGGGACCTAAAGCACTTTAATTTTCAACAAAACCACCCCTCCATGAAATAAAATACTATTTTAACTGATTTTGAACTCATTTTTTTACTGATAGGATTTTGATCACTAGAGTTTGTAGCTTGTTCTGAACACTATCTACAATAGGTAATATGTTCACAGACTATCTAATGACACATTGGACCAGTTTAAAGCAGACAAACCTGTTCATGGTGGGTGACTTTGGAGAGTGACTCCAGTCGTCCATACTCTTCATACCACTCATCTGCTGCAGCTTGGAACTGAGCTCAGTGATAATGCTGGCTTTCACACCAGTAAGAGGTGAGTGTAGTCTCCGACTGTCCATGGCTAAGCTCCCTCTGAACCCTCTCTCCCACTTCATGCTCCTCCACATCAACCCAGCCCACCTGACGGGGTTCTATGGGCCTCTCTAAGCAAGCAGCCAAAGTGGAAGTAAAGCCGTCCTCCATTTTGGATCTGCCCTGTCTGTCTTTTCTCTCATCTATGACAACTCCATCTAACCTGTCGTCTTCGGGATTGCTTTGTCTGTGCAGCTGTAAAGGAGCAGGATTGGTGCTGTTCTGCCGACGTAGTGCTACAGATGGACCCCTCCCTCCCCCTTCCTTGTAATGAGTCATCTTTGGAAATGCAGGGTTTGCCAGTTTAGCACTGAGCACATCAAATGTTTGCCCACCTGAGTAGGTTGTACAAAGATCCTGATGCTCTGCCCCTTTTTCTGCACCTCCCCCTCCTCCCCTCTCACCTCTCAGACCAGACAAACCCAGCATCTCCAAATGATGGTCACTACTGCTGTGACTGTCCAGCTCCTCAATACCAGAGTCTACCACAGCATCCTGCCACTCTCCACCCTTGGGTATGTTAGTGGGGTAATGAGGGTGGTCAGCAGCTTTGCCCCCTGGGTTGCCAGGTTTTGGCCCTGTCATGTTGTAGTCAGAGGTCGTGGGGGAAGTTGTTGTAGTCGTGGCCGCTGTAGCCGTCATAGTTGTTGTTGCGTATGTCATGGTTGTAGTGAGGGCAGCTGTACCTCTGTCTTGAGCAAGGGTATGACCACTTACAGATGGGTCATTAAACCCGCTGTAATAGTGGTGAGATTGGGACATGGGTTGCGGCCTGTGTAGTGATGTTGGAGGACCAGCAGAGCTGGTGACAACAGTGGAGGATGGTGGGAATATCTGAGGTGAGGGGTAAGATTGTGACAGGGCCGACTGTGTAAGGGTAGCCACCTCACTGTCGTATGAGGTCAAACTGGATGCAGCTGAGTCTCCTTGCGATGTAGACTGGGAAACATTTTTGGAAGCTGGAGGAGGTGGTGGGGGAGCACCAGCGGAATTGTGCCCTGGGACTTGGTGGGGTTGAACTCGCCCGTTCCTACCATTGGCAAACTGTATTGGCGGAGGTAACGGATCTACAAAAACAAACTCATCCTCTACATCAATAGATGGAGCAGGAGGAGGGAGAACCATTAGTCCCAAACCTTCTGAGGGTTGTCCTGCTACTGCCTCCCCCCTAGTGTCATGTGTTGGAGCAGTTGGAACAGTGTATTGAGGAATGTAGCTGGTGTGAGTAGCACTGTCCATTTGCAGATACGACGGTCTGCAGGGGGCCGGCTGATTTGGCGGTGGTGGTGGGTGCACCAGTGGAACAGGTCGGTTGTTGTAAACCTCCTTGTCTCGCTCCTTTTGGGCTGAGTAATACTGAGGTGAATACTGACTGGTTCTGTCCTCTGAAAAACGAACTCTAAGGCCCTCTCTTGGTCCTCCTTCTTTCTCCCTCTCCATCCTTTCTCCACCTCCTAAACGTAATATCCTCGGGGACTGGGGTCGGCTGAGAGATGCAGGTGAAGTGGTGGCTGTAGGGGAGCTTAGGTGCATCGAAACTGGAGACGTATAAGTTGATTGAGTAGGAGTTGCAAACAGTGAAGGTGTTGGAGTCTGAAAAGGGGTAGGGTATGATCCCACTGTGGAAAGCTGACGACCAAAATGTCTGTCCTCACGCCGTGTCCTGCGATCATCCTTTAAGGCCCTTTCTCTTGCCGCTAGGGCTAGACCAAGTGGTGATGAGGGGTCGAGGACTTTCCCTGTGAGTGGATGAATAAATGTAGTAGCAGGCTGATTGCCATACATTGAGGGAGCTGACTTTGGCTGGCCATCCTGACTGGGAATAGGTGAAGAATACTCAGGTAAGCCAAAAGCTGGGGGCATGCTGCTGGAATAGTTGACATAGTTGTCGCCAGAAAACATGCCTTCGTCAATAGACTTAGAGGGTCTTAAACGAGGGGTGGGCACATCCATTTGAGAGCCATGTAAAGGCTGAATTCTGGTCCCTAATGGTCCACCTACATCGCCTCCACCTGCCTCTCCTTGGATATCCTCCTCTGACGATAAGAAGAAGGAAGCACTCTTTCTCCTCATGTCTCGAAATCGTTCTCGTTCCCTGCGTGCCCCACCTCCCCCACCTCCAAATGTTGTCCCAAAAGTTGGTGTGTACTCCAGACTTTCCAGATTTTCCTGGGATGTAGCAGAAGGAGCAACCGTTGATGAAGCCATAGCAGTGGATGTAGGGAGTTGAGGCGGGGAGTGGGTGAGCGGCGAGGGCAGGCTGGTGTTGGTACTGTCTGGACTGGCTTCTGCAGAGGGGGGTTCATCTGTGTCCTGTGATTGCTCTGCCTCCACGCTACTGCCCTGACTGCTACGGCCACTGCTGCTGGTGGATGGAGCTTTGACGATGATGGTGGGGATCGGGATAGAGCTTTTCTCTTTAGCTGCACTGCCTTTCCCCCTGTGCTGCCTAAGCCCGTCTTCCACTTTGGATTGCTTTATTAGGGCACCTCGTCCCCCTCTCCTGGTGGTCCCTCTGCCCCCTGCCCCCGGCTGCTCTCTGTTGCCCATCTGTGGGTGTTGTGGCACTTGCTGGGGTTTAGGCTTAGCGCTTGTTGGTGGTGTAGCACTGCTATAGCCTCTCCTCAACCCTCCCATTTTTCCACCACCTCTTCTTGACACATCTTGCTCTCGGACAAGTCCTTCAGATTGTCGGCGAAGGGTAGGAACCGTGACCTGTTGGTTCATTCCCCCTGGTCCTCCTCTGTCCCAGCCTGCTTGAGAAGGATGTCCTGGCTGGGACTGGTGCTGGTAGTGGGCTTGAGAAACAGGGGGTATGGGCATGGCAGGGCCTCTCCCAGTATAAGGGCCTGCAGACAGGGGTGGCTCCGGGGCGGATGTATTTGGGGGTGGGGGGATTTCCTCTGGTCCTGGCACTGAGAGGCTTCGGGACAACTTCATAGCAGGTGGGTGAAGAAATCGTTCCTCCTCCATTCCACCTGAACAAATAGATACAGACAGTTAAAAACAACACTAATATCTATAAATTAGAGAATTTCATGACAGATGATGTTACCGATAGATTTCTGGCGCATCATGACCGCATGCTGAGGTCCCTGTCCTGGCTGGAAGTGAGCTGTGTTGTAGCCATAACCAGGTCCAGACTGAATCATACTCAATGAAGACTGCTGATCATAGGTTGGCTTATTGATTGATAAAATTAAAGTAGAGAACAGAAATAAAGGAACAAAAAAAATTACAAAGATAAAGAATCTAATTGTGTGTCAAAAAAATCAAAACAGCAACATCAGCGTTTTATCTGTCATATTGTTTATAATTGTTGCTTGGCCAGTTCTGTTTTACAGATTTAATAAATTAAACATTTGTCATATACTTAAAACACTATACAGTAAAGGGCTGGTTGCTTTTCATGCATGTGATACTATAATCCTGATTTCTTAATTTCATATAAATGATTAAGATAAATAAATTTAAATGTATCTGGCAGCATAATCTCAGTGTATTAGGCAACAGATTATAGATGAATGGACACAACCTGACTCACACTTAACAAGTGTTCTGGTGTGGGTGGGCAATTGTCAATCATTTTCCGCGAAGAGCAGAAAGGGCAGCGGCTAAAAAAAAATCTAAAGATCATTTTGCTTTGTAGATCAGCATTAGTCAGTCCCATGACTAAATCAGAGCTACAGCCTAATGCACTAGAAAAGCTCTTTGTTTTATACAGGACTCAGAGATTGCATGTACATCTGAAAAACCCACAGCTGTTTGTTATTCATCAGTTTTATTACTTTAGAATTACACAGGAAATTGGGTCTAAAGAGTCGGCACAAGCACAAGGTATTTGAGTAGCCATAACAACAAACTTTTCTTTCCCATTCCGGACTGTACCTCATTGGAAGCATTGGGAACAATATTCTTGCCCCGGTCCCTTTTGCCCCCATGACCTCTCTGTCCCTGGCTGTCTGGTGTAATAGTGTGTTGGGCAGCAGCCAAGATTTCATCTAGCTTGTCTACAACACAGAGCAGACAAGGAGGTCAGCCAGACAGGCAGCATAGAGATGATTTCAATGAGCACACTTAAGTTTCAAAATACACTCCTACATTTTCACAAGAGCTGTTAAGAGTGATCTCTTACTTAGTGCCATCTGATAGACTGTCCTCTTCTTATCAGGACCTTGAGATGACTCGTATTCTGCAAATGGAAAAGAGGATCAAGCTGTATGATTTTTAATTAAATGGGCTGATGGGGTAATGATAAAAGCCGATATTCACCTGCTTTCTTTTTCCATGGAGAGGCAGCTGGAGCATGCATTATATGGAAAACAGAAATCAAAAAAGTGTGACTCAAAGTGCCATGTGCAGCCTCATGCATATACTGAATAGCCTAAAGCAGACGAAAGGATGGGATGTATACATACTCGTCACTTGACACATGGGATGGTGTGACTGCTGATGTGAGGACAAGGATGGTGATAGAGGAGGACAAAAAAGACAATCACAGCACACAAACCCATCATTCCCCCACCTTTGTCCACTACACGCAGCATACGTATGTTGTGGTGAAAAAAAGGAAACATTAATTAATTATTGAGATATCAGATTCTACGCCACTGAAAATCCTTTAGATATACATTCACTTTGCAAGGTTTTTGTCTTTCTTTGTTGCTATTTCTTTCTGTGTGTCATGCCTTGGTTTTAGTGTGTTCTTGACCACAATGCTACTCTACATTTTTTTAGTAAAGATTTTTTTATCGTCTTACCCATCTCCTCCAGCTCTGATGTCATGGACTTGGAGCGCAGGGCAATGGCAGGAGGGGTCAGTCTTTTAGTCTGCTGCGGTGCTGCCAAAAGGAAAGCAGGCCAAATGCAGTCTTAATGTTTAGTACTCTCATATAAACATACAGTCACCAGTGACAACCCACACTGCGGCAGGCTTTTTAGGATAAAGTAAACAAGCAATCAGCATTATCTTTGCATCATAAACAAGAAGGAATTGAGGAAATGTTGACTCGTACTTTTCTTCCGCGCTGTGTCTTCTAGTTCGGGGTTTCGAGCCACCATCACGACCTTCACCATTAGGCTGTTGCCCCCCTGTCGTATCATGTTCACCACCTGCCTGTGGCCGACCTTGACCACGTTCTGCCCATTTACCTGACCAAGACACACAAGGACACTCTGAAAACAGATCTTTATAATGTGTTATAAAAGTGTATGCAGTAATGTCACTAAAACATGTAGTTTCACTGGTGCTTAAAGTGCAAACCTGAAAAAACCCTGTCAACAGGAGCTAAAGCTCAATTACGAAAGCTGCCAAAAAAGTGACTCACCACAGGTTGACTATGTAACATTTAAATTAGCATTTAGTCTAATTGAGGTCACATTCAAGAAAAAGGTAAAGGTAAGGGAAATAGAAACTTTATGTGGCTCTTTGATTACAGCAACAACCAAGAGGCTGTTTTGCTTTTCAAAAAGAAAAACAAAGAAACTAATAAATATTTAAAACTCACACATATAAACTGTCAAATATTACAGACCAGACAAACTAATAAATAAAACTGTATTTAGCAAGACAGAACAGTGGAATGCAACAGCATATCTTTTACAATGTTATGCTGCCCATGGGCAATATCAAATATTACAATCAACATTGTCCTTCCAATATTTAACAATATCAAGTATAGCATTGGTTCTATTTACTGTAAAGATCCCATAATATATTTGAGAAGTACAAATGTGTCTGCTTTTAAGGACCCATTGATGCAATGTTCTGGGCACAAGAAAGATGTAATAATAACTGACTTGATTTGGACAAATGACATAAGCCTTTTCAGCACTGGGATATCCTAGTATTGTTATTCTACTTCTCCAGTTCTGTTACCATCAACAAGATCTGCAGCGTAAGCCATAAATGGCATCATCAATAAGTGTCCACCACACTTTCCATTTGCCAGTCGAAAATGTTTCCCATATTCTTTAATGATAATAATGAGGCCTGTTTAAAGTTCTGGAATATTACATAATGGAATCATTATGTTTGGTACATATACATTATAAGTAGACAAAACTAATGTACTAATGAGCCTCAGATTAGGTTTAATGTTTGCTTGGCCCTTACCTCGATGAGGAAATCCCCCATTCTGAGGCCGGCTCTCCACGCCACGCCCCCCTCATCGACAGACTCCAGGTACTGCAGCGCGGGGAACGCCGGCGTTGGTGTGAACTCCTCTATGGGAGTCTGGGCTGCATGAAGAAACATGGATAACAGAGTAAATGGGGAAGGCAGTGGGGGATTAGGAAGGGTTATAGGCAAGAAAAGGAGAGAAGAGATTATATGAGACTGTATCTATCAGAAGTCACAGTTATGTGGAATGATTTTATAGAACTGGCTCACCTTTGGCACCTCTAAGCACAAAGCCAAACCCTCATTGTCTTTCTTCTGTAGCAGCACTGTCTTCTCCTTAATGATGTAGTCACTTAGGGAAAGACATTTAAAAAAGGAAAAAAAAACGCTATTGTATGAGTCATGTAAATCAATTATTTGTAAAAACAAACAAACAAAAAAATACCAGCTAATCGGCGCCACATAATGATTTCAATGCAGCAAAAAGGAGGGTTGGCTGAGGATACATAGAGATGAGGTTAGTGATTGACAATGGAAAGTATATATGAGGTGACATTCAATACTCTACTGGACTGATCCAGTTTAGGAACACAAGCACTAGGCCAGGGGCGAAACAAACACACTTCACCTATAATGGAAACTTTCAAATGCACCTAAATTGTTCCATTAGCTTTAAACACCTCTGGCAGACTTTGTAAGAAATATCAACTCTGAACATCACTAACGGTCATACACGAGACTTCAAATTATGTACAAGATGACGATAATCTCTCCACACAAACAGCTCAAGCACTAGAGCCTGGGATGACAGCGCTGATGCAACCACATTACTGGATGAGACTCATGGAGTAGTGTTACCATTATTCCATTAGTATATTACTACGTCTAGGACTTTTCACCAAGCTTTCTGTAATACAGTGTACAGGTGGTCAAATGGACTACACGCTGCCACATCTCATAAATCATTTCTTGCCAAGATTTCCCAACAATATCAATTCCCTCTGGTTCTCCCAGAAAAGCCCACGGCTCAAGAAGAGATGCATGATTTAAGAGGAATTTCCTATGAGGCGGCTTATTTTTGCGTTAGTTTGCACACTGCAGTTTAACTCAAACTGACTCTACAACTAAATAAAATGAAAGGATTTGAAACAATAAAAAGGCTGAAGTACTGACTTTATGTATTGTGGAAGTTTGGCTGCCAAAACAAAAGACCCAGCAACGAACATTTATGTAATTTTCATTGCTTACCCGCTTTTTACAGCACAGATTTGAAACATTTCTCAAGATTACACTTAAAAATAAGCAGTCTCTTTAGCTGGGAGTTAAATACCTCCTACACTCAAGGGACTAACTGTTGTGCTATCTACTCCATCCATGAGCTGAACAAAGCCATTTGCCCATTAAAATCATTCAGACTTGAAATAAAACTCTGTGCTATGCCAGAACTGTGATTCACTTGGATTCAAGACCACGTAATTAATCTACCGATGGATCTTATGACTTTTACACTTTCTCTGCAGAGCAATAATAGTTTTAAATGACATAAAAGTAAGCTGCCGTAACAGTGTGGGAATGCAGCAACATGTGAATCTCAGAGGTCTAGTTGAGTCGTGCGCCACAGGCCTGGCGTCCCAGACTTTGACACCAAGCCTTAACTTTAGCACCAAGCAGACGATCACTAGTTTCCCCTACTGAGGTCCATCCCTTGTGTGTTCTCCATCAATGTTAACTGTTTCGCCAACGCACGGCCGCCTTCCAGCCATCTGCTCCTCACACCTCACTCCTTTTTTCTATCACCCTGTCCTCACATCATGCCTTCCATCTCAGAGGATCAAAGTAGCACACAGTGGGTGGACGGCACCAGCGGGCCGCACTTTCAGGGGGGAACACTTGTCTAGTTTGGGTCTACTGCTGCCGGAGGTAGGTCAATGTTCGCTCTCTTCTGCCTGCAATGGACTACACTCCTGAGTCATCCTCTCCAATTGCCACAATTAGAGAGAAAAGCCTTTTTAAGTGTTCACCTGCTCTTGGGCTGTTTGTGTGGGGACGCCACAAGTGAAGCACTTCAGAGATGACTGTAGACATGAAGATGAGCAGCACATAAATATATATGTTCATAAGAGACACTCCCTCAGCACTCAAGCACTATGACGTATGCAGCTTGTATGTGAAATTACACACTATGTTCTTTTCACAATGGACACACACACAAGTACAACGACCGGTAACAAAACACCCCCCCACTCACTGACTTGGACTTTTATCTTCCAGTGCAGCCAAAATGGATAATATTAAATATCAATGTGAAAATGGGTTTGTTAAAGGCACAGACAGGCTTTTAATGGGGAAGTGGTGAATGAGTATGATCTGCTTGAAGAAATCATGACTCAAAGACAATGAAATACACCCACACTGTCTGACTGAAATGCATCAATATGTGCTCTCAGTCAAACACACACAGGAGGAAGACACAGAAATAAACATGCTGCAGAGTCTCCTTTCAATGGTCGCCACACGGATATAACATGCAGGGAGAAAAAAATGATCCCAGGCATACTCGCACACACACCGACACAGAATACATAGCTTATTAGTCTGTCTTTGAAAAGGCACGGCCTGTCAATAGCAACATCTACCTCTCCCCTCTCTCCATTGTCCTCTCCTCACATCCATAGCCAGCCAATGAATGAGGAAACAGCCGCTACCTGTAAATGAACCACACGCTCCTGTTTCTGGGGCCCAGTGACGGCCACGAAGAAGAGAGGGAGAGAGAGAAATCTCGCTCTCCGCATCCCCCCATCGCCATGAGCCCCCCCCCTTCTCTCTATTGCGCGCACTCTCCACACTGACACCGCACCATCGTCACCCCTACCTCGCTCCTACGAGAGCTCAGCCGGAGAGAGCCGCGAGAGCAGAGCCAGAGGAGGGGAGAGAGGAAGACAATGTGAAGGGAAAAGAGGAAGATTTCCAGTGGTTATTACAAGAAGATGGAGGGAACGTACGGGTGCAGCAGGGGGATGGGTATACAGCATGAGGCGAGTTGGGGACAGACAGTGATGCAAGTGTAGCTGGGATCACAGATTTACTAACAGCTGATTCTCACATTGGATCTTGCACATAAAGCTCCTAGTTAAATATAAACTCCTTCCAAATTTAACGCAGCAGGCTCTCTGTTGAACCATATTTTAACAGCATTAGAGAGAATCAATCAGTAAATGTTTATGATAAAACTCTGTGGTTGTGGTTATAATTGACTTACGGGCTTTTGGCCCTCATCTTTCATTCTTGTTCTTATTGTCATTTTCCTGCAGCTTTTCTCTCACTAATAAAAAGTACTTTATATGTACAGTTAAGCATGCAGTGTGACCTTTTATTGCTATAATTGAGGAAGATTAAGATTAATTATCTAATACCTTGTTGGAATTGTCTGAAAAAAAGGGGTCATTAAGATTATAAATAATTCATAAAGGCTTTATACTGATGACAATGTTCAGCCTGTGACAGCAATGTTTGGCCAAGCACATGCAGGCAGCTCCCATTCGAATAATGGATGCTTCTATTGACCTGTTAGTCTACACGTCTTGTTAATATTGCAGCAGAAAATCTAACTCAGAACTTCAATTTAGTTCAACTTCAGTTTTATACAGTATTTTTTAAACAAAGTACTCAACTACTGCATCTTTAAGTCTGATTAAATCAAATGCTTAATGCATGTTTCATAACATAAACATTTTTAATTTAAATACAGTTAAAAAAGAGTGTCTGGAATAAAAAACTGCAAAACTTAACAGGGAAAACTGTAAAATGTTTTTGGTGTAAACTTGATTTGCCAACTTTCCTCTCCCTTTTTCCCAGAGCTGTCAGCACGCCTCGAGCTAACAAACACCTCTGAAATAGTCATTGACATTCTCCCAAACGCTTATCCGCAGAGAGAAGGAACATGCTCTGGATCACAGTGTCATCGAGCACCACTTCACCTCATCATGTTGCTGCAGTTACCAATTTAACAGCTGTATCATAATCCATTGGTTGCTCCAGCCCCCAATTTAGAAAACAAGCAGGACTTAGTTAAAGGGGATTCTTTTTTGAATGACAAATGTGTAATGTGAAGGAAGCTGTGATACCCTGCAGAGGGGACTGGTAAGTCATTATTACTAGCCCCAGGAACTAACTAGATCTGAAATAGTCATGACTCATCGGAGGGATGATGTATGTCCTCACAAAGAAAAAACTCTCAAATAAACTGCGCTGAAGCTTTAGACAGAGACAAGGAAAAATAAAATTTGACTTTGATTATGGCAACATTGTACTTGAGAAATATGGACATGCCTGAGGCTAGGTTCTGATTTATAGTAAGGCCTGCATAAACTGAAAATCCCCCTGAGGTCCTCATGTGCAAACAAAATAAATGCAAAAACACATTATGTCAAATGCATCCATGAGTTGTGAGTGCGTAATAAGTATTAGTGTAACCCAAAATAATATTAACACCTCACTGTTCCTCTGCTGTTGTTACATATGATCTCTGCAATAAGATTTATAGTAAGATGACTATGTTGTAGGGATCCTGTTTGTGTTAATAGATGGACAACTGCTCAGCTACAGCAATAGACTGGATACAAAATGAAAATAAACTCTGTAGTTGTGTAGCAATCGTCAAACTCAAGAGCTCTTTCTTTCACTTAATAATACATGAAGAAACTGTATAAAACATACAGCATGGAGGTACAGCAGGTCAAACACAAGCATAATGTGAACAAGAACCTACCTACTGTTGCC
The DNA here is from genome assembly GCA_024416835.2 of Perccottus glenii. Taxonomy (NCBI): domain Eukaryota; kingdom Metazoa; phylum Chordata; class Actinopteri; order Gobiiformes; family Odontobutidae; genus Perccottus; species Perccottus glenii. The sequence continues at coordinate 13,196,111 of CM044566.2, read as the reverse complement.
AAACCAGAGCGTGTCAACTATTTCAATCAGCCTCACAGGTTTCTCCTACAATAATAAACTCAGAGGCTGCCTACACTCATGTGACAAATCACAGTTACAAATATACTCTATCATGGACTGCACCCACTCTGGTTTAATCTAGTCTTTAATTGCCTTTTCTAAGCTGTAGAGATCTGGACACATCCCAGCATGCATTGTGTAAGAGGTACAGCTATGGAGATTATATCCACAATAATATTCACATCTGGCCTAGAGTATTCTTTTCACAGTTGATCTTAGCTGTCCCCGCTATTGTTTGGCACTGACTTGTTTTTTGTGATGTTATCAAAAGTGGACACCGCCCAGTTCCAAAGCTTACGACATGCGTCTCTAATGGATAAATCAGATCTGACAGCACCTCTGTATATCCAAATCAGTCATTATCTCAGGCTGTGGGGATATTTGCTGTATTTTGTGCTTCACTGGTTCTAAACATATCAGACCTTTGCAAGTGGAGCGTTTCTATGGGTTACTAACGTTTTAGTTACACTGTCTATCTATCAACACGGGGTCGATGTGACAACTTTGGCCATTCAATGTGTTTTTATTGGCTCACATACATAATATATAATTTAGCAATAATTGTGCTGGCAGAAGCTATAGGAATTCCATCTAAATTGTGTAAACTATGCAATTAGATGGCCCCACTTACAGAACCTTTGCAAAAATCTTGAGTTCTAATGACGTCAATAGCTGCGTAAATTGCAGCTGCTCATGCTTGTCTTGTTTTAAGGTGCTAAGGATATAGTATAAATCTGTAAATGAAACACAATATGCAGCCTTTAAGTTCTATCTACATCAGTAAGTATTGTTGTTTTTCCAATAGCTTGCGACCACTTTGTGTAAAAAGGTCACAAAACTTGTCTATTGGATGATTCTTACCTGGGCCCATCAGTGCCATCGTAAGCTCCAACTGTGACGTTGCGGAAAAGCTTCCTCTTTGCTTTCTCACTGCGTGTCTCTGCAAAACACAGACTCATGTATCAGTGCATCTTCACATTTACAGCACATTGATCACATTTACAGTATTTACTTCTTTTTTAAGCCAGCTGCATCACATGGCTGACAGTAGGGAGTGCTCACTGTTCTGTGAAAAGACAGGCCAAGTTAAAGTGGCAGTGTCAGCTGCTCCTGCATAACATGAATGTGCCTGGTGTTAAAGTGACTTAAAGGATAATTCCAGCCTCAGGGAGTGTGCTACTCATTTCTCAGGGTGCCCTCTCCCAGTTATGTGCTATGTAATTACGTATGCTGTGTAAGAATATATGCATCGTATTTACCAGTCACTTTTTATGAGGTGGTTATATTTAAATTAAACAGGTTAATAAAAAGGTTGTTGGTCTATCTCTGATAAAATTGCTATCCTTACTTTTATGAATAACACTTCTATTACTCTGGTAAGAATATACAGGCTTTCTGTGTGTTTACAGGCTCTCAGTCAATGGCAGACCGGACAAGTAGGGTTAAGTTTAGTGTCATTGTTTCATTTCATTGTAAATACTTTACATTAATATGCTACTGTTCTACATTACTGCTTTGGTTAATGGTAAAATGCAACACTATCTGTAAAAACTGACACAAAAAAAATATATATATATATATAATTTTTACCTTAAATCTCTGAAATACAAGTGCAGCCTCCTGGGGCTGTGTCTCACCTGATCGATTGTCCTTGCCGAGAGCTGCCACCTCTTCCACACAGTCAGAAGAAAACCATCCAGTGCGACCTTTTACTGTTCCCTCCCAGTATCCACCCTCACCTACACTTAAAACTGAGGCAGACATGCAGACAGGCTTTATACATCACATCACATACAGTACTTCTCTACTTTTGCCAGAACTGCATGTATTGTTGAGTGTTTTGTGTTTGTGTGTCATTACAGTATACAAACAAACACACTGGATATTTTCAGGGAGCACCTTTTACTTTGTCCCCTTTGTTGAGTGAGAGCTCTCGGTCTCCGCTGGCAGAGTAGGATTTAGTGGCCACATAAACACGGCCTGGTACCGCGCTGTACATTCGCTTTACTTGACCTCCCCCGCTGACTGCTGAAGTCGCACTATACACACAGAGACAGAGAGTAAGAGGCTGTTACAAAACCATTTGAGAAGACTGCTCTAAAGGAAAAATAATTGGACATATTTATAGTTACAACCAATTTATTATATATCTATATACCAGTTTTCCGTATTTACCCCTGTCTTCCTCGCGGGTGCCTGTGCCTCTCCTCTGTGTCACTCTGTCCTCCTCTCCCTCTGGATGGAGACCTGGTCCGAGTCCTGGGACTGCTGGAGCTTCTCATACCGATTGAAGCTCTGCGCTGACCCTACAACAACAACAACAACAACAAATACAACATAAGCAAGAGAATGTTGTGTTAGCAAGGGACCATGCCCTGAAAGTTTGTACCTGTCCAGGGTTGGGATTGGTGGTGGGCTTGTTTGTCGGGATGGGAGGGTCGGGCTGTGTCATGGTGTTATCACTGTTAGCACGTAGAAGCGGGTGGTTGTGCAGTGATGGCAGAGGAAGGGTATGGGAGCTCTCTCTACGTTTGGGAACATACTTTGGTGACTCCAAAAAAGGTACTAAAGGAAGGAGGAGAAACTATTTAGATAGAGGACATTTAAAGAAAACAGGTGTTAAAGATGATATTTGGGCCGTTTGCCTACCTATGTCCGAATCTTTATGGTTTTTAAGGATTTCCCCCAGTTCAAAATGTCCAGATATTACTGCCAACTGCAAACAGGAAACTATTATTTTTTTCTTGTACTTATTTATAAACTACAAGTCAGAATTTACTGGGCTTTTACCTGAAAAGGTGTGTGGCCATGCTTGTTCTTTGCTTCCTTATTCGCTCCCCTGTACAGCAGAACGCGCACACAGCTTTCCTGCAGGCCAAAAAGAAAACAGCGCTAAATTTGGCTTTATAAAAAGCTGCAGTAATAATGATTGTTACTGCCGGTTTACTACAGTGCACTTGCCTTGTTGTACAGGGCAGAAATGTGAAGAGCAGTGTTCCCTGAGGCATTTTGCGAAGTGGTGTCTGCCCCATAAAACAGCAGATGCTCCAAGTGCTGGGCAAAGCCATTCTGGCAAGCCTTTAGTGATAACAAAAGGTGGAATAGTTAGGCTATGGCACACTACTGGGAAACGTAGCACATACCAGATTTTAGATTTTCTGATTCTATCATCAAACAATGTCACACTGATAGTATTAAATCAAAGAAATATAAAGAATGTTTCCTAAAATCACTATAAACTCAAATTTCATTGGTGTCTTTAAACTTTGCTAATATAAATCTGAATCTGATTAAATTGTATGTGGTTTGACATGTTGACACTGAAATGAAAAAAATACTATTTGATGGAAAGAGACAAGGACATTTTGTAAAATAAACATAAAAGACAGAAGGAAATAAAATAGCTACATTTAGAATGATAATTATTGTAACACACTACAAAGCACACTAAAACAGCACAAGCTTGTGAGGTTTCCTCATATTTTGCTGCAAGAATTGAAACATCACATAACACGAACTAAGGAACAGACACAGAAATAAAATACCATGACAACCATCAGCTCACACATTTGTAAACACGACATAATGTTAGAAAGTCAATGCAACCATATAGAGACTATATGTGATGATCTTTCTGGACAGTTTCCTTAAAGGGTTTAATTCAAGAGGATGATGAGGATGAGGAGATGGTAGGATGAAGAGTACCTTATGTATTTCTTCCATTCCAAACTCCTCTTCATCCCTGTGCTAAGGAGAGAGAGAATGGGGAGACGAGTGAAAGGGGTGAGATTCTGAGTGAAGAGGGGAATGTAGAACCCTCTGTGTCTGCTAACTGTAGTATACGAACATATTGACATGTATAAGAGCAGACATGTTGGTGCATTGCTCAGGGACAAAGGACGTATAGTACACGGGACAGACAGATGAATGAATAAATGGATGGATGAGACGACAGGATAAGGAATGGTTTGTTTGACTTTGTACCTGGTGGGATTCATCCCAACCATTTTCATCCCTGGTGCCCAGCTTTGCCCCATAGTAGAGCAGTGTCTCACAGCAGGAGGTGTCGCCCCCTGTCAGCACAGTGTGGTACAGTGGTGTCAGGCCACAGCGGTCTTTATAGTCCGGAGAAGCGCCCAGAGACAAGAGAGCCTGTAATAGTCAAAATATTATAACATTTTGACGTTGCTTTTTAAATGTGAATGTAAATATTAGACACTTCCTAAACAAAGCCCTGATCATAATGAATTCAAGTACATATTATTTATTTTATTTTATTTTATTGTCAACATAAAAAAGACATTAGAAGAAAAAAAAAAAGAATACAATGTTTTTATTTAAACATAACCATAATGGTGTAAGCTGAAGTCAAAACTTTTGCTCACCCCTTTTAACATTAAAAAAACATATACTAAATGATACAACAAAACAAAACCGGGAGAGAAAAAAAAACACAATACAACCACACCAATTCACAAAACAGAAGAACATTTCTAATATCATTGATTAATTATCATTTTCTAAATCAATTAATTTGAATTATTACAATTATTTTTAATCAATCTTATTTATTAAATTTACAATTGATAGCATACTTCAGCATATTTGTAAAAATACTAGTCTTATATAATTTTGAAGTGAAGTAATACACTTCCTCTTTTGGGTGGTACAAACACACTGAATCTTTTAATTAAAATTTTCCCTAAACCCCCCTTTTCCCTTTGCAAACATTTTTTGGATGTTGCTAGGTAGTTTGTTGATAATTTATAAAGATAAAAACAACCATGTTTTAAATTTAACTACTAGATCTTTAAGTTTTAGGCGAAATGATTTTAAGAACTGTGTGTTAGTATGATCTGTAAATCCCACATTGTGTACATCTGATGAATAAAGAGGTTTAATTCTATCTCTGGACCATAACTGGATCATGACCTAGATGACTGGAAGATTTATACAAACAGCCTTAGTTCATGGAGAACTTTGTGGATCATTAATAATGTGCCTCTCATAATCCATTACTGCAGTGTTTCATTTGTTTTGCCAACATTACTTGTTCTTGAGTCGTGCAAATTCCTTACCATGAGTCCAGTGTGATTATGAGCCCTGATGGCTTTGTGCACTGGAGTCAAGCCGTCTCTGCTCCTGAAATCCAGGTGAGCCCCTCCCTGCAGCAGCACCCTGATGCCTTCCAATGAAAGACCGGCCTGCATGGCCACTGAGAGCGGGGTCTCTGGCCAACAAATGAATTCAAATAGGTGAATAGCTGTGCCATATTCTCTCCTAATACATAATGCTGTTTTTACTGAATCCCTCTGCACACACTCCAGACATACTTTCCTGTGATTAGCCTACAGTATTGAACACGGCTGTGGTCTAAACATGCTTATGACCTCACCTCCGCTGTCAGGATCGTGAAAATTTGGATCGAGACCTTTTTCAAGGACTTTGGCTAATTTCTCGACTGCTCCAGTTTGAATGTAATCTAGGAACTTCTTGAGACTGGCCTAATAGGGAACAGCAGAAAGAAAAGCACATAAGTTATATTTTCCAACAATTCAGAAGTGTTCAATAGATAAAAATATACCTTTGTGGAGAGCTTAGCCAGAGCCTTTTCATCCAGATTAGTTTGTTTGTACACTCGAGTTTTATACCGAAACTGTGGATCAAAAAGAAATATGGGTGAATTACATGTGTGGTTCATCAGACCACTGTGCAGTTCAATTTAATGTAGTTATTTAATTACAGGTGCAGCTCTGCTTTCAGTAAGACCCTCTTTTTCTTTTAAATGATAAATTAGATTAAGAATTGATTTTTAAAAGCATGTAATCCTTGTGCTTTTTGATTTCCCTCAGTACGTACAGTCTCTGCATTGTGGCTTTAAAAGGATCATTGAGAAAACTACTGCTAAAGTCTTTGAGTGTTTGCACAGATTTAGTCTCCCACTCATTATCACTGGAACAGCTCCACCACTTTGTTCTCTCAGTTATTAAGCCACACGTTCTCTGCTCTGGGGAAAAGCTGGGTTTAAAATGATTTATTTGCACCATTCAAGCTCTGTCCACAAAAAGTGGCAACACAGTATCAGCCAAATGTTGAATCTGTACAGTTTATGGTTTTAAATGTGAAAACAGTGTGGTACAGTTAATCGTCTGTAACGTATATTAGTCATTGTCTATGCCGCAGGAACATCTTGGCACTATTGCATGTCTATAAATGACTATGTGCATCACAGGAAGTGACATCATGCCCTTTAAGGACATCAAATGTAGTCACAAACTGAATTTAAAGGATGTAAAAACATGCAAGGCTACTGTTATAATCAACATTGATGAACATACTAAAAATATTGACCACCCTCTTAAAATAACTCTTAAATTAACTCAATGGATTACGTCATTTTGGTATTATCCTGCCCACATAAGTCATCATGTATTCTTAAATATTATCTCTATATTCTTTCTATATTCATTATGTATAAACACAACCACAATCTCATTATGTATACTGTTTTATATTTAAGACTAGCAATTGTTCCATAACCTAAAAGTACATTCAAATTAATTCATGTCAAAAAAGATTCACCTTAAAAATTGGAAATAAAATAGAAATCGAGAGGGTGTTCTACTATGATTATAAACTATTTAGTATCTTAGGAATAGAGCATGTCAAACAGAATAAATCTTAATTAAAGAAAGAAAGAAAGAAAGAAAGAAAATAGTTTAAGGAAGATGTATCGGTTTGAGAAAGTTATAAATACACATGCTGTAGGGCATTACATTATGAAGCCTCACCAGTGCAGAGACATGTCCCCAGAAAGTGAACCTACACAGTTCATCCACTAGAGGGCACTGTCTGGAAACTATTCCCCTGCATCAGCATCATCTCCCACGTTCTCACCATTGGTTCCCACACTCTCCAATAAGCGTAGAATTAGATTTAATTTGTTTGATTTTTGTTTGTAGTGAAATACCGGATACAATAAAATCTGATAATGAAGATAATATTTAGACTCACTCTAATACTTAAGGCATCCTACCTCGAGATAAGGCACCCCCTTCTCAAAGGTTTGGGCGTAGTGACTCAGGGGCCGCTCCTCTTCCAGGAACCGGGCGTCCCGTCCGTCTCCTGCCGGCTGGAACAGGCCGTAGTTGTAGACGTCCCAAAGCGACTCGCTGAGGGAGCAAATGATCTGCTGCTTGGCATTCCACACTGTACAGTCCTGGTCAAACTGCAGACACCTCTGACATTCAATCAAACACAGGTTTGTTTTTTATTAAACTTTAAGTGTCTTCAGTTACAAAATAAATCTATGTCCACATACCAAAACAAAATGTCCATATTATGTTATTTTTATTTAAGTAATTTGTATTTAGATTAAATAAAAAAAAGGACAGATGTCTGCATGAGGAATGTGTGAAGATGCTGGTTTAGAGTGAGAAATCCATTTAGTTTAGAATTCCCTGTTCACACTTTGCTACGAATCAGATCTAAAACTGGCTAAAAGAGAGACAGGAGTGGCTCAATATGATGTCATGGAGTTTAGCCTGTTCACACTGACATGAGCAAATTTTATCAAATCTTGATCTAAATTATTTTTTTATACCACATTTGAGAGTAGTACCTTTTCTGTCTGATTGCAATTACAATATGTCTTATGTAAATTATGTTATATACAATTTGAGCTTCATATACTAACATAATTAGCTGTTTTCAGAAATTAATGTAGCCCAGTGGTGAGTATAGGGTGAGTGCATAAAGTCTGTGTGCAGAATATGAATTAATTTCTTTTAAATAGTTAATCACATGCCACTTTTATGCGGATAAAATGACCTGTGTTTTGCCAAGATAGTTAGATTTCCCTCACATTCTACACTTCAAAACAGAAATACAGTTTGTAAATATTTCCCTTTGCTTTTTTCTTTGATATCTTCATGAATAATGACTCTGTTTCCTTCCCTTTTCCCTTTAAAGTACATCTGTGTGCTCTAAAAAAAACACCAGCTAGATAATGGATAACAAGATTTTACAGTGATTTGTAGTTGTGCACACTCCAGATGAGGACAGTCTTTTTGGTAATTTTCTTAAAGTAAAATGTATCACCGCAGGACAAAACAGGACACAGAGCTCTGAATGAGATGTTCATATCTCTCAAGCTATTGTTCCATCTCAGGACCCGTGAGTAAAATTGCACAGCTCAGCACACTTCCATAGCCCCCAGTACTTTCTTTTCCCTCCCTATAGGTTGCACTATTTGATTGTGTAGCCGACTGTATTGGCATGGCAACCAGTTCATTAGAGGAGGCAGGCAGCCGTTGCTGTAGCAATGTCTTAGTGGTCCCTGGGAGGTAGACCCTATGATCAGGGCTTACATGTGTGCACATATACATAAGCAGGTTAAAAAGTCCTTATTGAAGTCATTCAGCAGTAGATATATGTACAGTCTACAGGGGTAGAGCCATCAAATCTAGGTTTAAAGAGGTACACATCCACTCATTGCACAATAGACCTTTGCAGATTCATACATCTTCCTTTTTGCTTAGTCATCCACACCTCTCCCAACAGAAATATATACATACCCCCTCAATTTAACCTCCTAATGTCTCAATAATATTTTCTCTGCAGTGTTCAGAGCACAATATGATGTATACAGGAGTAAGATTTCATGCACATATTTCTTTCCATCATCACTCACGTCCCCAAACTCATTAAAAAGCTATTAGATAATTAGCAATTACTGTTATATTGAGGGCAGATTAGCTGACATGTAGAACAGTATGCATGTTCAGGGAGTTGTAAATGGGGAAAAGCTATGGAGGAGGGGTCACACTGGAGTGCTCATTCGCACCTGGATCTGCAGGAATGCAAGGTCTGAAGGGGACCTGGGACTGACAGTTCTCACCTCCTGTCGCTGTTTTGCAAAGTGTGTGAATTGGTGTCAACTTCAGTTTTGAAAACTAATTATGGCCATACATGGCCCAAGGCACTGTTTTACAAAGTGTTGTTACTGAATGTGTTTGCACCCAACACAAGTTAAACCGTGTATTGAAATCCTTGTCTCCATTTGGAAATCAAAATTCATAAAGGATGGTTGGATGTGAGATGTACTAATAGTTGTCCCTGAAGTAGTAAGTGAAAATAGTATGAGCTATTTTTAAGTGTCTCCTAGAACACTTAGTGGTTGTAAAAGTAGTTTGAGTGGAAAGAGTTTGGTTTTGCCGGAGGAAAAATAACCCATTTGTAACTTTTCAGTGCATTTATTATTAAATATAGTACTTTTGAAAATTATCAAATCTGAATCACTTTTAAAACTCCAGGCTGTAAAACCAGAGAGAGTTGACTAAACTTCTTTGTGTTTTGGACTTCCAGTCAATGCTCAGTTTTTTACCCAAAGGCAAGTTTAAATGATAGATTTGTAATAGATAAAGATGTTATTTGTTCAGCTGTGCCAGGCTTTCACTTGTGTGTGTTTTGGATGACAGCATGCACCTACTGTTTGTTTGATGTCCGGGATCCCAACCCGAAACACCATGATGGTCGGGTAGGAGTCCTCCAGTGGGGTCACTGTGGTCATGCTGCGCTCCATCAGGGCCCGTCTCTTCTGCAGAGCGTTTAGCCCAGTGTGATGTTGGTTGAAAACATTTGGGTGCTGCTTATTAGCTGGCTGATGAGGAAACTGATTGGGCACGTAAACCCGGTTGCCCTGGTTACCAGGCCTTTGTGGTCTGTCCGCTCTTTGTCTCCCGACCACAATGGCGGCAGGTTTGACCACTTCACCGGCTTTCCCGTCCCAGGATTGTCGCCCTCCCAGCATATCCTTGTCTTCCCTTAACCCCTCGTTCTCTGGGTCACGACCACTTTCGCCGCTTTGCCTCTTTCGTCCCAGCTCCTCTTCTTCCTCCTCATCCTCCCCATCTTTGTCATCCTGACTGGGATAAAAGTGCTCGTTATTTCCCAGCATCCCTTGCTGTGCGGGGGTCACTGCAGAGTGACATAGCTGTCATGAAGACAAAACATGGCTATCTCATGATAGTCTTCATCCTTAGAATCATTCTGTGGGAAACAGGCAGAAAACGGAGTCAACTTAGGCCATTTTATTTCTCCATGTCATCCACAGGGTCAACTACATTAGACACTTTCAAAAAAAGAAAAGTAGCCTGCGGCAATGCTAAAAAGTCCATGTGTGAATGAGAGCTGGTCCACATTTTCCATTTAGCCACTGGGAATGCATCTGGGAATAACTGGCTGATGGAAGACAGGCTATATATAAACTCTGTGAATTTGCATCATATTCTTTGAGGGGAGAGTGAGAAGACATGCAGTTTTACTTCACACAAGGTCAAGATCAAGTTGACCTATGTCTGAGGCAAGACCCAGGGCTAGGAGCGTAATGTGAGCCTCACTTTCTGTTTCTGATGTTCAATATAATGCAGGTGTTTGGATACGAATGTGTTGAAATTACCTGTCAAAATTGTGTATAACACCATTATTTTCCACAGTGACTTTTGGTAGTCCACAGAGAACTACATGGACTTGTTACAAAATTATAAGTGTCAGCGAGCCAACACTGCGGTTGAGCCTCAGAACAAAACTGAATTTGGTATCAGTCTCACACAATTGTCAGTTTCTCATGACATAAAGCTTGATCCAAAGTCTACACTTTAGCTTTAGCAACCAAAAAAAAAAAAACTCCACAAATGTCCAAAGTTGTGATTGGTTTTCTCTTTAAAATGTATATTTTGTTAGGATTCTGAAAATGTTCAATGACCATAATCAAAATATGCTCTATGCATTTCAAAGATCACTTCTACTAAACAAATGGTTAGGGATAATAATGACACTGACAATGAACATCAAAAGCAACTAGGTTATTGACGAGCACAACAAACATAAGACATCACTAACATAAACGTTGAGGTAAATTTTTCATAGCGTTGAGATTGAGCATTCTGGTGCCTCCATATGTTCAGTCCCATTTTTTCTGTGGTGAAGTCTGGCTACAGGGCCTTTGCCATAATGCAGATCTGGACGTGCCAACAGTTGTCTCAGTGTTGGGGAATGACGCAGGGAATCTCCCTGTGTCTCGTAGGCAACTTGGGCGCTTTGAATACTGGATAAGATGGAAATTTAGAATAAACAGACGTCACAATGGAGTTCAGTAAATATCATGTGAAACCTTTGAGACTAAAGTAGGGCACCAACATATTCATTCCACATCAAGGTCTCCATTATGGGTCGTTTTCAAGTACTAGAACATTTCTGTGCATATTCCCTGGACTTAAGTCCTGAAATTGGCTTTGTACAACCTTTATCACAGTTCACTGACAGATTTTTGACTATTGCATGGAACACAAAATCTAAACTGGTTAAAAACTCTGGTAGAGCGCTTATTGTGAGGTCTTAATTGCACTTTACAACATGCATCATTTTGTAGTCTGTACAGTATGTGCTGGGAGGACAAATTTTCAATGTCCTTAATGAACTGAAGCCTGTTTTTGATTGATACTGTGCTACTGACTTAGTTTTGTACATCCATAACCTCATCTACTTGGTCAACTTATTTTGTACTGCAACAAAACCAACAATCACCTCGACTACATGCATACTCCCTTGCTAAATAACAAATGCCAGTTATTACAAAGATTGTGATTGATTTGCGGTGCTGCGCGAATGTCTGCAACACTTTCCAAGCCTCGTCTTTTTCATGTTTCACTGCCCAAAAGGATGTATGCTACTTGAGCAATTCTGGCCTTGAGCCTTGTTCTCTCTGCAGCAAAAATCTCTGATCGATTCCCCATGATGCTTTAAGAGTGACTGGTGGGCCAAATAAAGAAAGAACATATTTATTGAAGCAAGACCAGAAAATGTTAACCCACAAAGGCGTTGAAGACAAAGTGTTTTAGTTGCTTCTTTTATTAAAGCTAGCTATACATTTAACGGTCTCATTTAACATCCAATCACAGGAGTGTGCGCGTGTGCATACATACTTAACAGATACTGCACTGACAGGTTAAAAAGTGTGCTTGTCTCATTATATGCTGGCAAAAAGCAGCATGTTCGACACTCAAAAGCTTTTGGAGACGAGCATGATCCCTCGCCAAGTGGGAATGGGGCAGAGTGATTTATGAACAAAGACTCATCAAATATTGAACAACATTGAGTCTGCACAAGGCGAGATAAGGAACTCGTAGGACAGGCTGAGAGGAGACAGGAGCCCACTAATTGGGATGTAAAAAGTGAAAGGGGAATACACTGGAGAGAAAGAGTTGTAGTTTGCATAAAGCAGTGTAATCAGATTGAAAGGGACCAAATGAAGGAAAGACTGGCTTAGGGGAAGGATCTAAGGCTAAATCAACACCAGCGCGAGAGTAAAACAAGATAAAAAAGAGGAATACATTTAAGCCTGAATGAAGGCACGTTTTAATGCTCTATTGCCACACTTCCTGTCTCTCCCATCTCAAACCTGTACGTCTAACGATGAATGTCAGAACTCACCTTGGCTTTAACTTCTACTTTATGTCACTCAACTCCTACTCCTCCGGTTTGTCATGACAGAAGCGCGCACTCTTCTGTCAGTTCTTTCGCTCTCTTGTCACTGCACTGACCGGATCTCTTTATCAAGTCCAGACTGGTACTTTCGATCCATGGTATATGTCAATTATGTAGGAAATTGACTTCTCTGTCTAGGGTTTGTTTCAAATAAAGTGTGCTTAGTCTGTAAATGTGTCCTTAGGGTCAGGACTTTTAAAAGTAACTGCCTAATTCTGACACTGAGGAGATAAAACTATTATTTTCAGTAAAAGTACTAGTGCATAGTGCTTCTTGCAGTGCTCGTCTTACCTCGTCACTTCAGCCTAGATCGAAACAGGAATTCATGGCATGTGGCAACCGCCTCTTCTGCTGAATTCTATGGAGCGTTAAAAGTCTATTTTCCTCAACTCAGGCAGATAACAAAGAGTGTTATTTGATGTGATTATACTCAATTGAATAAACATAGTCACTGATGTTCAACTGATATACAGTCCTAAAACATTTTACACAATGCAACTAAAAAAAGGCCAAATCATGTCAGAATACTGAAGAATGAAGGTGAGGTGGAGACCTATGTCCAGAGGAAGAAGTAAAAGTAAGAGTTGAAAAATAAGGGACTGATTAATCATGATAACGAGGAGCAGGATGGAGACCTGTCGTGAGCACCTGAGGAGCAGAGATGGATGGCTGTAGTGGAGACTTGTACAGATTGGTCTTAATTAATCTTCGTCTTCCCTGACTCTGAATCTATGCATCTAGTTCCTCTTCATTTTCACATTTTGGACACCTTATCGCCCCTTATAAATAAAACATAATGCATGGTTTGGGCTTACTGCAATGCTTAATTAAAATTGTGTTGGATTTGCACTTCATTTATTTTAAGCATCAGAACGTTTATTTGTTTTGGATGGATGCCTTTTCAGTAAATCTTTTATGCAAACTGTGAGGACTGGGGTTGATGTTGTATGTGTGGTCAGTCTCACGGGAACGTCACTGACTACATTCACTGCAAGTCATTTCTACTCATATTTTCTCTTTTTGTCAATCTCACTCACTTTCTCACTCACTTCCTATGTAGGACAGAGCATGTGTATAGATATATTTTCAGTGTATCGGTCCCCGGAAAGTAGAATTGGAGACCATCCAAGGAACAGATTGTCCCACTTTTACGTCCTGCAAAACTGGAGCGGCCAAGTCCTGTCCTCTATCCTCTCGCTATCACTGGGCCTTCATTCTCTAGCCTATTTAAAGCCACTGGTTACAGGTACCAGCCAGGTCTCGTCTGATCCTTCATCAGTCGTGGAAAGATCTGTGTTTATGTGAATGGTACATTGGATACCCTCGGGTCAGGGGACGGGGCTCTGACGCAGGAGCAAGGGAAACTACAACTTGAATGAACAGTATTTGTGTTCATACAGATTAAAGAACCCCAGTCAAATTTTACATTAGCTTTAATGAGTAAGAGTTTTTGTAGCTTTTGGTGCTTAGTGCTTACAGGCAGAGAAAGCGCCATTGACAAGTCTGTTAAAGTCTGCTTCTAAGGACTGTAAAAGCAATGCATAACAGCTCTTTGTTGCTCATGTGTTACTCTCATAATCTCCACTTTACCATTTCATTAACAATTACAATACACTCTAAGACTGGATTCAATGGCATATCAATGATAAATATTTTTTTATTATCCATTTATTATCCCTGTAAGGAAAGTCAGTGTCGGCAGCTGCCACCAGGGGGCGCCCAGGTACAGGTCATATCACTAACCGGAGACTATAGCATGTTTTGATGTTGGTGAAAGGAAACCGGTAGCCTGGAGTAGCCATGAGCACGCTCTGTGAGCCCGTCCCTTCTCTCGGCTGAAGCAGAGCTGGAGCAATCACAGCCATTGGGTGGGCAACTTTACACTGTCATAACAAAGAAGATGGCGCCCGCAACAGCAGAAAACTTTGCCGCGGCACTCTTGTCTGTTTTAAGTGACCTGGACATGTCTTTAGAACCGCAACAACTGGAAGCTCTGATAACATTTCTTCAGAAAAAGGACTTTTTTGCCGTACTCCAAACTGGATTTGGAAAAAATTAATATATCAATTTGCCTTTGTCACGTCAGCTTTGCGTGATTGGTTTATTCAGCACCTGTTTGCCACAACATGATGCCACAGAGAAATTGTCTGGTACCTGGGCTAGAAAACCGGGTTAGAATGTCAGCAAACAAATTGTTCTGAAACGTGACTTTTGGCAAATTAGGTCAGAATTTCAAACTTTATTTATTTTTTTAAATAATGCTCTATGTCATGTGGAGATGTATCTGTTCTCCGAGATTCAAGTGTTGGTACTTTTAGGCAGTAACGGAACCAATTTGATCAAATCAGCTGAAGTGAAAGTGTTTAATTGACGATTATACCACCCTTGATTAATTTTACTGCAGATAACACAACCAGCAAAGGAATTACACTCCAGATATTTCTCAGCGTGATATGGGAGCAGTTCCTCCATTGAACACAAACAGAAGCCTTGTAATCATTTTCACATCCGATGCTAATCAAATCTGGGCTTGAACCAAAAATAATAACCCAGCTAATCAGAAATAAAGTGGATGATTAAAATAATTAGCCCTGGCTTCATCATTTTACAATAAGGATCCCTTTGATGTCCCATCCATCTTTCTCCTCCCTATTGATCCCGAGCCTGTGAACAGCTACACACAAAGACATCTTCTAACACGAAGAGCTGGACGAGACGGCCCGCGCCTGGCAGCAGGTCTAGCGTAGATCAAAGTGGGCTATGTTTCCCCTCAGACTGGATATAATTGGGTCAGGTAGCGCGTGCGCTTTGGGCCTAGCTTCGGCTAAACTTGGCTGGGAGAGCTCAATGCAGCACAGATTGAGGAGTAGAGTACCCCCTCTTTAGTGTAAACAGTTTGATACAGTAGTGAGGGCTGTACAACAAAGTACAGAGTTTAAATAGCTTGGCCTGTGATGGAATTTTATTTTTTCATGACCCAATAACCACATTTATATCACAGCACCGAAAACTAAATATAAGTCTGTCTCAAAATGAGCCCAAGAAGAATTACATGTCCGCTAGTCCTGCTTCTCATCTATTTGAGTTTATATTCAAGCAACTCCCTGTCTCCAGATATGACCAAACTGATAAAAGGCTTACACCTCAAAGGCAACAGTAATGCAGGTTGTCTTTCATTTCACGGAAACAGAAGAACAAGGAAGCGTGCAGCAGTTGCAAGGTCAACAAACTTGAAAAATTTAAACCCATCTCAAAAATTTCTGGCAGTGAATAACTTTCTTCAAAGGCAAACTTTCACTTTTTCTGCCCCCTTGCTGAGCTTTTGGCCAAACGCCACAAAGCTCCACAAACACAGTCAAAGCAGACCACAAATAAAGCCAGACACACAGAGATGAGTTAGGGTTAGGCTTAATAGAGCTAAACAGCCACAAAGATACCTTCTGGTCACTGACACATTCACTTACCTTTAACGTCCGCTCATTATAAAGGTAACACTGAGAGACAAAAGTCAACAAGGTTCTAATATAGGCTTTTAGACATGGCTGACAAAGTGAGGAGCAGGTTCAAGCCTGTCAGGCTCCATTACACTCAGCACGCCACCCTGTAATGGACTTTAATAGGATCTTGACACATCTTTCACTTACTCTTAGGTTAGGGTTGCTTCTACAAGGGACGTTTTAAAAAAGGCTTGTCCATGTAAAGTATGGTACAAAGTGTACAGATACAGGTGATGTATTCTAATACACATACACTTAATACACATACCAAGTTCTCAACTTCTGTATACACAATACTCACTAAACAGCATAGGCCTACTGAGCTGACTAGTTTAGAATCTGAAAACTTTCCTTTCCTTTGTCAATTTGTCAGTTGACATGATCAAATATATAATACCGGTCAAACGTTTTAAAACCCCAATTTTACCAGTTTTTTTAATTTAACTTTAAGCAGTTCAAGTCAAAATGTAGGTCTTTCCTACAGAGAAATTAAAACGAAAGTCAAGGTGTGAGTACAGTTTCCTTCACCAGGCACTCTGACAGGAAGTCACAACAAAATCAGAAGACAAGTTTCTGAGTCGGGGTCACAGGACAACAGCAAAGCTTAATGGTGGTGGTAAGCAAGTCTCAGTTTCAACTGTGAAGAGGAGACTTTGTGTTGGTTTGACAGGACGAGTTGCAGCAAGAAAGCCATTGCTAACACAACATTATAAGGAAAACAGACCATGGCCATGAAACACCACCAGTGGACAACTGGAGAAATCTTCAGTTCTTGTAAGCCGTCGAGTAGGCCGAAGGATGGTTCCTTTGTGTGTAACATCAACTGTCAAACATGGAGGAGAACGCCGGATGGTCTCGATGGTGCTGGATCCAGGGTCGGTTTATTTTTCAGTACTTTAATTTCAGATAAAAACTGTGTTTTTTTAAAACGTTTGACCAGTAGTTTATAGTTTTCTGCAGTTATGGTGAAGGACAGTGTATTCTAACCACAAACTTCCCTTACCTAAAAAGTATTGTAAAAAGCATCTCAGTCCTAAACACTAACATTAATACAACATTATTTACATCTAGCATATTACTCTACTACAAATTACTTTTGAAAACTGTTGCTGTGATAAACCAGAGAAATGTTAAAGCTCTCAGTAGCAAACAGAAACCTATCATTCTTCCATTGGTCTTTAAACAGTGTTATTATGCAATTATGAGAATGTGCTGTGTTGTTGTATAAATTCACACAAGGGTCAAATAAAAGTGTGCTTGATGTATTGCATTATGTCATACGTAAAGCGAACATGAGCTATTCTGAAATAAGTCAAACCCAGGTTTGTTTTTTATTCCAGAAACTGTGTTCAGAGAAAATAAGGGTGATTTTACAAAATAAGGGTGATTTGCAGCTCACCGACTGCTGTTTTCATGGCTTACGGCAATCCTCCAGCTCTTTACCCTGGGGATAACTCGCTGTATGTAATAATGAAAAGCCTGCAGAGTCAGGGGAAACTGTTTTTTCTCCTTTCTCTTAATGATCACAACAATGGGACTGTGTCAGTTCTGCAAATAACCATTAACGCTTCATTAAAAATCTGGGTCCATGATGCTTTTATTTGAGCATTGAATTACACCTTGAGGTTATTTGAGGTTGACACATCTTTGTAAATGCTCTTGAATAATGACTAATGAGGTGTGCTTTTGAATGTGCATGTGTGTTTTTTCTCACATACAGCTGTAACCTAGATTTTATCTCTCATGGGACTGACTTGAAGAACATTTTGTTGTGGGTGCTGCATTTCTGTTTAACAGTTTGTAATCCTCCAAAAGCAGCGAGTTGTCTCTGGGACTATTCTCCTGTTATGTGTCTGTCTTTTGTCCTACACTCGCTCCATTCTGAACCCTAGGGAATTAGTTGACCATATAGCATTGTCACATCTGCCACAGTGGCCCATCCTTTTATCGACATGTGTTCTTCCTGCAGACAGGGTAGAGGACAGCACGGCACTGGGCAAAAGGAAACTGTAGCGCTAAGTACGCAGTGACTGTGGACATTTCTGAATCACTTATATATACCAGTTTCATAATAATTTTTCTTTTAGCATTACCTCACATTAGGTAACTCTCTGGGAATAATAATGTCACCCTCTCTTTGTTCCATAATGATCAATTGTTCAGAGCTTGTGAGGAAGCCATTAATCTTACTGCTCTAAATTGCCTTCTGTATTTATTTTCTCCATGTTCCAAATGAATTCCCTTGGGTTCTGTTTCTCCGCTAGAGAAATGTGCTTTGAAAAGGTGGGACTGCTCGTTGTGCTGTGCACTGTGCGGGCCAGGCATAGTCAATTACATTGAACAGGTAACACAGCGGTGGCGCCGCACACAAGCAGCGCTAATGCTTGAAACGAGCCATGTGAGATTCCTAAGAGGGTTTTTACCTTTCCGCCAGTTCAAACTGTAAACGCAGGCAGTGTTTCTGACACAGCAGCCGAGTGTGAAGAGTGTGAAGTGAAGTGTAGGTGTCGATGAGCACCAGTTGGATTTTTGCTCACCTTTCCATATGAGCACCTTTTTGTGATTTTGAACTTGTCTCTGTGTTTCTTGCATAAATATAGTTTTTACATAAGCTATTGTTGCCATAGTTATATACTATTTGATAATATGTTCTATATTTAAAAATGGTCTGCCTGGTTTTAGACCCTTTCCTGCCAAGGCCTGAAGACTGTTTGCCTGTGTTTGATTGTGCTTTGATTTTATTCTGCCAGTCTGTCTTCTGTCTGTATTAAGTTAAGTTACACTCAATTGTCCACATGGGAAAAGTGTTTTTTTCCAGTGTTGCTAGGGCAACCTGTCAGAAGCAGTGGGCAGCTGCTGAGCAATGTCCACAGATCCTCTCCTGACCTTGAGCCAGTCTCTTGGCCATGGTTACTGACTGGAGGATTGGCCTATATGTGCATATTTTTCAAGTTTGATGGGGGAAACCGGAGCACCTGGAAGGAAACCCACCAAGACACGTGGAAAACATACAATCTCTACAAAGAAACATTCTAGTCTAGTCCATGTTTAAAGTTTCAAAGACTTCAAGCAAATAGATAAGAACGTTTTGGGAGGACTTTGTGGGCCCAGAGTTTTATTAATAAATAAACTATTTAATTTATTATAAGTTATTATACGTTATAGTATTCTGAGAGCCAGGCCTCCCTTTGTCAGCATCACAGTTTTCTGTTTTTCAACTGTCTATAGTCTTAGTTTACTGTCTATAGTTTGGAGGGCTGCATTGGACAACACTATACTGACCAACATCAACCATGCAGTTTTGGAAAGAAACAAATAGAGACCGCCCTAATGATGCACAAGAATCTATGTCACAACCTACTTTTATGTAGAATTGAAACTACTGTAGATGGCCTCAATGTGTAATTTCAATACGAAGCCAGCTGCACAAAAACCTTCTTAACCAGTGAAGGGAATTTCAATCATGAGCATAAGCACAGTGAAAGCCTTAGATACAGTAAATAACTTTTCCAATGTTGTGCACAAATCCAGGTGCGCTCCGCTCTCCTTTCACTTGAATGTCACCTTAATTTGTCTTTTTGCAGTGTGGCTTTAATTGTGTACAAAAAGCAAAATAGCCTTTGTTCTGGTTGCCCTTTAGCTGCAGAGTTATTAAAGCTTATGGTATATGAGCTTTAGCCAGTGAGCCTCGAAGCTGTGCTGTAGTGATAGGGCTTTCTCTTTAAGGGCTTACTGTACGAACTGGCCCTTTTTCTGCTCCACTTTGCTCTCTCTTCTTCCCTTCTGCATAAAACACAGGGTTCAAACCTCAGAGAAAGGGTAGCCCACTCCCCTCAGGCTTCCCAACGTCCCACCCACCCAATCCCAGCTGTACACCTCTGAAAAGCTCTGTGACTTTGACCTTATTGCTCTAGCACCTTCCTTCTCAGTTTGTTCTTGTTTCAGCTGTTAACACTGCCTGTGGTTTAAGTTTGGTCCCTGTTAAAACGTACATTCAGATAAAATGTACTTGTCGGTCTTATCTACGCAATTTCCGAAGTATAAATGAACAAGTACATACCTTGTGGTCCTCACTTCAAGTCTTGGTCCTCATTGTATTTTTAGTGGCCTCCTTAAAAAAACAGGTACAAAAAGGCAGGATTAGAAAATGCTCAGAATCTCCAGTTGCTAAAACATGGGTGGAAAAGATAGTTCTCATTACAAATCATATTCTCATGCCTTCAAGTCTTTAGGAGTGCATCAGTGTGAGGAACAGCCCGACCCGGAGTATTGTGCAGCCTCTCTCACACAGAAACACACTTTCACCGACTTTAAGCCCCAGTGTAGTCACTTCTCTCCCTCCCTCTTCCTCTCTCGCCTCTCTCTTTCTCCTCAACGGCTGGATTGATCTCTCCTTCTCTTCCACACTCCACCGTCGCTCAGCTTCCTCACACCCCAAGTGCTCTTCAATTCCATTATCCCCAATTTTCTGCATTAGTTTCCTGTTCAGTCTTTCAACACTCTGCCGTTGTCATCAGTCAAATTCACTGCTGTCCTCATTCAGTCCCTTCTGTCTTTTCAGATAGATTCAGGCCACCGCACTGTCCTCTTTGACTTAATCATGTGTGCTCATAAACGTAATGCTAGAGAAAAAATATGACTTTATATTGTTTTTAGATTAATTAACTGATTTAATCAAGCACATCAACACCCAACTTGGAGAACTGTTTATGCAGCAGGTTGAATGAAATCGCCCTGCCCGGAGCGCTACAAGATGGATCTGAGTGGGTTTGTGAAAGTACAAATTTCACGAGAATCGAGAACGTTTTTCTCTCAATTATTTCCAGACAATAACTAATAGCTTTTTCATCGTCTTTTATTGTGTACTGTTACTGTGACACTAATGTATTGTTTGTAGAAATTGAGACGTAAAAAATGACAGTTTGAGGGTGGATGGGTTTTGTGGCTTTGAACATTAATGCTTTCATTTTAACAAAACAAAAAGTCAGAAAGTCAGATAAAACAGTTAAACATCTTAGTTCAGATTTTTAGGGGCCAGTTTAACTCACCATACTCAGATTGTGTATAGCTTGGCTTCTGCATTTTTCTCCTAGTTTTCCAAGTCTAGCTATACACACAAAATCTACTGTAGATAATAAACTGTCAACTAGTTTCCTTCTTTTACTTCAACTATAACAACTCTGCTTTTCACTTCTAAGTATTTCAAAGCACAGTATTAATTCACTAATAAATATCCACACATACCCATTGTCCTGGCAGTGTAAGTGCTTTATAACAGTGATATGCCCCAAACCTTGTCAGCAGAGCCCCGCAGGCATCTCCACAGGTGATGTATGTTGTTTGTGACATATTCTGAGAGTGAGTGCATCATTATGTATATCCCCTTGGTAAAAACACCTGGATGGGCACATGCTGTTCTCCCGTAACAAAAGCCAGTGCACTCTACACCACGTACTTGCACTGAGTATGTGTAAGTTTCAAACCAAAACACAATGTATAATGGAGTTGCTTTTATGTGTTTGAAGTGTTGTTGTTGAGTGAAGGATGAGAAAACCACGGCCGCTGACAGAATTGATGGGGCCCTGGACAAACCCTATCGCCCCCTATATAATTTTGTCCATATTACTTAAGTATAGAACCCTTGCTGCACACTATAGTACATTATGTAAAGAGTCTATGTGAGTTTTGTCATCTCTAAAGCCTCTAAGAAAAGCATGGCACTGGAAATGCACCCCTCATTAAGAGCCCTACTGGTGCTCTTCTATAATGGTGTGCCTCGACAAACTGTACATTCATCACACTTTATTCTTTATACCTCTGTCTCCCATGGTCAGCCATTGTCCTTGTAAGACGCTCGTTTATTAACCCTTCTAGAGCTAAAAAAAAAAAAGATGGGTCATGGGCAAGGAAAAAAACAGTAAATAGATTTTGTAATTTAAAAGACAGTATTGTGCTCTGAGCTAAGTGAAGGGAAAAACAAGTCGATACTTAGACAGGAGTAGAGAGGACCAGATGAGTAGGGCTATTGATCTGTTAAGGTAAGTCTGTGAACAGCCCTCGAGTTACTTTAAATCAAAGCATTAATAATGGGTTTACATATCAAAGTGAAACTGAAAGAAAATGAATGTAAAGATAAAAGGTAGAAAAGTAAAGTCTAAGATAAACCGAATGGACAAACCCCATAACAGCATATAAAACATTTTCCTGATCTGCCCATTCACTCAGGCTCTGTTACTGTTTTATAAAGCAATGCTGGACTCTGGTGGCCATTTCCTGTAACTATCAGCAGTTCTCTATTGGGGATTTTTAACAATACATACAGTCAGTATTTAGACAACTGCTGACCGCGCCCCTGCTTTATAAATTCAGTCCTTCTTTATTTTATTTATCATTTTTTTATATTCTGTGAGTATTTCTTTATTTTTACAAACAAAAAATTGACATTTCCCCAGAGTTACCCAGAAGCGTTGCCAGATACAACTGTGCCATTTAAAAAGGTGCTACATTAGAAAAAATACTGAAAACAAGTGTTGCTGTAGAGGAAGCAGGTTGTGACATGAAGAAAATATAACGCCATCACAAGAGAAGAGAAGCCTCAAACACTGAAAAATCTGTCAGACCAAGACAAAAGCTCTATTCATGGTCACAGCATGAAATCAAATTAATACTTCCACGACAGGTTTATGGCACTAAAAGTAGGACATGGAATTACAGAGAATTAAATATAAGAAGGGCTGTCTCTTAAATTCCAATGGACAATATCATTTTTTAAATCATTTTCATACTATATTATAGTATTATCATGGCCTGTTACATTGGCCTGTATGTGTGCAGGATTATTTACAGAACTAACTAGACAATAATGTAACCCATTGGTTCCCAAAATGGGGTCTAGGGCCCATTGTTGTGCCGCGAAGGGAGCTGCCAGAGGTTGTACATCAACTAGTTTGAAATAAATTTATATTTACAGTTATATAGTTGCTTAAATGTGAGCACGTTTATGAGTCTAAACACTCAAATACTGCAGAACACCCAGACAGAGCAGGTTCTAAAGATAAACCAATGTTGGACAGATGTAAATATATTGTAACTATTTCTTTGGATTCTTTTCTGAATTTATAGCCAACAGCCTGTTGTTTGTTATATTTTTGAATATGTTTAGCAAAATAGTCTTCTATTTTGATTAGAGTGACAATTTAAGACTGGAGGATTTTTAGTGGAGAGGGGGAGAGGCACTCTTGACTTTGGCTGTAGTTATATATATATATATATACATATATATATATATATATATATATATATATATATATATATATATATATATATATATATATATATATATATATATATATATATATATATATATATATATATATATATATATATAGTAATCAATTTTAAGTGTCGCTACATTGAGACCCCTACATTTCTCTAACAGGTGTAACTATAGAGGTTTGTTATAAAGCATGTATACCCAGCTGTAAATAGCAATATTATTGTTCGTGGTGGGTACAAACAGGAATTTTATTTTATTTTATTTTATTTACTTTCCTTACAGCTTCCTGTAGTACAAGCTGTGAGCAAAGGTCCGTCCATAATCACTGTCCCAAACAAAACACTCAAACTCATTTAATGCACTCGTGTGCTGCTAAATAATGATGTGTTACTGTCATAATTTTTTTTTTATTGCATGGCTAACCACTTGCAGCTCTTTATAAAGTTTAATAAATGCTCAGTGCCTTGTTCAGTGCCACATTCTAAACTCCATCTTTGTTTATTTTTGATTAAGCTAATCTACAACAAAACCGCCAAAGCCAAACTGGTAAGTCACTATTTCTTTCTTTTAACCGAGTCCAAATGACTGAATTAACACCAAACACCTTTTTGTTACAGTTGAGTTTTCTCTGTTCTTCTTGCCCTGCAGTTATTTCCAGTGTAAACTCTCATATATAATGGGAAACGCCCCTTTATCATCATCTTCCAGTGATGATACTCCGGACAAACATTTTAAGCGCATCCCCAAAGGATATGAGCCGATACAAACTGTGGAAAAGGGCAGCTGTGGAATCGTAACAAAGTGTGTAGACCGCAAAACCAACCAGACAGTGGCCATCAAGATGTCTACATCTTTGTTGACTTTACAGAATGAGGTAACACCATGCACACAATATCAAAAAATAAAACTAACCACTTAAACTTGTATTAACAGATCTCCATACTGAAAACACTGAATAAAAAAGAATCTGAAGGCAGTTTTGTGAAGGTGTTGAGCGCTCCAAAGTCCAGCAGTTATATGGTGATGGAGATGTTGGACATGAACTTAAGGGATTACCTGAATGAAAATGCCCTTATGAAATCTGAGGACATCAGATCAGTAATAAAGCAGGTGTGACTTAAATAGTTGGAACTGTCTAATGTGAATTGTGCTATGTTGTAAAAATACTACCTTTTGCAGCTTGCCGTGGCATTCACACACCTAAGGGCCAACCACATTGTTCACGCAGACATTAAACTAAACAACATAATGCTGGTAGACCATGTCAAACAGCCTCTCAAAGTCAAAATCATTGACTTTGGTATGGCCTTTTTTGATAATAGACCATTAGAGATAGATGTTTGCCAAGCGTTTGGCTACAGGTATGTCCGAAAACAATCCTTCACTAAACTACTACTATAAGCTATTGTACTGTCACATGGGTTTGCTTTTTCTCCTCATCCAGGGCTCCAGAAAGCCTTTTTGATTTGCCACTCACTGCTGCAATCGACATGTGGTCTCTGGGCTGCGTAATGGCCACCATGATTTTTGGGATTCATCTGTTCCCGGGCAGAGATGTGTATGATCAGGTTCATTATTCATTATGGACTCTTCTCTTGGTTTTTGTATTTCCATTTAGAACCTTTAGACTAAGTGCTTGTTGTGTTTTTAGCTCTATTATATGACAGATCTTCTTGGTCCACCACCACAACATATTCTTAATGCATCAGAACAAACCTGCAAATATTTTAAACACACAGACCAGGGCTGGGTACTCCAAGTAAGTACAGAAGGAACAAATCAGGGGGTGGGGATGTAACCTTCTGCTTTTAACATGTTTATTGTATTCTAGACACCAATAGAGAACACTGGATATAGACTGCTTGACAGCAGACGGTACAACTTCCCTACACTGGATGAGGCCAAAAGAGTAGGTCTTTACCTAAAACAGTGTGTGATCTTTTGGAGGCACCTGACCAAAGTGAGTTGTTCCTTCTGGTAGATAATGTTAGAGTGTGATAGATGTACAGAGGCTGAGGAAATAGGGGAAGGCATAGACCTGCTGAAGGCAATGTTAAAATGGGATGGGAAAGAAAGAATAACTCCACAGGACATTCTCAGACACCCATTCATCACAAAAATCTTCCACAGGGTCAGCCGTTATTCTGACTCCTGGTAAGTGTTTACCTTCTTTGTGAGCGCTATTTGTAAGGTTCTCAGAGCATTGACTTTATTTCCGTAGCCACAGACATCAGGCTGTAAACCGAAGGAATCATCCATCAACCTCGCTTATGGTCCAGCCTCCATCTGCTGATCACAGGTCAGTGCTGCAATATCTATCAGCAGAAGAGTCAGATCTGTCAACACCGGACCTGACCTACCCCAAATCAGGATGTTTGGATGAGAGAAGGCGGAAGAAGACGAGCTGGATGTTTTTCTGGCAAAAACTAAGATTAAATAAATGAAGACACTTATTCATTGAAAATGGAAAGAATTATATCATTTCATTGAAGGATCATTTACATACACACACTTTTAAATGTTGAAGAGTTTGGAAGTGAGAATTCACCACTAGATGTCACTAATGAAAAATTAGACAATAAATGTGACTGTATGAAGTATTAAATCAGAGAGACTTCTTTTCATCTCACATCTCTTCTCTGGCAGAGACAAGGAAACAGTTTGGAGACGTCCAGAAATGTCAGTGAGGTTCTAAATTCAGTGGAGTTCATTGAGTTGAGCACACACTACAAAAGATAAAACAACTGGTAAATAAGTAAAGAAGCATCTAACTATTCTTGTGTTAAGATGAGCTGTTGTATTTTACTTCTGTCCTACATAACAGCATTTAACAATTAAGGCTCTTTAAGGGAGAAAGAAGGACTTATGAGCAGATAATGAGTATTGATTCTCACAATTCTTCATTCACAGTCGCTTAAACAGTGATCAATAAAGCAGCAGAGCACTATAGGTTTATTATTAACATGTTTTTGTAGTTGGATAAAAGACCTGGATTATATTAAAGCTTTTTTTTTTTTTTTTTACATTGATACATTTGCTTCACTTGCTAAAAACATCCATTACTATTGTACAGCAATTGTCACTTCTATATTTTATTACACATTTACAGATTGAGTTAGCAAACAAAACACAATATTCAACAATGATTAAGAGATCCTGTAAACCATTTTAAACAAATAAAATCCCTAATATTTAAAATGTAATCTCTGCCTATAATCCAATGATATTAAATTAACAATTATGTGAAGTTCATTTGCATTTTGTCCAATGCCTTTGTTTTTGCTTTGTACAGGAGATTGGCGAGAACGTTTAGTCACTCTTCCCCTCCATGGGACTGGCTCGACTCACTGTAAAACCATAACATGATACAAAGAAGTGAAGGCATTTTTACATGTTAGAATTAGAGCTGTGGTTTTGGACAGAGCCTTGGAAAACACTAGAGGACAATGGGCTAAGTAAAGGACTATAGCTATATCAATGAAAAGCTCTGGATGAGTTGGCAGGGAGTACAGCCAAGTGGTTGGAAAGGTGACTTGTTTTGTATTACAGTTTTTGGGTTTCAGTCTCAGAGGTGTTTCAAGTCAAACTGAGGTGAGGATCTGAGATTTAAAAAGGTATAAAGTCTCCTAAAGGCCTTATCTAAAAGACTATATCTGAACCTTCTCCAAGTGGGTTTGAATGGATTAGTTAACCAATCCTACAGAGGAAAATAATGTATTGGCACAAACAAAATGCTTTTACTTAAAACATACCCTTTGAAGACAAGACTTAAGAAAATATGTTTGTGCGAATATCTTGTTTGTTCAGTTTGGGTTTTGGGTTAGTGGGGCAGTATATAACTATGGGATAGGTAACTGACTACCTGAAATGTAAGATGTACAGTGCTTGTGACATTGTGTGCCTTAAATAAATATAAACGAGGCATTAAAATGTAACGGACTCACCCGACTCAAATGCTGTCATTTAATATAGACATTTCTTTAAAAGGTATTATAATAACTACTTGAAGAAAGAAACCTGGCATAAACACAGGCTTTGTTCTTTCTGAGATTGCAGAGCGGCTCTAAGACATTTCGTCTGCCACACAGGTTACACAGTCACACACAACACACTTTTTACATGGACTTAAAGTCTTTGCCTCCCACGTGCAGGTTTATAATTGAGTTCAAATACAATAACGCAAAAAAATGTTCAGTCAAAGTTTCTCATAGCGCCAGTGAAAATCCACAAAGATGCTCTGTTTAACTGTGGGCTCCTGGTTGAACATACTCCTCTGTCTTGTCCCAGTCAGTCACCCAGCCTCCTCCAGCCACAGCTGCCCTGCCGTTAGGATCCCCCCCTTGGGCCATTGCTCCGTATCCCCCCCCACTGCCACTCGTGCGATACAGCTCCTCTGTCTCGTTCGCCAGCTCGTCCTCATCCAGGATGCCACACTTCTCGTCGCTCATTTGCTCCGGCTCGGCCCAGGGTTGCTTCTCTCCAGATGCAAAGAGTCCTACATCACAACATAGCAAAGATAAACAAATAAAAATATTATGCACACACTATCTATGGTAAATGAAGAAGAATTAAAAATATGTACGCACCATAGAATATAACTCCTCCATAATGCACAAGTGAGGCGATGAGAAACACCCCCTGCCACTCCTCCCGTGTCTACCGAAACATGTCACGGATACAGTGTCTCAACAATAATATTAGGCTTCATGTCGATTATAATAGGCCTTATTCATGGAACAGCATCTATTCAATCAATGGATAGGTCTCATTTCTCTTATTTTTTGTCTCCTCGCTTGAATTACAAGTTATTCTCCCAAAGCTCTCAACGCCCCTCTGATGAGCGAGGAGTTATGATGACGCTTGACAAGGTTTATTTGTATTATTAAAGTTCATGGAAGTAAAACTCTCTTTTTTGTAATATATATTTATATATATTTGTATTGTGCTAATGCTTATATCACCATAATAATAGATGTTTGTTTCATATGTAGCTCTGAGGAAAGCACATCCCAAAACTCATCTTTTGTATCTGCTCTGGGAGAATAAGACGCAAGGAGGGAACTCAAATGACAGAAATGAAGATATAAATAAGAAATACGATACTACTAAGATAATACTACTTGTTTAAATTCTGAAGGCTCTACACTGAAATAGTTTAATGACAGCCTAGCTGATAATGACAGGATGTAGAATACAAAGAGAAGGTTGTAAAAACTGCAATGTGAAAACAAACAAAACAAACAAAATAACACCTTCTTGTTCCAAACCAAGGTCTGGACTTTCAGGTGTAAAAAAGCCACACGTGTCCACACTTTAGTTAATAGAGGCTTCACCGACTCGAGGACCTTACCTTGTGCTTTGTCATGGCGCCGACTATAAGAGGGCAGACCATACCAGACAAAGTGCCCACTCCGTTAGAGATGCCCATGAGAATACTGGCATAGCGAGGCGCAATGTCCAAGTGATTCACGTTGAAACCTTGCATAAGAATCACAGTTTTAATATTAGCACAAATCAAGATAGACTTTTCAAAGTCATCTATTAGAAGATATGGTGGAACCTGAAATAGCGAAACCAGAGAAGCCCACAGCCAGCACCAGAAAGGTAATGGCAATGCTTTTTGTATGCGAGAAGCCCACCACCAACAGCAACGTGGCTTCCATCCCAAAGCCTGAATCAAACCAAAGTAAAACAAAGAAATAGAGAAAGAATGAGCTCATAATCTCAGATGTCATTGCATTAGCTAAAACTCCACATGTCGTCTTTGATTTCATCCTTTTAATGAATTCCTGTTGTTTAAGCAGTGACCTTAGTCGGCCTGATACTGACACAGCTTCCCACAAACCGATATGCAACACTGTACACGTCTCAATTTCACACAGCTATTGATTCTCCTTGGCTTATCAAAAATAGCCTTTGGAGGCAGAACCTTTGATTTACAGTCTTTTGCCTCATGCTGCAAACATTATACTATATATTACTATAATATACTACTATTTTTAAATGTTTTTTATCCTTCTTACCACCGCAGTTCATGAGTTTCCTGACGTTGGTTGTGGTCATGATTTGATTGGATCGCAGATAGTCAGCAATTTGACCACCAATTGGTACAATGATGGTCATGACCAAGTGAGGAAGAGCAGAAACTATCCCCACCTAAAAAGAATAGGTCATTAAAAATCATTTAACCTAAAAAAAAGGATGTGACAGACTCTGGGTTTTGGCTTCTGGTTTTATTACCTTGCTAATTTCGAAGCCAAACACCTCCTCAAAGTAAGCAGGTTGGCTAATAAGAAGCAAATAGAAAGTCCAGCTTCTGCAAAAGTTAGCCACAATGATGGCGTACACAGGCATGGATGTGAAGAACGACCTCCATGGAGTGTTGAATTTCTATAAAAAAACAAAAAAAACATCTAGCTAAGCAATGGTTTACATTAGTAATAGAGATGAATCATTTTTGTACTGACTGAGATCGATTGCTGAGATGACTCTCCAATGCTCTCTTCTATATATTTCCTCTCTTCTTCTGTGATGGTGGGATGAGCTGCCGGACTCTCGTATGACACAAGGATCCAAAAGCAGTACCACATCACCCCAAAGCTTCCTGAGAGTGGGGAAGAAAACAGACATAAGAGAAACATAATATACACTGAACTACTCATTCTGTATTGATTGATTGTTTGATTGAAAATCAGCTTACCATATACATAGAAGACTGAATGCCATCCTGAATACTGTACTAGGACCCCCGCTAAAGGCATGGCAATCACAGCTCCAGCATAAGAGCCTACGACACACAGCAGCATTGTGGATTATATATATATACTAACATTAGTGGAAAAAAGTAGCCTCTGTTTACAAGATTTACCACAGAAAGCTGTAGTTGCCAAGCGACTTCTTTCAAGCGGCGGTGCCCATTTTGCCCAAATACCGTGACAGGCTGGGTATGAAACACCCTGCGTTTTAATAGGGAAGGATATTGTTGGTAAAAGTTAAAAAAATTGCTAAGTTGTCAAATAAAAAATAGTGGAAAAGTACCTCAACAAGTCCTTGAAACACCCTGACAATTATAACGCAGCCAAAGTGCATTCGCTGCTGTTGGGATGAGCATATTCAGGCAAGAGGTGGCCACTATAGCAAAGCCAAATACTCTGAAGAGAAAAAGTTTGTTTATCAGTCAGGTCATGTCTACTTAAGCTTTTTAAGAGGCAAGCACGACATCATTATTTTTACCTGTTTGCCGCAAACTTTTGACAAATAAAGCCTCCTGGGATTTGGGTCACTATGTATCCCCAAAAGAAGGAACCATGAATCATTCCCACCGTCTCTGGATCCCAATCAAACTGAGCTTTCTGTTGAGACACAAAGAAAGAAGGGTTTATCAGATAAACATTTTGGATTTGTTGATATGACGTAATCTTAGTACACCTTTGGCACAATCTGCGATGTATATGGCCCTTTGTGTTGTGTCCACTCACCTCTATGTATTGCTTGTCATCTCGGAAGATAGTGTGGCTGTTGACCATGCTTACAATGGCTACTCCGAGGTTACAGCGGATGCCAAAGGAAATGCAGAAGCCCATGCCGAGAGGATGGCAATGATGTAACGTCGGGGCAGCCCGAAACAAGTGCAGTCAACGACGGGCATCTCCTTCTCCTCCACCATCTCTGGCCGACCCTCCGCCGACAACTCGATGGTCTCGCCATTCTCTTGCTTCTTCTCAAGAGCCCTACAGTTACAGCACACAGAGGTAAGAATTATGAATATACAAAACAGTAGCACAGTAATACACTAATACAGTAAACCACGGACTCATCAGATCTGCTACTAATGATAACACAACATGGTTTTCTGGCTCGTTTGCTGTTTAACTTTAACTTTTCGGGGATCTGATTGCCAGTGCCGGTTGTCAGCAATTTAAGAGATGCTTACTGAATGCCTTTTTGGTTGTATTTTGGCAAAAATAAAGCTAGCATCAGATACATAGATAGCAATAGAACTCATTTATAATACAGACACAAAAAGTTATATGTTGAAAGGAGATGACATTGAGGTGTGTCTTGTAGGGGCACGTACAGCTGGTATAAAAAGCCAACAGAAGCGACATTCCCAGTAGTCTTCTCTTCTGGATCTCACTGCTCAGACTGCTCACATTCAAGGTCTGTGTATATTTGTTCTACAGTCAAAATGCCACTCTCTTCTCAATGGAACCTTTTCCCACCCAAAAAAAACACTGTTAACTGTTTCTTTGCTTCTGTGTGTGCAGCTTGTGTTGAAAAACCATGACCTCTGCAAAACCTCTTTCCTAAGACGCATCAAATATGTATAAAAACGAAGCCAATCATCTATTAAACATGGAATACGCACCACTGACTTTTCATATAAGGCCGAGGGTCTGGGTCTAACACCAATTACAATAAGGAATATTTCCACAGTTATTGTGTGAAGCATTGTTTTGGTAGAACAGGTGGTTGTAAAGGACACAAGCAGGTGCAATTAGACAGGGACCCTGCGTTAGAAATGAACACAAAGCAGCAGATTCAAGCATAATATAAATCGGAGCTGTTGGGAGAACAAGCCATTAGTAAGGCTTTTCCGATTGTGGTCACTTTCGAAACAAAGATTATGTTTCAAACTGAAACATATCTGCAGCGTACTGTAAGTCACTGAGGCCCACTGAGATTTACATAATTTATGAGTGCTCTCAGTGACAAAATACAAAATGCTATACCTTAAAATAACCACAGAACACATAAAGAGAGTGCACAACTGGAATGATCAAGGGAAATCATGAAGACTCTGTACTATCTTCCTTTCATTTGTTTATTCTAGCAGCCATTTGAAGCATTTGGTGTGGCTTATGCTGCATTTCATATTATCTGTTTCAGGGTTTAGAGAGGGTTAACAAAAGCCCCATGTCATTTATTCTGTTCAATTACCAAACAGTGTGGTGAAATGATAACACTTCCTTTACTGCCGTTTATTGGTTCTACATAATGTGCTCTTGAAACTAACCACACAGATACTAATACATACAAACTAAGCTAAAAGATGACAAAACACATAATTACACATCTTCCATTAGTTACTGTAAGCGCGGGTTCTGGCTTCAACAATGATCAAGTATTAATGATTTTCAAATGTGAATTATTAATATCTCTGGCTCTCTTGGACTATTTTTGTCTGACCGGGCCTCTCTCATCATTCTCCCTGTCTCCATCTTCAATGCTGCCGTTTATAGACGACAGTCTTGACTCACTCAGATTTCATTTTTCCATTTAAGCATCAGTCTATTGACCGAGCCTTCTCTTCTTAGTCAGAGGCATGAAATTTTGCTTGTGTGTTGATAGTGAGCGTGTTTATTTTACTACCATGTATGAAGCTTCTTGATTGACTGACTCTAAATGAAGGAAATCCATTGTAATCTGTTCGCTAAGCTACTGACCTTCTCTTGGGGTTCCAGGAGAAAAGGTCAAGGTCTACAACTATTGAGCCATTCACATGAAAAAGGGAGTTTTGAAGTGAGCTATTGAAAACAAAATTGGAATCACCGCACTGCTCTGTCGAGTAAGCATTCTTTGTCTTGTTTAATTTATGCATCAAGGACAACTGTCAGAGCAGTTCAGAGACTGGCTCGGACTCAGTGACAAGATCACACGAGAACCTGTTTAAATGGGTTTCATTATCAGGTTATGTGCAAAACACTTCTGGGTTATCAGTGACATAACCATTAACACAATCAATTGCAAGGGTATTAGTGAGGTTTAAAAGGAAAAAATATATATATATATATATATATTTTTTTTTTTTAAACACTCTTGTATAACTAAATGACACAAGATCTTGGTGCTTTCTTACTGTTAATTGGGGCCCTACAGAGAGATACACAGGTCAAACTCAAGACCAGGGGCCAAATGCAACCCTTTGTAATGTTTTATGTGACCCTCCAATACATTTAAATAGATGATATTTTTGGGCATTACAGTTTAATTGGTTTTGAACAGGTTTTAAATTTATTTGAATCAGATTTATTTTATTTGTTGATAAAATCTTAGAATCTCTTATAGGTTAAGCTAGTTTTAGCTACAAAGATAAATAAAACCTGTTTAAATCCAACTAAAACCTGTTCAAAACCCTCTAAAACTTGTTCAAATCTAACTAAAACCAGTTTCCATAAAAAAAGGGAATAAATATTAAAGATAACTTTTGTCTCAAATGAAGATGAAACCTCACATTCAAAATTTAATACAAGCTTCACAAAGTCTCACAATCTTTGGCCCCTGAAAGGATTTTTATTTAATATTGTGGCTGGTCTAATAAACTTACACTAGTGTTAAACATGAAAAATCAAAACACAGAGTAACAAAACGACACTGAACAGGGTTAATTACATCGTATCACCGAGCAAAGCGGGTTTTTATTGTTGTTTTTAGTTTTTTTTTTTCTTTTTTTACTGACATAACCTCAGCCTTTCCCTACATCTTGACATTTGGGTTTAAGTAGGCTAACAGTTGAGTTGAGTGCACTACAGGACACGTTTGAAATGCACTGTTGAAACATTAAAAGCGCCATTGGAGGTAGCTTTACCTGTGCCAGAGTGTGCAGGTGCAGACAAGTTGCGTGCAGCTGAACCCTCCTCGTCACGCACGCCACCCATCCATCAACTCATCACCTGCGAGCACGTGCTACTCCGGAAATGAACGTTTACAGGTTGGCTTGGATACGGCCGGGTTGGGAGGTCTAATTTGGAGCCCGTGTGTGGGGGAGGGACGGCGTGACACGACGAGCAGCCGGGCTATTTAACGAAGGAGGCGTCTCAAGGTGGACGCGGGCCTACGGGGATTTACGTGGGCCGACAGCTTGGAGGAGCACAGCAGCGTCTATTTCTGGAGAGGATTTAAGTGTTTAGACGCTACATCAAATCCCGAGGGAAAGAAAGGGAGCCCATCAATACCCTCCTGTATCAGGCCGCACAACTTAACACACATCCAGCCCGGGCTTAGAGCTCATCTATGGACCTTTATTCAGCTGTGGAAGTGCCTAAAACATCTCACCGTGACGTTATGTGATGGGGGCATGTTGACCTTTGTCCATTTGTTGTAAGGCCGTGGAGTGTTTCCTGGAGTGTTGATGCCCACGCGTCAAAGTTTGACTAATCCTATAAGTAACTGACTGGAAACAGGAAGGGTTATATTGATAATATAGAGGGATGAGAGCGATGGGTTGGGTTGTTTTAACCACGCAATAACCATTAGACAATGGGATAAAGGTAGAGCCCAAAGTAAAGTTACGTCACTTTAAATTACAGATGTTCTCTCTTTTTGGACATTTACATTTATAACAAAAAGACAAGTGAGTGTCAGATTAAATAAATCAAATCTGTGCGCATTAAGTAGTAGCTCGTTTATCTGCAGAGCATATAGTTCACACTCATGCTCATCTTCAGGTGAACGCTCTTTGTCAGCTTTTTACTCAAAACCAGTTCAATGAATAAAATAACTGTAGCCTATGCCAAAATTGAACTTTTACGCACAAGGTTACAATGGTTAAACGCGTAAGTGTTGCTCACATTTCCGGTGACTACAAAAGAGGGTACATACCCATATATTTTGCCGAGAGTCTTGGCAGCCACAGCCTTAAACCTGTCCGTCCGGATCTCCATCCTTACGGCTCCAGGATCCCAATAATGTCCAGTGTGTGCGCGCTCCCGTGTGAGCGCACAGCCTCGCCTCTTTCCTTCTTCTGCCCTGTACTTCTCACACGGACACCAAAACGTGCAATTTTACTTAATTACTTAGCTGTTGCAGTCTTTTGGAGTTGGATTTGGAGTATAATAAAAAAAATGTCCTCGGATTTTTTTCCTCAACTGGTTTTAAATAAAACAAAACGAACAGACATGGTCCCGGTCCAAACTCCTCGGAGGTCCGCATAAAGTTCCCCGAGGCAACTTTCGACGGGATTCATGGTTAAACAGTGTCTCTGGCCGTGGTCCTGAAACCAGATTACTGCAACCCGCGCGCTAATCTCTCCAAGTGTGTGAGTGAGTGGAAGGTGCATGTCACTTCCTGTCCATATTCTCCACTCGAGCAGCGGCTATTATTGGAGCACCCGGCTCAGAATGGAAAGTTAGAGTAAACAGTCTGATACAAGGATTCCCAAGTATTTCTGAGCCGGGACGCGAACTATGGACTTGCCTCGGGACGGTTCTCAATGACTCAAGCCCCAGTCAAAGTGCTGGAACCGGGCTTCTTCATACACGCGTTACATCACAGCGAGAATATTTATAAAAGTAAATTGAAGAAATAGATGGCAATAGCCTACATTACATTGTGTTGTCCAAAAACATTCAGTTCTGTTCTCATATATGATGTAATGTCATCACTGGGGGATTTAACTGTTAATTGTTAAATGATTGAGGTTGATCATTTCAAAGGCAAAGTGGTAGAGCTGTCGTCCTATAACCGGAAGGTTGGCGGTTCGATTCCCGCTCTCCCCGGTTCATGCTGTGGTTGTTGTTGGAGTTCTGTGTGTTTTGTGTTTCTGCTCCCCCTCCCTTTTTGGTTTCCCTGTAGTGCTTGTGGATGACAAGGGTGTGGCTGGTTACTCTATGCTGAGAATGAGGCAGAAATTGGGTTCCATAATCACCTGACTACAAAGACATGGCTTTGCCCTTGAGCCTATTCCGTCTCTACGGTAGTGCTACTGTGCTTTATCTGTTCACTAAAAAAGTCTTTGACTCCTGTTTGTCACCTTTTTTAGATTTTTGTTTTCTCTTGCTCAAATCCTTACCTCCTCTGACCGCTCGTGCAACCAGCCTGCCGGCCAGTCTCCACACCCAACCTGCTTTTTTCTTCCAAAAATAAAGATTTTGAACTGTGCCTTCCTTGTCTCTGCTTTGGGGTCCTTTCTGCAACTTTATGGTGCATTGAATGATATTTTTTGTGTTTAGTTTTTGCCTTTATTAGATAGACTCAGTGCAGACAGACAGGAAACAGGGTGAGAGAGAGCGGAATGACATTGAGCATATGACCCGAGCCAAAATAAACCGGGGTTGCTCGAGTAGGTGTTCTACCAGGTGAGCCACCGAGCTGGTGTATTGAATCCAATTCCACCTGACTGTATGTCTCTGGTTTAGACTTGATGCCAGTTTTAAAAGGTCACTTAGGACTTGGTTATTGATGTGTGATACCACTTATATTATACTTCATTATAAAACCATATTGTTTTAAAATACAAGATGGTAATATAAAACAGTTGACGTTCCTCTAAGCTTCAGAAAATGTCTTCCTGTTACACTGATGTAATTATTTTTAACATGATGCACCTTTTGGACACTGAGGGAGGGTCTAAGGACAGGGGATGTTGTCGCGATACAGTCTGTTGAGTCCTTTGAGGCGGCTATTGTTCTAAAATTGGGCTTTACAAAAAGAAATGTCTTGTCACCTAAAGATAGAACTTCAAAAGTTTGAGAGAAATAAATGATTAAAAGTATTTAATTTGAAGCTCTATCCCAAATGTGTACACTATGAATAAAAATATTCTCATTTAATACAATAACAAAAAGAAGAAGACTTATAATTTTTATTGATAAGAAACAGATTGTGAGTTTGATAAAGTGCAGAAAGTTTATTGCTGCTAATAAATTAACATGAAGACAGCTGACTGTGGTTGAGTTGTGTTGCTAAGGCCATGTTTTAAAACTTGCAGTGTGGTTTATGGTCTAGCTTTTCAGATCATTTCACTGTTGAACGGTGTGAACAATGCAAATAAAAACCATCAACGTAAGAACAGAAGTGTGTTGTGAGCACACTGTATGCTCTCAGATGTAGCTCTTCTGCAGGTCCCTGGCTGAGATGGTCCGGAGAGACTGGGAGGAGAGGAAGGGTGGAGGGAAGGGCATGGAGGAGGAGGGGGGAGGGGACAGACTGGGTGGGACAGAGATGATGGACGGTGCGCCTGAGACTGAGCCGTATCCGGCTTTCTGTATGCTGGAAACACTGGAGAAGGTGGAGCCGTGGAAAAAGACAGGGGAAGGTCCATGTGTTCTGACGGGAAATCTGTGGAAATAAAACATTGTTAACCTCTTTGACACAAAACACCACCTGTGTCCAGAAAGTCTGACTCAGCTGAGGACAAACAAAGAAACAAACTAATTCTAACAACAGGCTGATTAAACTTTATCAGTGAAATGATTTTCCCTAGATCAGATATGTCCAAAGTCTAGCTCGGGGGCCGACTGTGGCACACGCTGAGATTTTAAGAAGCCCAAATATATTGTTTGTGGCCCCAGCATACAGGACAAAATATCCAATCTACTTTTTTACATAGCACATAGTGTTGCACATAAATATAAAATCAATGAATAAATAAAACTTAAAAATACTGATTACTAGTTTTTATTTTTAAAAAAACTAGAAAGAAAGAACTAATAAGAGCACTAAATCAAAAACATAAATTAGCTAAAAAATAAAATAAAAGCAATAAAAGACAACAGGGGACCACACAACTCTCACGCCGGATTAAATACCAAAGAGTAAAAATGGTTCTTAAGACGAGACAAAAAAGTTTCCACAGTGAAAACCAAGCCTGTGTGTACAATCTATGTTTCCTTGTGTTACTGCAAAAAGCCTAGGAAGTCCGTGATGCTTTATGGAGCCGATAATGATAAGTCAGCGTCTCTGTCTCCTGATCAGCTGACGGTCTACTTCTTTAGTTTCATTTCATTTCCCTGTAATAATGCTCCGGATACTTGTTATGTAAGCAGATGCTGTGCTTTTCTTTGTCCCCGTAGACACAATACGTAACATCTTTCTAAAGTGTCTATACGCCGGCTCCAGGAAGATTAATCTCTTTTCTGCTAAGTTAAACCACTAAAACAGTACCTGGGTCTTCATTAAGCTGTGTGTGCAGGTATTGCTGTTTGCTGTAGAACTTATTGTAGATGCAGTAAACAGCAGCCATCAGTGCAAACGTCCCAATGGAGGCTGCAATGAAAAGGCCCACTTTAGCATTATCTTGGTCCACTTGGCTGCCTGTGGAGAAAAAAAAAAGTCTTTGAGTTCAAATAGGAAAATGTTAGCAGTTTTTTACATTTCTTTAAACTTTAGACTTACTTGTTGGCATGGTGTTCATATGTGGGGCTTGCTCTTGTGCGAGCAGGTCTCTCAGCTGTGGTGCGGCTGGGGCCTGATGGGGGTTCATTTGTCCCTCAGACTGCAAGGTGCAAAGAGGAAGCAAGAGCAGGAAACAGATAGTAGCCACACCTGCCATGTTAACTCCTACAAACAAAAACAGATCTTTGAATAAGACAAGATTACGTACTAAGACTAATACATTTCACAGATATTGCCGTGAGGCATGGCAACATTTTAGTGCTTTTTGTCTCTCATATTTACCTGAATTTAAATTGTGGGTGTCGTGCCGTTCCTGTGCTCTCTGCCTCGTTCCGTTGACTAAAAGGAGACTGCATCCAAGACGACTGAACTCTCCAGACGCCACGTATTTCCAAGGAGACACCTGCGAGTGCTCTTCCACACAAAAGAAGACCCAGTAGTGGCTTACAAGGCTCCTACACTTGGTGTGCAATAGGAAAAAATATACTGTAGGTTCCCTAAGCAAGGCAAGGCAACTTTATTTATATAGCACAAGTCATACACTGGGTTATTCAAAGTGCTTTACAGAAATAAAACACAAATTTAAAATAGATAGAATAAGAACACAAGTAAAATAGAGAGCCACGTTAGCCCTGCGACGAACTTGCCATTGTCCAGGGTGTACCCCGCCTCAGGCCCAAAGCTGCTGGGATAGGCTCCAGTCACCCTCGACCCCTTATTGGACAAAGCGGTAGAAAATTGAATGAATGAAAAATTAAAAGACAGAGTGCAGATAAAAAACACTTTCAGTTGTTTTTACTGAAAAGTAAGCTAAAGATAAAGGTTTTTAACTTCCTCTTAAATGTTGTTAAAGTTGAGGCTGTTCCAGATTCTTGCTGCATGAACATCAAACGCTGCTTCACCCTTTTTAGTTCTAACTCTGGGCACGAGCAGAAGGCCTGTCCCAGATGTTCTTAGAGTCCGAGGAGGTTCATAAGCAACTAACATGTCAGAGATATATTCTGGTGCTAAACCATTAAGAGACTTGTAAACCAGCAGTGCTGTTTTAAAGTCTATTCTCTGAGCAACAGAAGCCAGTGCAGAGATTTTAAAACTGGCATAATGTGGTTGTACTTCCTGGTTTTGGTTAGAACCCGAGCAGCTGCGTTCTGAATAAACTGCAGCTGTCTTAAACCTCGTTTTGAGAGACCAGTGAGCAGGCCGTTACAGTAATCTAACCTGCTGGAGATAAAAGCATGGATAAGTCTGGTTGAGACATTAACCTTTTAATTTTGGAAATGTTTTTAAGATGATAAAATGTCTGACTTAATCTGACTGTGGAAAATGCATTTGGAGGTTTCAGACAATGGATTTGTAATTTAAAGAGAAACTGGGTAACAACTGCAGAAATGTTGTTAATTAGAAATTGGTTGGTGTAACTGACGAGCCATTAGAGCCCTCTACTGGCTGATTAATAGACTGTCATTAAGGTTTTGGGAAGTGGATTCTTACTGATAAAAACAACACATAGAAGTAAATAACTCTGTGGGCAAACATGCAATTACAAATTAATTACAAATGATACAGTCAAATATTATGTTGAATCTGTATTTTGACCCATGCTGTTTGTGTCCAGCTCAGCAGCTACAGGTCAGACCTGTAAAAATGAGTCCAAGTGATCGACAGTTGTGTTAGAAATGTTGTGTGGCGTGATGTACTTACCTTTATCCTGGAGCACTTTAAGAGGATTCAAGAAGGGTCCATTGTGAATTTGGAAGAGGGGTGTAGGGAGTTTTAAGTATGAGCTTAATGGAGTCTATTTTTAACAATATTCACTGCTAAATTTATAAAGAGATTTTTGTAGTTGACAATTGGAAATGTATTCTGTCACTGTACTTTAGTCTTGTGAAGATTTTAGACAGAGAATTAGTGACCTGTACTTACCTGTGCTGTAATTGGGTTTATGCTAATTAATTGATTTACCTACAAAAGGCTTTCAGCAGTCAGAATGGAGAGTGTGCTGCATGTAACAGGCAGCTGCAGCCCTTTATACCTTTGGCCTTGTTCTGTTAATATATTTTTTTATTTTGTCTGGTGAATAAATGCACTTCTGGACGGTCTGCACTTAGAAAATTGTGCCTCTGTCCTACTCTGTTCCTCCAGACTTCTAACGTGGCTGGCCTACAACGTTACACACTGGTTATCTCTCCCAGCTCAGGTTTAACCCTAAACCGATGATTAGTTTGTGGCATTCAACCTGAAGGGAAAAGAGGCGGGGCTATTCCTTCAGAAAACAAGGTCACAGCCAAAAACAGGACAAAGAGGGAAAAAAGCTGGTAGTATAAATGTGTACATTTAAAGACAGTCATTTTAATTGGCTTAATTACCTCATGGCCTCCACAAATTTCATGATATTTCGCACTAAGTGTAAATAACATATAAAAAGGTAAATTGCTAACAAATATGAAAAGGATGAATCAAAAACAATATATTTTTTTGTATATATAAAACTAGGTGTGACCCATATTCAAAAATATATTGTTGCAGCAGATAAAATTTAATACAGAAAACTTTTAAAGTGTAATTATTGTTATCTACATTGTTTTTGTCCAGAGTTTCATAAAGTCCACTTTGGTTTTGTAAACCAGAATAAAACCTGCTCTGGAGCCAGGTCGCCATGTAGAGTCAGTTACCATGGCAATGAAACCTGCACAAAACCAAACCACCTTCTGGAGCCAGAAAACTCAAGAGTCTGCTAA
This sequence comes from Perccottus glenii, assembly GCA_024416835.2. Lineage (NCBI taxonomy): Eukaryota > Metazoa > Chordata > Actinopteri > Gobiiformes > Odontobutidae > Perccottus > Perccottus glenii. Next base: position 13,154,880 of record CM044566.2, on the reverse strand, counting down.
AACTAAACTTGAACTTAACTGGATCTAAACCCAAACCAGCTTTAAACAACGGGCTTCAGGTCATTTACTTTCATTCTCCACTGTTCACCCTTTAGACCACCTGATGAGCTGGGACTTTAAGATCTACACTGAAGGTGAACCATTCCCCAGTCCAGCTGTTTCTATTAAGGTTCACATGACTAGGTCAACATTTGTTCTAAGAAATGCCCCAATGTCCAACTTTCCCAGGCAGATTCAGTGCTGCCCATGGAGTTTTGTTTATTGGGCTTATGCAGGTAACTCAATCTTTTTTGTGAAAATGAAAACAAAAATCAATTTGTCAAAATCAATCAGCTGAAACTTTGAGAGACTGTTCAGTTCTTACTGATGCTGGCCAGAAAACCCATAATGGGTTGGAGTTGAAGCTCCTTGAGGCCAACTCTAGAGAGGTTAAGGGTGGTGGGGCAAATGTTTGTTCTGTGCAATGTTCTAACACTTAAAAAGATTTTTTTAAATCAGAAAAATAAAAACATTCCCAAAGCTTATACATCAAATGCTCAAACATTTATTAAAAATATTACAAAGCATTTACATATTAATTTTTTTCCATTTGTTTCATAGTCTATTTACAATATATCACAAGTGTTTAGGTGTTTTGAAAACATTATACATATGCTGAAATGTATTAACAGCTAGATTCATTGGTCAAAACCAGAAGGCACAGATTTTACAAATACACATTCAACAGCATTTGAACTTCCAAGAAACCCCCCCCAAAAAAGGTTTACTTGCACAGAAAAGACAAAGCAACCCTCTAGGTCTAGAAATATTGTATTAAACAAAACTATAATACACAATATTTAAGTACTCAATACTTAATATGGATTTTGAACATGCCAGGTTTCATCAAAACCCACTAGTCTTTCACATTATAATTTAGTAAATACAATAATTTAACAGATTTTCAATCTCAATTTATTCTGAGTAACTTATTTCTATCAGTTTTCACCTAAAACCTACGTTCAGATGCCTTTGTTGAAACTTTCCTGATAATGCCAAGGATCAATGAGAACATCCACAGACATTTCTATCAGTTATTTACATTAGACACCTGTCTCTTCAGTATCTGTATCTTACAAAACCAGTTTAACAAATGCGTAACAAAATTATGAAGCATCACAATTTTCTTGTAATTTCTCCATTAGACACAACATCTCTCAGGATGTTTATTAAAGCTGTAAACATATGGATTTGAGGTTGTGCACAGTAACACCTGTACTGTAGACTGTAAAATAGGTTTCTTCCCAGCCCACAGTTAAGAATACTACAAACAAACAATACTACAATACAAAAGCGGTGTCGGCGTGATACAAGAACAGTCTCAGGTGCACTCTGTACAGCAACAGCACCTTTTTCTATTCTGTCACACCACAGGACATGCTATCTACTGTAGTGTTTCCCCAAGAGCAGGTTCCATGCTTCTTGGTATTGATTTAAGTTTCTCTACAGGAGAAGATCATTTTTGTGTGAGGCAGGTAATTCACACAAATATAAAACATGTGCATGTTTTATAGATGGGTCACTTTCACAACCTGCCAACCTGGCTCGACAGATGGTCTGTGTTCGTTAAACAGAATCATCTGGGAGGACTTCTATACAAAACGTTTCCACACACATACTTTAAATTAATTTTAGTCGGTGATTGGATTATTAATTTTCACCCGTAACAATACATACATATTTCATAAACAGAGCAACGTCATGTTGTTGCTGTTTGTAACGGAAAAGTGGTCACTACAACCTATAATTCCCTTTCAGGTCAGTACTGCCCTGGCACTGGTCCGCAGGCCTGATGATCAGGACGTGGATTGCTTGACGCAGTTCAAGATGGATTTGACTTTTGATAATCTTTTCTCAAAATTCTTAAAACAACTTTCTTAAAATAAAATCATGTGGCAATGTTCATACAACATTGCAGTAACGGTGTGATAGGGCTTAGTCACAAGCACATCTCATTGTGAAGGATCTAAACCTAATATTCAGCATTAATTGAATAAATTATTGGTTCCATCCTTAAAATATAGTGGTTTCTCTCAGAAACCCATCATCCTTTTTTGCCACTGAACATTAAGAGTGTAACACTGGTCCATTTGACAGATTTAAAATCTATGAGAACAAGGCAGCAGTCCCATTCCTTTGTTCGAGCTCCAACATGTCAGTGAGAGGAGTTTCACACTTATCATCTGTACTGACCATGCTGTACTCAGCATTTTCTGCATCTCGAGACAATCGTGTCCTCCTGTCCCGCAAAAATGAGTGGATGAGGCCCAATGGGACAGGGAGCATGGCAAATATGATTAGTAAAGCCAAAACCGCCAAAGCCCAGTCAGGATAGTCCAAGATTTCTTCAGAGGCCTGAGAAAAAAGAAAATACAAAACACTTTAGAAACCCGATACTATTGAATTCCACACTTCTTTTGGTTTCATTTTATTTCCTTACTTTCTCTTGGTTCCATGCCATGTATGTAGGACGTTTAATAAACATGCGGATAGTTGTGGCTAGCAACAGACCCAGCATTGAAAGCAGGCAAATGTATTTCCACAGGTATTTGTAGATAACAGGTGGACGCCAGCCCAACATTCCCTCAATGTCATCAAGGAACCTACAAAACACCATTGACAAATTTCAATATGTACAATATGTGTTGCAGAATTGGGATATGACAAATGAAAATAAGACTCACTTGTCAGCTCCATATACCCATGACACACTGTACGTCTCAAAAACCACCACAATAATGAGGGGCAGCGTGGCAGAGTAATCATCAAACATTGAGACAAAGTAGTTTCCACAGCGCTGGGTGAAGAGCAGGCCGATCACAAAGCCTATGATGCAGGTGAACACTGCAACAACAAGGAACATACGATTACTACCAGAAAAGCTACAAAAAAGCAGTGAGATTGTTTCTTTGGGCAGCAGTTTACCAGTGAGTTTTGTCTTGTTATTGGCCAGTCTTTTGAAGCGGTCAGTTAATGGGGCCAGGATGCCTTCCAAAGTGCCAAACATAGTGCTGAGCCCTAAGTTGAGCAGCATGAGGAAAAACAAGGCGGACCAGAAGGGACTGCCAGGTAGCAGCGTCATTGCCTCTGTGAATGCTATAAATGCCAGACCAGTGCCCTCCACACCCTCAACAAACACAATGAAAACAATATGTCACTTTCTATGCAAACACACTGTCTAGGAGAGATTTAAACTAAATAAAGCTAAAAGATGCTCGTACTTACCTTCTGCATCTCTTTCTCCAGGTTGCATTCTGTTAAATTTCCTGGGATTCTGCTTCCATTCTGTTCAAACCAGTTAGTGTAGTCGTCGGGAGCCACAGGGTCAGACAAGTTAAAATTTGGCATCAAGTTCATGTCCACCTTCCGCTGTGAACCCCCTCTAATAACTGCCTCACATTACTGGGGAAACAAAAGCAAAGTTAACATATAAGCATAACATAATGTAGAAATGTGATCAGGGTTCAAAATATAAGGAATAAACATACTTCGCAACACATTCCATGACCTCGTTTTTGGCGCGAAAGCCGAGCACAGCAAACACCACCAGAGTAGCAAGCACTGACGTGAGGAAGTTTATGAAGGAGACGGTGAAAGCATCTCTGTGGCAGTTGTTGTTTTTGGGATTGTAGGAGGAGTATGCGATAACTGAGCCGAAGCCAAGACCCAGGGCAAAAAACACCTGTGTTGCAGCCTGCCGCCAGACTTGTATGTCAGCCCAGATTTCAAGCTGCAAAAATGATGGCGAAAGAACCAATTCGTTTTTTGGGGAAATATTATATTGTATTATTATAAATAAATATTAACATATCTTAATCATTTACAGACAATTTAGCTGCCCACCTTTGGGTAGAACATGTGAGCAATTCCTTCCATGGCACCGTCCAGCATTAGTCCACGCACAAGGAAACAGAAAAGCACCACGTATGGAAAGATGGAGGAGAAGTACATAACCTGGAGGGTAAGTAGGGATGGGTTAGGGTTACACAAAAACACAAAACTGCTAAGCCCAACATGTGGAAAACAATGGAAAACTACTTTTATCCATTCAGAACTAAACTATAGTTTTTTTTATAGTAAATTACCACCAGCTCTTTGGTCAAATATATAAATAACAAACATTAGCAAGTCATCTGTTCAAACTGGTTCAAGCCTGACATTCCACAGACTCAGAAACATAAGCCCAACACATGACAGGGATTTGAGAAGGTAAAAATGCAGGACACCGTTCAACAACAAGTGCTAAAAAGATGCCAAAATAGATTAATGCGGTACCTTGACAGAGGTTTTGATTCCTCTAAACATTCCCAGGCATACAATGGTCCAGGCCGCCAGGAGACAGCACACAATATAAGAGTTGAACGAGCCCGTCTCATCGATTGAGTCTGTGATATCCAAAGCTTTGCGGTACCAGAAATATGACGTGGGGGAGCTCATTTCACATTCTTTGACTGGGATAAAAGAAATATATATATATAAAAATCAGTCTGGACAAAAACATTGTTTAATTTTTTCCACCAGTATTTACCAGTTACGTTGCCTTCAATTGGACATTGTTTCCAAGGTAAAGGATTCTGGAATGAACTCCCAAGGTAGAACAGACTCCATGCAAGGATGACATTATAGTAGAGTGCCACAAAGAAACACACCTGTGGGCAGTTTAGATTAGACTTTTTTTTTAAAGAAAATAAATAGTTATAAATATCAGGAATTATTTCTATAGTAAAAGGTAATACATTTCATTCTGGTGCCTGCATCCTATCTCAGCTATTTAGAGCGTGAAGAAGCATACAGCTAGAATTATTTTGCCAAATTGCCAAAGTCTTACCACACAGCTGGAATAGCCAATCCCAGAAAGCCTTGGGGAGATGTACTTCCACACACCTATGCTTCCCTGTCGAATGGCTTGACCAGCTGCCAGCTCCAGGAAAAACAGTGGAATGCCCACAACCAGCATCAGCAGGATGTACAGGAGGAGAAAGGCTCCTGGAAGAGGTATAATCAGCACAGACAGTCAGCAAATAATTTCAATTTAACACTACAATACAATGTGCACCCAGCCGTCACTATGAAGACAATCTTTTTGTTCACTTATAAGAACACCTCAAGCCTTTTATTTGCAAAACAAAAGCAAAAAAATTTGCCAAAATCGTAAATAAAATTGCTATTGCAATATTAATTTAAAGAAAATAAAAATAACGCAATATGATTTTGTCTATATTGCACAGCCCTAGTCTGGAAGTAGGTTTTATTACACTAGTCTTAGCAAATATGACTTACTTTATAAATGAATCTTAAATCTTGAATTGAGAGACTGTTTTACAGACCGCACCATCTGTCCCACATTTGGACCATTAACAAATGTTACAGTTGATAGAATTAACTAATCATCATAATGCTTGCATATGCGCAACATTTAAAACCATTTGTTAAGTTTGTAGTGGCGGGTAGAAATAAAAAATATATTATTAAAAAAACATTTAAAAAAAGATTGTTCATGCAATGTGGGAAGCTTTATACATATTCTTATCAGTGACTTTTTCTTTTTGCTGGCAAAATTACCTATAAATAAATGCACTGTAATCACTTGATGATAAGTGTCCACCTTCTATAGACAATGTACATCCCACATGTGCTGAACCCATTAAAGCAGGGGTGTCCTATTATATCGCACATGATCAACAAGAACAGACCCTCACCTCCTCCATTCTGGTGGCACAAATATGGAAACCTCCAGACGTTGCCAAGACCGACGCTGAATCCCACCTGGGCTAAAAAGTACTCTATTTTACTGTTCCACCCAGCTCGGGCCACCGGCTCTGAGTTCTGCTGGCTCTCTTCACCGGCATAAGCTCCAATGTCTGCCTCTGTCGGGTTATCATCACTGGGCAAAGGCTGCTTACTCATGTCTGGGACAGAAGAAAAAACAAACAAAACTTAAAATGTGGGGAAGTGCTGTAACGAGACTGCAACATAAACTCTGTATAAAAAGGAAATGTTGATATTTTTCATGTGTAGAGCACTACATATTTCTAATGACTAACCTAATTCCCACCAGACAGTTAAACAGTCTAATTGTATTTAGCTCGAATAATCCCTCATTAGACTAGTTAGACTGGAAACACTTGTCTGTGCATAGCTATTGCATAGTAAATTTATTTCAGATTTAGCCCTCGTTTTGTCTGTACTCCATCTTATTGACAAAAAACATGCAGCGAAAAATCCTGTAACATGCAGAGTTATTGTAAATGGTCTTGTCTTATTTACTGTTCTCGCTCAAAATGTCAAAAAATAAATAAAACAAACCCTACTCACCTAACAGAAAATGTAGAGGAATGTTGTGTTTTTAGCGGACAATCCCCCAAAAAGTTTAAGATGACAGTGAGGCAGGGTCTTCCATTAACACGTGTAGAGTTCCGGTTTAGCTTTGATAAACTTACTGCATCTTAATGTAAATCCCAAAGCTACTATCCGGTTCTTCTTAGTTTCAAAAGGATCATATCTAAACGTGAAGAACACCTTTAGAGCAAAGTGGTAATGGTTAAAAAGTTTTTTTAGCCACAACAGCTCTGAGCCTGATTTCTTTTACCGCGTAGTACTTCTTTTTCTTCTTTATTTAGTGTTCTTCCGCCTGATGCAATGACGCCACACCCACTACAACATGCTGCGTTCAGGAACAACAAGCTCACACTAGCATCCCCCATTGAGGAAACACTGAATGTGGGAAATGTTTTTTTTTTTTTTTTTAAGCCACTGTCAATTAGATGTTATAATTTACATATATTTGTACAATTTTAAATATTTCACACGTTTAAACTGCTTTCATTACACACCGTCAATGTAGCATAAATATCAAAAGATCTGGATTATACAACTATTAGTCTACTTTCCAAAACATGTGACTGAACGATGTCACGCTGACCATATAGTTTTTAATTCTACCAATGATCGTGGCCACAAGATTTCTCTGTTTACATCTGGGAAATAGTAAACATAACACGTGGCAAAGAGTAACCTTCACAAGCCCGCGTCAAAACACTTTAGATTTCATATACATAAAAATATATCAGGAGAAATGTTTAGTGAAGTAGTTTCAAACTTCAAACAAATATAAAAGCGATGACATTGTTATAGCAACATGTTCTAAATGGTGAGACATTACGGAGACAAAGTGAACAGAGCCACGCACTGCCACGTATCGACTTAACGTGTAAAAGACAAATGGTGTGTTACAACGCATAAAAACCCACATGGAGATCTTTGATGCAGTGGAGAAGTAGTAACATTTATACAACCTACCTTGAGCTACAACAGAGTAAAAACAGTATAAAGTTGTCCTCAAGTTGTCCTACTCAAAGACAAGCGGCTGCCCCACGTAACTCACACGCCTCTGTCTCTGTCTTCCAATCAGATGTCTGTTCATCGTTTGACAATCCACCTACCATTTTATCACCACGTTTAGTTACTTCTTTTGTACTTGCGTAAATCAAAGTCACTCATCTACTGAACATGGCATTGCAATGGAAAAAAAACTTCCTTTAAAAGGTTATTTCTAAAAAGCCTCAGTATAATATTGATATAATGCGAGCTGGTCAGGCTTAGACAGTGCTATTACATATAAATAAATAAATATCCAGAAGGCCTTAGCCCCCTGAGGACTGATTGGTCTTTAAAGTCTGTCTGTGAGAGAGACTTTCCCTGGACCTCAAAATAAACCTTTAACACATGACCTCAGACTGGGGCTTTCATAAATCTGTTGAGATGTGTATAAGGGTGAAACAGAGGTCAACAGGTTGGCAGTATATGATAACTAAAGTATGGAAAGCAGAAGAAAACCTTTGTTATCAGTATCAGTAACGCTAATGCTAAATGCACTAAATAATGCTAATCTAAATTTAATAATCTGATAAATTTCTGCTTTTTCGGTTTTGCCCAAATTCAAGTCTCTGGGCTGAATTAATTTAGCCCCAACAGTTGGTAATACAAGGGGGCGGGCCTTCACACCTGTCAATCACTAAACTTGGAAGATGATTAGTGCTGAGGTCACATGGTGTAAAAAATAAGACTCTTTTTTTCTTTTTGCTATATTAGTGCTATCAAATTTAGAAAGACTATGTTCTAAGGTCCTCCACGTGATAGAAAAACACAAAAATGTACATTTAACAGTATGTTTTCACAATACATTATTATGGTAAAAAAATAAAACACAGGAGGGACATAGTCTACCCAGCCCAGTTTTTCATTTAGATGTCTAATCTCACATAAGAGTGCTATACAGTACATCCAGGTCTCCCAATGTCCTCCTCTGCACACACTTTATTTACAGGACTTTGTTCACCCCTGGTCACCTTCTACTAACACATTATGTGGGGAAAAAAGTGTAAGTTGCCCATACCATAACCATATTATCAATCAACATTAAAATAACAAAAGCTTTAGACAATCCATCAAAAATGTTTTTTGTAACCTAAACAAACAATGTACTGTCTACCAAAGTAATACAGACAAGTCTCTTTGGTCTTCCTCAAAGGTATCTGTGTGTGCAGCAATCTCACTGCTCTTGAACTCTGCATGACTTTGTTGTAGATAACTTGTGTGTGTGGACCTTGACATAATGATGCTGATACATTGTCTGACTGGTATGACATTTCTAGACTATGTTCCTGATGTTCCTGGTCTTTAGGGATTCATTATTAGACATTATTTACCTCTCGAGTTTCTCACTGGATTTTGCTGGAGATGAAAGAGTAATAGAGAAACCTGCTTTGGGTGAAGTCACTTTGCGAGGGAAGGTCACACATTGAGCCGCTGGTATTGAGGAGTACTAGTATAAAAACTGCATAAAGTGTTGCTAATGGGGAAATACTTAGAGGTTATTAGCACTGTTGCCTCTCAGCAAGAAGGTCCAGAGTCCCGGGCTGGACGGGGTGTTTCTGTGTGCAGTTTGCATGTTCTCCCTTTGCTTGAGTAGGTTTTCTCCGGGTACTCTGGTTTCCCCCACCAACATCAAAAACATGGCGGGCGCCCCCTGTTGGCAGCTGCCAAAATTGAATTTCCCCACATAGAGATAATAAAAGGAAAATAGAAAAAAAAGGTATAATGATGTTAGTAAGTAAACTTTATTTATGTAACACCTTTCACAGATATAAATCACAAAGTGTTTTACAAAGTGCAACAACTGTAAATAACAGAACAATTAAACACAGATAAAACTATAATAGAGAGAAATGAAATGTAAAATGTTCATAAAGGTTGTGAAACATGTGGAAACATTTGGTTAAAAGAAGAAAAGAAAAAAATAGTACACAATCATAAATGATGGCCCATATGCTAGCACTTAAGATAAGATATAGTATATATAAGAGTTTCTGTGTTGTGGAATTTGTGTAGGCTTTAGTTCAAAGGTACAAACAGAAAAGGATAGCTATTAAAAGAGTAAATATTCTCTGAGGTGGGGTGACAGAGGAGGCGGAGCTCTGCCAAAGCTACTAATACTAAAGTGAGGAGTGACCTGCACTTAAACTGAGACAGGTTTACTGCACTCACATAACAAGGATACAACACTGGAGACCTGGTAAGTGCATCAAATATATCTACTTTCTGTTATTCTACCTTAAGCAAGTAGTAATAGTCGTTTTGAGTCTTTATTATGGTTTATTATTTATAAAAACGGAGAGCTGATGTTAACCTGAAGCTATACTACTCCACATACTGTAAGTGTAGGCTGAATGTGTTTATATGTTAGAGTGTGTTTATGTACTTTCACATACAGCACAAGGTAAGACTGAGCCTGTTTATAGAAGTAGCTATTTAACAAATGGTATAGCCAAGCCACAATGTCACTGGCTGTTCTAACAAAGACTAACGCCTGGTCAATCTTTTATGTTATTGAATTATTGTTAGTGAAACCATTGACTACTGAGTGATACCGGCAACTTGTTTCTCTCAGTGAGAAGCGCTGAACAGTGAGTGTGCACTGTAAAGTACTGTTGCACAACTGGTTGGGCAGCTCTCACTTGTATGAGTGTATCCCATGTCACTGAATCACAGGTGAGCATCAGGTGACGTAATTATGTTGTGGGAGACAGATTCTTCAGTAGGAAAGAGGAAGTCTCAATTATGTGACCCGTAAAGACAATTGTTGGGACTAGACCAGCCTCTTGTACGAGACACCTAAGATGTGTATATAACTAATTTCTGGATATTCTAATTTGTCTTCATTTGTTCTCCATTTAGGGAATAGGGACACCGAAACAGGAAATCAAAGATGACAAACATTTCACGTCATCTTGTTAATGTAAGTCTTATGTTCAGTTGTAGCTGCGTGTTTGTTATTTATATTAATAAGGTGTCCTATCATTAATTTGTGCCTGTTCTATCTGCAGCACCTCCTGACGTTCTCACTCCAGAATGGAGATGTTCAAAGTGTGGAGGAAGCCCAGGCCCGTCTCTCATTTCTGGCTCAGAACAAAAAGCTGTGGAGTCAACAGATGTTCCTTGATGTTGGATCAGACGCTATTCTTCTACGAGACATTCAAAGCCAGGTGAGAGAAAAAAACAACATGGGCCCAGGTTGAGGTTGTGAAAATAGATAATTGTACTGAGTTGTCTAACGTAGGACTCCAGGAAGTTTTGAGCTAAAACACATTTCACCTCACATGTGAAAGACTTGTTTATTTCCTTCTGGATAAAAGTCAAGCATGCAACTATTATCAGATACCCTTTGATGCTGATCTCTTCTTATTTTTTGCATTATGACCTCACTCTCATTCAGGACGAGCTGGAGAAGTACAGTTTCAAATCCATTCTGCGCTGTGATGCCAAAACAGAGAAACATTTCCCATCTTTGCTCCAGCTCATCTGCCAAAGCCCTGAACAGAAAAAGCCAGACATTCTTTTCTTTAACTGTGAGACAACAAAGGTAAGTAAAAGCCAAACAACTCTCTTTTTCTTTCAAATATACAGCAACTATTCTTCAGTATTGCGAATGTTGCCACTTTTCAAATTCCCACAGGCTGAGGTGATCCGTGAGGACATCACACGTGCAGTTTCGGGTCAACCCAGGACTAGGCCGATCCCTGATGGCCTCAGGTACAGTAAATGTCATGGCCACTGTAAGTTAATAACTTCAAAGTGTAAAAAAGTGTATTGAGGGTAAACAAGAAGCAGATAATGCTTTTTAAACTGTTTGCTCTACGCTGCCATTAGTGCCCTTTATGTTCCCACCGAATCAGTTGCCATTGAGCGGTCAGCAGCAATAAACAGAGAGACAGTGTAAACAGCTGAGAGTCGAGAGAAAGACCAGTTTTACCTGTTTGCACATAACTCAAGAAGGTGTGACACAGATAATAAGGCCAGTGTGACAGAAAGCACAGACAGGAGAGGAGTGATGAGAGCGCCAGTGTGCTCGGGAAACTTTGATTATTTCTCTTTTTAAAGGACAAAAGGACTTTGTGTTCAAATGGACCATATGTTTTAAACGGTATTAGCATTGTTTCTTGAGAATGATTTGATTTTGACCTTTGGCTTTCACCCGCTGAGTTGTTTGAACAAGGTTTGGTTTAAGATATTGCAACATGATTGTGTCAAGGGTTGTATTTGCCTCGATGAAGAGAAGAAAAGGTTAAAGTCATCTGGACATAGGTTTCAAGGTGAAGATGACAGGGACAGGATCAAAGATGTTATTGTTGAGAGAGCGAGAGGTTTCTAGGAGATTGTCACAATTTGTTTAAAGGGTTAGTTCTGTGATGTTCACTTCACCAAAGCAACTAGTACTTTTAATGTCTTAGACAGTTTAATAGTGACTCAACAACATTCCACACTCAGCTGTGACTACTTTTTGAAACACTACAGGCCACACCACATACTGCACATGTCTTTGTTTGTGGATGACATCATAGAATCCCTGGTAATACTACTAGTTGAATTTTACAACTTTACAGATGCTATTACTCATGCTCTTTTACATTGCAGGAGCCATCAGAGTGGAGACATGATTGACCCACAGGAAATCCCAAGCCATCCTTCCCCATATGCCCCAAACCACCACCAGCCAACCCTCCACCCTACCCAGGGCCTAGAGGTAAGAGCTGAAGTCCCACTACTGTGAAGGTAAAAGTGTTCTCGGTCAGATAGCGATTTGGAATGATAAGAAGTCAGGGAGAAAGACAGAAAGAGGTGTTTGTGGTGGAGACCTTGGTAGAGCACAGAGATATCATTGTTAGTTTGTGTGCATAAGGGGGTGTTGGGTAGCAGCGGCGTGGACATGGGTATAAAGAGGACAGGAATTCCAAAAGCTGGGAAGTCATGAATGAAAATGGATGCACTGAAACCTCTCCTCTCTTCCAAAACAGCGAGCAATGTCAATGGCGGCCCTGATATTGCCTTTCTCTCCGCCGAAAGAGAAGTGGTAAGTAATGTGTGACAGCTTTCAGTCACATTCACTTGTAAACAAAATCTGGACAGCTTTGAAAATGTGTATGTCTTTCTTCAGGCTATCCTAAATCACTGCTTTGATGACATTGAGAGCTTCATGGGCAAGCTGCAGCAGACCGCAGATGCCACCACCGTCTTGAACCAGAGAAAGAAAAAGAAGAAGAAAAGCAAAAAGCAAAGTGCTGAAGGTAAAACAAGGCATTCAATAAGTGACTATGTTTTATTGGAGTTGCTAGAAGTGCTAAGAGAAGCTAATCAATTTTCCCACAGAGGATCTCCTCACTGTAAAAGCCAAACCCCCACCCGAGGAGGATTTCATCGACATCTTCCAGAAATTCAAATATTCCTTCAGTCTGTTGGTGAGTACTCAGTGAGGTTCTGCATTTTTACTAACACCCCCCAGGACAATATCAACTAACACAATTATTTGATTCCTCTGCAGGCTCATTTGAAGTCGACAATCTCCAATCCATCGTCAGAGGAGCTGGTGCACCATGTCTTCAAACCTCTGGACATGGTGAGTCACAGAGTTACACCTGTTGTCACTAGACATAGAGACACAAGACATGGTGTTGGGACATCCTCCAAAAATGTATCTGCTGAACACACAGAATGGTGTCACAGGGCTTATATGGGAGCAGGGTAAAGGAGGATAAATGTCTGTGTAACAGCTGATATAATTGCTGATGTATGACATAAGGTATGTGAAGGCAGGTGAGGGTACTTGAGTGAGTGTTTGATGTCATTGGACACCAAGTGGAAAGTATCTGTAAGCATGTGTCATGTCAAAATAATGTGTCGTGTTAAGTATCTAATATTGGTTGGGATCTGCATTTGTACTGCTGTTTTTAGTTTCTTAAAAATGACATTGATTTTCCTAAACTCTGCTTTAAGGCCAATTAAGTCAATTCAAAGTGCATTTGAACTTATGTAAAGGTTGAATATTGGGTAATAGATGCAATAGAGCAGTAGATAGATAGGAGGAAAAAAAATCAAATGCAAACAAATAATCTTGGAATTTCAGGTGTGTCCGTTGGTGCGATCCAATTAGGCAAATTTTTAGCAATGAATCACCTTTATCCAAACAAAAAGGTAGAAAGGGTGTGTTATGTTAGTGAATATTGGCACACCTGATGGAAACTCAGCCAGTATTGTTTCTTACCTGTGTTTGCAGATGGTGAAAACTACAGGCGGTCCAGCTCTAGGTGCCTCAGTGTCCAGTCCCGCCTTGACCACCTCAGCTGTGTCCCTGCTGCAGGACACTCTCTATGAGGAGGAGAAGCAACTGTGGACATCGCTGGGGCCCAACTGGACTCAGCCCCGGTCAGTATTTTTAATAATCATGCACTGTGCACATTCACCCAAGTGACATCATTAAAAACTTTTATTTGTATAGCACCTCCCAATGATCAAAGGTTGACTAAAGTGTACATAAAAATAAAAAATAGAATTCCAATTCATTCAACCTGAACCTATGAGTGTTAAGGCTTGATTAAAAGAGAACCATGTCTTTGTGGTTCAAATGTTCTAAGGTTTGGTAGCAACAATCACCCACTGTACAAATCTTCTGCGAGACTGCAAAGGGAGAACTGGTTATTCAAATCTGGCTTGTGTGTATTATTAGCAGCATTATGCTTGTTGGTTGCAAGCTAAAGGCTCCACTTTGAGCTGCATTGACTGATAAAAGCGTTATACAAAAGGTTTTGTGTGACACTGTTTAACAGCAACTTGACTCATATTTGCTCAGAATAAAAGCCCAAGCCATTAGCTCAAAGAAAACCACCTTGAACAAACACTGAAAGTACAGGACTGCAGTATGATAATAAACTCGGAAAACACATATTTCAAAAATGCAAAGTACCCTATGAAATAGATCGGTAATGTTTGGTGTTTGCTCAGCTCTCAGCTCAGAGAACCCGTCGCTCGTACACCCCTGTGTTCCTGGATGGTTGGAAACCGGAAGCCTCGAGGCCAGACGGGCAGGTTTGGGAGGATCCTGTCGAGTCACAGCACAAACATGAGGCTCTCCGAGTAAAACAAGAGGTAAGGAATACCAGAGCACACAGGCACAGCCCTGGAAGTAAAACACACATGTTGACGTAAAAAGACTAAAAGTAAAGAACAGTTTAATAAAGAAATCTATTTTAAGTAATAGTTTGGTTTATTCTTTGATTTTTTTTTGTAGTTGTATAATCAGTGACTAAAATGATGTGTTAACAATGAACCAGAACATATGTTTTGTTACATTAGCCATTTCTTATGTTGCATGACTAAATGCTTGGCCTTTTATATTATTGTTTTATGTGCAGACACAAGATACATTTTTTCCCCAATAAACTCTTATATAGTCATTTATTCTGCTTTGTCTCCAACAGCAGCGGGAGTCTCACATGGTCAGGACTCCACTTAACGATGAAATGTAAGTCGACCCAGATTACTAAATGAAATGCCATTTTGTTTTCTTACACTGTGTGCTAACAGTATTCCCCCCCACAGAGATAGCACCAAATTTTCTCCACAATCTGACAGACTCTACTGCTGCAGTTACGACTTCATAGCAAGGAACAACAGCGAGCTTTCAATTCAAAAAGGGGAGGTTCTCGAGGTAAATGCACACTATATTTGTTTTTATATTAGATCTTAGAACAGAGCATCAGTGAGGTTCCAAAATGTATGCAAACGGTTAAGTGTGCCTTGTCTGGTGCTTGTCTTGTGACAGGTGCTAGAATCATCCAAACGCTGGTGGAAGTGTCGTAATCGGTTCAACCAAATTGGTTTTGTTCCTCACAACATGCTTGAACCTATGGCTCACATAGACAGTCCTGCTGCCACGCCTCCCAGCGTAAGACACTTAAGATCAAACTGTTGGATCAAACACTAGACCTACACATCTGCATACCTGACTGAATCACTGTGTTGTTTCCGGCAGGCTCCCACCCCACCCCCGGTTTCTAAGACTCTCTCAATGGCCCCACCCAGCCCTCATGTCCCACAGAAGAGACATTCTCCCTCGCCCCAGAGGCCACTCAGCATGCCTGCATATATGACACATGCGCCAGAGGACACAGATAAAGGTATCAAACAGCGTGAGTCAAAAGATTAGGACGTGTCGCAAAAAGGATGAAAGTCTAAAGCTGCTAATTAACCAAGAAAAAGATTAAACTAATTATTGTACATGTTGTATAACTGTGACAAATCTAGTGTATGGCACATATAGTGCTTTCAGTTAAGGCTCTGTAATGAGGTCTTTTGTGTCTTATTGTTTCAGTTATGTTAGTGAATGATGAACTGCTCCAGAGGCTGACCAATGGCAAGGCTAATCTGAATAAGCCTCTGGTCATCCCCCGCTCCTCAGAGACGTCTGTCCCACTAAACTACCACTCTACTCCAGACGAAGTGGCTGAATGGCTGAGAGGGAAAGGCTTCAGCGAGCCGTAAGTGCTGATGTTATTTAATAAACTTCACCACGTATTATATTGCATTGATAAAACATGCAGTCACTGTTGTATGCAGGTAAGTAAAGAGCTATGTAATCTTTTTGGTGACCAACAGGACCGTTAATTGTTTGGGAGTGCTGACAGGTGCCCAGCTCTTTTCTCTAAATAAAGAGGAGCTTCGTTCTGTGATTCCAGACGAGGGCGCCAGAGTGTACAGCCAGCTCACTGTTCAGAGAACACTGCTGGAGGTAAAAAAATAAAACAAACAAAAGAATATTGTTAAGACAAATTTGGGCACTTGAACCAATTATAAATACTGATGGATGTATTTTATATTGTGGTCTACAGGATGCCAGAAGGGCCACAGAGTTGGAAGCAGTCATGGAGAAACAGAAAATGAAGGTTGACCTTAAATTAGAAAGTGGCACGTTGTAAAAATGTAAAGACGCATTTCAATCAACATTGTCATACAGGGACTTGTAAATGTTATTCATCACTAACCAGCTCATTCTGTGTTTATGAGAGCCTCATACCACAAGTCATTATGGCAAAATGACAAAAGCGTATATATTCTAAATATTTGGCAGCAAAGTACTATGTGTATCACTGTAATGTTTTTGCTCAGTTCAATACTAAATTAAACCAAATGTATTTATCTAACTCATGTGTCCTTTGATATACTGTGAGTGCTAATAATACAATAAAAACAAAAACTCCATTAAAATGTTGGGAATTTTTAATGAGACTTTAAAAGAAAGATTTTCTGCTGAAAGTAGAAGACGTCACACATTAGGGTAAAACAATGCATCCGTTTCAACTTATTTGCATCCAATTCTTAAGCCCCAAAAGCTCGACTCCAATCCAAGATCTGGATTTAGGATATGATCTAGTTGGTTTGGATTCATTTGTAACCATAATGCTTCATATGAAGACCAAAGAACAACTTCATTCTTTCCCCATTCTTTTCTTTTTTTTAATGTACAATAAACAAAAGAAAATTTAATTATAAAACAAGACATGCCAACAAAACTATCAGCAGCACTAAATTAAACAAATTTCTTTCAAAAATTAAAACAGGACGGGAAAGTACTTTCACTGGCCATATTTAAAACCCTGCTCACTATCATTTTTAAGTTCAATTTTTCCAGGGGTTTAGTAATTTAAATACTGGAGAAGAATGCACACAGGACATTTTATCCCATTTTTATCTTATGACAATGAGATTCATTGACTTAAAGCCTAAAGCCTCAATACAAAAAAATGTTTAGGTACATTATATAACTTACTCCAGCATTAGTTGATGTTTGCTTGGTTCAGTGTAGTGTTTAAAGTACATAATAAAACAGGGTACAAAGATACAAACAACCATCAAGCTACACATGTTGATAATACAACACACTACAAACCAATTACAAACGACCTGCTCAAATTTAATCTGTTGACTTTTGGATGCTTAAAAAAATGGAAACCAGTTTTGACAGGGAAATGACTTGCAATTAAAAGCAATGAAATAATGCAAGCGGGAAAACATATTGGTCAGAGCAAAGGCTGAATGTGACACTGGGTTCTAATGAATGAACCGACGGGTGATGGACACAGAAGGCGATTGTATGCGTGTGGTTCTGAATGGACATTGGTCTTCAAAGGTCTCCCGCATCCCTGTCTTCACCTCGCCTGGAGTCCGACTTGCCATTCACACCATCTCTCCTGTCTCGATCTCTCTCACGGGAACGGTCTCTTGAGGTGCGCTCTCGGTCCCTGGACGACCTGGTCAAAGAGACAAGCTGTAAGGCATTCTTTTAGATACACAAGCAAAAACTTAAAATTACATTTTTCTGCAGTTTATATTTAAAAATAGGTAAACAAATGTAAAAGTCTCACACAGCGGCAGACTTTGTCAAAATGTGTCATCTTTATGCGTCACTCCCAATAGGTCAACTGTTGTTCAGTCTTTTAAATCCAAAACCGAGTGCAATTTTCTTTATTGCTCATGTTAAAATTTTAATGGACCCACTACCCTAAACACTACATTCAAAAACATAAAATTTTGCATTGATCAAGACAAAAATGATTGTTCAGATTTATATCCCTGTGCGCCTAACTTGTCTACTCACTTATGTTTGGAGCTCCGTTCGTTGCTGTGACGATGGCCTCTGCTGCGAGAGCGACTGCGATGCCGCCTTCTCCTATCCCTGGAACGAGAGCGTGATCGGCGCTTGTCCCGCGAAGCGGAGCGTGAACGCCTCCTTCTGCGGTCACGAGAGCGGGACCTAACAAGTAGCAATAATTTAAATCAGAAAGTCTATATTGTGCTTAATCAAATATTTTTTAAAAAGATCATCCACTTGACTTACCGTTTATGCTCTCTGCTTCGTGACCTTGTCCTAAACAAGAGAGATTAGATATTTAAACATTAAACACACGCATTAAAAAGATGACCAACCAATGTCAGAGACCAACCTTTTTTTCATCTTTTCCTCCTTCTCCCTCTCTTCTCGTCTCTTTAAGCGTTCCTGGTTTCGTTGCTCTTGCTTATCAACCACAGTTTTCTAAATACATTAAACAAAACAGAAGCTTATTAAGGGGCAACCTTGGTTTACATTTTACAATTGATCCATGTGCATGCTAATGTTCCTCATACCTTCAGTTGGTCCAGTTTCTCCCTAATCTGGATGAAACCCAGGTGAAGTTTTCCACCAAAGTGGTCAGCCAGGCGCCGGTCATTGTCATGGAGACCGAGATAGGCAGAACACACCTCGCACACCCGCAGCTTTTGTTGTTGATAGCTGGAGGCAGGCATTGAGTTTCTGTACTCTTCCTAAAAAGATAAATGAGATGGATTGTTTAATTAAGATTAAAAGGGCACCACGTACAAAACATTCAAGCAAACATTTCTCACCTCGGCATCTTTCTTCTTGGTGCGAACTTTTTCTACTTCTTGAAGGACCTTCTGCGCCTCATCAACATTGCCCTCTGCTCCCAGCTGTTCAGCCTTGGCCAGAAGTTTTCCTATTTCCTCATTTAGTTCATGGACTTTCTCTGCCTACTCAAACAAAAGATGACCGTAATGTTATGTAAATGCACAATAAAGCCACAATGTAAGCATTAGAATAAGAAGGCATTTACCTTTGCTGCAACCTCAGCACTGATCTCTTCTTGAGTTTCGGCCAAACGTTTTTTGGCCAGTTCTGTTCTTCGGTCACAGTCGGCAATAAATGACTCCAGGTGATCCACAGCCTTAAGGGTGAGAGGACAAAATACAATCTCTGAGCCTCTAAGTAACAAGGGATGTAATGGATCGCAGCTGATCAGTGACCCATACGGCTCATGTCCCACAGTTCGGCACGCTCATGTGACAGCAAAAATGGCTTGCAGAGGAGCGGAAGAACTTGAAAAGCTGCTGGCATCATTTAAATCAATATGACGAGTTCCAAAGTGCCCATTTTTGTTACATTGTACTGTAGCGCAAGCAATGCATTCATTTATAGCTGGTAAATCCGAGAACTTCACAATATAAAGCTGTGTCATCTTGTTTAATAAACTGTCACGCATTCTTTCCAGTATCCCTGGGAGTTTGTCTGGGAGTAGTTTAATCATTAATTACTGCATAATTCACTCATAAGTCAGCAAATACATCATAACAGAAAGTGACCATAAACCTGCTTTGCAAAGGCCTAGAAAAGGGGTCAAATCAAGTCGTTTTCTTGTTCAATAGGTCCCTGGCTATAAGTGTAAGACATTTCTCCACCCCCTTTTTTTTTGCTAAACCAAAAAATTATTCGATACGCAACGTAAAAATTGTTGCGCCTCTAAAAGTACCTCTTTTTTTTTTACAAATATTTGTG
The DNA here is from genome assembly GCA_024416835.2 of Perccottus glenii. Lineage (NCBI taxonomy): Eukaryota > Metazoa > Chordata > Actinopteri > Gobiiformes > Odontobutidae > Perccottus > Perccottus glenii. Next base: position 13,135,124 of record CM044566.2, on the reverse strand, counting down.
GCTTTTTACTTACGTCAAGCTCAAAAAACAGATCCCTCTCTTTGGAGGCAATTTCGTAATCTGCTCGAAGAGCCAGGTCGTGAATCTTGGTGCACTCTCCTAGGTCCATACGCTTTCACAAAACATAAACAAGACAACAATTAAAACATAATCAGGTGTTAAGTAGTAGATACATAATGGTAGAGGCCTACTTACAGTCCCAGAAAGGATGTCATGTGGACAGCAGTTGAGAAGGTGACTCTTACAGACTCGCTCATCGCTGAACTTGACCCTTTGCCGTGTCTCGTCCCCTGTAACAGTCCAAGAGACGAAGAGTAAGAACTAAACCAGAACATACTTGCTATAATGGTCGTATCCTGTGCTTAAACATTTGACTTAAACTGTGCTGTTTTAGTGGGGTAGACTTGTGCCTCAATTGGCTTTTAAGGATTTGTTTCTAAACTAAATATTTGTGAAAGGCAGTGTTCATCAGTAAAAACGTCTTCTTGTCTGTGGCTCCTTAAAGACTTTTCCTTACCGTACACAGACAGTGAGTTGATATGTGTTGGAGCCTTTATCCAATTTAACTTGTGAATAGACTCTGTGCCAGCTTTGTAAATGTAAAAATATAATATACGGCTGCCTAATATTGCACAATCTCCACAAACCTTTAAAACATTGTTGTTTGTGTACATATTAAAGACAAGACTGGGACAGTAAAAACATCCTTTACTCACAGCCATGCCCTTTTCAGATATAAAAACAGTGAAAGCACATTCTCAAAGAATGCAGAATGAAAGCTATGAAAAAAATATTTTATACACACTGCGATCTGCACCACATACTGTACCCTTCTGCATCTTCAAGACCTCAGCTGCAGAATTTTAAACCCGCTGTAGAAAAGTTTAAATTGGAACAGTTTTCTTGCCCATACCTGTAGTAAGAAGTTGTCATACACAAGTCAGACTGTAAATGATTTGTGAAAAGGTTTTGTTTTCGACTGCTAAAATTAAAACAGACGACTAATGGAAAGTTGCTTGTTTGGAATTGTAGCCAGACGTTTTAGCTCAAGCTGTATTACTACTCCAAATGATTAAGTAAAGTGCCATTGAAGCTTTACCCAGGTATTTAAATTAAAGCAAGACTACAATAACTTCCGGTAGGCAAACAAATTGTTTGGATATTGATAACAGCTTTAAAAATTGTGTGACTCACGGCTCGATGAACATGAGGCTTTTCTGCAACTCCTTTGCAGATTGATGTAGGCTGGCAAAGATACACTGAACCTTAATGAATAAAATAAAGGGGCCACAATTGTTCAGTTTGTATGCAACATATGTATGGGAAGAACTTTATATCAACTTCACACATACAACCACAAACTTACAACACAATTTCATTCTTACTGTACAAACTAAATAAACCTCATCAAGATGACAGGGCAGCAGCAAGCTGTCATTACCTGCCCACCTATGTTTACTTGACATCTGAATTCCCATTTAATGTCTGTACCCATTTGGCACATTCATGCATTTAATTTCAACTTGCAATAGTTAGCTAAATGAGCACCGATCACTTGGTAAAAACATGTCTGGTGCAGACTCCCAAGACTACTGAAAGACTGCTGCAAACGCGTGAGCACAAATGCATTTACTCCCATTGATAAAAGAAAAAAATATATATAATAATAACGACATATTATTAGAGAGTTAATCCATGGGAACGTATTTACAAGTTCAATAAAACCTTTTAATATTAAAATTAGAGGGTACCTTTAATGTATACGTGAATGGGTTCAGGTTTGCTGTTTAAATTTGTATGTTTTCATTTCCACCAGCAGGACACTCGCCACGGTAATGTTATAATGAAGTAGACTACAGTTAGTCGTATCATAGCAATAACACCTGGCAATATAAGTGTGAAGTGGAACCAACGAGAGCAAATTGTTAAGTAAGCAATGCCAAATCGATACAAACATTAAATCGTGACTTAATCGGCATAGAACGTAATTAATGGAGCCCCGTGTACTTCACATTCATGCAGCTCTGTAGTTTACAGCCAGCACTAGGCAGCGTTAGCAGTGGCTCCATCTTGGCTAGCAGAGCTAGCAGACTACGGCAACTCACCATCCCTCGCTGTTCCCATCAGCTGGTCGAGCAAAGCTCTCATCTGAGCTTGTGCAGACATTGCTGTGCGCCCGTTGTCAGTTGTATATAAAAATGTAAGATTGTATTCCTCTTCTTATAGAGTTTATATCACTTGATTGTTTATTCTTCCAAGCATCCCCTCTAGAAGCGTTTCTCTGTTCGTCTGTTTCCGTTTTAACTCGAAGATTGACGACACTTCCGTTTCCTGACGGACCAAGAGGCACGGTTAGGAGTACAGTCGACCAATCACAGCCTAATCCTCATAGCCCAATCAGAAACGCACATACAACGAGGCCAACATCTCTGAGCTGTATGCGTTTTACGGTTTTACCCCGAGCACGGCCTGTCTCAGTGTCGACGAACCTTAATTGTTATAGTATTTACTACTATTTACTAGTTATATTGAGTTTTTAAGAAAGGTGGCTTGAATTACATTTGGTTTTTGTTTGGGTCTATAAACTTACCGCCTCTTGAACGAGAACAACATGGCACGTAAATGCATCACGCTGTTACCCTGCTTGTGATTTGTTGACGCTTGCTCGTCAGGGATCTTAACGGGAGGCAATCTCTCTACAGTTGCTCAAGAAAACAGGAAGAGGAAAGTTTCAACCAGTTTTATACTCTGCAACAGATGCTGCAATTTGTGGCAAGTTTCTGGCATGTTTTACTACTTTTTGGTGTTCCTTGTTCAGCAAGCTAACTAATAAGTTTACTAAGCGTTAGAGAAGCAACACATTTGTTGGGTTTGTTTTCCTGTTGCTTTGGTACAGACTTCAAGTTAGCATTAGCGGTGTTAGCTAAAGTGTTCATCATAATGAGTCGGCTGTTTCTGTGCTGGGAAATCTCTGGACCTAAAGCTGGCACCTGTCAAAAGGCAGAGCGAGCACAAAGGTTGATGCAACAGAAATAGCTGGACTGACACACACTGCTGCCTCTAGGATGTTTAATACAATTCACGAATGTCAGATACTCGCCATGTTTTGATAAGTGCCAATTTAAACAGCAAGGCTCAATGTAGTGTAGTGCGACATTAACTAATGCTCTGTACTATAAATATTTTTATGTTTCTCTTAAAACTCTAGTATCTGACAGATGTACTGCAATAAAGATGGAGAACTCAGACCATGCCACTGAGGGAGATCCTCTGAAAAGAGAAGATGGAGTGGAGGCAGGAAACACAACATCAGTCACAGAGCTGAAGAAAAAGTGCTGTAAGGAGCAGGGCTTTGCTAAGCTCAGCCACTGGCGCACAGCTGTGTTCTTCTTTTCCTTATTCCTCTGCCTCACTGTAGTCTTTGCCTTCTCCTTCATCATCCCATGTCCTGTCAGACCACAGTATCTTATATCATGGAACAGGTCTTTTAATGAAGCAGGTGAGAAGGTCTCTGACTTTGTCACTTCTATTTCTCATAAATAAGTAAAAACACACTAAATTGTACCTCTTTCTGTTTTACCGTAGCAACATATGACTTTTTAGCAATTGAAGACGCAAACAAAGACAAAGTGCTGGATGTGCTGTTTGTCCTCAACGCCACTGAAAGCAGTCAGAACAATACATGTGTTGGTGCAGGTATAAAGTTGCCATATATAGTATAGCCCTGAAAAATATCATGCATGCTGTTGCTTAATATAACTTGCTCTGAATTAAATTGTTGGATTGTTTTCTTTCAGATCTGCCTTCACCATGTATCTTTTTGCTAGCTGTTGATGGGACAGATGGAAAGACAATCTGGCAACGTCCATTGCAGCTTGATTTCCACTGGGCCCAGTGTGGTCTGGAGGAAGACACAGGCAGAGACTGGGACTGTTTGCTGTCTCACTCTGACCGACTCACTGCTATTGACAAGCACAAGGGTAAAAAAAACAATTATAGTTTTGGTACTTTTTTTTTTTTTTTTTTACAGGACATTTAATAATCAACATGCTTTCTCAAAAAAACACCCTTGCTAAACTCAATGAATATAAGAGGTTTCAAGATAATGTTATGTAATTGCACCATTGCACATTTTATTATTTAACTATACAACTGTTGTTTACTCTTGTCAGGTGAGATTAGGTGGAATCAGTCCCAGTTATTTGATCTGAACAGCACAGTGCCTTTCCTAAGTGTCCCAGATCTAGATGGGGACAAGGTGGGGGATGTGGCTCTGTTGGCCCAAGTATGTAAACTCATCATATAATTTTAGTATTAAACTTTTCAGTGAATTTGGGCTAGTAACTAATAACTCTTGTCTTTTACAGACAAAGGTAATTTTTCTCTCAGGGAAAACAGGTGTCCAGATTGGATCAACTGTAAAGCTTGATGAAACAAAAACAGACAATCATTTTCTCTATCGCACACCAGGCGGTTCTGACTATGTACTTCTTGAAAAAGGTTTGTAGCTGAACTCAGCTACTGTATAACAGCCTCATTTGGACATTTAGTCTTCATTTGCTATAGGACATTTTCTTAAATTATGGAGGAAAAACCCATTTTTCGTCATGTTTTGGATGACTGTATTGTGTTTTTATTTGTTATGCATGTAATTGATCATAGACACAGGTCTTTTTGGACTTGCACTGTTGAGGATTGCTGCCAAAGCTAAAGCAGGGATTGAGGCGGGTCTCACTAAAGATACACTCTGGGAAAGCAAAGCCAACGTAACAACAGGACTTGTACACATCTTCAAGTAAGAGAAAGCCAAACATACAGTCATTTGCAGTGCAACAATAATGCTGGATAATTCACATGAGCTGATCCTGTTTATCTCATACTACATCATAGGTCTGACGAAGTGAGACATGTGCTAAAAACTGCTGAGAAAGAGCCTTCAGACTTGCTCCTTGTGACTGGGAAGGAGGTGGCACTAATTGATGGAAACTTGCAGATACTGTGGAGTTTTAACACCAGCTCAGTCCTAGGGTAAAACACAAGTCTGAATTTCTCTACTTACTGATGTATCAATTTGTTATTTTGGATAAAATGTGTATTGTCATATTTTTCTAGTACGCCCTCATTTGGTCACTTTAACAAAGATGGCATACTTGATGTTGTAATTGAGGAGGATGCTGGTAACAACACAAAGAAAGTAAGCAAAGAAATTAGACTGTCATCTCATATTTTTAATATTATTACTTTCATTGAGATTACCATTTAGTGTGTTGATTAAAGGTGATCATTCTGGATGGGAAATCTGGTGGAGTGTTGTGGGAAGTCAGCCTGCTGGGCACCCCAAATTTACCACGACCTGCTTCGATACTCACCACCAATTCCTTCTCGATCTTTATGTTTTGGGGGCGGATGCCATCAGAAACTAATTCATCTGTAATGACGCTGTTTTTTTGTACTTGATATAGATATATATAGATATAGATATAGAGATATAGATATATATGAGAGATTTGACAAATCATAATTTTTTCTTATTAAACGTCATTATTGCTTATTCTTTCAGGTGATAATGAGCCACCATTGCTCCTACATGCTGCATCCGTTGTTCTCCAAAGTGCTTCTTGAGTCGGTCAATGTTGTGGACCACATCATAACATTCAGAGGTACGTTTAGGTCCTAGTGAAGTTTTTAGTGGATACACTGGTTGGAAGCCTTCATGACAAAATAATTACTTATGTGAAACTACATTATATTACAGCTACCTTGTTGGAGCATGGACGCCATGCAGCCTACTTCACCCTCACTGGTCCAGGGGCAGAAAGAACTGAAGGAACTGTAAACCTCAGCAAGAGAAAGCTGAAGCAGGATGTTCCCGACAGCAAAGTTATTCGGATTGGCACTGGCGAAGATGCAGAGACTAATGAGGACATCAAAGAGGCTTTTAAAAGACTTCGTTTCATTGAATAGTAAAAACTGTTAAAACCATGGGTTAAAGCAGACACTAGTTATAATAATTTTAAAACTGCTGAAAGCCAAAGTGAATTCTAAAGGTAATGAAAGCCTTTCCTTTAATACTTTACGGATAAAATTGTCATTATCTATATCATATTTTGTCTAAAGAGAGAACTTTTTCAGACACTCTCAACCATGATGCAATCACAACAACCTACTTTCTGACTGCTGACACATTTGTAGCACTTTAACTGTTAGGTTTACTTCATTAATTGAGCAGTCTGGACAAAGTTTGATTCTTTGCGCTGGGGGTAAGTGAGACAATAAAGTTTAGTGTGGCAAATACAATATTTTGGGGTAAAAATGATGTAGAGGGAAACTTGCCTGATATATGCTGTCTATCAACTGAGAGGGAAGAAGAATTACAGCCAAAGCTCATGTCAATCAAGACATTTGTTTAGCCTAATCCAAAATGCTGCAAAAACTTTATTTTTTTTATTGCTGTAGTTTTATTTTAAGGACAGGCTATTGTTTGAGATGTATTTTTCCTGATTTGTCATGTTGAAATATAAACAAGAATAAACTCCTTTTTAAAATATAATTTCTTAATAAGTCTTAAGAATAATATAGTCCAGAACCACGAGAGAGACTAAACTATAGACAGACATCTTTCCAACACGTTACTCTTTAAAACGTTCTATAAAACAAATATTCAGTTTAGGTAGGTTTGTCACCATCTTGTGTTCAAATGAAGACGCCGCATATACACGTGCTTTTTGAGCCATTAAACAGCAGACATGCGCATTGAAGTGACTTTGTGAGTTTTCATTCAAACCGGTCCATGAATGTCTGGAAGTCTGGCACGTACAGTGGGCCGGTCCTACAGTTTACACCCGGAATGATTGTAACGCGTGACTCTTGCGTCATGAATGAAGGCTGCTGCCATACACGTTTCCTCGTGGAGCTTTACTCGAAAAAGTCAGCCTTTGGAGAGAAGGAGAGCACAGAGGCATTTTTATGGGAAAGAAGCGCGAGAAAAGAACACACTGCGGCTGATGAAAGGGAGAGAAGCCGCGAGCGCACTGCGGCGAGGACACGCGAGAGTTGAATGGGGATTAATATCAGGACAATGACAAATAAGCCTCACATATACTGTTGCAGGGTAACACTATAGAGTACATAAGGAATAAAAGGTCAGTGGAGGCATGACTGGGCTAAAGAGAGCAAATAACAGTCAAACCAAGCTACCCCAATATTGTTTTTAGGAACGCAATCCCAGCTTTGATATCAGCTTTTAATGATTAACAAAAGAAGTCGGTGATGACTTCCGCTTTGAAACTGAACTTTACAGCTGTGTGTAAAAAAGAAAAGGAAATAAACATTTCAAAACAATGTATTGCTGGTGTTCCGTTGTTTCCCGTGCGTCCCACTATCTGTCCAGTGTCAACCCATCACTTGAACCTGACCTGTGCCGGTATTGCAGCGTGTGCCAGTCAGTTCAATGTGACCTGAGTCCGCCATACCGTTAAGATAGCGCCGCACGGCTGCAGTATCTCCAGAAGTGAGCGCGCGTCAAGCGTGGGGCGCACAGTGCATCAGAGGAAGGACACATACTCGCCGTCCGGTCGAAAAGTCACTTTGGGCTTGACACATCCTCTCTGTGCAAAGGTAATGGGTGTCCGGACGTTTTTTTAATTATCAATAATATATATATATATGCTTTATTTGTAGTATTGAGCCACGAAGTCATTGTTTTATAGGAAGTATACGTCGCGTTTGGAGAGAATAGGCTAGAAATAGAATCTATATAAGGCTACCGGCTTATCTTTAGGCGGATATTATTAAAAAAGCTTTTGTCCATTTTACAACGCTTTGAAATTATTAATATTGGCATAATAAGGCAGACTGAACAGTAGTCTATATGAGATAGAAACAGAAACTGATATAGGTATGTTGAGGAAATGTTTAAGGAAGGCCTGGTGAAAGCTCTATATGTGCCTTTGTCTTTAGCGCCTGTTTTTGGTAATAAACCTCTTTATTGGCAAATGTAACAAGCATTTATAAAGCGCAAATCTAGGTTATGGCTTATGTTCTGAACGAGTCGAAGATATTAATACCAATACATCAATGAGGTCAGTCTGATCTCGGAAAACACATCAAAACAGAATGTATGTCAGTTAGTTGTTGCTGTGAGTGTGCAATCATTTTGAAAATTAAATTTAACGCTTGCCTGTTTTGCCTGGCAGAAGTGAAAATGGCTGAGGACATTAAAGCCAAACTTGAGAACTATCGCACTGCGCCTTTTGACGCCAGATTCCCAAACCAAAACCAGACCAGGAACTGCTGGTCCAACTATGTGGGTAAGTTCACATGTCAGGGTCACAAAGTGGCTCTTCCAGTCTCATCCAGGAAAACTTAATGTCAATTGTACTGTAAATGTAATAGTGTTTCTTTACTTGATGTCCATTTGTTTGTTTGTTTCTTTCTTGATTTATAGACTATCACCGATGCAACAAAGCTCTAGAGGCTAAAGGGGTGGACACAGGGCCTTGTGAATGGTACAGTAGAGTCTACAAATCACTCTGCCCCCTATCCTGGGTAAAGACATTTTGACATCTTTCACAAACTACTAGAAAATAGGCATGTACTCTGCGTGGGGTTTCCAGATTGCATGGGTAAACATTTCTCATCTTACACTCAGATCCAAAAATGGGACGATCAGAGAGCAGATGGGACCTTTCCTGGAAAGATCTAAGACTTCCATCTCCCCAGCAGTTGTTTCATGTTCAGCAAAATGTTTGTACAGGCATCGAGTGGCTCCATATTCTGCCTTTTAATAGAAATTGTCTGTCATATGGAGCAAGCTGTAACTAAATGTTCATTCCTTACAATTGCTTTAAAATGTACAGCAATATCTGCATTAAAATATATCTCAATATATATTTATGTTTGTTGTTGTTTTTTGTGTTTTTATTTCACAGGTTGTGCTGACTCAAAACAGGACCAATGGGAAAACTTACTTAAAGAAAACTACTGTTTTATCAAGTTTTATTGATTCAAAATCAAACCCTACATCAAATATTATGTATTTGATCAAAATTAGAAAAATAAATGTCCCATGTACAACAATGTCCACCACTCGACAGAGCAGGACTGCTGTATAGAGTAATAGCTATTGCTGTTGGACATGTTCAAATAAAATACATAAAACTGCATTTTTAAATATATTGTATATATACTGTATACACACGTATAAATACTCCTCAAGTGAGAGTAGAAAAGAGTGTTTTACGAGGCTCAATGAAAGCATAAAAAGAGGACAACAATGGCAAATGCTGAAGACATTTTCTCATGCAACAGGTTTCTGAAAACACATTGAAAAATAACATCTACCAAGTTTTTACTGTTATGGTGAATGGACAAGAACCGTTTTATCCCTTTTTGAAGATCATTTTGAGGTAAGTTTTAGGTATGTAGGTTGCATAAGAGGTTGGCTGTGAGCTGAAAATCTAAACTAGTAAATGTAGACTTTTCCCTATTTCCAGCCTAATTACTGAAACTGCTTGAGAAACGTTTAATGAGGCTTCTACAAAAGGTCACTTGGATTGCAGGCAAGCTTTTCTACCTGGTGCAAAGCAGAAAAGCTAGGTTTCAGGAAAAACATCACCTGAAATAATTTTGTACAGCCAAAAATTTGATGACATTTCTGTTTTAGGTAAAAAGTACAAAATCAATCAGTTAAATTGTGTACCTTTTTAGCCATCCATATACATTTTAAGCCATCCTCAAGTAAAACCAACATGCTTTGAAATATATCAGTATATGTTTTGAAATATAATAAACAGATATACAGAATACAACCACAATACAGTCTGCATAGCATTACCATTACAGTCGGTGCACTGGTGGACTGGTGTAAATCAGCAACTAACTAGGCTCATCATTGGTTGAATTTAGCAAGTGTATTGTGGGCCTTGGGGGATTTTTGAGTAGTTACACATCACAAAGCAGCATTTAAATATGCAGCACAAAAATCACAAGTAGCAGCCACATTTATAGTCGTTAGTAATAGGCACAATAACGTGGCTGAAGAATGCAGCCTTGCAGGTTTATTCTGGCATAATGGGAGAGTCACCCAGGACAACTCCGTACAGCAAGTGTTCAAAAGCAGACATACTGTGAGCTCCGCTGCAGTGAAAACTATCCAACCATAAAGTGGATCTGTGTGTGAAAATCTATGGTACCTAGGTATCAGTACCTCCTCTTTCCATGTTTTCCACCATCAGTCATACAGGTTTTAGGCCGAAGAGCTGCAATGAGGGAAACAAAAATCAGCTTCGATAAAACAATCAATTAGCATGGGTCAAGGGCCCTGTAGTCCAAAGCCAAAACTACTTCCGATGTGTCTCTCCTACCTGATAAGACAAAACCTGGGACAAGTGGTATCACAAGACATGTTACAAACTCGTTCAGTTGACCCTAGGATCTCAATATAACAACAATGTGTAAATCCCTATAACCTAAAACTTGATATGTTATTACTTTACAGTATTGCTAGTGTGAGTTAATAATCTCTGTACTCGTGACAAAAGAAGGGAAGCTTTTTTCACACTCTTGTCACTGATGGATCATTGTGTTTCCATCCTCTATCTGGAGGTTAACTTGCTCTGGAGCTTTTTATAGAGATCTACATCAATAGAAACTGAACTGATGTAAAAAACCTAGACCTCAGTAACCGCCACAGTACAGTGTCCTTCTGCACTGGACTAATTCTACCACTCACCTGGATCGGCTGTTTGTTTCTTTTTGTTGTGATGGACAATCTGGTTCTCATTGGTCATCTTCACATCTTGATCCTCCACATAATTACTGAAACACAGGAAGAAAAAAAAAAATACATACAAATGTTTAGACACGTCAGATGTTAGTCCACATACTGTACATAGGGAAAAAAGGGAACAACATTTAAATGATCACAAGCTGATGACAAAACCCTAGTCCAGCTGGTCCAGACCAGTGATGGAGCTAGGAGAGATCATAGAGGAGAGGAGAAGGAAACCGAGAGAGAAGTGACTCAGGCATCACAGGTCAAGAGTGTGGGGAAAAGTGCAGGAGGGAGATATTCGAAGGCTCTTGGGGAATCTTTATTACAGGGATTGACCACAGGGAGGTGCTGACATGGGGCTTTGATAGGGTCTGTTACTCACTGGCGGTGGTGTCTGCTGCCATGAGGGCTGGAGTGAAGAAGAATAGAGTTTTTGTTTTTTTCACTTTGGTCAGTTAACCTTCAAATACATTTAAAAAAAGAGAACCGTATGCATTGTGAAAACAGACAATGCAAACTAAAGATTTGCATTAAACCTGAACTCAATGTCTTTGTATTGTAAAAGGTTAGGATACCTGATGACAGTGTTTCTCTCTCTGTGTGCAATATAGGCATCGTCTGTAAAGAGTATGGTGTGGTAGGGAACAACTGGATCACAGGTTGGTAAAATGCCTCGTGCCACATGGTTTACACAGTCTAAAATGCCATTGTACACCAAGAGGTCGTCCACAAGCAGCTATACAAAAAGACGAAAGCGGAATTTAAGATCTAGGTTTTAAGAAACAAATTGACAAAACAGTACAGTAAAAAAAGAAAACTTACCCCAAACTCCTTGACTCCTCTTTGTGTTGTCTTAGAGTAGTTCCATAACTTGATCATAGACACTGTTACTGGCTGATCAAAGATGACATACACACGATTCACCTGCGAAAATAGTCACATTTAATAAAACTCAAGAGAAAATGTGAAAAATGAGAGTCCTCACCAGTCCTGGAAGAACCGGGGCTAACCACATGTGCCTTCCATCATGGGTACTGTTAACTCCATCTATCAGTTTGTCTGGAGTTCGCACATCACCTGTGACATTGTCCAACACATTCACACTGTCTGGAAATGCAGCAATGTCTAGTAGGCGTAATGCTGAGGAAGAGTCTTTAATGAATTGCAATGTAACTGTGGTTAGCGCATAATTTTAAATATCTAATAACATTGCTAGGAAAATATACACAGAGGACATTCTCAAATTATTTTGTAAAAAAACAACAATAAAGCACCGGACGGAAAAGGATACTGTTGTCACTAAGTGTGATCTTCTCATGGTTCTGGTCATAAAACTCAAGGCCGTTGAGGCCAATGTAATATGGATCCCCCCAGGTTGTTAAAAGCTGCAGTTGAAAAATGACTGACAAGAGAAGGTCAAGGAATACAGACATCAGGGAAGACACACTGCTCACAGGAATCTATCTCACAATTACATTAAATATTTTACTGTCTATTATTTGCAAATGCAGTCAATATGTAAACTTGATGTAGAAACATTCACACATCTACTTTACTTTGTGGTTTAATGTCACAATCAATCAAAAATAAAACAATCAAAGTGGAAAGATACAGCCAGATGGCATGATGGGAGCTTCATAGTCCATGCTGGCCTCTTCTTGTTTCTTTGTTTTTCCTCTAAATTAGGAAAAAACACATATATTAAAGAAAAAAAATATATAAAATGTCTTTAATAATAATAATAATAATAAACAATAATTCTGTCTGGTACTTGTAAGGGTAGTCCTCTGCACATTTTATTTCAGTTGGTGTCTGAACAAAGTCCACAAAGAGGATCTCCTGAGCAAAGTCAAAGTGGCAGTTGCCAGGTCCTTTTCTTATTAGGAATCCCTCCGGTGGAGAGATGGCAACATCATCCATAAACATGTGCATCAATTTTACCTAATGACACAAGATGGGCATTCGATTTGCAAAAATAAATTTCATTGCATTATTTGTATGTGTGATCTAGATTTAAAATTGTTTTACACTTTTAGAAAAATTACTAAAATGGCATGTTTCTACCTTGCATGTTTTTCCATCTATTGTATTGTTTTAATTTGAAATAAATACATAAAAAGTATAGTATAAGTAGGTTACCCCTCTGTAAGAATCCTCAGGAGACTTGTTGTAGTTCCAGATGCGAAGTCCAGCAATTGTCTGGACCTTGTTAAAAGTAATGGTCAAGGTGTGAAGTTCTCCATAGGAGAAAGGGATCAGCCACATGTGCTGGTCATCAGTCGTTATGTTATGGCAATCTATAAGTCTAGTTGACAGTGATAGAAATTTGTAATGTACATGGCCTGTTATGTTAATATATTTATTGGTAACGCTTATCTTTCAGAATCTAACATACTTATCGAGGGTGCGTAGATCATGTACGTAGTCAGGCAGGTCATTGACATCCCTGGGTGAGGCAGCCATAATGCTAAGGTCTAAAGGTAAACTCTCTCCGTCCTTCCCCACCACCTCGAGCCCTGTCAGGCCCATGTAGTGGCAATCCCCCCAGGTCAACACCATCTCTATTCTAAGGCCTGTAGGAAGTGAGAGATTAGCTCCAAGTCACCTAAAATGTAACAATAAGAACTGTCCAGGGAACCTTTATCTGAGCATTTCCAGCTCTCTACAATTTCCAGTACTGCAAATTAATAAAATTATTGTCTGAAGAACTGTCCAAGTGACGGAGGAATACTTACACTTTCCAGTGTACAAGCCTGGAATATGCTCCACATTCTCTCCTGACAGGCTCATGGAGGGGTCCAGATGGAGCTTCAGCTAATATGACATTGAAAACATTAAAACCTGTATTACCTAAATCTGTACATGGTGTACACAGACTAGTATGATTGATATTTGACAAAAGCATTGATGGTTAATATTGTTGAAATGTACCATGAGGTCTTCTTCTCTGAAGCCAGCTTGTGTAAATGGTCTTTCATCTCCCTCTCCATCTGCGGTGCGTGGTCTCTGTAGTTCCTCCTCATAAACCAGTTTATCAGGACCCTCGGCTTCAGTGACAAAGGTTTCATCATAACGAGACATAGCCTCCAAAATGTCATCGTCAGTTGTGAACAGAATAGTGTCTCCAAATTGATCCAGCCCTGGGGTGACAACAGAGAGTTATAATAATATCTAACTAATTCAAACATGTATGGCTACACTGTTTACGTACCTCCAGAGAGTGTCCCTGATGCTTTGGCAATCTCGCCCCTGAATATACATCTGCCGTCCAGCAGCATTTCAACCTCCTTTACTCCACGAAATGAGTGAATGCGTGACTTGTTGTAGTTCCACACACGAATCATGGCCAGATAAAAGGGAGCACCAAAGTTTAGGAAAATAGTGTGGTTCCGTCCAGGGGTGAATGGTGCCAACCAAAGGTGCATGTCGTCCTGTGTGCGATTAACACCATCGATTAAGTTAGTGACCACTCGTGGATCCTTACCGTAAGCAGGCAGTATATTAATATCTGGAGGGTCAGCACTGATATGAGCCGGTCTGAGGGGCTCGCCACTGGAACTGAACACCTCCAGTCCGTTAAGACCCACATAGTGACGATCGCCCCAAGTTGAAAGGATGTTGATAACCAGCCTCTGGCCCTGAGGGAGCACTGGAATCTCAAACTCTTCCTCCCGCTCCATAGAGGGGTCATCATCAGGGACAGTTAAAGGGGAGGAGAGGGGGCTTCTAGGAGCTGTAGAGGGGTTTGATGGGACAGCTGGTGGGACACGGACCTGACGCTGGAGGAACTCATCAAAAATATCTCCTTCAAATCCCATGTTCGAGATGCGTCCTCGTTGATACTGATTAAACTTAGTAAGGGAGTCCCAGGACTCCATAAGGGAATTATCCTGCTGGCTGGGCAGGTGGGCTCGTGAGGTGCACTGCCTCCTACTCGTATTTACCAAAGAAATTGGAGCATCTGTAAAAATTAGAGAAAAAAAGTATATCTTCCAGTCCTTGTTAAATATTTTGACAATGAACAGTTGTTTGTTAATATATATGCATTATTACATTTTAGTATAAGATTATGACCTTTTTACAGCCAACAGGGACAAATCAGACTTAAACAGGAACCTCTCCTACCTGTGCTGGATATTACTGTTGTGTTTCTAAATGAACTCCTGCGTCCACTGATAGGTCTGTCTGTCTTTTGTTCTATAATATTCCTCCAGTAGATCACAGTCCAGATCTAAAGACTCTGTTTTCCGCGGACCACCGTTTACCGTCCTCTCCGTGCCTCTGCACACACGTCCCGGGTTGCACGGCAGCTCTGGGAGCATCGATGAGGATAAGGCTGGAGTGGATTTAGTCTCTGTAGAGTGCTGAGGTACTAACCACCTGGGTTTTTCCCTGCTGGTCTCACAGCCTTCGGGAGCCCCCCTGTTTAGGGGTTGCAGCCACTGGGGGGTTACTCTGGTGGAGGAAGGCTGAGTAGTGACTGTGTACTCCATGACTGCTGGCTGCTCTGCCTGGAGTCTGTGAGAGAGGGGTTCTTCAGAGACAGACAGGTCAAAAGAGTTTCTTTGTGAGGGACAACGAGTAGAAGATGGAGACCCCACTAATGAAGTAGTAATGGGTGGAAGAGGTGAATGTGACTCCTCCTGCATGTCTATCATGGCCTGTTCTGCAGCCTCCAAAGGCAGATTGTAGCATTGGTGTCTCTGGATGGTGCTGTCCTCCCGCCTCTTCGTTCATCAATGCGCTGAGGACTAACACCCCGTAGATTGTGTCCAGAAGACACAGGGCTTGAAGTCAAGTCTGAGGCATGGAAATTCTGCAGGTCAATGGTGGTACTGTAGTCAAAGACCTGGTTGCCGCAGCCCTTATCCAGTTCACCTTCAAACACCAATGTGCTGTTAAGGTACAGCTTTATATGCCGTGCACCAATGTCAAGGTCCTAACAAAAAAGAAGAAAAAAAAAACTTAAACTTTAGAGCTGTAGCTATACAAATGCATTCTTAATTAGCTTGCAGCTAGAGTAGCTGTAGCCAATATGCTATAGGGATATTGCTAAGGCACAACTTAGATTAGTTCAATCCTGTATTTAATACACTACTGCAAATTACACCTTAAAACTTCTCCCTGCTCTTACCTTTTATGCTCACATCTGTCAGTCTGTAATTAACCAAAAAGAGGCCTTTCAGGGTATATGTACCCCTTCAAAAACAGCAGTGAGGTTTGGAGAAGCAAAAGCCCACATTTGCCTAACACTAATCCTCTGGGGCTAATCTCTTACTGTTCCACATTTGGACAGACTGACTGGCAGCTCAGTCAGCCACTGCTTAAAGAGAACCAAATCTCTAATGCCACACCGGTACAGCCCCCCCGCCCGTTACATTTCACAACTATGTAGGATTTAGAGCTTGTCTACTATGGACAATAAATGGAAATATATGCTGAAATATATGAATAATACAGTGTAAATAATACAGTGTATTTACTCTCATAGAAATCTGTTGTCATAGGTAAAAATAAAGCACTAACATTGAGACTTTTGTTGTAGTTCCAGATTTTGATGCGGGATATTCCAAAGTCTAGGGTGTGCTCTGTATTTCTGATGATGAAGTAGAGCTGGATAGGGGGGTGGAAGGGACATGTCCACATGTAACATTCTTTGATGGTCTATCAAAAAACAAACAAAAACAATTACACCGTAACACGTTAAGATTTTTTTTTTTTTCAGGTGGATATTAAAAACACACAGCAGACACTTACCTTCATTTTACCATTCACAAGTGCTCCCAGATTTCCAGGGTAATCAGTGTTTCTGATGTCTAAGTCATGAGGTGACACATACAACTTCTTGTTCGTAAGACAGAAAAACTGCAGCTCTGTCAGCCCAACCTGAAAAGCATTCCCCCAGTTGGAAAGGATCTCCATGGTAACATACAATGCCGGTGTCACCTCTGTGGAGCACTGTCTTCTCTACAATAACAACACAAACTATTCACTCAAGTCTCGGTACACTTAACAGTGCCAGATATTCATTCTGAACAGTGAAGGTGGAAGTCTGACTCACCAGCTGTTTGTTATAGTCTTTTTTGGCACACTGAGATATGTTATAACTGGGTCCAGCTTCCAGTTTCTCCAAGGCTTTTAGCAGATGCTGCTGCCTGAAAAAAAGCGTGAAACTCTTGGTTCTGCTGCTCAGGCTATAACATTTGACTGCTTGTTTTAAATAAAGGGGACAAATGATGTATAACACAACATCTCTTACAACATCTCTTATAGTGTGAATGAATCAAGATTCAGGGGTTAACAATATACAGCATACAGTAGTTGTGTTGACATGAGCTGTCCGCCTCGCCTACCTAGGACCCATGAGTGTTATTCTCTGCATGGCCAATGTGACACCGTTGTCATGCTTTTCAAGGCTGTTGCTATGCATCAAGCCATTGATCAGCTGAGGTCCTCTAGCCTTATAATGGAAAATAACATAGGGTTTATACACAAATAAAAACTGGAACAGTGTACAAAGAGATTGTTAAATTAGTGGCAGACATACAGTGCTGCGACTAAAGACATCAGGACTGTGCACGGGGCTGTTTTCTTTCTGGATGGCTTGACGCACTCTCCATGCCATGTCCTCTGGGTCCCGCTCTTCAAGAGAACCCTTTTTGACTGCTGACAGGGGTCTCTCCACTCGACTCCTTTGTCCTAAAACAACATATATCTATGCTAAGGCATTATCTAACATTGAATATTAGACAATATTTGTCTTTTTTTATGTTGAACTTACTCTGACTATCCCAAATGTCTTTTGATGGGGTGCTGTCTAATGTTTTGCTTTTTACCAACATAGGCTTGGTTGGTATAAAGCTGTCAACATTGTCTTTCCTTTTTGCTGAGAGAGAGTGCTCAATCTTTTTACCTAAAAAATGAAAAAATGAAAATCCCCATATAAGCAATTATCCCTGCCTGTTGGTGAAGTTAATATCTTTGTACATCACAGATTTATAATCAACAACTATAGCATGAGCTGAGCATTTAAGATAGACACACTGACTCTCAACAATAAAGGCTCACCAAAAAAATCCATATTGATTTGCATATGAAAGGGTGGACAGTAAAACTGACCTTTAGGTGAGGGTCCAAAATCTAGGACTATGAGGTTGGCTGAATCAAAATGGCTATTGGCTTCGCTGGATCGAGAGTTGGATGAGGACTTAGATGAAGTCAGAGGAAGTCCCAGTTCATCTAGACTCTCTGTGCTCTCATCTCTTTCAATCTGTTCCTCCACCCACTCCTCATCAGACTCCTCCCCAGCGGAGCCACGGTTGCTCCGCCGCATGCTAACCTCCAGGCTACGTCGCAAAACCTGGTTCTCAAGAGGTCAAAGTTAATATATGCAACTTTGGACACATTTGAATACAGAAAACGCTGATTGATCCACAAAAATAGCATCAGCATGATCACCACTCCAAAAATAAAATTTGAATATCTAAAGGAAGACATTTTTTCTAAACATTACCTTAACTTCCTCAAGATTAAGAAGCACTTTTTCGCTGCGTTCTTGATTCGATTGACGACCTTGGCTGTCTGTTCTAGAGCTGAAGGAGTGCAGTGGGTTTCTCAGGGAGCAGGGTTTGCGAGTTGAGTGTGGACTGGATCTCTGAGTGAAACACGGTGATTGAATGGAGAGATGCTAAATAGCACAGACAGCAGTTTCTGACACACAGCCCCTCCCCTTAAAACACCCACACATCTCTACCTCCATGTCCATGCTTTCATATGGTTCAAAATCTTCCGAGTAGAGATTTTCTGGAGATACATGCAAACTTGGTCCAGTCTCTGCCCGAATCTTGACTGTATCCTGCGAAAACAGAAAAAGTGTCTATAAATAAAACCATAAAAAACAATACAAATATTATTAATACATTATCCAAATATAAAAAACACTAGAAAATAGCTTGCTCCACTGCACCTGCACCCATTGTTTTCTTTGGACCTTTCCAGGGGCCGTGTGACTCCTCTGCTTCTCAGTATGCTCCAAATTATGGCTATCTTCTGTTAACTGGTGGGCGCTTCTACAGACATCTGCCGATGAGTCACAGCACATAAAGGAACATGAGCAGCGCGCAGCTTAGTAGTGCCTCAAAGGACAAGGCGCGCACAGTCACATATGCAGATGGTCCACAGCACACAGAGGAAGACCAAAACATTAGCTGCCAGCTACAACTGTCACTATCATTTATTTACTGAAGCTGGTCAATGAAGCATGCCAAGCAAACTACAAGATAGGGAGTGGTGGCTCTAAGCTGGTGCTCCATACGCCCAAGGAAGACAGGGAAGCAAAAATATATTTTAGTTCTACAATAAATACTTTATAGAGATGTGTCTTGCATAACAGATATGTTTAAAAAATAAAGAGTGATTACATAAGAGACTTTCATTAGGGAAGTCTCTGGGTTTATTTTTGTCATGCAGTGGCATACCTGCAGTTTGAGCGGGTCTCCAGGCAGGTGGGGAGCTGATAGACTTGTGGTGGAAGCTCTTTTGCTGTTCTTTCCTAGTAGCTTCAGCATTTGCACCATTAAGATAAATGGAAAAGCCTTGCTCAAGCCGTTCCAACTCAATCTCCTTTGGGTTTTTGACTTTTAGGCGTTTTAAAATTCTGTAAGATAAAAACACTTGATAACTACTCTGTGTGAATTGTGTGATATACAAAATAGACAAGAACAAGGTATTATCATTTCAGGACTTTTATATACATTAGATAGACACTGGTGGCTGTTAAAAGAACAAACCAATCAATGCACAGCACCAGCACTTAAAGTCATAGAGGAGTTATGGACCTCTGTGTAATCCAATCCCTCCTCAACAGCTTGCGCTCACACTTCACCTGTTTTTGTGCTGAAGTGCAATTAAATATTCATCCAGACTGTCGTCCACAGAAAAAGCAAGCCTCCCTCCTTGGCACGTCTTACTTTCCTTCATGAACAGCACATAGAGAGTATACAGATAGACAGTCACACACATAATAAAGAGTCAGAACAGCTTACACAAGCTTTTAAGAAAACATGTCACAGTATTACTCAGGGTAGACTGTAGGTATAAGACTATTATACATGTATAACATACATTGTGCTAATAGTCAGCATAAATACATTGCATGCAATGTGTTCACATCCACCTTGGGCTACATTAAATTCATGCTAATGACAGTGTTCAGCTCTTACACCAAACATGCCACACAGTGTTATGACAAAAGATGAATCCGAAACTACACTGTCTGTCCTGTAAGTCTGAGAAATAATAATGATATCATTATAATATAATTGTGTATTGTTTAATACACACATAGATAAAGCATTTTAGGGCTGTGAAGCAGAAATATCAACATTGCAACTAGTTGGTTATTGTTTTTAATGTTTAATGACTCTACTTTGAAGAGGCAAATTTGGCATATCATATCATATACGGAGTACACTTGGAAACCCCGAGCATGTTAAGTTTAAGTGTGTGTTGGATATTTCTTCAATACTGGCTACAATTCAGCAAACTGTATATGACTATTTCACTGTGTATGTGTGTGTATAAACAAATGAGCTACAGAATTTATAATTTAAAAAGTGCACAATTGGCCTCACAGTCACTGACTGGGTCATGCCAGTTCAACATACTAAACAACGTACAATTATCATGCAAGGCAAGAAACAAATACTGTAAAAAAGGCAGGAACAAAGCCCTTACTTAGGTCTTTCAAGACTGGTCAACTAGTTTACAACATCTGTCAATGTCTGTCAGGAGGAGCATAAGAAGAACATAAGGACAGCTAAGAAATGTCAAAGAATAGAAAAGACTTATTACTTAAAGGCAAGCAGTGTCTTTTGTGTACAGTAAGAGAAGCACTGTGAGGTATGTCCAGAAACTGTTATCTAAAACACCTTACAAGGCAGATAATGTGATTTAAAGTGATAGTGTTGCTACCTTGTTAGCCATTGTGTGGCTGTTGTTCATACAACCCCATTCCAAATTCTGGAGAGGGACGATGTCTTCTTAAAAATACCACTGAGGTGTCGCGCTTCAGTATTTATTCTCACTGCAAACAACACAGATGAATAACCCAAGGTTACATCCATTAAGTTACAGGATGACAGCTTGACAAAAGGAAGCCCCACCCGCTGTTAGACTCAGGACATATGCGCGTTTCTGGCACTTAAAACCAATAAAAATATGTTTTGTTACATTCAAAGGAACGTTCATCACAAAAACCAGCATGTTCACTATTTGTGTGGAAGTGACAAGAGTGTATTTGGCTTACCTTGGTTTCTTTTATGACACGATGCCAGTAGCTGAAATGTTAGCATTACGACCTGCTAACGTTGTTAACATGTAACGTATAATAATTTACAGTTTGCTTTGTTAATCCTCAAACTAAGTTAGAAAGTAGACGTATCGTTAGATAAACTAAGTAAGCACCATGCAGCTCGGTTAGCTAGCATATGCGGTAACGTTAATAACAGAGGCGACGAGTGAACAAGCAGCTTGTCAACATTAAAACAAAAAAACTCGTCTTTATCTTTGTATGGTTTTAATGGCTTATTTGGTAATGTATATATACTTACTCGTTTAGCTAAACGTTGCTTTTTTATTTTCTTTGAGGCAGGCCATTTTTCCTCGTTTCTCATGTGTTGTGTTGGTTGGTAACCAGGATGGCTGACCACCAATGGGAAAGCCGCATCACTATTAGACACGCCCCAGACAGTCAGCCTCAGCCCGCAGTGTACACATCCATACCAATAATCTGGTTCAGAATCTTAAAAATAACATTATACTATTGAGGTATACAAACTTAGTATCATCTTTAAATTAACATTATACTGAATCCCGCAAAACAATTATTAAAGTCTAACAGTCTTAAATGCTCTACCTTACCATTTAAAGTACATACATTTGCCTTCATTTCAGTAAAAGTAAAAAATATCAGGTTCTTTTGCATCTGTAACTCTTTATATTTATAGACTTGTCTTGGGCAGAATTAATATGATAGTGCATCAACGTAATTAGAAGCATGTAAAGGTGTCTTTTGATAATTCTCCAATATTGGGTACAACAATGCTGTAAAATAATCATTTACTTTTAGGTCAATGTGAGAACAGTCAGCTTTTTTCTTATTAAAATGGTTAAATAATAATAATAATAATAATAATAATATGCAAGGCACGTCACTTAAAGATTCTACAGCATCGGTAATAAAAAAAAAATAGATTCACAATAATTATCTTTGGTTCATGCCATAGCAAATGTATGTTACAGCTGTCTTGTATGTAATATTGCATTGCAGTCAAAAGTTCAACACTGTTTTTATTTATTATAAATCAATACATTTTATATAAAAAGGGGGGACAAGGGGGTCAGAAATAAAACCATTGTAGGTGTAAACCAAAAATAGGTTATGTCCACCATCTCCCACACAAGACCCATAGCATAGACTTGCAATCAGCCATTTAGGTCTAAGTAACAATCATCCTCTCATCCCAAAACCCTAAGCTATACTTAAAATCAATCTACTATCTGGAAAGATTTAAAATGGAAAAGATGCAGTTGAAATCAATCTCTCAGCAAAGCGTTGCAAGTAAAGCAACTTAGCATGCCATTGAGTTTTTGTGCAATCCATTACCAGCAGCAGCCAACAGGACTTAGTGAGGTGCGCACACATTTTGAATAGCAGTACAAAGATGGACACTTTTAACCTCCAAAAAGGTAAATGAGACTTTGACACCCAGGAAAGCCATTCTTCAATATAACATAGAGTTAGGCATTTTAGGTTGAGAAATGACCATGACCAGTTTCCCCGACTGACATACATAAGACTTTGACATAAGCCAGGATCATATAATTTACAGTTAGCCACGTCCTATGTTTGTGGAACTCAAGCCGCTCACTGCACTAGTAGCACTCAAAAATCACAACACAACTCAGAGGGTTGGTATGTTACACATGGAAGCTGAGCTGGATATTAAGTGTTACCTTTGATGAAATAAAAGATCCGTCTTTTTAGTTATTTGTATCATCTCTTACAATAAAATGCCCATGACTAAAATTGAATACATTACTGTTTGCCATTTAATTAGAGGCAAGCAGTTGCAAAGGTAATAAAAGTGTAGCCAATTCAGCTTTACAGCATTGCGTTAAAACTGTTACTAAATTAGTCCAATCAGAAAGATGTCATTGACCAATGACCACAAACCTAAGGGTGACGCTAATCTTTTAACATTTAGTAGACGTGATCCAATTTCCCTTCTTATTTCAAAACTATTCCTTGTATAAAAGAAATATCAGCAAATTGACTGCCTGTATTATTAACTTATTTTTCTTTCTGTTGTCTGTTTTTAATACCAAGCAAACCGCTGGGTTATGGTAGGTAGGTATATGTTAAAATGGAGCACCATGTCCACTTAAGAAAAACACATAAGAAAAATTAAAACAATAACTTAAACAGAAGTGCTTAAAACATAACAGTTCTTAGAGCCCTTTCGAAAGCCAAAATACAATGTTGTAAAGCAAAAATCCCAGAACAACAGAAAAGGAGAGAACAGCTGACATGGTAATACTAATATTCATCCAATGATTCACAGATTCCATTCACTTATAAGTCATATCCTTCCGTCTTTTCAAATATGTCTTGTTCCCACCAATCAGTGCCCCCCCCATGTCTGTGAGCCACGACTTCCTTCTGTCTCCAGTCTATCTGTGGAGGGTGAGCACTCTGTTTCTGTACACCTCCCCTCTTCTTCCTTTGCCATCTGTGCCTGTTCCTCTTTTTTCCTGCGCTCCAGTTCCCATTCCACAAACGTGTCAAAAAGGCTGGGCCAAGCCTCGTCCTCACTGTAGTTGCTCAGGTCTGGCCCAATTGCCTGGGTAAAATTGAGGAACATGTTCCACGTGTCCCTTGAGATTCCCCGAATACCTGATGGGTTCTCCACCAGAAAGTCCAGCCAGTGCTCCAGAATATCAGGTGTGTCCTGTGTGAAAACAAGGCGCCACAAAGCAATGGCAATATCCCGCTGCAGTGACCGCTGACCCTCGTCTGCATCCAACCCAAATTGAAAGGTGAAGCGATACAGGTCCTTAAAGTTCTCTTCACCCTGGGCCTCTAGCAGCATGTAGGGAAAACGTGAGCAGATGCCTTCCAGACTGTCTGCTTGGATGGCCTTACAGCCCTCAACAAACTCCTTCCTGAATTAATAAAGACAGCAAAACTGGACATCAGATCAACATTAAACACTTTTTCTCACTTTCTACCAAGCTTGTGATGCTCTAATAGAACACCAACGTATGTGACACAAAAACAAACATTTTTTTACTTACCCAACTTGATATTTTGAAGTTTTACACCCTATTGTTATTGTAAAACATGTTATATGTGGTTAAATACAGAAATAACAATATAACTTGCTATTAGGGCTGAACAATTTTGGAAAATAATTTAATTGTGATTTTTTTTATCCAATATTGCAATTATATATATTTTTTTGCTTTCTTACATGTCCACAATCAATAATATGACCGACACTTATGTTTCTTGTTGGTCAGGCCGATATGTTATCAAGACATTTTGTATAGTTTATTCGGTCAAGCAAAAGAAAAAAAAATAAAGAAAAGAATATAATAATTCCAAACAAAAGCTCACATTGACCGAAAGGGTGTAGGCCAAAGTCTGAGACTTATTGTTAGTTTATATATATTAACTTATATGAATGACATTTTTATTTAACCGTTTAAATCACAGGACTAGATTTGGCCATGGGCCTTGAGTTTAAACCCTGGAGTCTTTGTTCTTTGCCTGGCCTACTTTATTTCTCTGACATTGATCTTTCGGTCAATGAAATCTTTTGGTTCAATGATGATGTCTTAGTTTTGTTCTGCTTTAGCACCAGTCAAAGAGAGAAAGCTGCATTTCCCTTTTAGTCCCGAGAAAAACTAAAAGTATATGTAGCAAAAATATTGAGTCTCAAAGAACTCCTAAAGGGGGCCCTAAATATGGCTGTAGCCCAAGGGGCCCCCACTTTCCAGGATCCGAGCCTGCCAAATGCTCATTTTCAGAAAGGACAGCATCTTACAGGCACAGCACTACTCAAGAGTCAACACAGCCTCAAAAACAGATTTACCTGCTTTGCCAACTTTTATTTAGCCAATAATAGTCTACACCCCGTCCTCTGTTGGGACACAGTGTAGAGTTAAGAGAGTTTACTCTTCAGATTAGTGCGTAATAGAACAACAACATGACCTCAATCTTAAGCATTAACTATTTCTCTCCGTCTCCCTTTGGCTCAGAACTGTTATTTCCTCAGTTATCTCCTCCTTGTAACACACAACGTAGCATTGCAGTTAATCATCAACTTCTACTTCTTGCAACATGTGTAGTAACATTGCGGCCTCTGAGATTTGAAAATTGCGATTTAATTGCAAATGCGACTTGCTATTATAAAATGATTCCTTTTCTTCCCTTCATAGTCAAAGGATTCAGATAAAGAAAAGAAAGGTTCAACCTTTCAATGGTCAATTTGCAAATGACCTTTATAAAATATCAACACAAAATTGGAACAATTTGATTTCAAACTCTGATTGGGTCATTATTTTGACACTCGAGTGTAAGTGTCAGTCAGAGTAATTAAATACAATAACAATCTTGCAGTTTAGGACTTGTACTGTAACCTGCTTTAGTAAGCGTCAAAAGACTTGTATTGTCCACAGGCACTGAATTGCTGGATTAAAAATTACAGCAGGAGCAGTGACACCACTATCAGGACGAGGTTATACAAAAACTCTCACCTTGTAAACTTGCACATAGTGGCTGCTTGAAATTTCCAGGCCAGAACCAGCACCCGAAACTCTGCTGGGTCCACACAAAGGTCATTGCAAAATCTCTCCATTCCTTCCTCCAAGATGGCATCTTCCTGTTCATCCTTATAGCAGTAGAATAGTTGCTCAATGCGGGGCATCGAAAGCCCTCCTTCGAGGTACTCTTCTTTGCGTGGTTCTCCCATTGCTGCGGAAATGACAGGTGTCTCCACTGTCACCTCTAAAGGCTTGGTTCCATTTGACAACTCATTGTTGCCTTTACATGGGGCTATGGACTCTTCTCTATGGCCCCCAACACCTCCTGCACAGCCACCTTTCTTGTGGGACTTGGAACCACTCTCCTTGTCTCCACTCTTACTGCCGAGCGAAGATGTTGGATTCTTACACTTAGTAACACACTGGCCCATGTCTTCCTCTCTGGTCCCTTGTCTTGTCGTTCCTCCTCACCTTCAATCCCCGTCTGAACCACCTAGACGCCTCTGCTTTGGCCTGGCGAGACGTCTCAACATGCCCTCAGTCCTAGGGTAAAGATCAATAAGCTTTGAGTGATTGTTTTTTCTAATAAAAAACATATTAAATTAGCTATATATACACTAGCAGCAGCATCATATGAGCACTTTATTATTAACTAAAACATGTGTACACAGACTGCTATACAATGGTAATTAAAACAGATAAAAGAAAGAAAACTATTAAAGTGTGCAGAAGCTTGTGAGAGGTTAGTTGCTTTTTTGATTTGGGGTTTTTCTTTGTTGAGGATAATTACACTAGATTTTTTTTGTAAATTGTCCATAGTTAGGCACTTTTATAAAGCTTCAAATAGATGTATTTAGTTTGCCATGACCAAGCTGACAGAGAACCTACATGGGTGCAGCATTTCTAAAGTTCTAGTGTCTGAAACGTGTAATGCTGCGCTTCTTTCAGGCTTGAAAACTTGTTAGTGGTGGGGTAATTACTTACAGACAGTCCCTCAGATGGCACAGGCCACAAATCAAAGTGTCTTTCTATTCTGCTCCATCATTGCGACCTTGACATCCGCAATGCTGAAAAGAGACATTACCGTGTCATCATAAGCAGAAAATAATATCATTCCAAGCCATGCAAGCCTATTTCTGTCAGCAGTCTTTTAATTTGTAATTTGAGCACAACAGAACTGTTTGTTTCTTCTGGGAAATCTTTTATTGCTTAATTAACAACCGAGTGATTTTACAGCTGTAATTGTGGTGATCCTTTTTACTAGAAGCCCAGTGAGGAATACTAATAATAACAGACAGACCAGCAAGGGCAGGTTTACATATAAACTAAAATACAACTTGTACATATATAAATCTATTCACTCTTAACATAACGTTTTAAATACTTAACAACTAGAAACAGTGTGTATTACTAAAGGCCACTACTATCAAATACAGCCCTGAACATGTAGAGACACATTCATGGGAGTCCACTCTCTTCCTTGAGGGAGAGATTAAAACTGGGAATAGAATTAATTTTAAAGTAGCGTTAAGTCATCTGAAATATATAACAACATTACAGTCATAAACGTATTTTCACATTAACTTAAAAAAACAGGTAGCCAGAGACCTGCCATAGAAAGTGAACAATTAACGTTATAGTGCCCATTTTAGCATTGTCAGTTAACGTTAAGCCAGTATTTAACTAACGCTTGCAGTTAACGTTAAGTAGAAACTATACGATTGCGATATATTTACAGCGTTTTAAAAGGAAGGTTAAAAAGACAAAGACTATATAAAATAAGTATGGCTACACATTTAAATGGACATAAACTGAACAGTGACACACACATACACTGGGGTTTAGGTAATCTTCTCATATTGTTTAGTATCTGTTTATGACTACGCTGAGAGTGTAGCTCTTACAATGCTGAGGTTGAGGTATTTAACTAGCTTACATCAAATGTGCCTGGCCCTAACGGCGTCGCCATAGCTAACACTAGCATAAGCTCGGTTTACTAAAAGTTAGCTAAAGGCTAGGCTAGGTTAGGCTTTTCGAATAAATCCAAACACCCGCTTTAATGACAGACAGATAACTACCTTTCTGGTGAGTTCCGTTGAGTGAAGTGTAATGTACATTCCTCCCAGAAAAACAGATCAAAATGATTAATAAGTTGACCAAGTGGACTCCACTACCTAAAGCGAACTGAGAGAAAGTCGTCGCGTTAGGTTAACTAAGATTGCTAGTAGCTACCTTTGCTAGCAGGAAACTTCCCTATTTCAAATAGATATTAAGATGTAATTTATAAAACCCTAGCAACCGCTGTGTTTTTTGCATTTCATGTTGATTTCTGTCCGCTCATCAAACTGAGATAAACACCACATCAGAATAAAGCAACCAATTTCTTTGTGCTTCCCCCTTTTAGTCATTGAGTGTAGCTACATTTTGGGCATTTTCCTGCATCACTTCCTCCCTCCTACAAGTAGCCAACAGCTGATCTTTATCTCAGTGATGCACATCATACAATTAATTGTACATTTGAATAATTAAACATTATTTCAATACAGATTATTTTTAATAGAGCAAAGATCAATCTATTGTAGCAAATCGGTTATTTTTAAAATGGACTCAAAGACATAAAATGAGGAGACATCATTACAATAATAATTAAACACCCACAAACCCAGCGTGGATAAGAGATAATTGTGTATGTTTTAGCTTAGTGTGCTTTTTCATGTCTTTCTTGTTTTTAGTCTTTTGTTGTTGTTGCATTTTTGCGACTGTTCGTTTAGGACCGATAAAACGTCATAAGTATGCGACAAATGTTTTCAAGATAGCTACTGTCGGGATACAGGTGAGCATACACTTTTTCAGAAAGTTTGCCACATTTAGTAATTTCCAGTAAGAATTATGAAGGTAAAATGTTCGATTAAAGGAAATGCTTCACTCAATCTATCAATGCTTCATCTTAAAGATCATCTTAAAAAGTATCCAGTACCCAAACCATGTTATGCGTTTCACATAAAGAATGTAGCTAAAATACTTGCTACTCATTCACTATAAAACATCTAATTTTAGCTCCATAATCTAATGTATCTTGTATCTGTAAATATGTCATATATCACAAAATGTAACAGACTAAACGCTAATGTAATGGTTGCATGTTTAGCTTAGTGACATCTAGCGTTGAATTAGATTATTATATTATATTATATTATATATTATTATATTATGTTAACTTAAAATAATAAATGAGCAATTAGTTGTGGGATACCAGCAGCTCCCAGTCTATTCATCTCTTAAATAATAAATAGTTAAATTTAAGCAAAACTAGATAGTTTTCCAAAGTCCACAATGTGGGCTGTACACTCATCTGGTCTAGAAAACACTTTGTTGAGCCTTTAATTGTCCTGTTCTCTCAGATTCAGAGTCCAGATGACGGCCTCCACTCGCAGGACTGTCCTGTCACTGTACATGCGGGTATTTCGCATTGTTAGAACTTGGCAAGCACAAAGTGGTCTGACAAGTGACACGGATATTGAGAAAAGGTACATACTTCAAGAGGCTCGTACATTGTTCAGACAGAACCAGCAGGTATAGAAAAATTCTAACAAAAAGACAGTTTGGGATTTCAAATTACTAATTGTTTTTTATGCGCTTCCTTTAGCTGTCAGATCAGCAGTTGATAAAGAGATGCATTGATGAATGTGAAGCAAGAATAGAAATAGGTAGGTGAAGTTTGTTACTATGATTATATAATTGATAATCAATGAATGAAGTTTGACTAGGAGCTGATAAAGAGAGCTAAGAGAAGCACTAATTTGGTTTGTTTCAACTAATTTTTATGCTTTTTAAATTAAGCTTTTTGTTGTCGCAAATAAACCACTTAATCCCACAGCCCTTATATTTTTACAGGTCTCCATTACAGAAACCCATATCCAAGGCCTGTAAGTGTCCCTATTACATCTGACATTCTTTTTTTAAGTTATTATTTACGTTGATTTTCTTCTGATAATGTATTTTTTCTTACAGACCTACCTACCTACAATGGGACTGGCAACTCAGAAAGGCAGAAAGCTGCGAGCCCAGCAGCGGTTGAGAAAGCAGGCCAAGCCAGTTTACTTACAGTCACATGATGAGATCTGATGCTCAGTATCCTAAAAGCCACTGCCAAGAGTTTAAGTTACCAGGGGAAGGAATCTAGTGTACACTGACAAACTGATCTCATAGGCTCAATGAAGCATTCATTGACACAAGAACAAGCATCATTCAGTCAGTTTTTGAGGTCACCTGTGCAAATGCAAATACCACATTTGTTTAAATGCAGCCAGTAATGTTCCAAATAGTATTTGTTTTTGCAGATGTTATTTATTACTCTTTGAAACATTGTTCTATTTCTAAAATGAAACCAATTTTATATATATATATATATATATATATATATATATATATATTATACGTTCAATTTGCATGTATACATTTCTGTTACTATAGTAAAATATTTTGTACAATGTATGGGCCATTAAAGGGCTGTGAGAACAAACGCTATCACTTTTGCGTTGGTCTGTTTTGTGTGCTCTGCTTGTGAAAGTACAGCACAGAGGGAGTGTAGAAACAGTCTAGTTATTTTGATAGATTTACTTCCATGGAATCTGAATCACTGTAAAGGAAGGAGGGGGGGGGTATTCTGAATGTTCATTAAATTTAACATGGTTGCTAACATGTCACATATTTGTTATCCCTTTTTGAAAGTTATTCTAAATTCTGAATATGTCCTATATAAAGTTGTCATGGTGTATGCCTTTGTTAATAAAAAAACAATAACAGTAATTTACCAAAGACATAACACTAGTCATTTTAAATCAGGGCCTCCAGGTGGAGTTAGTGATCCACTTCCATTCTGACTCATTTTTATGTTTACTGAATAAACTATAAATATCTGCTCATCATTAGAGACAACTGATCATCTGCGTGATAGTCTTATTACTTCTTAATGCACAGCAAATCACAAAGGTTTAATAATGTAGCATGTTATATCTGCCTTTACTGCAATTTCCAACAGGAGACTTCCAGAACTGACCCCAAAATAAATTAGGAAAGCACTTTAAATTATGAACTGTCTATGTTAAGGCTACACATTGGTCATAGTCTATTGACATCTCAGGTTTCAATATTGTCTGTGTTAAACCTCTCAATAGAAGACATAAAAATGTGGATAGCAAATGTGATTTTTGATTACACACCAGAGCTAATAATGGCACAATGAGCTCACTATTGTGAGTTTGTCACCTGACAAACCCATTGTTCTCTTTTTGTTCCATGTTTTTGTCTTCTGGCCATTGATTGAATCTGTGCATAGAAAAAAACAAAGAAAAACAACAGCAAGGGGTACAAAAAGACTCATTATTTGTCATTTTTCCTTAGTTAGCAGTGAGAATTTAGTAATAAAACACATGTAACCAATTCTGCTCTTAGCACTATTGCCACTAGGGGTCACACAAGATTAAGCCCAAGGCAACATACATAAGGTTTAGTTTTGGGTTCACTCTAACCAGTAGAAATGTTTGGCAAAGCCTAAATATGAGCTTGTAAAAAGCTTGTAAAGTTTTAAAATATAAAGTTTTACTGTAATTTTTGTTCCCCAATCTCACTTCTATTCCCTAACAAGTGTCTCCCATTAAGTGGATCAACAGACAATAATAGTCGTAGGATGCACAGTAAATACAATCGCTTATACTGTAGATATTGTCTGCTCCTGTGTCCTATCATCTCTGTGATAAATGACTACCCAGGCTGTAAT